>OV702280.1:319168333-320368333 GCA_916181665.1 Avena sativa
TTGATTAGGGACAAAGACCTGGTATTTCAAGTTTTTTTAGCGAAGAGGTCCTTGAACCACAATCGATGGAAAAGATCGAATTGGAGTGGAGTGTCTATCGGCAGTAAGGCTAAGCCATCTGCCTCGCTCTCTATCTGGTAGTATATGCTCTGATCGAGGCCCTATTCTTATTATGATGATTTGGATATTGAATTGCCTTTGACTGATTCATCTTACCATTTTACTATAGTTTTTATCTAGTGAGTTTAACATGAGCGGAATTGGTGTACTTGACCAGTAGTGAACTCTCAGTTGTGTTCGATAGTCGGTTACCAGTTCCCATATCTTACGCAACCTTACCTTTTCTTACTATGGGCCAAATTGCGGAGGAAAGCAGAATCACTGTTTTTTGTAGAACTCACTTTTGCTACTGGAGAGTACCTTCCACCAGGTCAGAGCCATGGATCCAAAGCCTACTAGTTAGCTTTGAAGGTTTAGGCTTGAGAGAAATCTTGAACTGAACAGAGCACTCCCGCCTATTGATCTTACGGCACCCTTATCTTTTGTTGGACTCTCAGGTTCACGCCAACCTAAAACGAAAACAGGGGAAAGAAGGTAAATAAGAAAATCCTAGAGTTCATAGGGATCCACCACATAGTAACGAGGCCACGGTTCAAGCAAGTACTAATGTCGAGTCAAGACACAAGCGGCTAACTTCCTCCAATTTGGAGAAAGGAAATAGAAGCTCTCGAACCTACCTATTCCGAAGTAAGTTTAGGATCAATAACCAAGCTAGCTGCCTATTGAAAAGAGACCTGATCCTTTTGGTTGACTGAATGAAGAAGAAGAAATTGAGAAAAAGTACTACTTTGCCACTAGGGAAGATCAAAAAGTGCAGAACTGGGATGCCGAAAATAGGCATTTTCAAAGCATAATTCGATTTTATGTACTTTTGTCCTATGGTGGCATAACTTTTTTCTTGTTTTTGGTCCGTTTTTCGACTGCTTACTAAGGCAAAAGTCAAGTTCTATCTCGCCTAGAGGAAAAAGTCATGATTTTTCATTTGCCTTATAAAAAGCAGTTTTTGCGGCTCAATCTTCCGATCAGTTCTATCCCGCCTAGTGGAAAAAATAGTCAATTTTAGATTTCCCTCTAAATTAGCAATTTTTCAGCCTCCATTTTCTGATAACTTCTATCTCGCCATGGGAGAAACCTAGCAAAATGGAGAAATTCTACAGTATTGGGTTCTTCTTCGGCTTTCACCGCAGGATTGGCTTAATCTTTTCTTTCACTCTACAAAGCTATATCTTTGATTCCGGTTACTGCGTTCAGTTAGCTACTCAATAACAGGCTTTGTGTTGCTTCACGCTCATAGCTACACCACTCAATATGCTTGAACGACCTACTGGTGGCCCATAAATCGTAGGTTAAGGCTTAGGCTTGCTATTGACTGATAAATAAAGGCTTAATATAAACAAACAATAGAATAAAACAAAGCATAAGGATTGCTTTCACTCTACAAAGGCATACCTAGCTTCTTTGCCGACTCTACTTGGCATCGTATTAAGCAGGAAAGAGCAAATGGTTGAATGCAATGCAATGATGCTTCTTCCCATCATTTCTCTTCTCGATCAAGAAAGAGCGATGGCTTTCGCCAGTAGTTCCGTTGTGGCTTTTTAAAAGCAATTGTCCTTTTTTTCTTTGGAAATACGATACAAACCGATTTATACGACCTTGAATACTTCTCAATTCACATTGGGTGGGGCGCCCACGAGCAAAGGCAAAGCTTATGAATGAATTGTGTTGGAGGTACTCGCCCCGGTAAACCAAGGAGTAAAGCTCTGAACAATCCGGTGGAGACCCAAGAATCCTTGAAATTCAAGAGTGATACGATGTTTTTCCTGAGAAACAATACCTCTGCGGCAGGTCTTGCCCCAATGAATGTGATATAAAATGTAGCTGAGTCTTCTTGAAAGCATGCGAAAGAATCGATTCAACAAGTCAGAGCAATCAAGGAAAGAAAACAAGGTGGTAAATCCAGTCGAAGAAACCTTATTAGAGCAGCAGGCATCTTGAGAATGCGGGTGCGATGAGCTCCAGTTCAGGAGGAAATCCTGTGTTTTTTTCAGGAAAGTTGCATAGATAAGCATGTGCTTTTTTACAAAGTTAGCATACTCATTCGTTTCGGTGAGATAATACACGCTTAGGAGGTAAGGCACAAGTTCGACTCAAGTTCCATAATCGAATAGAGAAGAAAAGCATTCATTGTGGCAGAAGTGATATACCTGGTTCAGCCAATCGTGCATCGGTGGCTTAGCAGATGAGACCTGACTTCCCCTTCATATCCAAACGTCCCTCTTCTAGATCTTGATATCAGTGGAGGTCCAAATCATTGTTCGCGGGAATAGGTAGCTTTTTGCTACTGTATGGCCATTTCATTAATTAAGAAAGCTCTGTTTGCAAGGATTTCTGTTCTCTAGATCTTGGTCGTATACAACGGTGAACTAGCATAGCAGATCTAGAGGAGTAATATAGCTATAGGGCATTTAAGGTGAAATTCTCTTAAAAAGCAGAACAAGAAGCTGCAGAAAGCAAAACTGCATCCATTCATCTTCCAAACAATTCCATTTAGCTGGTTTAGTGGACATTAGCCTTGCAGATCTAGATAGAGTGTGATAAAAAATCTGCAGTTCCTAATGGAATAGGTAACAAATCCACTTTGGCGCCTACTGCTACTAACTCGCCACCTCCCCATGTTAAGCTGGTACTTGTTGTTGCACCAGGAGCTGTTACGCCAGGCGTAGTAGCATGGATATTTTGTACCCATTGAGCAAAGATAGGTTGTAATTGTATGGCGGTATCCGAAAACATATCTTGCGGACGGCCTAAAGCACTCATGGTATCGTTATGAATGTACAAGGCAAAACTATGAAAACCTAGAAATATACGAGATCACAAACATAGATTGCATCGTGGTGTCTAAGGACGCGATCTAATAGATTGTTGTATCGAGTAGTTGGATCATAGTCTCTTAGTATAAAAATTGCTGCATGTGCAGCAGCACCGACTATAAGAAATCCGCCAATCCACATGTGGTGTGTGAATAAGGAAAGTTGTGTACCATAGTCAGTAGCTAGGTATGGATAGGGGGCATAGAGTACATATGATGAGCTACAACAATGGTTGTAGAGCCTAGCATAGCTAAGTTAAGAGATAATTGAGCATGCCATGACGTTGTTAAGATTTTATAAAGACCCTTATGGCCTTGTCCTCTAAATGGGCCCTTGTGAGCCTCCAAAATATCTTTAAGTCCATGGCCAATACCCTAGTTGGTCCTATACATATGACCCACGATTAGGAAAAGAATAGCAATAGCTAAATGATGGTGCGCAATATCGGTCAGCCATAGACCACCGGTTACTGGATCGAGTCCTCCGCGAAAAGTCAGAAATTCTGCGTATTTGGACCAATTTAAGGTGAAAAAGGGGGTTGCTCCTTCGGCAAAACTAGGATAAAGTTGAGCCAAAAGGTCCCAATTCAAGAGAAATTCATGAGGAAGTGGTATCTCTTTTGGATCCACCCCGGCGTCAAGAAATTGGTTAATTGGTAAAGATACATGGATTTGGTGTCCCGCCCAAGAAAGAGACCCAAGTTCTAATAATCCCGCTAAGTGGTGATTCAACATGGATTCTACATCTTGGAACCTATTATTTGGGAGCGGCTTTGTGATAATGGAACCAACCAGCAAAAAGCATTAAAGCTGCAAAAATAAATGCACCAATTGCAGTACAATAGAGTTGTAATTCACTAGTTATTCCAGATGCTCGCCAAAGCTGCAAAAATCAAGAGGTTATTTGGATTCCTCGGAAACCCCCGCCTACATCACCATTCAATATTTCTTGCCCTACTATAGGCCAAACTACCTGAGCACTGGGTCCAATGTGAGTAGGATCACTTAGCCATGCTTCATAATTGGAAAAGCGGGCACCATGAAAGTACATGCCACTCAACCAAAGAAAGATAATGGAGAGTTGCCCGAAATGAGCACTAAAGACTTTTCAAGAGATCTCCTCCAAATCACCCGTATGACTATCGAAATCGTGAGCATCAGCATGTAGGTTCCAGATCCAAGTGGTAGTATCAGGGCCCTTAGCTAGTGTTCTTGAGAAATGGCCGGGTCTGGCCCATTCTTCAAAAGATGTTTTTACAGGATCCCTATCCACAACAATTTTTACTTCTGTTTCTGGCGAACGAATAATCATTAAGTCCTCCTCTTTCCGGACAAGACATACAAAGAGACCCGCCAACTGTCTTTTTAGTGAATCTTTGAAAGATCGATTTTGAAAGATAGATATTATGATTAGTTCTTTTCTTTACTATCTACCATTCTTCTATTTTTTTGAGTTATTCACTGGAGCAATTATATATTGAAGTCAATCCGAGGCAAGTGTTCGGATCTATTATGAGATAAAGATTAGGTGCCTAACGGACATTGTTTGTCTTGAAAAACAAATATTTCCCGACGTAAGAAAAAAATATTTTTGAAATTTAAGAAACTGGTGTATTTTTTTTGAAGGTATAAGATCCTATATACATCTACTTTCCTTGAGCATAATATAGGGTTTTTTAGTTTATTCTAAATTCCAAGATAACTCATTATAATTATTAATAAGACAGTCCTGATATATTAGCAATATTTAGATTGCTATCTTTTTTCTTTTTATTCACTTTATTACTTCTATTCTAGACCCTATCCCTATGGTTTATCCTTAAGAAAAATATCATATAAAATAGAAGGTATAAGAAAGGGATATAATGAAATTCTTGATTCGATCTTACGACCTAATTTATTTGATTAATGGATAAACAACCAAACCACCCATTTTATGAAAAAGAAGGACACCTATTTTGTTTCGCAGGCTGGCACTATCTAATGAAACATCTTGCGGTGCCATTGTTAGTTCACCTCCGACTGCGTCATCTTCAGGAAAGGGGAAGTAGCGAAGGCCCCAGATCTACTCTGTTTAACAGAGATTTTTGTATTGGCCCCCGGGCGAAGGCAGTGATACCGGCTATCTTTCGTTCTTTCCTGACGACTCGACTTAAAAAAAGTCCATGCTTCCCAAGCTTTCTTCCTTTTCCAGCTTTGGTTGGTACAGCTCCAGGTGGAAATTCCGGTATCAATTCATGTCACTAATGCACAAATCTTGCTTTTTCTACCTTGGAGTATCCACTAAAAATGTATAAAAACTAGAAGGCAAACATAATGAAAAAATCAACTATATAGATTTTCTTTTCTATAGAAGATTTTTATGCCGCAGGTTGACCCTATCCAAAATGCAAATTCTTGTATGTAGTCGCCAATAGAAACTTATTTCTCCGTAACAGGTCCACGGTCTCATTAGCTTGATCCGGTCGTGGCGCCAGCATCCACTCCCCCCCAATGCAAATCCTTCTCGGCATGCACCCCTTTCAAGGTGCTCATGCCCCATCATACCACATAGAGCACAGAAGCGTGGTATTTTCTCAATAAGAACCTGGTTGGCACTTCGTACTAAAAGTGAATGGAAAATGGTCTTGTGAACCTGCGCTTGCAACTGCTCGGCAGGATGAGAGCCAGGATGGATTAATTCTATTTAAGGAGGGTAAGATTAGGGCAAAGGTACATAAATGGTATCAGAATCATGGTTATCTATAAGGTTAATGACTCCCTCGATAATAGGTATGATTGCTAGTAGTTATGCGAGTCCAAGTCCCGGGAAGACTACACTTCCTGCTCTTCTTCCACTGCTTCAGCCCCAGCCTACTAGTTTGAGGGTTTCCTAATCTGATACAGGAACAATGCAAGGGTGAATCAATCAGCTTTAGCTGTATTTATCCTTTGGAGTTTCCCTTGTTTTTGAGTGGTATTTCAGGAGGAATTGGTAAACGCTGGATATCAAAGTCAGAAAGACCACTACGACCCTCTTGATTCTCTCTTTCAAACGCAAACTCTTAACTTATAAGACGTGAAGATATGTTGATACTACTCCGGTCCACTTCGGTGAGGTGCCACAGCTTCGTCCGGCCACTGCCCTATTCTACTTCGGTGGGATGGGGGACCCTCGCCGATGGCTTCTGGCGACGGGTGAGAAAATATTCAGGTACAAGATCATGTGGGAATCTCACAATGGGTTTACTTCCATGCTGAAACAGGCTTGGCAAGGAGAACCAGGAGCAACTACGTTGCCGGATATACAACGCAAGTTGGCGTCCCTTTCGGGCGCGCTTGATGTCTGGGGAAGGAGACTTTCGGTAGTGTCCGAAAGGAAATCAAGCAGCTCACGGAGAAGCTGACAGAAGGAAAAATACAACAACTAACAAACAGAGTGCTAGCTCAGTTGAACAAAAAAACTAGGACCTTTACTAACTAGCCTGGATAATCCAATCAAGTTGATCAAAACAATCGATCTTTTTCTGAACAAGTACAATCTGGGCAAGCCCTTCGCCGGCCGAAAGCCTTATTACCCGTAATAGCGGGACAGAACTGAAGGTAGGTAGTACGAAAATACGACTCCTATTGTCTTATGCTTTACAGCTTGAACCATGCCCATCCGCTTTAGAATCTAGGAAAACGTTACTATTGCCGCATTGGAATTATCTTACCCGAGGATAGGGGCCACTGACCCAGCCTCAACAAGAGGATGAAGAATATGGAAGAACTGGATAGCATTACTGTTTACCTAGGATTCTTTTCTGCTCTCTTCCTTCATTTATTTGGAGAGGAGCAAAGCAAGAGCGTTGGTCTCCCGCCATATGCACGCGCAGAAAGAATACGAGAGAGAGTTAGAGGCTGACCCACATGAGGTGAAAGCTCCCTTTTTTCTTCCACTCCTTCATCTGAAGCCGACTAGTAGTAATAAATGTTATAATATTGACTTCCATAATCGAATTCTTTTTTTTTCGGGATGTAATCCCATAGATATGCCAAATTGGACTTCTGTAAATTCAACGGGATGACTTTTGCATCCTGATGATACTGAATCGGATCAATATTTGGAATAACAATATCTGATCTATCAAATCGATTCATCATCGAGAATTTCATAGTATAACATAGGAATTTTAGCAAAACAAACTCCAAATTGGGATTTCTTATTGGATCAGGAATCCCATTGCATTTTGCATCCTTTTCCCTTCTTCTGGCTTTCTTACTTTTGGCTCACAATAAAGCTAGGGTCCTGATCGAGCAAGACAGCATCCTATCTATCTACCTCTCCAAACACAATATCTTGAGTACCTATGATGGTGACTACATCTGCTGGCATGTGATGTTTGGACATAGAATCGAGTCCTTGTGAAGGGGAAAAGCCAGGTGCTCTTATTTTACAACGGTAGGGACGATTACTCCCATTACTGACAAGAAAGACACCAAATTCACCTTTAGGTTCTTCAATTGCAGTATAGGTAGAAGGAATTGGTACGGAAAAACCTTCTGTATAAAGTTCGAAATGGTGAATTGAGGTAGAGTAGACCGATGATCCGGTAGTCATTTGGCCAGCTATGGAAAGAAAAAGCTTGCATCTGCTCCCCCTAAACTATAACAGGTCCCATCTCTCTCCAAACCTAACATGGTAGTTTCCCATCATAAGGCTTTCCATCTATAGATTGAGCCATTACCCACCAAGGGTCCCATTCGTTCAGAACTCAGTCGACTGCTTCTATAGATAAGGCGGAACGTCCTTAGTTCAGCATTATAGCACATAGTCTCCGACGCTACTACAATGCTTCACTAACTCGAAGCGCCTCGCTATGAGAATGACGCGTCGCTAACGCTCGGCTAAGTCGAGAACCCTCGCGCTGACCATTCGCTTTCTCAGTAGCGAAAGAGCTTATATTTGCCCCTTAACTTAATAAAGTATTTGGAAAGAAAAGAAATAGGAGTCCAAGGATTCAAGTGACATGGACGAGCACGTAGACCCCAAGCACGCCAACAAGGGCGATGGCAAGGGGAAAAAACTTTTGAGAAGAAGGCCCCCATCTACTACACTTCCCTTGGCACCCCAACTATCCGGGCACAGAAAACCTCTCTGGGGATATTGATGGCCACCCTACCCCAAGTTCCCCAGTACCTGCGCTAGTCGGAAGTTCCAATCACATGGGACTGGAAGGATCACCCCGACCTTGTTCCAACATAGAATTAGTATGTTGTGGTTATCAACCCCTTGATTGACAGCAATGAGTTCACCAAGTGCATGGTGGATAGTGGAAGTAGCATCAACATTATGTACTTGGATACACTGCACAAGATGAACTTGACAGAGGCAAACCTAAGGTGGCCCAGCACCATGTTTCATGGCATGGTTCTTGGCTGGGAAGCTCGGTCCCTCGGGTGTATCACCCTTTTGGTCGCGTTTGGCGATGTTAACAATTACCTCCAAGAACGCATGACCTTCGAAGTGGTGCCCTTCAAAAGTGTGTACCATGTCATATTTGGATGCGACATCTTCCACTCCTTCATGCCAAAGCCTGCTTCGTCTACAACAAGCTCAAGATACCCGGACCAAACGACATCATCACCGTTGCCGGAAGCTTTTCAAAAGAAAGGGACTATGAGATTGGAGAAGCAGCCTTTGCAGAAGATGTCCTCTACAGCGAAGAATTCAAGGAGATCCAGAGCAAGGTCGATGCCTCACAGATTCCGGCATCAAAGAAACAGATTTTTGGCTCCTATCCCGACTTCAAGGTCACCATCGAGACCAAGCCGGTGGAACTTGTGGAAGGCGATGCCTCCAAGACCACCGCCATTGGGACGAACCTGGACCCCAAATAGGAAAGCGCACTCGTCGAGTTTCTCCATGAGAATAGGGACATCTTTGCCTGGCAACCTACCGACATGAAAGGTGTACCTAGGGAACTTGCCAAGCACAGCTTAAACATTGATCCAAACTGCAAACTGGTGAAACAACCTCTATGACGCTTCAGAGATGAGAAGAGACGCGCCATAGGAAAGGACATATCTAGGTTACTTAAGGCTATATTTATCCGAGAAGTCCTTCACATCCTATGGGTGGCCAATCCTATACTTGTGACCAAAAATGGAACCAAAGAATTAAGAATGTGCGTTAATTACACCGGCTTGAACAAAGCGTGTCCGAAAGATCCGTTTTCTGTTCCTCGCATTGACCAAGTCATTGACTCGACGGCTGGCTCGGAACTTTTGTGTTTTCTAGATGCATACTCAGGATACCACCAGATCAAAATGAGGAAGTCGGACCAATTGGCCACTTCATTCACCATACCTTACGACACGTTTTGCTATGTCATGATGCCCTTTGGGCTGAAAAATGTAGGTGATACCTACCAGCGAACAATGCAACGTTACTTGCATGACCAAATTGGTTAGAACGTTCACGCTTACGTGGACGACATTGCGGTGATGTCAAAAAAGTCAAATGACTTACTCCGACATAAAGGAAACCTTTGATAACTCTGGAAGTATAACATGATGCGTAACCCCAAGAAGTGCGTCTTCGGGGTCCCAACCGGCAAATTGTTGGGATTCATGGTTTCCCATCGTGGAATCGAGGTGAACCCGAAGAATATCAAGGCCATACTTAACATAAATCATCTGACATGCCTGAAGGACATCCGACGGCTCACAGGCTGCATCGCAGCAGTAAGCCGGTTTGTCAGCCGACTTGGAGAGAAGGGTATGCCTCTATACAAGTTGCTGAAGAAGGCAGACAAATTCGTATGGACAGACGAGGCAGACGCTGCACTCAAGGAGCTAAAAAGGATACTTTCTTCTGTGCCTATACTTGCATCACCCAAGCCAATGGATCTTATGTTGATTTACATGACGGCCACCAACCGGGTTATCAGCATCGTCGTCGTGGTAGAGTGGATGGAACCAACACATGAGTATGGAGTGCAACGACCGGTTTACTATGTAAATGATATTTTGACGGAGTCCAAGCAGCGTTACCCGCACTACCAGAAGCTAGCTTATGGAGTGTTCCTTGCTTCTCGGAAGCTAAGGCACTACTTCCAAGAGCACCCCATCACAGTAGTGAGAAAGGCTCCACTGTTCGGCATCATCAACAACAACGACGCTATAGGGAGAGTCGTGAAGTGGGGCATTGAGCTTGCCACCTTCGATATCACCTACAAGAGACGCGACGCTATCAAATCACAAGTCTTGGCGGATTTTATTGCAGATTGGACGGAGATGCCAGATGCTACTCCTGTACCAGAGCCAGAATATTGGGTGATGCACTTTGACAGATCAAAGCTACTCAATGGCTCGGGGGCTGGTGTACTGCTACAGTCACCAATAGGAGAAAAACTGCACTATGTCCTGCAAATCCACTTGAGGCTACAAACAACACGGCGGAATATGAAGCACTCATTCATGGACTTCGCGTAGCCAAGGATATTGGCATCAAGCGCATAGTTTGCTGTGGAGATTCCGACTTGGTTTCCCAGCAGGTGGATGGCACCTGGAATGCGCGGAACCCTATGATGGCGGCATATCAAGACGAAGTAGACAATATAGCCAAGTGCTTCGAAGGCTACGAAGTCAAGTAAGTCAAAATGGAGGAAAATGAGGCGACTGATCTGCTATCAAAGCATGGATCGGGGCGCAAACCAATTCCTCCGGGAGTTTTCCTGGAGCATCTACGGACCCCATCCGTGAAGGGAGCGGATCGAGAGAATCCGGATAGAGTTGACTCATTTGTTAACGCAGTAACAATAGTCCCTCTGGCTTGGACAAAACCATTCATGGATTACCTCGAACACGGAACTTTGCCCATCGACAAGGTCAAAAGTTGGCAAATAGTACGTCGAGGAAAAGGCTATACCGTAATCAATGGGCAGCTCCACAAAAGAAGCACCACTGGTGTATACCTAAAGTGTGTTTTTCAGCAACAAGGTATTGATATCCGTCGTGAGATCCATCCCGGAGATTGCGGGCATCACGCCGCTCCCTGATCTTTGGTCTCCAAAGCCTTCTGGCAAGGATTCTACTGGCTGACCGCGAAGGTGGACGACGACAAGCTGGTTGAGACGTGCATTGGATGTCAATATTATGCCCGGCAACCACATGTACCGACTCAAGAATTGCGAACCATACCAATAACTTGGCCGTTCGCGGCTCGACATGGTTGGACCGTTAAATTAGGCACCTTGTGGGTTTACGCATCTGCTAGTATCAGTTGAAAAATTCACAAAATGGATAGAAGCTAAACCCATTAGAAAGATTTATGGGGCAACTGCCCTTAAATTTGTCCGGGATCTAGTGGTTAGATTTGGTCTTCCACATGGCATCATCACCGACAACGGTATCAACTTATCACTCGGAGAAGTAGAGGCTTACTGTCATGAGAAAGGCATTCGCCTTGACTTAGCATTTGTGGCACATCCACAATCTAATGGTCAAGTTCAACGAGCCAGTGGACTAATTCTGCAGGGAATAAAGCCACGTCTAGAAGCAACGTAACATAGAGCAGCTGGAGCCTAGGTGGAAGAATTACCATCTGTTTTGTGGAGTCTACGAACTACTCCCAACACATCGATCGTCTACACCCCTTTCTTCATGGTATATGGAGCAGAAGTAGTACTACCTTCTGACATTCTCCATGATTCACTTAGAGTTGCTGCCTAGCTTGTTTAAAGAGGGGGATTTGGTGCTCCGACTTAAGCAGAAAAAGTCACACAAATTATCCCCGCCATGGGAAGGACCATCCATCATAAGCAAGGCGCTACTCAATGATTCGTATTACCTCATTGATAATCATGAGTTGAAAGATAGGCCAAGTGAGGATCATAAGCGTAAGCGACGTGACCCAGATGATGACTATCTGGAGCTTGATCGGTCATGGAACATAGCACATCTACATCCTTTTTACACTTAACATATTTTATTATCTACTTTGTACCTCTTATATGATCAATGAAATAAAGTTTTTTGGTTCACTCATATGCCTGAGTCTTTACCTCCTTTAGTGTTTATTTTTGGATCATGTAAAACCATTATGCACAAGCTTTCCATTTGTACTGGTGACATCCATAGACAAAAGAGCATGATATCAATTGTGTACAAATTACAAGTGCAATGTTGAAAACGTTTCCCATGACAGCACTGTTCTGCTAATTCCAACGTATAAGTGCAAGCATATACAACATAGATGACACAATGGTTCAAGTTTATTAGGGGCAAAGAATATAAAGTGTGCCATCAAGTTTGTGAGGGATTTAATCACTAAGTTTTCACATAACAAAGTACTTTTTAATTGGAAGATAGCTGAAAACAAGAATATACTTGGAATGGTGTAACACACCATGTATAGGAGTTTATAGTGGAAACTTTGGAATAACTTGGTTTCTTGGGAGTTGGAAGCATGAGTATATCTTACTCATACAAGTGGAGGCTAGCAAAAGACTGGGAGCAACCAACTAAGAGAGAAATAATGGCCATAATCATGCAGAGCAACAAAACATTACTAATCAAAGCATAGATTGGTACTACAAGTCAAGGACTAAATGATCATAGAAACTATGGTGACTTGTTCATAGTCATAACATGGTGTGAGAATGTGCCAAGTCAACCCAAACAAAGCATCAAAGGAGAATACCACAATACTATGCTTTTGCATGCTAAAACAACGCATAATTCTTTCAAGGCACACTAAGCAATCCCAATCGTTTGGAACAAGACATGCTACATCAATAATCACTAAGCATAAGGTAAAAACAACACCTGGAATGTCATGCTAAAGTCTAAGTCACAGTCAATGTAAGATCCTCTTGCACTTCTCAAGCAAGATTTCCTACTCCTTTCCAACACCAAGCAACTTATTTGAAACAACACAGTGAGAACGAGGGTCCAAACTACTTTATTCAAGAAAACTAAGCAAACCAAACGAAAACTAAGATGCTCCAAGAACAACTCAACAGTGCATGAAACAATAAAAACAAAGTGTCTAGAAAGACCTGAGCTTTTTATTGATGAAGAAGGGGATTCCTTGTGCATCCCCAAGCTTTGAAGCTTGTACCTCTTGGATATTTCTCGGGGTGATACCGGGGTGGCATCCCCAAGCTTGATCTTTTGTCCATTCTTCATCTCATTACATCATTCTCTCTCTACACCTAATTTTTTTCCTTCATACAAAACTTCACACAATCTTCATTAGCAACATTAGTGTATTCAAAAGATAACAGACCTTTGGGTTTAGCTTTGTAACAACAAAACTTTTCACTAAAAACAAAAGCTACTGTATCAACTCCTTCAAAAAGCTCAATTCCCCAAAAAGATAACTCAAAAAGGAATCAATAAGAAGCAAATGCAAATAATAGCAGAAATCTGTCAAAACAGACCAGGAGGTAGAAACCGATTTTTTTGAAAATCTTCGGTTGCTCAAATCAAAAAGTGTTGTACTAAAGAAAGTTATATAAAATACTGGGGGATGTATTCATAAATTTTCAGCTCAATCGGACTTACAGAGACTCCTCACGAATTTTTATGGTGGAGGACAGAAATATATTTCGGGACAGCAACTCCCCAAATCTTACTTCCCTCTCATTAGAGGTCATTATTGGCACAAAAAGCAAAGAAAAAGGATAAGGAGAGGTCATTACTGAAGTAATAACTTCCAAGACTCAAGGAAACTCTTGGGTTATCTCCCAACAAGTACTTTTCTTTAACTCCTCTAATTTAGGCACTTGTAATTTGAGAAGATGCTCACATAAGAACTATGAGTTGAAGTAAAAGAGAGCATCAAAAAGCAAATTCAAAACACATTTGAGTCTAACCCACTTCCTATGCATAGGAATCTTGTAAGAAAATAAATCAAAGAATCACATAGTAACAAGAATGGGTAGATAAAACGAGAGCAACTTCAAAACTTTCAACACATAGAGAGGTGTTTCAGTACCATGAAAACTTATACAACCATATTTTACTCTCTCATAATAATTTTCAGTAGCCTCATGAATAAACTCAACAATATAACTATCACATAAAGCATGATTTTCATGATCTACAAACACATAATTTCTATCAAGCTCAAAAATAGTGGAATTAAAACCTTCAAACCCACTTTTAACAATTTTATCACAAGAAGACTGATCATTAACTATAGGACCATCATCTAGGGCTTTATCATAAACATTTTCTAATAAAAACTCTTTAGTACCATGCATTTAGAAGTTAGGTACAAATAAAGGATTCTCATAGATAACAGGAGCATAACTATTATCACAAGTTTTACCCATAGCATCTATTTCAAAAGAATCCACAGGAACATAACATTCATCCTCCTTTGGTAAGCATGGGGGACAATCAAATAATGCAAGGGATGAAGAGTTACTCTCATTAGAAGGTAGGCATGGGTAGATCCATTCTACCTCCTTTTGTTCATCACTCTCCTCCTCTTTTTCATCTAATGAGCTTTTAGTTTCAGCAATTTCTTCTTCCATAGGCTCCTGCAAGGCATTAGTCTCTTCCATTTGTGGAAAGCATCTATTAAAATATTCAAGAATATAGACATTTTCTTCCTTGTAATTATCAAAGAAAAATTTAAGTATCTCATAAACCTCATGTTCATAAGGTGCATCATCAGTATTTTCAAGCAAACTAGCAAGTTCAAATGCACCCTTGAAAGCAATAAATTCTTCAATTTGTTCCACATCATAAAAGTCATAATTTGCCTTAGAATAATAAGATATGGTAACATTATCATTATACTCACATTGAAAAGGAAGGTGTTTATACCTCCTGCATGAATAAGATTTATCAAAGAAATAAGTAACATTATAAGTAGAGCACACGTCTCTAGCAATAGTATTCAACTTATCAATTTGTTCCCATAAGTGTTTCCCTTTTTGTGACAAACGGTGTTCCTTATAATAATACTTTTGTTCTTACGTGAACCCACCTTTCCAATAAGAACTAGTTTCAAAGAAACCGTCCATTGATAGAAAGCATGACCAAGCAAGGCAATAACAAACCAGCAACTAGAGCAGGAACTAATTTTTTTTGTGTTTTTGATAAGAAAAAGCAAACCAAACTAAACTATTTTTTTTGGAGTTTTTGATAAAAAGAGGCAAACAAAACCAAGCAAAAGAAACTAAGCAAACTAAAAACAAAGTAAAGAGAAAGGTTGGGGAGGACTCCCCATGTGAAGACGTCCTTAGCCTCCCAGGCAACGACGCCATAAAACTTGTTGATGGCTCAGTTGATGTGGAGCCTGTTGGGAACCCCAAGAGCAAGGTGTGAAGCAGCACAGAAGCAAGTCTTCCCTCAGTAAGAAACCGAGGTTATCGAACCAGTAGGAGGAAGGAAACGTCACACAGGTGTTGCAAGCAACGTGGAAACTTGCACAACACAAACTCAAGACTTTGCCCCAACTAACAGTGAGGTTGTCAATCTCACCAGTTGCTATAACAAAGGATTAACCGTATGGTGTGGAAGGTAATGATGATTTCAGGAAGTAAATAGGTAACAGTGGAAGATGTATCAATGGTAAAGATTGGACCGGGGTCCATAGTTCACCAGAGGTGCTCTCCTTAGATAAACAACATGGCATGAAGGGTAAAAAAATTACACCAGGGCAATTGACAGGAACTGAGCAAGGCATAACAATGCAATACTAGACAAAAAGATCCTATGATATTCGATTGGGCAATACAACAATATACATAGACCGCTATCCAACTGCATCTATGACTATAAGTCCACCTTCAGGTTATCATCTGAACCCCCTCCAGTATTAAGTTGCAAGCAACAGACAACTGCTTTAAGCAAAGTGTGTCAGGTAAACAATCCACTTGTTCCATGAACAAGAGAGCGTTGTTTTCTCCCTAGTGGCAACAACACATCTACAACCGAAGATATTTATGTCACTTCCCTTGGAAACTAGAGGCATGAACCAACTATCGAGCATAAATACCCCCTCTTGGAGTCACTAGCAACTACTTGGCCAAGATAGCTACTAACAACGGAGAGCATGCAAGATCACAAACAACACAGACATGCTAGAATCAAATAGACAAAACCATTAATCAATCTGACATAGTAGTCTATACATGATTACAAATAGATTAGATCTTGATCATGAACGGAGCTCACAAGATCTATACATGAAAGCACAAGGAGGAGATACAACCATCTAGCTACTACATGGACCCGTAGTCCAAGGTGGAACTACTCACGCTTCATACCGGAGAAGAAGGCCTCCGGGATGATCTCCCCTCCGGCAGGGTGCCGGGAAGAACTTCAGATCCCCCCAATCTAGGGACGATGGTGGTGGCGGCTACAGAAGGTTTCATGGAGTTTTGATCTGGTTGCCTAGGGTTTATGCATCGGGGGCTTCTTATAGGCGAAGGGGCGAGCCAGGAGGGCCACCATGGGGGCCACACCCTACCCAGGCGCAGGGTGGGCCCACCCGCGCCTAGGGGGTCTGGCCTCCCTGTGGCGCCTCTCCGTCTCGTCTTCTGGCTTCGTGTCGACCACGGTAAAATATTGACTTTGGCTTTTGTCCCATCCAATTCCGAGAATATTGATTTTTTGCCTTTCTGGAACCAAAAACAGAAGAAAATAGACAACTAGCACTGTGGCAACTTGTTAATAGGTTAGTTCCAGAAAAGATATAAAAACACCTCAAAGTTTAGACAAAGCAAATAAAAGTAGATACTAAACAAGCATGGAGCATCGAAAATTATAGATACATTTCCAACGTATCACTTGTGTTGATGCGAGTTGCAGGGAACAAACGGGGTTTGAGCTTCGGCCACACGGTCGCATTTATAAAGTCAAGGAGGTAGGCCCACTAGTGGTTGTCAGGGACAATAGGGACGCAGAAATGCCTACTCGCGGATCGCTATTGCAAAGGACAATCCTTATCGTCCATTCTCCCCAATCCAACCGTGCCTAACAATTGGGACACATAATCAACCTGGCCCTGTGGGGGAGGCTTCTAGAAGACCCTAATCTTGCACCTCCTTTGGGAAAACGCCGTTTTTCGGGTTCAGAAATTGGAAAGTCGATATTTATCCAAATCATCACGAAATCTCTAGTTGGAGAAGTCGCTTGTGATGCTGAGAGGGAGCCAGGTGATGGGTTTGGGCTCAATCCATGGAGTGGTTCCATGTTCTATGCAACGAGGGGGAATCTAGGGTAGGAAGCCATGTTAACTCACACTCGATAGACATCCTGGTGGTGCCTTGGGTGCCAAAGGACCTGGTATGCCTTACCTATGATTTTATGAGGGCAGTGGGCCACATGCAAGGGCTCCAGGAGCTGTTTTCACATTTTTTTTTATTTAGATTTTGTTTGGTGCTGCCCAAAAAAATGGCGAAACTCGCCGGCAATCGTGGCGACGTGACGGTCGGTGCAATCTTGGACCCAGGCATGCATCCAGCCTAGGTACCCATGGGGCATCCCAAACCATTTTTCCTGAAAATTGAGAGTGTCCTATAGGGTACATACAATTAGAAACCGCATTTACCGGGCCGTAACTCAAAAAAAAATATAGTATATGCTTGCACCACGAGATAAATACCTACCTCCCGGGAATGGCCATGCACCATGGTGTAGCATGCGTGGAAATTGCCTCGGGCTCATGGGCGCGCCCTAATCTTGCACCTCTTTTGGGAAAACACCGTTTTTTTGGGTTCAGAAAATGGAAAGTCAAGATTTCTCCAAATCACCACGAAATCTCTAGTTGGAGAAGTCGCTTGCGATGCCGAGAGGGATCTAGGTGTCGGGTTTGGGCTCAATCCATGGAGTGGTTCCATGTTCTGGGCAGCGAGGGGGGGGATCTACGGTTGGAAGCCATGTTAACTGATACGTCCAAAACGTATCTACTTTCCCGAACACTTTTGCTATTGTTTCTCCTCTAATTTGTGTGATTTGGATACAACTAACATGGACTGACGGTATTTTTAGTAGAATTGCTTTGGTGTCTCGTTTTTGTGCAGGAAATCAACTTTTAGGAAAAATCCCAGAAAATATGCCGAAAATCCTATTTTCCTAGAAGACTCACGGAGCCAGAAGACGGAGGGGAGAAGAGGCCTGAGGGGCCCACACCAACCCTTAGCGCGGGCCAGGCCTGGTCGCGCCATGTTATGGTGCAGTCGCCTCCGTCTCTGCCTCGACCTCCCATTTCTCCTACATCAGCCCTCTGACCTAAAAACACCGGGGGGGTCGATGTTTTTCCAGATAGAGTTCCGCTGCACCGCCACCACCAGAAACCGCGATTTGGAACCAGAAACTCCGTTCTGGCACCCTACCAGGACAAGGAATTGGAGGAGATCATCGCCATCATCATCAATGCCTCTCCATCAACCATCCATGATTCCCCCATCCATGAGTGAGTAATCCCTCGCAATAGGCTATGGGGATGGTACAGATTGGATGAGATCTCTCATGTAATTACATAAGATTGTTAGGGCATGGTGCCTAGTATCTATTGTTAGTGTTTTTTGACATTGTTGCAACTTGTTATGCTTAATTCTTGTCACTAGGGCCGGAGTGCCATGATCTCAGATCTGAACATGTTATTGATTCATGATGATATTATTATTTGTGATCTTACATGCAAGTTGTTTACACATATCATTGTCCGGAACCCGAGGCCCTGAAGTGACAGTAATTAGGATAACCGGAGGGGATGGCTATGATATGAGGATCACATGTGTTCATGGAGTGTTAATGCTTTGCTCTGGTGCTCTATTAAAAGGAGCACCTTAATTGCCAATAGATTCCCTAGGGGCCCCGCTGCAACGGGCTGGCAGGACAAAAGATGTTGTGAAAGTTCTCATTGCGAGCACGTATGACTATATATGGAACACATGCCTATGATTACTTTGCACTTGGATGCTTTATCTTATTTATCTGCAAATGCCCTTGGTCTTGATATTACATGAATTGTCTTGTCCATGCAACACCCTTCCATCCATCTCTATGCCTACCGCACTTTAATCCTGTTGTTTACTATAATTTTTACTACTGTTCTTATTTTACTACTGTTGTTACTTTGCTATTGTTACTACAAAACTGTTGCTACTGATAAACTACTGCGAGCAAGACTATTTCCTGGTTCAGCTAAATTGACAACTCAGTTGTTAAGGCTTATAAATATTCTTTGGCTCCCCTTGTGTTGAATCAATAAATTGGGTTTTACTTCCCTCAAAGACTGTTGTGATCCCCTATACTTGTGGGCCATCAAGACTATTTTCTGGCACCGTTGCCGGGGAGCATAGCTTTATTTATAAAGTTCACTTAGAATTATTATTGTTCGCTGCTATCCATTCATCATGGGTAAAACTCATGATGGAAAAGTTCCTATATTACCATCCACTACAAGAAGAGGTACAGTTCTGAACACCTCTGTTGCTCTTGATTCAGCATCTGTTATGAGTAAGATCCTTACACCACCACCACATACACATGTTACACATACTTCTACTTCTGTTGAATCTAAAATTGCTTCTGATACCCATGATGTTACTTCTACTATGCTTGATGAGAGTGGTTCATTAGGTCCTTTCCTATATGCTACAATTGCTAGAACTGTAATGGGAAACACTAAAACTCCTAATGAAGAAATTACTACACCTGTTAGTTCACCTGAGTCTAGAGAGAGTCCTAGCTATGATATTAATGACGGTTATATTGAAATGACTAATGAATTTATTGAAGAATGTCAAAACACTCATGGTGCAAGTGTTATTAAAAGTCTTCTTGAGAGAAGTACTATTAGACCTAAACTATTTCCTGATGCTAAGTTTGCCACATCTCCCATAAACATTAAAGATAAGGATTATGATTTCTCTCTTGATTTCTTACATAACCATTGTTGAGAAAGAACCTTTTTGTGGGATTGAAAATGAAAGTGCTGTGGCACATATGGCTGAGCTTTCTACTATGACTGGCTTAGTTTCTTATGATGTTAAGATGCGCACCTACTTTGTTGCTATTTTTTCCCTTTTTCATTGAAAGGAGAAGCTAAATCTTGGTTTAATAATTTACCTCATGGATCTATTGATAGCCCTGATTGCTTGATTGATACTTTCTTTCAGAAATATTTCCCTCCTAGTGCTCGACATGCCATTCTGCAGGAACTTTTTGATTTTAAATAGGGAGAAGAGGAGAAATTGCCTGAATCTTGGGCAAGGTTTTGTGCTTTAATTCATGCACAGCCTGGATGCGCTATACCTAAAAAATGAGCTTCTTGATATATACCATAATGGACTAACTGATGAATCTTGGACATACTTGGATAGTTATGCTGATTGTGTTTTTAGGAAAAGAACTCCCAAAGAAGCCGAGGAATTAATGGCTAAAATAAGCAAGAATTATGATGATTGGAATATACCTGAGCCAACTACACCTGAACCAACTGTGCCTGAGCCAACCCCGACACCAACACCAAAGAGGAGGGGAGTTATTGAACTAAATAATGAAGTGATGAAGGAATCTAAGAAATGTCTTAAGGAGAAGGGTATTAAATCTAAAGATGTGAAGAATTTACCTCCTATAGAAGAATTATGTAAGCCAATCTTCCACTCATCCACTATTGAGGTACATTCTCTCCAACATTTTGATGAAGGTGATATTACTTATTCTAAACCTCCTGATCAATGCTTAGAAGAATTTGATATTTTTGTTGTTAAGAAAGATAATTTTAATAAGAGAGTGCAGAATCATTTAATGGAAAACTCTAGAGATATTAATGAGTTGAAAGATATTGTGAAAAGAACATCCAATGATGCTAAAATGCTTGTTAAACATTTCCAAATGGTTCAAACTCAAATTGATCAGCTTACTAAAGTACAAAAATATTTGTAGTTATTGCTTCTAGAGAAAAACATGCTTATGAAATTAGAACTAGGAGTGGTGCTTCCACTCAGGATCCTTTATATCCTGAGGGACATCCTAAAAGAATTGAGCAGGATTCTCAACAAGTTGAAAATAGTGGTACTTCTTATAAGGGAAAGAAAAAGAAACATAAAATAGTTGTGGAATCTTCTAAACCTGCTATTGATCCTAATAGTATATATGTCTCTGATGCTGAAACTTAAAGTGGTAATGATAAAAATGATGCTCCTGATAAGGAAGAAATTGAAGAGGAACCTAAAAGGCACACTAAGAATACTAAGTACACTATGGAAGATTTTGTTGCTAATAAACATGGTAGTGAAAGAGAGCCTTGGGTTAAAAAACCAATGCCTTTTCCTGATAAGAAACACAAGTCAAAGGAAGAAGAACACTATAACAAGTTTTGTGAGTGTATGAAACCTTTATTTTTGCAAATTCCTTTCACTGATGCTATTAAATTGCCTCCTTATTCAAAGTATATGAAGGATATTGTCTCTAATAAAAGGAAGATTCCTAATGAGGAAATTTCCACTTTGCTTGCTAATTATTCCTTCAATGGTAAGGTTCCAAAGAAACTTGGGGATCCAGGGATTCCAACTGTTCCTTGCTCTATTAAAAATAATTATGTTATAACTGCTTTGTGTGATTTGGGAGCAGGAGTTAGTATTATGCCTTTTTCTCTCTACAAGAGACTTCAACTAGAAAAAATAATACCAACTGATATATCTTTGCAAATGGCTGACAAGTCTACTACTATTCCTATTGGTATATGTGAGGATGTTCCTGTTCAAGTGGCTCATAATTATTTAATATTAACTGATTTTGTTGTGCTTGAAATGGCTGAAGATGATAATATGTCTATTATTCTTGGGAGACCTTTTCTTAATACTACAGGTGCTGTCATTAATTGTAATCAAGGAAAAGTAACTTTTAATATTAATGACAAAGAGCATACTATCTATTTCCCCAAGAATATTGATAAGAGTTATGGCCTAAATTCAATTGAAAATATTGAAGGCATCAAAGTTGGAGAAATATATTGTCCCATTCCACAAGACAATTATGAAACTATTATGATTGGGATTGTTGCTATCAAGATTGAGGTAACATAATCATTTAGTGAAATGCAAAGTTTTGTTTCATATAAAAATGTTTTGGTAACAAGACCTGATCAACCTTGTTAACAAAGGGATTTTGGATGAACAAAACAATGTTTTCACCATGATTATCCTTGCTCACTTTTACTTTCTCTATTCCAATCTTTGCTTTTCAACTTTTTTATCTTTGTATTTCTAGATGTTTGCATATTAGAGTGGCTTAGAACTTCTGAAGTTTTAGTTTTGATTTGTTTTTGCATCATTCCAAAATCATTTTTTCTGCGAAAAAATCATTTATCAATACCTGAAAATTTCTCAAAAATAAAGTTTCTCGAAAAATTCTAGAAAATTCATATTAAAATTTTACACCAAAAAAGGGGGCAGAGAGGTACCTGGAGTGACCCAAGGGGGGCCACCAGGCAGGCACACCACCTGGTGGCACGGCCAGACTAGGGGCACGCCTGGCCATGGTGTGGGCCACCCCTAGCCCTCCACTTATTCTCCCACCTGCCACTTCTTTCTCTCCCGAGAAAACACCATTTCATCGACTTAAACCCAAGTTCTTGCTGTTCTTGCTCCCGATTTTCGATCTCGTTGCTCAGCCCACCTTAGCTGCTGATTTTTCGAGGGTTTGCTCTTCGGTATGTGACTCCTCCGCTTGTCCAAATAGATTTTTGATTGGTCGACTATATCCTGAGTATTTTGCTACTGTAGGTGACAGGTTATGTGAGTTTGCATGCTTGTTCTATGCTTATAAAAATCATTTTGATGCATGTTTAGCCCTCTTACAAGTCCCTATAGTAGTTCCCCATCACTTATTAGCTTTGAAATCACTTGGTTTAATGTTTGTCTAAAAATTTCAAAAAAAAGAGAGATGGACAACCATACTTTTGGAGAAGTGTTTGAAAGAGATACACCCAGGAGGAAAAGGCCTTCAAGATCAACCTCTCGATTTAGGCCATCATATAATGAAGATCGTATTATGCCGTGCTTTGTAAATGAGGGAGATGATGGAGATACGCACCCATCTACCTTCACTTGTTTTGCCTTTTTGCAAGCTACAGGGATCCTTGATGATTTCTTACTTCTTGTTCAAAGGGTTGGTCTAACCACCTACATGCAGGATGAGAGTGAGCAGTATGCTTTGCTCACCAAAACTTTTGTGGAGAATTTCACTTTCACTAACACTCCTTATAGGTCAACTGTTTCATTTAAAATATATGATAAACCTATCACCATTCCATTGGAAAGATTTTGCAGCATTATAGGTATTGGCATGACTGAGACATCAAAGAAGATCCAGGGGCGGCCCGCTGATTTGCTGGAGCTCTACCGAGGTGTAACAAATGATGATGACCGCGCAACCCAGCGTGGGAAGATAAGAAACATTCAACTCCCAACCCTTAGATATTTTGCTTACTATCTTGCCACTAGCATTCTTGGTAGGGAGAACACTAGTAATATTTATAATTATGAAACCAAGTATAATCTTGGTTCTCTCATTGCTCGCCGCCTAGCTGCTAGAGGACCCATTTATGGGGCATTATTGTTGCACGCATAGTTGCTTCCTTGGATCTTTCTGTTGATCTAAATGATACAGTGCTGGACCCACAGAGGCTTGATCTAGCTGCCATGAAAGCACATAACTTTGTTACTGCTAACTCTAGCATTGAGAGTTTAGTTTAGGGGATGTTGTTTACTAACAGAGAGGAGAGGGAAATTCCCTTGCCACAGTCTATGTTGTTTAGTATTTTCAGGAGGCCATGGTTGCGCTCCAAGGAGGAGATGAACGAGCAGCTTCGCTTGCTTGGTTTCCATGGGCGGCACCAGGGGATGCACCCTCTTATGACTACTCTGCACACTACGTCGGGGCGTCCTCAAGTTCGTATCAGGACGAAGGCACTTCTTCGTCATATTATGGAGGAGCTCCTTCTTGGCCAGGTTGGGATTGATCTCCACTTAGGCCAAAAGCCTAATCTTGGTGGGAGGTATACCGATATCACACTCATCTATATATCATGTTCTGTCGGTACTTTGCATATCCATGTTTCTCTTTCTTTTTAGTTTTTGTTCTTGCTTTGTTTCTACTTCCCAAAACACAAAATGACCAAAAATATTTTCGTTATTTCTCTCTGTTGCTTCTTTACCTTTTAGCTTTGGTTTGTTTCACCCCTTTAGCTTTGGTTTGTTATAAGAAAATCCCAAAAATATTTTGGTTTGTTTGCTTTTGCCTTCAGTTCTTGCTTTTAAAAAAAGTTAAAACCCCAAAGATATTTGTTGTTCTTCTCTGATTTTGTAAAGTTCGTTGTAGGGTTCAGCGGTACTCAATGACTCCTTTGGAGTTTGGTTTATCTTATTATTCAAGCCACACAAGTGAAAGGAAATAATGATGATTTATGACAACTCGAGGTGTGGTAAGAGGATTGTATGAACTCTATTTGTTTTCATTTTTGTACATATACTCATCATTATGGGCATGCTTAGTCTGTTCATGTAGGGTGTATGTTATTTAATGGATGCTTAGTAGTTCTTACTCTCTTATGATTAGTTCCAATCTACTAATAGTTTGTAGCATGTCATATAATTGTTTGCTTGCATTTCTCTATTCATAACTTGGTATGACATTGTGGTATCCTCCTCTGAATTTTATTTGAATCGACTTGGCACGTGCTCACGCATGCATATGACTAAACATAAAGTCAGTTAAGCCTTGATGATTTATTTTGCCTTAGAGTTCTTGTGTCACTTTTATGTCACTATTAATTTTTTTATTGCAAGCATGATTATGACAGTTACTGCTCTCTCGATTGTCGCTCCCTTTCTATTGCTAGCCTTCACTTGCACTGATTATGAGCTCTACTCGTGCATCCAACTTCCCAAAACCAAAATTCTCGAAAAGTGTCCACCATATCTACCTATTAGCATCATTTCTATTCCTTGCATACTTATTATGCTTTGTTTTCTTCCGAATAAAAATGTTTGCTTATTATGAGAAAATTAGTTAGTAAAGCTCTCACGAACTTGATGTAACACTTTATTTTCTTGTATTATAAACCTGGACCATTGTGACTGTCTATGTAGTTATATGCTTGCAAATTATAAGTTGGGAGTTAGCAGAACCATGTTGTCATGGGGAACGTGTTCAACACTTGTACATATCTATCTAGTTGATATCATGCTCTTTTGTTTATGGATGTCGACGGTCTGAAATAAAAGGGGAGCTTGTAAGTCCATGGAGTTATGTATATGTGTTAGAGAAACGCCTGGGCGGCTAGCCTAAGCCATGCCTAATCATGGTGGAAACTTGCAACATAACTATAATGAGCATTCTATGAAGCATCCTCAATAAAAACCTATGCAAATAGCAAATAAAAAGATCGCTGAGATGCTCATTGTTTGTTGCCTTGTCATTTTGATATGGGATAGTTCATGTATCATGGGGCAAGGGGTACCCCATTGGCGGTTCTCTATGATACACATATACTTACAATAAGAAGAACTTACCTGTGACTAAAGTTGTGTAGCATGAGGAACGACCCTCGTACTCAAGGGACATGAGATTTTCAGCTTATGATCTGTCAAGCATATAACTCATATTTGACCTCACTTTAACCTTAACCACTTTAAAGATGCTTATGATAGGGGCAATGAGAGCTCAAAACTAATGAGTACCATACTTTTAGGAATTTGGACGCCTTTCAAACTTTTTAATCTTTTCTTCCACTTCTATGTTGAGTCACCATTTATTCTATGAGCACTTTCCCGAGAGCATAGCTGTCATTCTTAGTGTAATGTGCTTGTCCCAGAACACGGTTAATTGTGACATAACTTTGATGCTTGTATCTTTGATATTTTTATTTCTAGTCTTCACTTGAACTTCAGAGGTGCCTTAGCATTTATGTTTTGTCCACAATCAAAGGCAAGCGAGATACCACTTTATCATACCTTCTTATGAGCATTACAATGTTGCATATGCTTATGTTTCATGTTGGTTATTATTGTGTTGGAATCTCTTCATAGCTTGCATGACTATTGGTTAGATTTAGTTGCATACTCCTTATTATGAATTGCCTAAGTATTTGATCATATGTTGAGAATATATACATCTCATGAAGCAAATGTGTTCGTGAAAGTTTCTTTTATCGCACTCAGTTTTCAAATGAATTGCTTGAGGACAAACAATAAGCTAAGCTTGGGGGGAGTTGATCCATCCAAAACGTATCTACTTTCCCGAACAATTTTGCTATTGTTTCTCCTCTAATTTGTGTGATTTGGATACAACTAACACGGACCGATGCTGTTTTAGCAGAATTGCTTTGGTGTCTCGTTTTTTTCCAGGAAATTAACTTTTAGGAAAAAACCAAGAAAATATGCCGAAAATCATATTTTCCCAGAAGACTCACGGAGCTAGAAGACGGAGGGGAGAAGAGGCCTGAGGGGCCCACACCACGCCCTGGTACGGGCTAGGCCTGGCTACGCCAGGGCATGGTGCGGCCACCTCGGTCTCCACCTCGACCTTCCCTTTCGCCTACATAAGCCCTCTGACCTAACAACACTGAGGGTGTTCGACGTTTTTCCAAATAGAGTTCCGCTGCACCGCCACCAGAAACCACGATTCGGGACCAAAAACTCCATTCTAGCACCCTACAAGGACGGGGAATTGGTGGAGATCATCGCCATAATCATCACAAACGCCTCTCTATCAACCATCCATGATTACCCCATCTATGACTGAGTAATCCCCCGCAGTAGGCTATGAGGATGGCAGGGATTGGATGAGATCTCTCATGTAATTGCATAAGATTGTTAGGGCATGGTGCCTAGTATCTATTGTTTGTGCTTTTTGACATTGTTGCAACTTGTTATGCTTAATGCTTGTCACTAGGGACCAAGTGCCATGATCTCAGATCTGAACATATTATTGATTCATGATGATATTATTGTTTGTGATCTTACCTACAAGTTGTTTACATATATCATTGTCCGGAACCTGAGGCCCCGAAGTGACAGAAATCAGGATAGCCGGAGGGGATCGCTATGATATGAGGATCACGTGTGTTCAGGGAGTTTTAATGCTTTGCTCCGGTGCTCTATTAAAAGGAGCACCTTAATTGTCAGTAGATTCCCTAGAGGCCCCACTGCAATGGGCTAGCAGGACAAAAGATGTTGTGCAAGTTCTCATTGCGAGCACATATGACTATATATGGAACACATGCCTATGATTACTTAGTACTTGGATGCTTTACCTTATTTATCTGCAAATGCTCTTGGTCTTGATATTACATGAATTGTCTTGTCCATGCAACGCCCATCCGTCCATCCCTATGCCTACCGCACTTTAATTCTGATGTTTACTACAATTGTTACTACTATTCTTATTTTACTATTGTTGTTACTTTACTATTGTTACTATGAAATTATTATACTGATAAACTACTGCGAGCAAGACTATTTTTAGGTGTAGCTAAATTGACAACTCAGTTGTTATGGCTTATAAATATTCTTTGGCTCCCCTTGTGTCGAATCAATAAATTGGGTTTTACTTCCCTTGAAGACTGTTGTGATCCCCTATACTTGTGGGTCATCATTAACTCACACTAGATAGACATCCTGGTGGTGCCTTTGCTGCCAAAGGACCTGGTATGCATTGTCTATGATTTTATGAGGGAAGTGGGTCACATGCAAGGGATGCAGAAGCTGTTTTCACATTATTTATATTTTTTAGATTTTGTTTGGTGCTGCCCAAAAAAGGTGAAACCCATCGGCGGCCACGGCAACATGATGGTCGGTGCAATCTTGGACCCAGGCATGCATGTAGCCTAGGTACCCGACGGGGCACCCCAAACCATTTTTCCCTGAAAATTGGGAGTATCTTATAGGGTACATACAGTTAGAAACCGCATTTACCAGACCGTAACTCAAAAAAATACAGTATATGCTTGAACCACGAGATAAATACCCACCTCCCGGGAAAGGCCATGCACCATGGTGTAGCATGCGCGAACATTGCCTCGGGCCCATGGGCGCACCCTAATCTTACACCTCCTTCGGGAAAACGCCGGTTTTTCGGATTCAGAAAATGGGAAGTCGAGATTTCTCCAAATCACCACAAAATATCTAGTTGGAGAAGTCGCTTCCGATGCCGAGAGGGAGCTAGGTGCCGAGTTTGGGCTCAATCCATGGAATGGTTCCATGTTCTGGGTAGCAAGGGGTGAATCTAGGGTTGAAAGCCATGTTAACTCACACTCGATAGACATCCTGGTGTTGCCTTGGGTGCCAAAGGACCTGGTATGACTTTCCTATGATTTTATGAGGGCAGTGGGTCACATGCAAGGGCTCCAGGATCTGTTTTCACATTTTTTATTTTTTCGATTATGTTTGGTGCTGCCCAAAAAAAGGTGAAACCCGTTGGCGGCCACGGAACCCGCCGGCGGCCGCGGCAACGCGACGGTCGGTGAAATCTTGGACCCAGGCATGCATCCAGCCTAGGTACCCCATGGGGCACCCCAAACCATTTTTCCCTGAAAATTGAGAGTGTCTTATAGGGTACATACAGTTAGAAACCGTATTTACCGGGACATAACTCAAAAAAATACAGTATATGCTTGCACCACGAGATAAATACCCACCTCTCAGGAATGGCCATGCACCATGGTGTAGCATGCGTGGAAATTGTCCCGGGCCCATGGGAGCGCCCTAATCTTGCACCTCCTTTGGGAAAATGCCGGTCTTCGGGTTTAGAAAATGGAAAGTCGAGATTTCTCCAAATCACCACAAAATCTCTAGTTGGAGAAGTCGCTTCCGATGCCGAGAGGGATCTAGGTGTCGGGTTTGGGCTCAATCCATGGAGTGGTTCCATGTTCTGGGCAGCGAGGGGGAATCTGGGGTTGGAAGCCATGTTAACTCACACTCGATAGACATCCTGGTGGTGCCTTGGGTGCCAAAAGACCTGGTATGCCTTGCCTACTATTTTATGAGGGCAGTGGGTCAACTGCAAGGGCTCCATGAGCTGTTTTCACTTTTTTTAGATTTTGTTTGGTGCTGCCCAAAAAAATGCGAAACCCGCCGGCGGCCGCGGCAACACGATGGTCGGTGCAATCTTGGACCCAGGCATGCATCCAGCCTAGGTACCTCACGGGGCACCGCAAACCATTTTTCCCTAAAAATTGAGAGTGTCTTATAGGGTACATACAGTTACAAACCGCATTTACCGGGCCGTAACTCAAAAAAATACAGTATATGCTTGCACCACGAGATAAATACCCACCTCCCGGGAATGTCCATGCACCATGGATGCTAAAACAAGCATGATGGCGGTGGCAGCGCTGACTATTCTAGCAGGCCAGGGCTCCTCCCGGTACAGTATTCTTCTTCTTATTCTCTGTTTTCTTCTTCTTCTTTCATGTCCACTTCTTCTTCTTCTTCTTCTTCTTCTTCTTACTATACTACATATTCCAGGGCGGTCGTGGATCCTGAAACCAGCACGATGGCGGCGGCGTCATAGGAACCGTTCGACCATGTTCCCCGGCTCAGCGAGGTAGGAAATCCCGACATGCAGTTGGTTTTATTTTTGAGATTCTAAATGTGAAAATATTAGATCATGTCTGCCCGCAAGTAGTGTCCAAGTAGGGACCACGTTTAATCTTCATAGACACATTTGGGGTTTTTGTGACTTGAATATTGTGCTTCCCTAGAACATGCAGTACAATTATAGAATACCTATTTTAAATAATATGAACGATGCAGCAAGCAAAGGCCGATTGCCGTGACAAGGTGGCTGCGATCAATGCCAAGATAGATAACCAACTGCAGGGTGCACGCTCCCTAACCCAGGGTAATGATCGCCTTCGAAGGTGTTTGTCTCTGCAGAAGGAGATCACACTTGATTTTTCACTTAACATCAAGAGGCTCGAAGCAGAGCGCGACGAGCTGCAGAGGTTGATCGATGAGCTGCAGAAGTTGATCGCACACAGTTTGTCCAAACAAGACCTATCCATCAAGTTAATTATGAAGCTCTTGTGTGACAAGAAGAATCTCCAGAATAGATGCGTCCTCCTGCTGGACGAAGCCACCGAGACACGCAAAGAACACATCATTGAAGCAAATGCTGCCATCGAAGCCTACAATGACACGGACCATTTCCTGGATGCATTGAGACAGATGAAGGAGGACATGGGCCGAGGTCTCACCATGCCCAAGAGTCCAAACAAGGAGAACGGGGAGCTAACAGCAATGCCCAATTCCTAGACTTCATCACCATGTCTAACGACGCTGCTGCTGGTGGTGCCTCCATTTCTGTTGCGCCGTTGGTCATACCATCGACGAACTCGTACGTGTTCTTTGCCCTCCTGCTATTTGCTATGATGATCACTAGTATTGCAGTATGCGTAGATGTGCTAGATTTTCACTTGCCTGTATTGTGCATATCTACTATGCGTATGCTAGTTAGTCTTGGAAATTGTTTTGTCATGATTTATACTTGGATTAAATTAATGCGAAAACTGCTAATTATTTCAACAATCCAAAAACCTTATTTTAGGTTGGTTTCGCGTCAAGGCTTTGCCGCTTGTCTGAAACCGAACCCGTTTACGGGTGCGCACTTTCAGCGCTGGCAAACCAAGTGTACCCTCTGGCTGATGGCTATGGACGCCTTCTAGGTATCGGCTGGTAATCCTGAAGGAACGATCACTCCTGAACAGGAGAAGACGTTCAAGGATACCACCATATTCTTTGTGGGCTATGTCATAAGCGTCATTGGGGACAAGTTGGTGGATGCATATTTACATATGCGCAATGCCAAAGAACTGTGGGATGCACTCGAAGTAAAATTCGGTGCTACTGATGCTGGCAGTGAACTGTATGCCATGGAGCAGTTTCATGACTATAGGATGATTGAAAACCATTCTGCCGTTGAACAGGCTCATGAGATTCAGTGCATTGCAAAAGAACTTGAGCTCCTAAAGTGTAACACCCTCAGAATCGACCCTATGCAAGTTTTAGCGATTCCCGCCAAACCCGCATAGAAACGATTCAAAGGTGCCCACCAGGCACTTTCGTGCGGGTGGAAAACGAAGTAATAACATTACACAACAGTCCTCGATGGGACCCACAGAACATATATATATATAACAGCGACTCAAAGAGTCAAGAATTCAGATATAATATACAAAGATTCAAATCACCTTGAAAATGATAAAGCGTCCGACTACGGACAAGATGCAAATGGGGCTAAGAGCCCTGAAGAATAATCAATGGCGTCCATAACCCTGCCCAGGCCAAGCCGGAAGGGTAACCCTGCTAACGGCGTCGATCTCAAACCTGCTTAAACAAAAGGGGTGCCGACAAAGGGCAAAGGAAAAAGAGGAGCGTCAGTACTGAGGCCAGTACACGGCGAGACTAGAGTTCGGCGGTCCTCGCCTACATAGGTATGGTGGACTGAAGCGGCAGCGGCAGCATGCACTAAACAACCTATAGAGACTCGATACAACTGGCGGTTATCAGATAGGGGTAAGAAAGACCTATTCGGAACCAACCTGATGGCACCATCAAACAAACCCATCCTGGTGTTTCCCCCTCGAGACCAAACGAGGAAGTCAACCGAGGAACTCACACAGTTGGCAGTTTTAATTATTCAGTTATCGTTGCAGCAATTACTAGTCAGGTGTAGGTAATTATCCTGATAAATTAAGCAGTGGGCAGTTTTAGTTAACCATTCCGTTGTAGTTGCGGCACTTACTAGTCAGATACAAATAGCATGAGATAACCCAGAAACCCAACAGTTGTTGGTACTTTTATTTAGCCATTCCGTTGTAGTTGCATTACTTACTAGTCAGGTACAATGGTCGCGAGCGACAACTCAAGCAAGCAATTATTGGTAGTTTTATTTAGCCATTCCATTATAGTGAAGCTGATTACTAGTCATTATAAAGTCAAGTTTATAGCACTACTTTAGTTATAGTTGTCTATGATCGAGATAATGTGCTCCAAGTCGTCCATAACCGCGGACACGGCTTTCAGAAAGTTTTAACCCGGCCGGGGTGCACAAATAGCAACACACACACGATCAACCTCGGAAAAACCAAATCAAAACCCAACGAGGCTTTCACTACAAAGCAATCACAGGATTCAGAAATATTTCAGGGGGCCACCCCTTAAAGTAGACCCGCAACGAAGTCGGCCGGCTCCGAGACGGCCTCAAGGTTTGGGTGGACGGCTGTGAACGACTGGGAACCCAAAACTGAGCTTGTCGACACCGCGGAATCGTGTCCCGATCCTAAACAGTACAGTGTGCTCCTCGCACAATCGTAAATAAAGCAGTAAAGCATGGCATAAGTACAGGATCGTAAATAAAACCTCAAACTAGTTTGTGGCCCCAAGAAATAAGACTGAATCAAGCTCTGGCTAAGGGGGGCCCATAATTTCCCGTATGTGGATAGCGCGATAAATCAAGGAACAGGTATCAAGCACTCGGGGTCCTACGGGACACAAGTGGACGGTTAACAACCAAATAACATCTATTGCCCACCTGTGCCTCTGCTTACCTACTTCAATTTTAGTTGTTAAACAATAATTAAAGTGAGCAATAAATAAACCATGATCCTCTCCAACATTAAACATGCGGCAATGCTCCAACAACTGTGGCACTTGACGACACACAACAACACTTCAGCAAGCGACTACGACACGCAAGTCCAACTATCTACCAAACAACAGGTAATAGGAGGTGTCCAAGGCGATATAAGGCTGCAAGGGATATCACGGGTACGGAAACTAGAGCATCGCAACACAGATAGCAATAGATCAACAGGAGGGAATAAATACTATAAAAGTAAGATAGGTAGAAAGGGGGATATGCTCGCCTGAAAACATTGTCGAAGGTTCAACCGAAGATCAGGGCGAAGCTCACATCAACTCAACGGCCTTATCCGCGAAGAAGCAAAACACTAGAATAAACACCGGATGCAATATTTAATACTACGGAAAAAGATCGGGCATGATGCATGTATGATGTATGGCATGGCAAAGGTGCGATGCAATTGGGCCATATTAAGCGGAACCGGGGTCCCGACAATTAGTTAGATGGTTCTAGTTGTTTATCTACCCCGCAAATTAAATGTTGTTTTAGTATGGCAAAAGATAGCACCGGTTCGCTATACAAATTTAAATGAGGCCAATATAAGGCTAGATTTGCCCGCATATGGGCCCCATATTTAATTATCAGCTGAATCGGCATAAGGCCCCCAAACCACACAAATATGCATGCGAGTATGACAATTTAATATGCAACATGTTTTATAATTAGCATTTATAAAATAGGGGCTCGGGAAAAGGTTCACACATTAGGGGGTCTCGACGAACTTGGGGTTCCAGGGTTCGGGGTCGGTCTCAGGGTTCAGGGGGTTCGGTCTCGGCGGGATCGTTCTCGGATAACTGAGGTCGATCTTGTCGCATCCGGGAAGCAGGACTTGGGTCGGTGTCGGGGCGCATCGGATTCTTCCGGGTCGGTGCCGATCTTGTCGTCGCCGTGGTCTTCGGGTCATGTCGACGGTTATGGCGTTCGGGGCGAAGTACTTGTCGCACCGGGGTCTTGGTGTCCGGGGTGAAGATCTTGGCGTCCTCGAGGAAGAACTCGGTGTATCCGTGTCGTGGTTCTTGTCGGGGTTCTCGGCTTCGGGCGCCGGGATCGGGCTTCGGATTCCGGGACCGGTGCGAAGTCTCGGCCATCAGATCCTTGGAGGAGGTCATGGCATCCGTGAGGCGATCTTGGCGTTCACCGAGAGGGATTCGACAGGGTTCAGGTCTTCGGATCCGTGATCGGTCTTCGGGTGGTATCGTACTATCTTCCCACGGTCACCATATTGCATCTTCACCTCACCAACGCAAGTCCAGGGAGCCGAAGGAATCGCCCCAGGGACGCATCAGCTAGGCAGAACCCGTGACATGGCCACACGCGCTTGGGGTCGGAGAAGAGGCCTTGGTCAGCAGTCGTACATCACCACCACACGTACCGCACCATCTGGCCTGCACCCCGGGTTGAGGAGCGTCGTGGACTGCGCGAGGCGGTAGCGTCCAGAGGCGGCAGGACGGAGACGGCTGAGCCAGAGGAGGTTGTGACCGGCGGGGGACGAGGCAGAGGAGGCGCTGGCAGAAAGTAAGGAGGGGCGGGCGAGATGGAGCGGAGGGCGAGAGAGACGGGCTTGGGCTCGGCGGCGATGTGGGGCCCGGCGAGGCGGCGGTCGCAGGCGGAGGGCGGCCGACGACGGCGAGCCCGGGGACGCGGGGCGGCGACCTGAGCGGGAGGAGGCGGCGGAGCTCGGAGCGGAGGGGAGACGGGCGTCTGGCCGGCGGGGAGCAGAGGACGCGGGCGGAGGGGCGAGGTCGGGGCGGCGGTGCACGGCCGGAGATGAGGAGGCGGGGTGGCGTCGGCGGCGCACGGGAGGACGAGGCGGCTCCGGCGGGGCTGCTCGCGGGTCTGGCGACGGAGGGGAACGGAGGAGGGCGGCGGCGCGGGGTCGACGAAGCTCGGGGCGAGGTCGCGGCGGCGGGGACGAGGAGGAGGGCGGCGCCGGAGGGAGCTCGCGGAGGCGACTGAGAGCGAGGAGGGCGGGGAGGCGAGCAGGGCCGGCGGCGGGGGAGCTCGAAGGGACGGCCGTTGGACGGAGAGGAGAGGGCGGCGGGAACGACTGGCGCAGAGGGAGGCCGGCGGCGAACGGCGGGTCGCGGTGGAGGTGGTTGGTGGCGTGGCCGGCGGAGGCGGGGCAGAGAAGCGGCGCCGGAGAGGAGGCCGCGGGAGGAGGGAGGAGAGAGGAGAAGTGGGGGAGGAAGAGAGGTTGGGGCAGCGGGGAGTGGGGTCGGGTGGGGCCGGGGACAGCGGCAGGTGGGGTGGGCCCGCGGGGGTGAGTGGAGAGTGGGAAAAAAGGGGGGGTGCTGCGTGTGTGGCTGTGAGTGTGGGTGGGGTGTGTTGGGTGGCAGGGTGAGAGAGGAGGGAGGAGGTGACGTGGCAGCTAGGGATTGGGTAGGAGTTTGGGTTAGGTTGACGTGTCGGGTGGGGATTGGCCGGGGTGAGGTGGCTGGAGGGGTGGGTAGACTAGGTTGGGTGCAAAAGGGGTTTGGGGTGGACCGATCTGTTTTGTACGGGGGTGGTCGACTGGGTCGAATCGACCCGTTCGACTGCCCCCCTAAAATATTATAACTTTTATTTAATTTGCAATACACTTTTGTAAATAGTTTTTCGACAAACAAAATATCCGGAAGCATCCGGGGGTTTAATTTGAAATAGAAGGAGGACTAGTTTCGGAAAACCATAGACTTTCGCAACATAGTTTCAGGTAAAAAATAATATGCATGATGATGTCATGATGATGCAATGCACAAAAACAACACGATTTTCTAGTAGTGGTTTTGCGGGATGCCACATAAAGTGTGCGTTGCCTGGCAAATTTGTTGCGGGATGCATCATTGCAAAGCTTCCTCAATCCTGGAGGAGTGTTGCCACTAACCTCAAACACCAGAGGCAAGAGATGTCTGTTGAGAATCTCATTGGGTTTATGGACCTTGAGGAAAAGGCAAAGGCAAAAGACGCACACCCAAAGGGAGCCGAGGCACCCCAGTCAAGCGCCAATGTGGTGAAGAAGAACTTCCACAACAAGTTCAAGGGGAAGACCAAGGCCGTTCGTACTACCAACTTCAAAAACAATAAGAAGGACAAGTCACAGTATCCCTGCTTTGTGTGCGGCGAGGTTGGACATTGGGCTCCAAACTGCAAGCAGCGCAAAGGAAGGAATAATCCAAATGGACAGAACTCTAAGTCTGTCAACGTGACTATGAGCAACAATGATAAGGGTGCATCCGGGTATGGTAATTTACCTATTGTTTTGTCAATTTGTCAATCTACAGATTGGTGGATCGACACCGGTGCTAATATTCATGTGTGTGCTGATATCTCTTTGTTTTCTTCTTATCAGATCACAAGAGATCTCTCCGTCTTGATGGGAAACGGATCGCATGCTTCTGTTCGTGGTGTTGGCACGGTGGATCTGAAGTTTACTTCGGGAAAGATCGTGCAGCTGAAGAACGTGCAGCATGTGCCCTCAATAAATAAGAATCTCGTTAGTGGTTCCCTTCTTTGCAAAGAAGGTTTTAAGTTGGTATTTGAGTCCAATAAAGTATTCATCTCTAAGTATGGACAATTTATTGGTAAAGGTTATGAGTGCGGCGGTTTGTTCCGTCTTTCCCTATCAGATTTTTGTAATAAGGTTGTGAACCATATTTGTGCCCCTGGCAATGATACCGATATTTGGCATTCACGACTTTGTCACATTAATTTTGGTTGTATGACGCGGCTAGCTAAGATGAATTTAATTCCGAGTTTCACTTTAGCCAAAGGCTCTAAATGTCAAGAGTGTGTTCAAGCTAAGCAACCGCTCAAGCCTCACAAGCCTGTACAGGAAGCAAGAAACTTGGCAACACTAGAGCTTATACATTCAGATATATGTGAGATGAATGGTGTGTTGACCAAAGCTGGAAAGAAATAATTCATGACGTTGATTGATGATTCTACTAGATTTTGCTATGTATATCTTTTGAAAACTAAAGATGAGGCTCTACACCACTTTTAAAACTATAAGGCAGAAGTTGAAAATCAACTTGAGAGAAAGATTAAGAGAGTCCGGTCAGATCGTGGTGGAGAGTATTTCTCTAATGAGTTTGATTTATTTTGTGCGGAACATGGCATTATCCATGAGAGTACGCCTCCCCATTCTCCCCAATCTAACGGAGTTGCCGAAAGGAAAAACCGTACTCTAACAGACTTGGTTAACGCCATGTTAGGTACTTCGGGTTTATCCAAGGCATGGTGGGGGGAGGCGATATTGACATCATGTCATGTCCTGAATAAAGTTCCCACAAAAGACAATGAAACTGCTCCCTATGAATTATGGGAGAAGAGAAAACTAACACTCTCGTACTTACGTACTTGGGGCTGTTTGGCAAAGGTGAATTTGCCAATTCCCAAAAAGCGTAAACTTGGACCAAAGACCGTAGACTGTGTCTTTCTTGTCTATGCTCATCATAGCGTTGGATACAAATTTCTAGTGGTGAAATCTGAGGTACCTGACATGAAGGTCGGTACAATTATGGAGTCTAAGGATGCTACATTCTTTGAGGATATTTTTCCGATGAAAGATATGCCTAGTACATCTAGACAAGAATCTATTGAAACTCCTGAACCTGCTATTCCCATGGAATATTATGAACGAGCACATGATGAAATTCCTGAGGAGGTAGACAATGAAGTTCCTGTAAGGAACAAGAGACAGAGTATTGCAAAGTCCTTTGGTGATGATTTCATTGTCTATCTCGTGGATGATACTCCCACCTCTATTTCAGAGGCTTATGCATCCCCTTATGCAGACTACTGGAAAGAGGCTGTTCGTAGCGAGATGGATTCCATCATGGCAAATTAAACTTGGGAGATCACTGATCGTCCTTATGGGTGCAAACCTGTAGTATGTAAGTGGGTTTTCAAAAAGAAGCTTAGGCCTGATGGTACGATTGAAAAGTACAAGGCTCGGCTTGTTGCCAAGGGTTATACCCAAAAAGAAGGCGAAGACTTCTTTGATACTTATTCGCATGTGGCTAGATTGACCACTATTCGAGTTCCACTCTCATTGGCTGCCTCACATGGTCTTTTCGTTCATCAAATGGACGTCAAGACAGCTTTCCTTAATGGAGAGTTGGATGAGGAAATTTATATGGATCAGCTAGATGGTTTTGTAGTAGATGTTCAAGAAGGCAAGGTGTGCAAGCTATTGAAGTCTTTGTATGGAATGAAACAAGCACCTAAGCAATGACATGAGAAGTTTGATCAAACTTTAACATCTGCTGGCTTTGTTGTAAATGAAGCCAACAAATGTGTATACTATCACCATGGTGGGGGCAAAGGAGTTATACTCTTTTTGTATGTTGATGACATACTGATTTTTGGGACAAATATGATTGTCATCGAACAGGTCAAGAGTTTCTTGTCTCAAAGATTTGACATGAAAGACCTTGGAGAAGCTGATGTTATTCTAAACATTAAGCTGCTGAAAGATGAGAATGGCGGAATTACACTTCTGCAATCTCACTATGTGGAGAAGGTGTTGAGTCGCTTTGGCTACTCAGATTGTACTCCTTCACCGACACCATATGATCCTAGTAAGATGCTTCGAAAGAACAAAAGAACAACTAGAGATCAGCTGAGATACTCTCAGATAATTGGCTCGTTAATGTATTTAGCTAGCACAACAAGGCCTGACATCGCGTTTGCTGTGAACAAACTTAGCCGGTTTGTTTCTGTTGGAGATATGCCCAAGAGGCAATAATAAAGTGGTTATTATCATATCTTCATACTTATGATAAATGTTTACATACCATGCTATAATTGTATTAACCGGAAACATTAATACTTGTGTGATTTGTAAACATAAAAGAGTCCCTAGTAAATCCTCTTGTTAAACTAGCTTGTTGGTTAATATATGATCATGGTTTCCTGATCATGAACATAGAGATGTTATTAACAACAGGGTCATATCATTAGGAGAATGATGTGATGGACATACTCCTATAGTTAAGCGTAGCATAAAGATCAAGTCATTTAATATAGTTCATTTGCTATAAGCTTTCTGATACATAGTAACCTAATTCCTTCGACCATGAGATCATGTTAATCACCATCACCGGAAGGATGCTTTGATGACATCAAACACCACACCGTAACTAGGTGGCTATAAAGGTGGGATTGAGTGTTTGGAAAGTATGGGTTGAGGCACATGGATCAAGAGTGGGATTTGTCCATCCATATGACGGATAGATATACTCTGGGCCCTCTCGGTGGAATGTCATCCAATTATCTTGCAAGCATGTGACTGGCTCACAAGGGATCACATATCACGGGAACGAGAAAAGAGTACTTATCGGTAACAAGGTTGAACTAGGTATGCAGAGATACCGACGATCAAAACCTCGGATAAGTAAACTATCGTGAGACAAAGGGAAATTGGTATCGTATGTAAGTGGTTCATTCGATTGCAAAGTAATCGTAGAAATATGTGGGAGACATATGAATTTCCAGATTCCTCTATTGGTTATTGATCAGAGAAGTGTCTCGATCATGTCCGCATAATTCACGAACCGTAGGGAGACACACTTAAGGATTCGATGTTGTTGAGTAGTTATGGAATGATGAGTAAGAGACCGAATGTTGTTCGGAGTCTCGGATGGGATCCGGGATATCACGAGGAGATCCGGAATGGTCCGAAGAATAAGATTCATATAAGGAAAGTCCTGTTTCGGGGTTGGAGAATGGTTCGGTGTTTTCATCGGGAATGTTCTAGAAGGTTCCGGAATGTCCGGCACTCCGGAGAGGAAGGGTACATGAATGTGTCATAACAAGTTGGAATGGTTGAATCATGTACTAGGTGTCATCGCTGAACAAAATAAAGGGTTAAATCAAATCCTAGTTTGAAAAGTCAAACGCCAATTTGAAAAGTCAAACGGCTATTTTGTTTGGTGGAGGGAGAGTAGGAAACCTACTTGGGGAGGAAGTCCCTCTCCCTCCACCGTCGGCCCTTGGAGACCGAGTTGGGGAGGGACTCCCCTCCCCTTGGCACGCCCCCTCCACCTATATAAGGAGGGGCAGGGCTGCCCCTCCAAACCTACACCTCTCTCCTCTAAACCTAAACCCTAGCCGCCGGCCTCCACCATTGTCGCCACCGCCTCCTAGGGTTTGCCAAGTCGCCGATTGGGGCTCCCCTCTTTACCTAGATGCCGGCCTAGATCCCTCTATTTGGTGTGTCTAAACCCTAGATCACCGAGGCCCTCTCATAGTACACCATACTCGCTCCGGCTTAAGGCGAAGCCCTGCGAGATCTCCCCTCTACTTCCGGTACCACACCGTCGTGCTGCTGGAATCATGAGGAGAGTGCTACAACCTCCTCTGCCTGCTGGAACAAGGGAGAGGAAGGTCTTCATCGAGTACCGAACGTGTGACCGACTACGGAAGCGCTGCCGGAATGCAGCGCCGGAAGGATCGTCTACGCAATCTTGAGATCGGCAAGTGTACGACTACATCACCCACGAGAATCTGCTCTCGTTAACCGCTTTGGAATCTTCGAGGGTGAGTTCCTCTATCGACTCGTTGCTACAATCTAGTAGATAGATCTTGGCTTGTTTGTGTGCATGCGGTAGAAATTTTTTGTTTTCCATGCTACGAACCCCTATAGTTTCCAATCCAGGAGATGATCATTGGCATGCTCTTGAGAGAGTAATGCGCTATCTAAAGGGTACATCGAGTTATGGTATTCACTATACCGGAGACCCTGCAGTACTTGAAGGGTATAGTGACTCAAATTGGATTTCTGATGCTGATGAGTTGAACGCCACAAGTGGATATGTATTCACTCATGGTGGTGGCGCTGTTTCATGGAAGTCTTGCAAGCAGACCATCTTAACGAGGTCAACAATGGAAGCAGAACTCACAGCACTAGATACAGCTACTGTCGAAGCAGATTGGCTTCGTGAACTCTTGATTGACTTGCCGGTTGTTGATAAACCTGTGCCGGCTATTCTTATGAACTGCGACAATCAAACTGTGATCGTCAAAGTGAGTAGTTCAAAGGATAATATGAAGTCATCAAGACATATAAAGAGAAGATTGGCATCTGTTAGGAAAATGAGAAACTCCGGAGTAATAGCATTGGATTATATCCAAACAGCTAAGAATCTAACATATCCTTTCACAAAAGGTCTATCAAGAAATATGATAGATATTGCATCAAAGGAGATGGGTTTGAGACCCACATGAGTTACCATGGTAGTAACCCAACCTATGTGATCGGAGATCCCGTGAATTAGGACCTGGGGAAACAAGCCGGTGGCTAACTGGAGGAGAGTAACTTTTATTAACCCACTCCGCTGAAGATGCATTACTCTCACGATCTGTATGGCAGGTTGACTTATTCTTAATGTGTTCATAGGCTTGTATAAGCCAAGATGCTATCCTACAGAGCAGTCTTGAAAGAACGCACCTATGTGAGCCCGACTGCTGGTCACAGTCTATGAGATAGGGTAATCTCTAGGAAGCTCATGAAAAAGGCCAGGAGTGTGACTTATATGCTCCACCCGAGGGGTAGCCTTCGGCAGCCTAGTATCAGTATGACATTAGGTGAAACTCATTTACACAAAACTGGCAATTCAAGGCTTAGTCCATTGACAGTTGTTGATGAGCGTAGTCTAATGCTCTAGGTGAAAGTTTAACTTAACAGTCTCCACTGAAAAACGCTGATATATCAAAACAGTGATTTGAAACAGAATGGTGTGATGTGCCAATGAGACTTTGTGGGGGATTATTGAAATTTGAGGCATATTTGATGTTGGGATTTTGGCCCATAACAAATACAAATTCTGAAATTCTCTTTGGCCCATTATCATGGCAGCTCATGTGTGTGCTAGTGGTGCCAAAGTTTAGTCCCACATTGCTAGTGGAAGGGGGGTTGGACCACCTTATATAGTAGAGTGTTGCACCACTCACTAAGGTGTGAGAAGAAGAGAAGCCCTCGCGCACTCCTCCTCCGACGCTGCCCGCCTCGCCTCGTCACGACGCGCGCGCGCGCCGCGGGTTGCGGGTTGCGGGAATCTCGCCGAGCCGAGCTTTATTTTGCTCGTTGGGAAAATTAATTATGTATTAATTATGAGTCATTAATGCGTTATTACGGACGCGTTAATTAACCGGCCGTTTCCATATCGTGGGCTGGCACTGACTCGGTCGTGGATTGCATCTGCCTACCTGCGCATCGCCGTTCCATCTCTCTGTGTTGCCCATTGCTACTCCATCCCGCCGGCTGCGTGCACGGTCGTCCGGGAGAGCAGGCCTCCGGAACCCCGTCTCTCTGATCCTGCACCGGGAGAGAGGCGATAAGATTTTTGGGGAGCGTCTAGACGCGACTGCTCAAGCTCTTCCTCGACTTCATCGCCATGTCTAACGCTGCTGCTGCTGGTGGTGCCTCCACTTCTGTTGCGTCGTTGGTCATGCCATCGACGAACTCGTACGTGTTCTTTGCCCTCCTGCTATTTCCTATGATGATCACTAGTATTGCAGTATGCGTAGATGTGCTAGATTTTCACTTGCCTGTATGGTGCATATCTACTATGCGTATTCTAGTTAGTCTTGAAAATTGTTTTGTCATGATTTATACTTGGATTAAATTAATGTGAAAACTGCTAATTATTTCAACAACTTGTTCATCTACAATACGAAGAGCCTTCATCACTTGGTTAGGGAGGTGTATGTACAACATAGCAACCCAAGTTTGTGTCCCACTGACATGAATTTGTGTTTGCAGCTTCCATGTACAATAAGACTAGCTTGAATGGTTCTTAAAGATGAAATGGGACTTTAGATTAATCAACGGACATTGTGTTTCCACCGATAAACTCAATAGCTCATGTTCATCCAAATTTCAACCTAAATACTATAACTTCTCTACTAAAAATGATTTAACTTTCATCTCTAGGATTCCATTTGAAACTTCATTCTAAATACATGCACAAAGCTTTTTCCATGCTTAATAAGATCTACCAATTCATTTTTTTAAACAAGTTAAAAGAACCTCGTAGAATATCCATTTTAGAAGTGGTTTGACCTCCTGAACTTCTACTATACCTAGGGAAAAGGGAAGGTTACAATTATTTTGATGCCAATAGTGGTCAAACTATTGCAATGGTGAAGGAGTTAGGGGCTACCACCTTGAAGGGGCTGATTTCCACACTTTTACTCAAGAATATTGGCACACTTTGGTGCCAAATAAGCTTCATGTTATCTCCACTTTTTGTGGACTGCAATTGGTTAAGCATACAATACAACGACCTTTGTTGTGGAGATTTACTATTCTAACTCGTTGGCGCATTTGGATAATTAGAAAGGTGAAAAAATTACGAAAGAGAAAATCTGACTATTCGAGCATGGAAACGGGTGATTATTTTTTTAACAGTGTCATCCCTAAGGACAATAGAAACATCTAATTGCTTCGCTACTTGGATAGAATCTCCAATGTATTTGTTCCTTTTGTCTATAGCTTATATTTGGGTTAATTATTGGTTTTCTACTAGAGGTCGGTGTATGCTCAATTTTGTCACTAGCGCGGAATGGTGCTCAGTTTTATCACTACTTCGGGCGCAGCTGTTATAGCAAGGCTAACGGGCCAGTTTAAATGAGCATAACAAATTCAAAAAAATCAAAAATAAAAATAAAAACCCGCGGACATAGTCTTATTATGTCATATACTAATGATTTAAGTTGATAAACAATGTCTACATACATTCAAATGAAAAATTCATGAATATGTGATAAACAAGGTCTATATACATGAATACATGAATTTTTCGTTTGAATGTATGTACACCTTGTTTATCAACTTGAATTGTTAGTATATGACATAAGAAGACTGTTCGCGGGTTTTTGATTTTTTTGAATTTGTTATGCTTATTTAAACTGACCGGTTGGCCTTGTCATAGCAGCAGCGTCCGAAATAGTGGCAAAACAGCACCATTTCGCGCCAGTGGCAAAACTGAGCATATGGCGGCCTCTAGTGAAAACCAATAATTAACCCTTTATATTTTTACATCTAAATAACATTTAGTTCTTCAACTCTCATGCTAGCTCAGTAATAAAAACATTGACAAAGTAAAGAAGGGCTAGGTTCTGGAATTTTTTTTTGTTGAAAAAAGAGGGTTGTGGCTTGGTATGGATGTGTGAGAAGGCGATTCATTGACGTCTCTTACCTATATTTTTAGTGAGTCTGTCTACCTATTAGAAGGTTCAAATATTTTTAGTCCTTAAACTTTCCATATCCCTACAAAAGGATAGATACTTTTAAGTTATACCGAATAATCAAAAATTGATCACTATAAAGAAGTAACCATGAGAAGGAAATGCATAGGAGACTTAACAATGTTTTGCACATTAGACACCACCCAAATATAGGATATTACAATCTCCCTGCTCAAGATTAACCTTACAAAACTGATAGATAAGGGGAGATCAATAAATATTGGATCACAGTACAATACAACAACGTCGTAATGCTCACAATTAATTAAGTTTATTACTACAAGCTAGGAAAGGGCATTATTCACGCGGAACAATGCTGGTGCACCCACTTCCAATACACACACGCTCTATATTTATGTACTACTTTCTCCATTTTAAAATATAAGATGTTTTAGGTTTGTAAAAAAAATATATCTTAAGTTTATTTAATGTATAGACTCATTCCAACCCTTAGTGAACCTACATACTACCGAAGTCTATATATATTTGCTTCACAAAACTAAAACATCTTATATTTTAAAACGGAGGAAGTACTACTCTCCAATCCATGCATACATGACAAGAAAACCTCCAAAATAAATTTCTTGAGTTTTTTCTCGATACATGCAGATCGGCAGTTGTACACACACAATTTAATCCCCACTTACACCCTTACACCAATACAGTATGTATTCTTGGTTCTTATTACATCAAACAACAAATTAATGATACTAGTACATATACTCCCTCCGTCCCGGTTTAAAGGACACAATTTGCAATTCTCTGGGCCCTAGGTGTCATCTAATTGGTCCATTTAATAGTATGAAGTAGAACATGCATAAGAAGAAAAAGAGTTAGGAAAGTGTTCACATTTGTTCACACATGTGCATGCAGGCATTTTATTGCTTTCACACAGAAGTAATTACAGAGATTAAATGCTTTTGTGTCTAAGTATTTTGGGATTGCATGGTTTGCAAATTGTGTCCTTTAAACCGGGACGGAGGGAGTACACACCATATGCAAAACACCAAAACCAATTTGAACTCTCTCCACCAATAACCAGCATTAATTTGCAGGTTCCCATGCAGCATTCCTGTAATACTGATGTCGAGTTTATCTGCCATAACCCCACAAATCCATCTCCCCGCCTCGTTGGCCGCCGGGGTTCATGGCGCTCATCTGCTGCACCGCGGCGGCGGCGTTCCCGCCGTTGCCGAACCCGTCCATTGCCTGCCACTGCTGATCAGAAGCAGTGCCGTTCGTCTGATGATCTCTTCCCTCGGCCGCGACGCCGTCGCTGCTGCCGACGTCCAGGCCGGGGTGCTCGACCGGCAGGCCAGAGAAGTCGTACCCGGCGCCTCCGGAAGCGTCGGCTGCCGGGCGGTGGTTGGTGAGTAGGTCCTGGACCTGCACGTGGTGCGAGTAGGCCGTCTCCGGCGGCTGCATCTGGGAGTAGTAGAAGGAGGAGGCGTGCTGGTGGTGGTACTGCGGGTGCATCCCGTGTAAGTAGTGGGACGACATGGTAGCGTGGTCGTGGCCGCCACCCATCGGCGAGGACACGGCCATGTGGCCGCCGCCGCCGGCGGCCTCGGCGCTCTGGCTCGAGCTTCCCTCGCCGCCGCCTCCACCTGCGATCTTGAAGAAGCACTTCTTCTTGAACACGCGGCACACCACCCATCCATCCTCCTGCAGTTAATCAACACGACAGTCGATCAAGCCTACCTCAGCTAGCCAGAGAGAACTGCATGCATGGCATGCGATTTCAAGTTCAAGAGAAAGAAAGATCGTCGATGGATGGAGATGCATGGAGGGCTTACGCTGGTGCCGCCCTGTGCTTCGTCGATCTCCTCGAGGCGGTACTCATGCATGATCCAGTCGGACTTCTGGCCGTGCGGGGCGCGGCCGCGGTAGAAGACGAGCGTCTTGCGCATGCCGATCTTGCGGTAGCTGGTGCGGATGCACTTGTCCCTCCCCGTGGCCTTCCAGAACCCGGCCGTGGTCGCGCGGTTGGTGCGCGACCCCGTCGGGTACTTGCGGTCCTTGTGGCTGAAGAAGTACCACTCGTTCTGAGGCGCAGACCCGATGCGGCACCTCTCTGCACGTACACGCGCGCCATGGCACACAAGTACAGCATCGATCAGCAATAATTCAGCATGCATCGATGACCATGGCAGAATAATGGACAATTCAGACGTAGTAGCAGTATACCTTGAAGGTCCCATGGCTCGATCTTGTTGAGGTCGACCTCCCTGATGACCTCGAGGTCGAACTTCTCGAAGCCGATCTTCTTCTTGAGGTAGTAGAGCAGCAGCTCCTCGTCGGTCGGGTGGAACCGGAACCCCGGCGGGACGCCGTTGCTGGACGAGAAGTCAGCCATATCGGTCGAGGCGATCGATGCACGCCAAATTTGCTAGCTAGAGCTTTCGACCATTGACGCGGGAGAGGCCTGTAGCATGTATATATACGCGTGGCCGACCTCCACGTACCTGCTAGTGCTAGGTACTGTACCTAGCTAGCTGCGAGAGGCCGGACGGAGGTGGTGGTGGGGAAGAGTTGACACGCCGGCCGCCACGGCGCTGGACGGGGATAAAAAGTGATCACGTAGGATGCAAGGCAAGGCCATGATCGTCGCGGGCCTGCGCGCGCGGAGCTAGACGGTCAGCTGCATTATTCTACGCCGTTAACGATCCCGAGGCTCCCAGCAGCCTTTGTTTACGGATCGCTTGATTGCTACCAAAGCAAGTGCTACCAAGCTTGGGGAAAGCTGCTACCCTATATACCCACAAAATAAAAATCTTGGATCCACTGTACTGTATATATACGCAAATTCGGTTGATATACATTAGGCAGAGGCAGAGATTGGCTCAAATCGATCTTATGTTTATCTTTTGTTGATATGTCTAATGACATGCATGGGTTCTTACTATACGCACCTCCTTTGGTAAATACATGAACTTTGCCCGAAATATTCCTTTCACTAAACATTCCACTACTCTTCAATTGTTTCTTTTGCGGGGCACTACTCTTCATTTGTTGTGAAACTTACTTCAGGATGTAACTGTAATTAATGATGTATTTGACATACTACCTGGGTTCTTACTGTACAGTGTACACACCATCCCTTGGTAAATACATGAACTTTGTCCTTCAAAAAAAAAAAAACATGAACTATACCTTCCACTACTCTTCATTTGTTATGAAACTATTTTTTGAGATCATTTGTTATGAAACTTATTTCCTGACGTAAGGAAGTATTTTATTCAAAGGTTTCTTCATAGCACTGAATGAAACTCCTAGGATTGAACCAACATGAATTTTCCCGAAATATTCCTTTCCACTATTTTCATTGGAAAAATTGGATCTACTCACCTCTTGGAAAGAGCCCTTTCCTTTTTGGCTCACTAAAATAGCCAAATAAACTAAAACCTTGTATGATTTGTACATCCATCCATGATATTTCCCACATATTTAGAATCATGCAAATCAAAGAAAACCTAAAATTCCATAGTTTTTGTACTAATAATGTATATTGTATCTGTGCCTGCCATTTTAGAACCATACGTCACACGAGAGAATGTGACAAGTAAGTTTGTTCCACTGGTATTTCGGAAATTGGGTGTCCGGATACTATCTCCGGCAATCGTCATTCATTTCATCAAGAAAATGTCAGAACTTTTATACAACAGTACCTCTTTAACTCAATATATAAATTTATCTTCTTGAAGCCCCTCATATTTCTCAGTATGCACCCTCAACTTGTTCCTACCTCACTATATATCGGGAATGTTTTTTCATTTCTTTCAAAATAGTATACATATTTTTCATTTCTTTTGCATTGGATAAATATATTGTGAATGTTTTCCTGACCTAAAAATGCATGAATAAAAAGCAAAAAAGTAATTAAGCATATTTCTTCACAAATTAAAAAAAGTGCATACCTTTTATTTTTTTCCTCACCAAACAAAATTTGTTTGCATCAGTTTTTGCACATTTTGATGATTAATTCATACAAATTCCAAAATATTTACATAAATATATTCATATTTTGGATTATCAACAAAACACCCATGCACATGTTTTTCATGAACAAAAGAAAATACATGAAAATGACCAAAAAGTATTACTATGTGCATTTTGATATAAAGTCACGACTTTAAGGGACTCGGAAGCAAAGTGATCTTAAGATGGAGAGCCCTGAGTGTGAAATCAAAACTCATAATGTGACTTACTTTCTTAAAAAAACCAAAATAAATGTTGATAATGCCACTAATTTCAGAAAAAGTGTGTAAATTAAAGAGTTTTATTACTATATTAATTAGCTCTAGGGTGGTAGAGATCATGGGCCCATTTTCATGAACATGGTCATGCACAAGATTTTAGGACTAGCTTGGAAAGAGGTAGCTAGGGCAAGATCCAATAAGAACCATATATGAATTGGGTTTAGATTTATAGTTTCAACTCCTTGACTCAACTGGCTATGTATATGGCAACTGGCATGCATGAATCGGAACAAAGTACTGTAGCTACATTTTAAGTACTCAAAATGTGGAGCATAACAAAGTGAGATCAGCTAACTAATCATGAGGTTTTCTACTGTACTAGTAGTATATTTTACACCGCATGCAGCCCATGCAAGTTCTGCTTGGAGTTACAACTGATGAAGCAGGGTGTGGCTTATGTGGCCCAAACACTTCGTACCAAGCACCCAAAACAACCGTACCAGTCCCTCTAGGGATCGGGTACCACACACATGCAGGCACACTTTTCCCAGAACCTTAACCGGGGTTAATTAGAACGGAAGGATTAGTTGACATCCATCCTCAGTTAAGTAAACTAAGAGTTCTAGTACTTCAACGACGTGCCAAACTTAACCAAGTCTAAAGAGTACTGGAAATCCAAATATATTGCCGTGTCATGTACTATCAGCGAAACTTCAGCCTGCAGGACAATTTTGAAATGCTTTTGTTTTGCAGTCCATAGCTTATTTAGTAAATTTTCACACATATACTTCTCGAAACTAAATCATAATAATCCATCCCCTACTAAGAAGTGCCATGATAATTCAGGAGTAGACCAAATATTAACGAGTTAATAATTGACACAGGATAATCAGTTTGAACATGACATAATAAGGGGAGTTTCATGTGAGGGCAGGCTAGCTAGCCAAGAGCTAGAGCCATTCAGCCATGACTTTTTGATTGTCCTCACCGGCCGTGCACCTTGAGTGAGAGCCACTCCTAGCAGCTCCGCCCGTCACCGTGACGGGCCTCCCCGGCGAGGCTCCCGATGAGAGGCGCTCGTGCGCGTGCGGGCGCGGGGCGCGCGCGAGCGAGTCGCCCGATCTTGTGTGGCGCAGAAGGAACCACCACCGGAGGACCACCACAATTCGCGCGGAGATGAAAGAGAGGCGCGCGCTTTGAGTGAGGATCGATCGAGCAAATGATTAGGAGATGTAGTTAGGTCGACTTAGGAGCAAAGTAGTACTGCAGTTTACAGCAGTTCACCGGCCGGCTCCGATTCTTACCTAGGAACCTAGTTCCTGCTGCTGCTGCATGCTGCCGCCATCAGCTGGTTGCTTGCTGCCCCTGGTAATCTGCAGGTGTACGTGTGTTTGGGTGGTGAAACATACATCATGTACTTGCCATGGAAGCTTGTGCCTTCAGCCTCTATTATTTTAACCCTTGCCATTGTCACACATCTCAACTTATGCATGCTTCAGGAATGGATATTTGCAACTCCTTGTACATGTTGGTGTCTTCTCTGGGTGTGAGGATGGCAATGAACGGTAGAACAATATCAATATCTATATCCGTATAGTCAATGGTTATTCATACTAGTATCTATGAGTATAAAATTTTATCCATATCCATGATACCTGGTGGGTAGATCCAATACTATATAAGTTATTCACAATTTTACGTTCATCAATAACATATTTGAAAAAAAAGTATCTCTACTTAATAATTGGTAGACGAGTACATGAAAGTATCAAAGTTTAGAATTTGCAATCACATACTTGTCTCTAGGCTTCTCGGTCGCATATGTTGACACTCTATAGGTAAATTTAACATGTCGGGTTAAACGGGCAGGATATATATGGGTATACATATAGGTACAAGTCTATATCCATGCACATATCCGTAACTTAACGGATATGGTGGTATGGGTATTACCCGTGGGTATAAAAGTATGTTCATGCCCTACCCATGCAGGTACGGTACCCACACCCATAACCATGGATAAAATTGTTATCCTTAGGTGTGAGGGGTTTAATCGCTTCCCTTGGTTCCCATGATTAGGGATTCTTTGACATAAAATTGGTAGCATCAAAAATGTTTTTGATCCGAAACCTGACCATATTAATTTGTACAACTTACTCAAAATATGGTTGCTCAAATTTCCTTTGGTGGTTTAAGCGCGTGCACCTTTATTCGTGGGAACATAGGGAGCATAGTACATACCAGATCCTCAACATACCCCTTACCGGATGATGGTCGCACACGGTGAAAAAAAGGCACGTCTATGGTGGAACTTAGGCCCATGTCTATTTCAGATTTTCTCTAAATCTCAAAGCCCAAATTTGTGACAGCACATATGTGTTTGGGTCCATGTTTATGGCAGCTCACATGGAAGTGGAGTGGGAGCTCAAGTTTAGTCCCACATGGAAAGTTGGAGGAGAGTTGCACCACCTTATAAGGTGGAGTGTTGCACCACTTTGTAAGTGAGTAGCAATAAGCACGCGCGCGCTCCTCCTCCGACGATGCCGCTCGCACGCACGCTCGTCTCGTCACGACGCGCGTGCGCGCGCCGCGGGTCGCGGGAATCTCGCCGAACCGAGCTTTATTTTGCTGCTCAGGAAAATGTGTGCGGTTAGACAGACGTGTCAACGGTTAGCGGATTCGGGTCGCTCCCGGATCGTGGGCTATCTGTAACCAATCCGAACGTGCGCGACGTGGGCTTGGTCCACTTCGTGTCCTGTACGGGATTTCCGAGCCGCTCTATATAAACGCCTGTGCGGCTTCCACAACGAAGCGCCGTCACCATAGTCTACTCCATCCCGCTTGTCGGCGTGCACCGGCGGACGGGAGAGCAGGTCTCCGGAACCACTCGCCCTTGTGATCCTGTACGGGAGAGGGCGAATAAGGTTTTTGAGAAGCCCTCTGCGCGACTGCTCGAGTTTTCCATAACAGGTTGTCTTCCATCCAAGTCAGGCGGTACTGCCTACCGCCGTCTTCGTCGCCATCTGCTGCGATCTCTCTTCCCCAAAGTTTCTACTACGACAACCGAACGGTATGTGCTACGTGCTCCTGTTTGGTTATTTATCATGTTCTGCGAGTACATGTTAAGCTGCTGTTTGTTTCCGATCATCCTGTTGTTTAGTACATCTAGTATGTTCGAGTTATATGAGCTAGTAGCTGATTTTGTCATGATTTATATTCTGTAATTAATCGTGGAAATTATGCCTAATATTCCAACAATCCAAAAACCTTATTGTAGGCAATTTCCTGAATTAACAATGGCTGGTTTTACCGATGCACTGAGGCCGGATAAGTTTACCGGTGTGCACTTTAAGAGGTGGCAGTACAAGGCTGAGCTTTGGCTGACCACGATGAAAGTGTTCCATATCAGTAAAGGCAGACCTGAAGGAACTATATATGACGAGGATCAGAAGAAGTTCGAGGATGCTAATACTGTCTTTGTGGGATGTATTCTGAGCATTCTTGCTGGCCGTCTGATGGTACTATTGAGAAGTACAAGACGCGTCTTGTAGCTAAGGGCTACACACAGAAAGAAGGCGAAGATTACTTTGACACCTATTCACCTGTCGCTAGACTGACCACCATTCGAGTACTACTATCCCTGGCTGCCTCTTATGGTCTTCTCGTTCATCAAATGGACGTGAAGACATCTTTCCTTAATGGAGAGTTGGAAGAGGAGATCTATATGGATCAGCCGGATGGGTTTGTGGTAAAAGGTGAAGAGACAAAGGTGAGTAAGTTATTGAAATCTTTATATGACCTGAAACAAGCACCTAAGCAATGGCATGAGAAGTTTGACAGAACTCTACTTTCTGTTGGCTTTGTCATTAATGAGGCTGATAGGTGTGTTTACTATCGCCATGGTGGGAGCGATAGCGTTATATTATGTTTGTACGTGGATGACATTCTGATTTTTGGTACAAACATGAAAGTGATAACTGAATTTCTGTCGAAGAGTTTTGATATGAAAGATCTGGGAGAGGCTGATGTCATTCTGAACATCAAGCTTATTAAGAACGAGAATGGGATTACTTTAACGCAATCTCATTATGTTGAGAAGGTCTTGAGCCGATTTGGCTTTAATGATGGCAAAACTTCTCCAACACCTTATGATCCCAATTTGACATTACGAAAGAATAAGAAGGAACCAACAGATCAGCTGAAATATTCACAAGTTGTTGGTTCTCTCATGTACTTAGCAAGCTCTACAAGACCCGATATCTCTTTTGTTGTGAGCAAGTTGAGTAGGTTCATGTCTAACCCGGGTATTGATCATTGGCATGCACTTGAAAGGGTCATGCCCTATCTATGTGGTACAATGAACTATGGGATTCACTATTCAGGGAACCCTGTTGTTCTTGAAGGATATAGTGATTCGAATTGGATCTCTGACGTTGATGAACTCTACGCCACGAGCGGGTATGTGTTTACCCTTGGAGGTGGCGGAGTGTCATGGAGGTCTCGTAGACAAACCATATTGACGAGGTCAACTATGGAAGCAGAACTTACTGCTTTAGACACAGCCATTGTTGAGTCAGAATGGCTACGTGAGCTCTTGATGGACTTGCCCGTGGTTGAGAAACCTGTGCCGGCAATCCTTTTGAATTGTGACAACCAAACTGTTATTGTCAAAGTGAACAATTCAAAGGATAACGCGAAGTCATCAAGACACGTGAAAAGACGTTTGAAATCTGTCAGGAAATTGAGAAATTCCGGAGTAATAACTGTTACGTATATTCAAACAGACAAAAACCTGGCAGATCCCTTTACAAAGGGACTATCACGAAATGTGGTAGAAAGTGCATCAAGGGAGATGGGGTTGAGACCCATGGATGTCACACCTAGTGGTAACCCAACCTATGTGATCGGAGATCCCGTGAATTAGGACCTGGGAAGAACAAGCTAGTGGTTTACCGAGGAGAGTATTTTGTAACCCTCTCTATGTGAAGATGCATAACTCTCATAATCTGTAAGGCAGGTTGGTAACATGCCTTAATGTGTTTTTGTTGGCTTTAATTAGCAAAGATACCTTCCTACATGGCATTCTTGAAAGAACACACCTATATGGGCTTGACTGTAAACGTCGCGGTCTATGAGACTTGGGTGATCTCTAGTAAACTCATGAAGAGACCAGGGAGTATGACGCATATGCTCCAACCCGCGGGGTAGGCTACTGACGGCCAAGTACTAGTTATGATTTTGAGCGAAATCTATTGGCACCAAACTTGCAATTCAAGGTTCGTCAATTGTTCAAGTTGTTGATAGACGTAGTTCAATATTCTAGGCGGAAGTTCAACTTAACAGTTTCTGCTGAAACACTGGTATATAAACAAGTAGAAAGGATTGGCAAAATCTTCAAATAGGCATTTGAGCTCTGGTGGGGGATTGTTAGAAATAATGGGGCTAATCCATTTAGGCAAATGTATTTCGGATTTTCCTTAAATCTGAAAGCCCAAATTTGTGGCAGCCCATATGTGTTTGGACCCATGTTTGTGGCATCTCACATGGAAGTGGAGTGGGAGCTCAAGTTTAGTCCCACATGGAAAGTTGGAGGAGAGTTGCACCACCTTATAAGGTGGAGTGTTGCACCACTTTGTAAGTGAGTAGCAATAAGAGAGATACACACGCGCGCAACTCCTCCGATGACGCCGCTCGCACGCACGCACGCCCGCCCGCCCGCTCGTCTCGTCACGACGCGCGCGCGCGCCGCGGGTCGCGGGAATCTCGCCGAGCCGAGCTTTATTTTGCTGCTCAGGAAAATATGTGCGGTTAGACAGACGTGTCAACGGTTAGCGGATTCGGGTCGCTCCTGGATCGTGGGCTATCTGTAACCGACCTGAACGTGCGCGACGTGGGCTTGGTCCACTTCGTGTCCTGTACGGGATTTCCGAACCGCTCTATATAAACGCCTGTGCGGCTTCCACAACGAACAACACCAAAAACCAATCTAGGGTTTTGCCATCCTCTCTACTTGCGCCGTCACCGTAGTCTACTCCATCCCGCTTGCCGGCGTGCACCGGCGGACGGGAGAGCAGGTCACCGGAACCACTCGCCCTTGTGATCCTGTACGAGAGAGGGCGAATAAGGTTTTTGAGAAGCGCTCCGCGCGACTGCTCGAGTTCTCCATCACGGGTCGTCTTCCATCCAAGTCAGGCGGTGCTGCCTACCGCCGTTTTCGTCGCCATCTGCTGCGATCTCTCTTTCCCAAAGTTTCTACTATGACAATCGAACGGTACGTGCTACGTGCTCCTGTTTGGTTATTCATCATGTTCTGCGAGTACATGTTAAGCTGCTGTTTGTTTCCGATCATCCTGTTGTTTAGTATATCTAGTATGTTCGAGTTACATGAGCTAGTAGCTGATTTTGTCATGATTTATATTCTGAAATTAATCGTGGAAATTATGCCTAATATTCCAACAATCCAAAAACCTTATTGTAGGCAATTTCCTGAATTAACAATGGTTGGTTTTACCGATGCACTGAGGCCGGATAAGTTTACCGGTGTGCACTTTAAGAGGTGGCAGTACAAGGCTGAGCTTTGGCTGACCACGATGAAAGTGTTCCATATCAGTAATGGCAGACCTGAAGGAACTATATATGACGAGGATCAGAAGAAGTTCGAGGATGCTAATACTGTCTTTGTGGGATGTATTCTGAGCATTCTTGTTGACCGTCTGATGGTACTATTGAGAAGTACAAGGCGCGTCTTGTAGCTAAGGGCTACACACAGAAAGAAGGCGAAGATTACTTCGACACCTATTCACCTGTCGCTAGACTGACCATCATTCGAGTACTACTATCCCTGGCTGCCTCTTATGGTCTTTTCGTTCATCAAATGGACGTGAAGACAGCTTTCCTTAATGGAGAGTTGGAAGAGGAGATCTATATGGATCAGCCGGATGGGTTTGTGGTAAAAGGTGAAGAGACAAAGGTGTGTAAGTTATTGAAATCTTTATATGGCCTGAAATAAGCACCTAAGCAATGGCATGAGAAGTTTGACAGAACTCTACTTTCTGCTGGCTTTGTCATTAATAAGGCTGATAGGTGTGTTTACTATCGCCATGGTGGGGGCGATAGCATTATATTATGTTTGTACGTGGATGACATTCTGATCTTTGGTACAAACATGAAAGTGATAAATGAAGTCAAGTCTTTCCTGTCAAAGAGTTTTGATATGAAAGATCTGGGAGAGGCTGATGTCATTCTGAACATCAAGCTTATTAAGAATGAGAATGGGATTACTTTAACGCAATCTCATTATGTTGAGAAAGTCTTGAGCCGATTGGGCTTTGATGATGGCAAGACTTCTCCAACACCTTATGATCCCAGTTTGACATTACGAAAGAATAAGAAGGAACCAACAGATCAGCTGAAATATTCACAAGTTGTTGGTTCTCTCATGTACTTAGCAAGCGCTACAAGACCCGATATCTCTTTTGCTGTGAGCAAGTTGAGTAGGTTCATGTCTAACCCGGGTATTGATCATTGGCATGCACTTGAAAGGGTCATGCGCTATCTATGTGGTACAATGAGCTATGGGATTCACTATTCAGGGAACCCTGCTATTCTTGAAGGATATAGTGATTCGAATTGGATCTCTGACGTTGATGAACTCTACGCCACGAGCGGGTATGTGTTTACCCTTGGAGGTGGCGCAATTGAAAGAACATTTCTTAATCCCTAGTGTTTTGTGTGTTAGATAACAATACCAAGGATCATCTAATGTGTGTTGAAGTGTTGCAGCTCAGAACTCTGCCTTTGGGGGCGGATAATCCGGCCCCCACCAGGGGCGGATAATCCGCCCCTCCCTCTGCCCAAGCTGGCGCAAGCCCCAGAAGGGGGGCGGATTTTTGGCCGGATTTTCCGGCCACGCCGGATAATCCGCCCCTCAGGGGGGCCGGATAATCCGCCCCCTTGCTCATCGCCAAGGCGCAAGCCCCAAAGAGGGGGCGGAGTTTTGGCCGGACTTTTCGGCTTGGCCGGATACTCCGCCCCCCAAGATCTTCTCCAAGTTTCACCAAGGCGCAAGCCCCAGAGAGGGGGCGGAGTTTCCCCCGGAGAATCCGCCCTTGGGGCGGAGTTTTCTCAGGGGGCGGATAATCCGCCCCCAAAGTCGTGCAACGGCCAGATCTGGGGAGGGGGTATTTAAGCCAGCCATCCCCCTCCTGCCAGAACTCTTGATTCATCTCGAAAAAGAACAGATCAGATCTGAAAGCTTCATCCAAGAGTGCTCCACCTAGATCCACCCAAAGGCCCCATCCCTTTGGGAATCGAAGGAGGAGAACTCGATCTTCATCATCAGCAATCAAGCGCTTCATCTCCTCTCCATTCATTTGGAGAACCTCCGATCTAGTATTTCTTGCAAATATCTAGATCCTCGTTTTTGTTTATATTGATAAACCTTGTTCTTGTGGCAGCTTGTTGTCATCTCGGGAGCCCCCAATTCGGTTGTGGGTGTGTGCCCCGATAGTATTGTAAAAGGCACTGGTTCCCGCCTCGAAGGGATCCAATAGTGGAGAAGGTGGATCAGGCCTCTCGTGGCGAGAGCCATCGGAGAATAGGGTGAGGCCTATTGTGGCGTGGTGGTCTTAGAACCTCCCACCCCTCCAACGCAGATGTACTTCCCTTAACAAGGAAGGAACTGCGGTAAAACAAATCCCTGTGTCTCCGCGTTCTCCACTACGGTTTCCTCGCTCCTCTTTTACGTGCTTAGTAGTTAGGGTTACATATAGGGAAATTCTCGTAGTTGCATATCTAGAGAATTTACTTTGTGTCAAGCCTAAAATTGAAAACGTATTAAAAATTGGTTAGTACCTATTCACCCCCCCTCTAGGTGCCCATACGATCCATTTCAATTGGTATCAGAGCCTCGGCTCTTATTTCGGGCTTAACCGCCTAAGAGAAGTATGGGTTCCAAGGGAGATGGGAGTGATGCTCCGGAGGTAGTCACCATGAACGATCTCAAGACGTTGGAAACAACCTTGGTGAGTTCAATGGAGGCTAAGATGGAAGAGATGCGTCAATTGATAATGCGTCTCTCCACATCCGCAGCATCACCTCCATCTAACTCTGAGGATACCACTCCGCAATCCAAGGAAACGGGTAAAACTGTTTCCAAAGATAACGAAGTGGTAGGTGACGATAATAGTAAGAGCTCCTCCTCGAAAAAGGATAGTGGTAAGGATGGATACAATGAGGTTTCTCATGTGTATTCCCCTGATCCGCCTATTCCTCACCCACATATACATAATAGGGGTGATCCACCCAAACTTTCAGCATCTACTTTCTCTCAATGGCAATTTTTGATGAAATTTCATGTGTGCAGTTCCTCCATAGAGTTGTGGAAGATCATAGAAAATGGTCTTCACGTTGGAAATCCTAACAATCTCACAAGGAGAGAAGTGGCCGATAGCCAACTCAATGCTACAGCTCTACACATGATACAGCTTGGTGTGGGTGACAAAGACATGCCACACATTCAGCATCTTAGCACAGCTAAAGAATCTTGGGATGCTCTCACCGAGCTCTTCATCGGAAATGAAAGTATGAGAAGGAATAGATATGATGCCTTGAGCAATGAAGCTGAAGGATTTTATATGCTGTATGGAGAATACCACGAGGACATGTATAGGAGGCTCAAGGCAATAGCTACAACCTTCAGAAACCACGGTGCAGCTCATGTTGATGATGCTTGGATCAAGCGCAAGTATGTCAGTGCTCTTATGCCATTTGAGCCCACAGATTTGAAAAGTCTCCAAGGTAGGCATAATTATCACCTCATGTCATCCAATGAGGTAATGCAAGAAATGGCCGCCTTCAAGGTAGCTGCCAAGAATGTCGAAGATGCTCGTGCTCGAGCTATGGGGATGCAAAAGGGGGTCAACATGGCTTTGAAGACTAGTGTGATTGATCATGATGAATATGCGGTAGAAGGTCTGGACTGTCCCGAAGACATAAAAAGGATCCATGGACAATACTTGGCTCTTTATGCAAGAAACTTTTGGAAAGATCCAGCCAAGGCTAAAGCTGAACTAGATCGCAAGAGTGGAGCCTATGGAAGAAAATAAAATGGTCCCAAGCTGAGAACATGCATTAATTGTGGTGACCGGCTGCACTTCGTAGCTGAGTGTCCATATCAAAGTAGAGAGGATAATGGAGGAAGACTCATTTTCAAGGACAAATCAAAAGCTCCACGTAAGAAACAGTTCATAAAGAAGAATGCTCCTTTCAAGAAGCAACCAAAGATTGTTCTAGTGGCTCAAGAAGAATATTCATCGGGAAGTGAAGATGAGGACGAGGACGATAGCTCTCAAGAGGTGGCTGCTATAGCCACCACATCTACATCAACATCTCTCTTCGACTCTCTGAACAAAAACATCATCAACAAGAATGCTACTTGCCTCATGGCAAGAAGCTCCAAGGTAACTTCTTCTAACTCTTCTTTTCCCAAGGCTATGATAGACATGGATGATCCTGCTAGTCTTGAGGTTAAAGAAGAGATTATTGCTTTGGATTATTTCTATACTAACTTGCAAGGTGAGAACAAAGTTCGTTTTGAGGCTCTTATGGATCAGCTGGCCCAAAACGAAGCACTCCTCGAAGAAAAGGGCAGAATTGAAAGGGAGGATGCAATGGAAATTGCATCCCTAAAAAATGCTCTTGAAGAAGAAGAAGAAGCTCGGGTCTCTCTTTAAGAGAGGCTTGATTCGATGGAAGAGTCACATGAAGAAATTGTGACTAAACTCGTTAAGGAACGTGACAATGCTATCACCAAGGCAAAGAAGTTAAATAAGGAAAGGATTGACTTTGGGGCTGCTCATGATAGACTCTCCGAGGAATTGGAGAAACTTGACAATGCTCACAAGGCGTTGAAAAATGAGTTCTCTATTCTCAATGAGTCACATGGTCAGCTTCAAAGTCGATTGGCCGAATATGATACTCCTAGCTCGTCCAACTCAACATATAGTAACAAGAAAAATGCTAGTGTGGAAAAAGAAGTGATCAAGGACATCACTACAAAGGACAAAGGTGTGCTTGATGAATTCCTTGGCAAGCAAAGGTCAAATTATGGTAAAGAGGGACTCGGGTATGTCACCAAGTACAAGAAGAAGAAAACCAAGAAGAACAAGACCAAGAATGTGCAATTAAAGGCAAGCACTGCTGAGAAGGCCGTCACAAAAGACAAGACTAATGATATTGGTTTTGCAGGGACTCACAATCCGAATTATGAACTCTTTTGTGATGACTATGGCGATGTTTATGCTTATTATGTTGGTCCTTTTGATGAATATATTGCTTGGTATATTTGGGTCCCAAAGACCCTTGTTACTAACATGAAAGGACCCATTGAAAAATGGGTACCTAAAACCAAGGAGTAATTTTCTTGCAGGGCTATGCTTCCGGTGGGTCGAAATGGGTGCTGGATAGTGGCTGCACTTGTCATATGACCGGAAGCAAGGAGATCATCACGGAGATGCATCCAAATCTTGATAATATCACAGTCTCCTATGGTGATAAGTCTAAATCTCAGGTATTGGGTCTTGGCAAGGTTGTGGTTGCCCACGATATCTCTCTCGTGGACGTCATGCTTGTTGAGACCCTTGGCTATAATCTTCTTTCTGTTCGTGCCCTTGGCAAGATGGGTTTTGCTGCTTTTATCGATGATGATTTGGTGGTACTCTTATGGAGCAAGTCTCTAAAGGTCGCTTTCGTTGGATACATTGAAAATGACCTGTATGTGGTGGACTTCTCGGGGAAAACCAATTCGGTTCCGATGTGTCTATTCGGAAAGGCCGACGTGGGCTGGCTATGGCATCGCCGTTTAGCCCATGTCAACATGAGAACTTTGCAAAGTCTCCAAAAGGGTGGCCACATACTTGGACTAAAAGACAATGTCTCTTTTTCCAAAGATCGTGTTTGCAGGGCTTGTGTTGAAGGAAAAATGCATGATTCTCCCCACAAGAGGAAGACTATTGTGTCATCAAAGAGGATCTTGGAATTACTCCATGTGGATTTATTTGGTCCTCCTTCTCATGCAAGTCTTGGTGGGAAGAAATATTGCTTGGTCATCGTCGATGATTACTCAAGATATACATGGGTATATTTCTTCAAGCTGAAAAGTGAGACTCAACAAACTGTCATCGACTTTGCCAATGAAGTTCAACGTCAACACAATGTTCCCATCTTGGCAATTAGAAGTGACAACGACACAGAATTCAAGAACTACACTTTAAACGAGTTTCTTAGCGAAGAGGGGATTAGACACCAATATTCCGTTGCGTACACCCCTCAACAAAATGGTGTAGCCGAGAGGAAGAACCGGACTTTGATGGATATGGCAAGATCTATGCTAGCTGAATTCAAGTCTCCTTATAATTTTTGGGCTGAAGCCATATCCACTGCTTGTCACTCATCAAACCGGCTCTACCTTCGGAAGATCTTGGACAAGACCCCATATGAAATACTTATCGGCAACAAACCCAACATCTCATACTTCAGGGTATTCGGGTGTAAGTGTTTCTTTCTTATTAAAGGTGTCCGTTTGTCAAAATTTGAATCCAAGGCTTTAGAAGGTATTTTTGTTGGTTACGGTGCCGGATCCCACACTTATAGAGTCTACAACAAGCTCACTGGGATTGTTGTAGAATCTTGTAGTGTGGAGTTTGATGAAAATAACGGCTCCTTTGTAGGGCAACTTGATGTTTGTGATGCAGATGTTGAAATACCCCAAGATGCCATAAGAAGAATGGGCGTGGGATTTTTCCGCCCCATTGAGGAACCCCTTGTGGCGGATCGGGAAGGACAATGCTCCACACATGTGGAGCCCTCATCTACACAAGATCAACAAGCTCCTACTGTTGGAGACAATCCTGCACCAACACCACAATCTGCTGAAGACCATCTGTCCACTGGACAAGCTGGTAGTCCCAGGCCGGACTATCCGCCCCCTCCAAGGGGCGGACAATCCGCCCCTGGCACTCCAACTCATACCAGGGGATCCGAAGGAGAAATCAACATCTCTGAAGCTCCCAGGCCGGATTCTCCGGCCCCCAGGGGCGGAGTATCCAGCCCTGGGTCTCCAACTCTAGTCAGGCTTTCTCAGGAAGATGGTTCTGGTACTTCACCTCCCAGGCCGGATAGTCCGGCCCCTCCAAGGGGCGGATTATCCGGGCCTAAAGAAAATGTTCAGCAACAATCTTCTGGCAGTAACGGTGACCAAGATCAAGGGCAAGGCAGTAATCAAGACAAGGATACAACAATTGAATCCACTCCTCCTAGAAACAATAAGGACATTGAGGCTCGTCGCAAGGCTCATGTAGATCGCAACCTTGAACTAAGAGGTCACACTCTTGACAAGGTTGTTGGTGATCTACGACGAAGGGTATCCACTCGAAGAGAGCTTGCTAGCTTCTGTGATCATCAAGCTCACATTTCCATGGTTGAACCAAAGAAGGTTTTTGATGCTCTTGAAGACCCCGATTGGGTTGTTGCAATGCATGAAGAATTAAACAACTTCGAACGCAACAAAGTTTGGAAGCTCGTAGAAAAGCCAAAGGATTGCCGCAATGTTATCGGCACCAAGTGGATCTTCAAGAACAAACAGGATGAAAATGGCATTGTTGTGAGGAATAAAGCACGACTAGTGGCTCAAGGGTTCTCTCAAGTAGAAGGAATTGATTTTGGCGAGACCTACACTCCTGTGGCTCGCCTTGAGTCCATCCGTATCCTTCTTGCATATGCAGCTCATCACAATTTTAAATTACAACAAATGGATGTTAAGAGCGCTTTCCTTAATGGTCCTCTACATGAGTTAGTATACGTCAAGCAGCCCCCGGGGTTTGAGGACCCCAAATTTCCGAACCATGTCTACAAACTCGATAAGGCGCTCTATGGCCTTAAACAAGCCCCACGTGCGTGGTATGAGCACCTTAAAGAGCTTTTGCTAGACCGTGGATTCGAAGTTGGGCAAATCGATCCCACTCTTTTTACTAAGAAGGTTAATGGGGAGCTTTTTGTATGCCAACTTTATGTAGATGACATTATTTTTGGCTCTACTAACCAAGCTTTTAACGATGAATTTTCAAAGCTTATGACTGACAGGTTTGAGATATCCATGATGGGTGAGCTCAGGTTCTTTCTTGGATTTGAAATCAAACAACTTAGAGAGGGAACCTTTATTAATCAAGCTAAGTACATCCAAGACATGCTCAAAAGGTTCAAGATGACGGATCTCAATGGCGTTGCTACCCCAATGCAAACAAAGTGTCATCTTGAGCTCAATCCCAAGGGTAAAGATGTGGATCAAAAGGTATACCGATCCATGATCGGCTCTCTCCTTTACCTCTGCGCATCTAGGCCCGATATCGTGTTAAGTGTAGGAGTGTGTGCAAGGTACCAAGCCGCTCCTAAAGAAAGCCACTTAGTGGCAGTCAAGCGAATCTTCCGATATTTGGTTCATTCCCCAAATTTTGGGTTATGGTATCCCAAGGGTTCAAGTTTCTCTCTATGTGGTTACACCGATTCAGATTGGGCTGGTGACAAAGATGATAGGAAATCAACCTCTGGTGCATGCCAATTCTTGGGCAGGTCTCTAGTGTGTTGGTCATCAAAGAAACAGAATTGTATTTCACTCTCAACCGCCGAAGCTGAATATGTTGCTGTTGTAAGTGCTTGTACTCAATTGTTATGGATGAGGCAAACTTTAAAGGAATATGGTGTCAATTGTGACAAAGTGCCTCTTTTATGCGACAATGAAAGTGCTATCAAAATTGCTTACAATCCCGTGCAGCATACAAGAACAAAACATATAGAGATTCGCAACCACTTTATTTGGGATCATGTTGCTCGTGGAGATATTGCTCTATCCTTTGTGAGCACGAAGAACCAACTGGCTGATATTTTCACGAAGCCCCTTGATGAAGCAAGATTTTGTTATTTGAGGAATGAGCTAAATATCATAGATTCAAGGAGCTTGGCTTGACTACCCTTGCACACTCACCTGCGCTTATTCATGTATTTGGTTTAGATGCGGGCATAGACATAGGGGGAGTGTGGTCCTAATTGATTGGGCCAACCCTCCCCCCATAATGCCGAAAGCAAGTAAAATCATTTCCCTTAATATCATTTTGTGATATGTGGGTCATCGATGAGCATTGGTTTTGAACTCAAGATACATCTTCGCGGTGTCATGCCATGCGCTCCAACATGGTGGCTTCGTCCACCGCCCTCTTCCTCGAGAAGAGTTGGTTTTTCATGGGTCTTGTTGGATTTTCTTGCATATCTTTTGTTCTTATGGAAAACACACTCCAATTTGGCTTTTGTTTGATTTGATTCTTGCAAATTTGGGTGTGTAGTACCATCTCAGTTTGATGCTCTCAACCCAAGCCTTTCTTCTTCCCTTTTGGCGTTTCGATGCCAAAGGGGGAGAAGTAGTTCTATTAGGTCTCATGGATTTGCAAGGGTCGGGGAATTCTTAAAGTATGAAGCTTATTTGATGGCATATGGATTCATGGGATTATCTATGTATGCCTTGGCTATATATTCCGGTGGTATGATTTTTTCCCAAACCTTAAAGTGGTGTTCTACCTAGTGTGTGTATTTGTATTCAAATGCAAATCTTAAATATGCACACATCTAGGGGGAGCGTCTTTCATTATTTAAGGTGGCATTTGCCGGTTTTATTGCAAATCCTAGTATTGTCATCTAACACCAAAAAGGGGGAGATTGAAAGAACATTTCTTAATCCCTAGTGTTTTGTGTGTTAGATAACAATACCAAGGATCATCTAATGTGTGTTGAAGTGTTGCAGCTCAGATCTCTGCCTTTGGGGGTGGATAATCCGGCCCCCACCAGGGGCGGATAATCCGCCCCTCCCTCTTCCCAAGCTGGCGCAAGCCCCAGAAGGGGGGCGGATTTTTGGCCGGATTTTCCGGCCACGCCGGATAATCCGCCCCTCAGGGGGCCGGATAATCCGCCCCCCTGCTCATCGCCAAGGCGCAAGCCCCAGAGAGGGGGCGGAGTTTTGGCCGAACTTTCCGGCTTGGCCGGATACTCCGCCCCTCAGGGGGGCCGGATAATCCGCCCCCCAAGATCTTCTCCAAGTTTCACCAAGGCGCAAGCCCCAGAGAGGGGGCGGAGTTTCCCCCGGAGAATCCGCCCTTGGGGCGGAGTTTTCCTAGGGGGCGGATAATCCGCCCCCAAAGTCGTGCAACGGCCAGATCTGGGGAGGGGGTATTTAAGCCAGCCATCCCCCTCCTGCCAGAACTCTTGATTCATCTCGAAAAAGAACAGATCTGATCTGAAAGCTTCATCCAAGAGTGCTCCACCTAGATCCACCCAAAGGCCCCATCCCTTTGGGAATCGAAGGAGGAGAACTCGATCTTCATCATCAGCAATCAAGCGCTTCATCTCCTCTCCATTCATTTGGAGAACCTCCGATCTAGTATTTCTTGCAAATATCTAGATCCTCGTTTTTGTTTATATTGATAAACCTTGTTCTTGTGGCAGCTTGTTGTCATCTCGGGAGCCCCCAATTCGGTTGTGGGTGTGTGCCCCGATAGTATTGTAAAAGGCACCGGTTCTCGCCTCGAAGGGATCCAATAGTGGAGAAGGTGGATCAGGCCTCTCGTGGCGAGATCCATCGGAGAATAGGGTGAGGCCTATTGTGGCGTGGTGGTCTTAGAACCGCCCACCCCTCCAACGCAGATGTACTTCCCTTAACAAGGAAGGAACTGCGGTAAAACAAATCCATGTGTCTCCGCGTGCTCCACTACGGTTTCCTCGCTCCTCTTTTACGTGCTTAGTAGTTAGGGTTACATATAGGGAAATTCTCGTAGTTGCATATCTAGAGAATTTACTTTGTGTCAAGCCTAAAATTGAAAAAGTATTAAAAATTGGTTAGCACCTATTCACCCCCCCTCTAGGTGCCCATACGATCCATTTCAGCAATGTCATGGAGGTCTCATAGACAAACCATATTGACGAGGTCAACTATGGAAGCAGAACTTACTGCTTTAGACACAACCACTATTGAGTCAGAATGGCTGCGTGAGCTCTTGATGGACTTGCCTGTGGCTGAGAAACCTGTGCCAGCAATCCTTTTGAATTGTGACAACCAAACTGTTATTGTCAAAGTTAACAATTCTAAGGATAACGCGAAGTCATCAAGACACGTGAAGAGACGTTTGAAATCTGTCAGGAAATTGAGAAACTCCGGAGTAATAACTGTTATGTATATTCAAACACACAAAAACCTGGCAGATCCCTTTACAAAGGGACTATCACGAAATGTGATAGAAAGTGCATAAAGGGAGATGGGGTTGAGGCCCATGGATGTCACACCTAGTGGTAACCCAACCTATGTGATCGGAGATCCCGTGAATTAGGACCTGGGAAGAACAAGCTAGTGGTTTGACTGAGGAGAGTACTTTGTAACCCTCTCTATGTGAAGATGCATAACTCTCATAATCTGTAAGGCAGGTTGGCAACATGCCTTAATGTGTTTCTGTTGGCTTTTATTAGCAAAGATGCCGTCCTACAGGGCATTCTTGAAAGAACACACCTATATGGCTTGACTGTAAACGTCGCGGTCTATGAGACTTGAGTGATCTCTAGTAAACTCATGAAGAGACCAGGGAGTATGACGCATATGCTCCAACCCGCGGGGTAGGCTACTGACGGCCAAGTACTAGTTATGATTTTGAGCGAAATCTATTGACACCAAACTTGCAATTCAAGGTTCGTCCATTGTTCAAGTTGTTGATAGACGTAGTTCAAGATTCTATGCGGAAGTTCAACTTAACAGTCTCTGCTGAAACACTGGTATATAAACAAGTAGCAAGGATTAGCAAATCTTCAAATAGGCATTTGAGATCTGCTGGGGGATTGTTAGAAATAATGGGGCTAATCCATTTAGGCCCATGTGTATTTCAGATTTTCCCTAAATCTCAAAGCCCAAATTTGTGGCAGCCCATATGTGTTTGGGCCCATGTTTGTGGCAGCTCACATGGAAGTGGAGCGGGAGCTCAAGTTTTGTCCCACATGGAAAGTTGGAGGAGAGTTGCACCACCTTATAAGGTGGAGTATTGCACCACTTTGTAAGTGAGTAGCAATAAGAGAGATACACGCGCGCGCTCCTCCTCCGATGACGCCGCTCGCACGCACGCCCGCCCGCCCGCCCGCTCGTCTCGTCATGACGCGCGCGCCGCGGGACATGCGCGACGTGGGCTTGGTCCACTTCGTGTCCTGTACGGGATTTCCGAGCCGCTCTATATAAACGCCTGTGCGGCTTCCACAACGAACAACACCGAAAACCAATCTAGGGTTTTGCCATCCTCTCTACTTGCGTCGTCACCGTAGTCTACTCCATCCCGCTTGCCGGCGTGCACCGGCGGACGGAGAGCAGGTCTCCGGAACCACTCGCCCTTGTGATCCTGTACGGGAGAAGGCGAATAAGGTTTTTGAGAAGCGCTCCGCGCGACTACTCGAATTCTCCATCATGGGTCGTCTTCCATACAAGTCAGACGGTGCTGCCTACCGTCGTCTTTGTCGCCATCTGATGCGATCTCTCTTCCCCAAAGTTTCTACTACGACAACCTAACGGTACGTGCTACGTGCTCCTGTTTGGTTATTCATCATGTTCTGCGAGTACATGTTAAGCTGCTGTTTGTTTCTGATCATCCTGTTGTTTAGTATATCTAGTATGTTCGAGTTACATGAGCTAGTAGCTGATTTTGTCATGATTTATATTCTGAAATTAATCGTGGAAATTATGCCTAATATTCCAACAGGAACACACTAGAATTGTGGATTTTGTCCCAATGATCTATGCCATGCAACCAATTTTCAAATATACCGAGTGTATGGCGGATACAACGTTGAAGCCACTTGGACGACTGACCATATAAAACACACAAACTAGCATTGAAATAATGTGTTTTATATTTTATGCATGATGACGGAAGCAACACTTCGTAATGCCTTGCTAGTATGCCTTGCAAGGTTGTCTTTGGTTAAGATCACACCTTCACGAAGATACCACGTGAAATTTTTGATTGTCAGTGGTGCCTTCATTTTCAAAATGTGTGTTTGTTGTCAATTACTAGGTCATCTTAATGTACTAATGTTCTGTACATGGATTATACTGAAAATTTACCATTCTCATGTTGATTCCATCAGAATTTATCATCTTCCTGCGATAGTTGGACTCCAACCGCCCATGTAGAGCGTTCCATGAAGCAAGTCACGTACCAAATGAGAAACATTACATTAGTTGGGGATGTTCCCAGCACCTCTGCGGTTGAATCGCTTTTGTTTCGTGCAATATTGTATAATATCTCTCCAAAGATGGATATTGTTCTTGGAGAGGGGCATTTCTAAGCCAAGAACCATTCCTGGATATTTTTCTAACCGTTACCGATATGAAATGCACATTATATATCTCCTCGTAGCCCTTCTATTTTACCCTTATTCCTCCTTCTCCACTCTCCCAGATCTATACGCAATGACCTTGCTCTCTTGGAACTCTCCACCGGGAGAGTGCATCCACGTGCACGTCGTCTGCTCCCCCTCATCCTTATCAGACATAGTTCTCATGCCTTCTCCTCTCCTCTTCGGCCATATTAGGACCAAGGAAGAGAAGGCTAGGGTTGCCTCCTCGTGCCTAGGAGGAGAGGAGGAGAAGGTCGAAGAGATTCACGACGGAGGAGAGGAACAAGGTTACGCCTCGATGCCACTGGAGTAGGGGTCAGGATGTGGATGCGTAGCGGGTCGAGCGAGAGTGTTGTACGACATAGGCACTGGTACAAAGGGAACCTATGTCATATGACTCCTCGATCTGTGGTCGATGGGGCCATCTAGAATCCATTGCCACGATAGGAGTCACACTGGAAGAGCTGCTAGCTAGACCGGAGAAGGACGACCATGAAGTTCCGCAGACTCCAAGGTATACACCATTGTGGTACCGGCCGTTGTGTCGATGAACTTGTCATATAAGTTATGTTAGTAAGTACTCCCTCCGTTTTAAAATATAAGATGTTTTAGCTTTATGAAGCTAATGTATCTAGACCCCTTTTATTTTGTAGGTTCGGAGAGGTTCTAACTGAACCTACACACTAAAACGTGTCTAGATTCATTAGCTTTACAAAGCTAATACATCTTATATTTTGAAAAGGAGGGAGTACATAGTATCATAAACTTGATATTTTTACTATTGTTAGTAAGTTAGTAACATGCCAATATTCAATTTTCAAGTGTTTGTATAATTAAATTTCTATTGTTAGTATAAAATAAATTGTCACTGCTCATATGGTTACTTGCGCCATTTTGGTATGGTTAGTTTGACAAATTGTCGCCGATGCCTTTAGTATAGTTACTGTGTACATTACCGACGATCATTCTATTAGGGAATTTTAATTTTACATTCTATTTTGAATCAAGTGTTAACGACTAGTAATGTCAAAAAAGTATTAACGAGTAATGAGGAAACTTAGTACATATACACATTAAACGTGTGCGTAGCATTGGATAATGAAAATTCCTTTAACTCATGTGGCCAATGCTGACACATACTTTATGTAGCATATAAGATACATTGTGTTTGAGGTTCAAAATTTTAAATTTAGTATTCTGTGATTGAATTAGGTGTTAGCGATCAGTGATGAACTTAGAAGATATGCATACTAATACTAAATGTGTGCCTAATATGTTGCATCCAAGTGTTGAGAAATAAATGAAATTTCTAAACTCACGATGGGCAATGTTGGCATACATTTAATTTATCATTATATAAGGTTCTTTTTATATTATCTGATGTCTGAAATATTTAGAAGATTATTACTCGAATTTTATATTAAGGTCATCGTGTATTTTTTTTTTTTTGGAATATCCGGATACGACATTTCACTATATTAGAACACAGATTTCATATGGGCTCGGCATCACAATATCCCTGCTAGTATTCGATAAGTATATCAACTTAGACCCGTAGAAATTGGCTTAATCATAACTGATATCTCAACTCTCGTGTGGTGTCGACACGGTAACTCGACAAATACAATAGTACTAGCGCTAGAGAAAGGAAGAGGATTAGCTTCCTTATCAAGTGTCCTAATTGATTAAGGTGGATACTTGTTGAATGAGATCAAAGTTGTTAAATAGTTCGCCGTGCACAAAGTCAATCATGCGAATCGAGACTACTGGAGCCGTAGAGCGGTGTGCATTGTTTGAAAATGCATGCACACGTGTAACGTGTGCGTGTGTGAGAAGCACTTGATGGCATCCACGCTGTAAAGGAACATGCCCAAATATCTCTCCAAATTTTGAAAATATCTCTCCAAATTTTGAACAGCCCATCGTCAAATTTATGGACTAAACCCCTTCACAGAAATGATATTTGTTACACCAGAGTGAGAATACATACTTCGTGTATTAACAAAGCAACTGATTTTTTCATCAGCCATAAACTTATCTCACTCTGATACTTTGATGCATAGTGTTCTCTACAGGGAATAGCAGTTGTAGCCAGTGTGCCCGTCTGTATAAATTTCCCCTGAAGAAAGCCGCTATGATTGTTCTGATGGGCACCTCCTGGTCTCCCAAGACGCTTCTCTGGCGATGAAAGACGGCACAGAGAGCCTCAGAACACCCACTCTTATCTCCTTATAAGAATGTGTAATTCGGAAGCGTACAATTCATCCAGTAATTTTCGCTATCTTGATAGATTTGACAACAATAATATTCGCCCCAGGAAGTTTGTTTTCCTAAGTGCCACATGTGTGGGAACTGGGAAGGCTGGAATATCAACCAAGAATGCTACACTCGAATACCTGAAACTGAAAACATTGGACCAAACTAAGCATGATGTTCAAAAGAGATGCAGCTTTACTGTATGAAGGTGCATAGTTACCTGATGCAGGCATTGGGGGGATCAGGTTCCTAGGGGGCATTGGGGGCCTTACACGAACCGGTTTGCTTTCTTGCGCCTCGACAATCACCACATCAGAGGTGAGAAAAGACTTGGCAACAACAGCAGCATGCTCTATGCAACACCTCACAACCTGGTGTGCAGGTTAAACAAATTTCTGAGTTAGTAATATCATTCAACATTGTTTAACGGTTTAGTCAAAGTGCCACTACATTGATTGCTATAGCGGGACTTTTTTTTAATTTTTTTTCTTTTTTTCTAGGTTGTGTGTATCCGTAAGGCCGCTTGGGCATGCGTTGTTGTAGAGGCCGGGTATAATTGGTATCTCCGTGATATTAATATATACTCCTTTCCAAAAAAAAACATTATTTGAACTGATCTATGGATTTTCACTGAACCTTCGATGGATCTAATATTCCAGCAGCCATCAAGTCCTCATAGGAGTCGTTTGCAGCATTATAGCCATAATTTATATTTTCATTTGACAGCACCTTTGAACAGAAGCAGCCAAATGCATGTTAGTCAGAATTTATCCCTCAGGTAGAGAACAGTTAAAAAAAAACTGTAACATGTAACTGAACCGAAATAGCTACTGCTCGCGATCAATAACCTTTTCGACAACGAACTTCCCACTCATCCCGGCATTGTTTGCTATTAGTGTGGTAGGGTATCTCAGGGCATGATTGAAGATGTCTGCACCAATCTAAACATGGAAGGAAGTAAGTTATAGCACAACACAGAAAATCAGTGCATTGTAAATTTGGTAAATAGCAATTCAAACTCGATCCTTTTTTACTGTAAAATCTATGGAGCAATAAATCTTCATCTCGTCTATTGCAAAAGCAGAGTTACACTAGTACGTTAGGATTGTGGTTAACTAATGTTGGGCTTGTGAGTTGCTGCATACCTATGTTCGTATTTGAATATATGATCAATTGTAGATTCAAGAACCCACAGTACGAGAGAATAAAATTACTGAATGTTTTATGTGCACCCTTAACTGTTTGGTTGACAAATGAAATCCATATGCTAGCACTGTGCGTTCCAGACTTTTGTGCTGTTGGTTATTGCCACTTTCTAGTTTTTTTTGTTGTGCATTGTAGTTCTCGCCTAAATGCACTTATGTTCACTTGATGGAAGTTGTATACTGAAGTTGGGATGATATGGCCTCCTTATATGCCATTATTTGCGCTCAGAAAGATAGATTACGACTAAAATGTGTTGATATCCAAAAATCAGAAACATGAATGTTGTAAGATTTAGTATCTGGTACTCATCAGGCCTCCTACCATGTAGTTATTATATGTCCTAACGGACAATTATACAGCAATAGGTAGGGTCACATGTACATTATTTCTAGAGCTAAAGGGGTCAGTCCCTAGCTGCATTTTGCATTGCAAATGAAACCATAGTAAGTTTATCCGATGGTAATCATGTTACCTTTTGCTCCACGTTATCCAATGATTCCTTGATTATGTCAATCTTCTCGGATAATCTCAATAGGCTACACCCACCACCAATTACAACACCTTCCTCAATAGCTGCCTGAAGTATCCAACATGTGGTTAGAAATTTTTTAGTTTACAAAAACTCACATAATATGATTGTAGATTGGGTAGTGATACCATGGTTGCATTAAGGGCATCTTCAATTCTCAGCTTCTTATCTTTGAGCTCAATGACTGTTTGCGCACCCACCTGCAATTAACTTCGCACTAGGTTTTCAAAATCATGCAGTCTAATAGCACAAAACGATAGCTGCACAGAGTTTTTCTTAGTTAACCAAAAATACTTGTGAGACCTGATGACCTGAATGACTGCAATCGCTCCACATAACCTTGCAATCCTCTCACCCAGTATCTTTTTCTGGTACCTCTCCTTTGAGTTCTGGAAATTAAAAATGAAAAATATTGCATCAAAGATGACCATATACATCGGTGCATGGTAGCTTTTTAGGAAGCTTTAACTGCAGTTTCTGCTGTACGTACATATATAAATGGTCACATGGACAATTCCAAGTTCTGCATCAAACTATTGGGCTTGCTAACTATACCTCGATTTGGCCTTTTATCTGAGCAACCCTTTTCTCAACTGCATGGAGGGTGCTTCCATCAGTAACAATCAGTGTTGAATCATTCTTGATTACCACTTTAGAAGCAGAACCTAAAACCTCTTTCCCTGCCTCTTCTAGTGTGTATCCCATGTCTTCTCTCACTACTGTACCTGAAAACCAACAAGAGTATGTCGAAAACTGGAGTTCCATCAGTTGAGTTGGTGATCCAGTTATGTACCTCCTGTGATGATTGCAAGGTCCTCCAAACATTGAATTTTCTGCTCTCCAAAAGAAGGGGCCTTAGTTGCTGCCACTTTGATCATCCCTGATAGCTTGTTTCTGGTCAAAGTAGCCAATGCTTCTTCTTCGACATCCTCAGCAATTATTAACAATGGAAAATCTTCTTTTACAGCACTAAAGCATACCCTTAAGAGCTCCCTTGGATCAGAAATTATCTTGTCAACCAACAGGATCTACAAAAGAGAAAACGTAACTCGTAAATATTCCGCGTAGGACTCACATATCATGGAGACATTCACACTACCTTAAAGTCAGTGAACTCCATGGACATATTCACATGATTGGCCACAAAGTAAGGTGAGAGCTCTAGTAATTATTCCGCAGTTTTTTCATCGAGATATCCACAATACCTTACAGTCAGTGTACTCCGTGGACATATTTGCATGATTAGTCACAAAGTAAGGTGAGAGGTAACCACGCTCAAATTGCATTCCTTCGACGATCTCTAAACTGTTTTCAGTGCTTTTCCCATTTTCAATTCTAACCATGCCTTCCCTGCCCACTCTTTTGAAAGCATCCGAAATCATGTTGCCAACAGCGTAATCATTTCCAGCGCTAACTGCAGCCACATGCGCTATCTCATGGTCTTCAATCTAGAAAAAAACAAAATAAAGGTATGTGTTAAGCAGGAAAATACAGAAATATTCAGTCATAGATTAACTGATACTAGTAAATCATACCTCCCGTGACATCAACTTGAGTTCAGAAACCAAAGCATCAGAAGTCTTCCCAATGCCACGCGCAATCTGGACCGGATTCATTCCAGCAGCAAGAACCTACTTTTTGAGAATACTGATTGTAAGATGCAGGTTAAGGCTTCAGAGTTTTAGTGTGTCAACGTTCATTACAGGAACACATATTTCCTGTTTAACAAGCATACCTTCATTCCTTCAGCAATGAGGCCCTGAGCAAGGATTATAGAAGTGGTACACCCGTCGCCAGCAATATCGTTCGTCCTGGCGCCGGCCTGTCTGACCAATTTGACTCCTAGATTTTCCAACGGGTCCTCCAGTTCAATCTTGTGTGACCCAATGAGATAGTAAATAAAATTCAGTTCACTGAAATTTCTGAATTTCAGATCACTCCAAAGGAGTGTAAAAAATACCAGCATTGCAAGAACATTTCCTGAATTTCAAGAACAGATCAGCCAGAGATAAATGTCTGTACCTCCTTGAGGACCGTCTCCCCATCGTTGACGATCTTGGGAGGGCCATACTTGTTGCCCAGCACCACATTCCTCCCCTTAGGCCCCAGGGTCACACCGACCAGCCGCGCCACCAGGTCCACACCTGCCTGCGGGCAGTGGAGACCGATTGGCACCACAATAAACTGAACATTCCTCTAAACTGAATTGAGTACTTCCGCCCAGTAGACATCGAAGGCATGTTGCGGTGTTACCTGCAACTTCTTGGTGGCGGAGAGGTCGCGGTTGAAGTGGAGGTCCTTGTACACGGGCATCGGCGGCGGCTTCTTGGGGGAGAAGGGCAGGGTGGGGCCCTTGCTGGAGATGGAGGGAGGAGGAGGAGGAAGAGGCATCCTCGACATGCTGCTTCTCTGAGCAGAGGTGAGAGGTTGCGGTGAAGACGATGATAAGGCTGCTGCTGCTGTTGGAAGGAAGGGGGAGGAAGGCCGCGGATATGCAGTTGCATCGCGCCAAAAAGAATTCTTGAAAAATATCTTTCCTGTCCTCCCGTTCCGGCGTCCTCTCCCGGTCAGGCGTGATGGCGAGGACGCCGTGGCAACTGTTGCGGCGGAGGAGCCGGGCGAAGACAGGCTCTGAGCCCGACCGAGTAGGGAGAAACGGGTGCTGGCCACTTCAAGCCCATGTGAAGAACAGTTTTTTTTTTTCGAGGTAGGGATATCCCAACGTGGATGGGTATGGCAACCAGCCTGTCTGATGCGCTAATTTTGTATTCTAGTTGTTGAGAAATTTATCTAAATCTAATGATATCAACATAATAAATCTAATGATATTAATTTTGTATTCTAGTTGTTGAGATTTCTCTACGTTTTTGGTTAAACTTTACTTCACTTGACTTTTTAAAAATCATATATGCACTGTATTTTGGCAAGAAGGGAGTACAAATGTTTTTTTTTAACTGAAGGATTATTTAATCCTTAAAACTTTTTTCTACAAGAGTTGTTTTATTTGTAGGGTTCAACTCATATGATCTTTCTTTAGGAATTATTTGCATTCGATTTCGTAGGAACGTTTTCATTTACCGTAACATGATCTCTAGTTTTGTGTGTTTCCAATTTCTGCTTTGAAAAATCTTGTGAAAGAAAAGCCTTGGTTTTTTTTGGTCATTTCCTATTTAAATTAATTTTGTTCGAATTTATTATTTTTTTTGTAAACCTTCTGTTTTCATATTCTTTTTAAATTATTATTTTTACTACTCCCTCCGTCCCAAAATAGATGTCTTATATTTGTCAAAATTTGAAAGAATCTATATACTAAATAGTGTCTAGATTCATCCAAATTTTTGACAAATCTGGGACATCTATTTTGGGATGGATGGAGTATTACTTTTATGTTTTTTGTATTGTTCATGTATAATATAGTAATTAATATTCATGATACGTGAGAATATGTTCTTGCATGAATTCTAACATTACTCCCTATGTCCCTAAATAGGTGGCATAAAAACTCGACTAAAAGTTAATGTTTTCTAACTTTGACTAAATATATTAAAGAAAATATCAATAATTATATATTAAAAATATATATTATGAAAATATATCTTATGATGAGTTTATTGATATTGAATCGTATTACAGATCTTCATATTCTTATGTATATCTTGGTCAAACTTAAAACTATTAACTTTTATATGAGCTTATACTTTGGGACGGAGAGAGTTTACGTAAACTTGTTTTAGATACTAAGATATTATTGTATATAAAAACATGCGTGGAAGTATATCGAAATAAATATTAGCCAATTTCAGAAAATATTATTGAATTCAAAAGATTTGTTCATGTCTATCAAATTAAATGTTCAGAAAAATTCCAAAATATGACGATTTACTCAAAGAACTATGAAAAATGATTCATATTTTGAGTTATTAGCATAAATCCACCACTTTTCTGCATTTTTTTTGAAAAACAACACTTTAGTCTATTTTTTGCAATGTGCATTAATTCCAATTTAATGACGAATTAAAGCGCAAACTGACAATGTGGCTCACCGGGAAGCTGACGTGGTACTTGATTTAGCAGCACATGTGGATCTTTTGGTGAGGTGGGAGTGACATCTACCTGTCAGCCCCACATCTTTTTCTCCCCATCTCTCTTCTTCCTCTCCCCCCCACACCACCATGTCCCATCCCACATCGGCCATAAAACTTGGCGAGCTAGCGCGCGTATGAGCAGAGGCAGCCAACAAGAAGTTGTTGCTCCTGCTACCGGTCTTTGCGGATCCCGCTAGACAATATTTTAAGATCCACCATACCAGACCTAATAGCGAGCTCTACCGTGGTCCCCATGGTCCTGCGTGGCTCCTAATGTCACTGTTGAGACTAGTCGTGCCGCCGCATGCCATCCTTATTCATGCCAGGCGACCTGTCGGGCTGAAGGTCATATGCGACCCCATGGTAGGTGGTGCATGGGCGGTAGTGCGGTGTCCCAGCATACCACTGCATGTGTAGTACACTATAGTCGTTGACATGACATCCACAAAACACCGTTCCGTAAATATCACATCCCTCAGAGTGGTACAACAGAAACATTGCGGGCCCAAATTATAAAAGTACACACATTATTATTAATACAATACCGGAAGTTCAAGACTTCCAAAAGATTCAACTTACAAACCAAAATATAAAGTGTTTCAGCGGAATTTAAAAGTAACAACTCCAACTAGGGGTTGAGCTTAACAGCTTATTCTATAGAGTTCATGCTGCTCGGCTCCGTTGGTTACTACTAACTAGGGATACTTAGTTGGACTCATTATCATCGACACCATAGCGGATTTCGTAATCCACTCCTTCAACACCTCCGGCAGATCGGGTTCCTCGTAGAACACATCTTCTTGACACTCGGCTGCATACATTGGCACGTCTTTGGGATCCTCAGAGTCTAAGCAAGGGGTCAAAGGAAAAAATGAGTAACATCGTTACCCAACAAGTTCATTATATGCAAGGTGGGAAGTTTGATACTCTAACTACCACCTCGGATTATAAATCCTTGGTACTATGCAATTGTTGTAAATCTTTCTTCAAAGATTGATTTTATTCTGATAAACTATGACAATCAGCCTTCATAGGTTGACCAGAACTTTCATGGAGTTCCTTTCCTGCCGCGTTCGTAGCTCCTTCCCGGAACAGGGAGTAACAAGTTACAATTCTTACACTCTGCAGAGGTGCGTTACTTTACCCATGAGAGATCAACTCCTTGTTGCATAACCGGGCGTACTTTCCCGTCCACAATTCCATGATTGGGGTCCAGTAGTTGGTCCAAGCCAATCACTGCCCCCTTCGCGACCTCGCATGCCTCCTTGGTGTACACCATGCCCACATAATGAATTACGGTAATGGTTTGTACAAACCGTTAGATGCCAGAACTATCGTGGGACGATGAGGGTTCCCACCCATATGTTGCATATCCTCTACGAATTACCAATTAATATGCACGCTACAAGGATAACAGCCATGACCTGCACATCCGGCTTCATGCGAGAGGAAGAAGATACAGCTGACTTCTCTGTCCCATTCCAAATCTCATGGCTAACGCGTAATATACGACGCTAGAATCACTGATGTCAGGGGTTATTAAGTCCCTACTTGATCATCATTGTTGCAAATAGAACCCTAAGTTCTATTGCTCCATTATATCACCACTTAGGATGATATCTATAATTTCTTTATTTGTAAAAGTAATATTTTCTTTCTTTTATAATATATATGATAACACACCATTTGCAAATACTTTGATAAATACTCTTCAAAGGACATGAGCAAGTGATGAACTTGCCTTGTGATGGCAAGGTAGTGAAGTCTGATGCTTGCACTAGACCTTGAGCTTCTATGTCTACAAAAACATCATTATTGCCCGGTATGGACAATATTTAAAGAAGCAAAATGATTATGCAATAATGTAGTGTATCATTTTAACTTGATATACATTCACCTCATTATTATGAAAAGTTCTCTTTAATAATAAATGATTTATAAATATTATTTTTTTAATATTTATAATATATATTGAACTATTTTATTTTATTTTCCTTTATTTGACTTTTATTGTTTTAATAATTCTTTTAGGAATTATCACTTAAATATCAAAAATTGTTATTAAATATTTATTTAGTATTTTTCAAAAATACTACAATATTAATATATAATGAAAGTGATTTTTATTTATTTTTATCATCTTTCAGTAATTTTGTAAAATTCCATAAAATATATATAATTTACAAAATAGTTAATAAAATTTATATGTCAAACATTTTATATTTCAATTTATTTGGATAGTTTGGATTTTTGTGAATCCAAAAATATTTTATTTATAATTTTAGGATTTTTATTTTATTTTCTAGAATTTTTATTGAGTTCAGGGGTATTTTGGTATTTTCCTATTTATTAAAACAGATTTCAATTGACTTGGGCTGGCCATTTGGGCTTATTGGGCTCTTGGCCCAATAGGGCAGGGTCAAAATCATCACCCCGAGGGGTTTCGGCCCACCCATCCCATTCTCTTTGTTTCTTCTTTGTTCTCTCCTCTCCTCTTCCCCGACCCCATGGGGTTCGGGCGCCGCCGCTGGCGATGGTCGCCACCGTGGCTTCCCCTGGTAGCTGTCGTGGTGCAGGACGAGGTTTGCGACTACGCTCATTCATCTGGTCCAATTCGATTTGACTCCGGGGCTTCTCGTGGCCAGGTTCACCCCGTTCCCGAACCCTAGGGTTTGGGGAAAGTGTTGCCACCGCAGTCCCTCCTGTGGTGGTGTGTTGTGTTCGTGTGTTGCTGTGACCATCGCCGTGGCTGGTGCAGGTTGCAGCGCCCTCTGGGGTGCTCCCTGTGCCGTCGCGGGTTCGTCGGCCAATCCGCTTCCTCTTCAATTCGTCAGCGAGGACCCCGGGTAAGTTGCTTCTATAGATCTTGTTCATCCTATCACCATGAATCTCTCTGTGTGTATTTAGTGGCTACTCGTGCCTAGTGACTATGTTTTGATTAGGTTTCATCTTCTAATTAGGTTTCTTGTTCTGATTAGGGTTCATAACCCCTTGTTGATCATATCCATGATGCTTTGGATCTAGTGGTGATCATCCTTGAGCATGAGGAATGATTGTTTGTTGTGGATCATTATTTGTAGTTGGATTTGGTGATGCTAGTGGCTTGTCAGACTTATTCCAATGGTAATTTACTATGACCCAGTGTTAGTGTTTCTATGGAATCCCTAATTGGAAATGTTGTTGATCTGAGAACTCTCTCCACTGTCAAAATGCTTATACTGACAGTAGTTCTCTCAGTAATTGCTTACTACAATTATAATGGTGGGCTTGTATGAGAATATACATACTGAATATAATCATTACATGTTAATGATTTTCTGTGGATGTATAGATAAATTTGATGTTGATTCCTGGCATTTGGCTTCAGGAAGATGATATTTATTGGCTTGTCCCTTTTATTTGTGGAATCTAAGTAAAGATTGAGATTAGCTCATTAGAACTTGTCCTCGTGATACCATTATAATTTGGCACACAAGTGATTGAGTCTTATTCCTGAGCTTAGCTCTGACAATACTTGTGATTAATACTGGCAAGATAAAATGAAAGCTTCTCTTAACTCTCCTGCCTATGATGTTGGTCTGAGGCTCTAGGATTTTAAGTCCTAGTTAGTTGAGCAAATAGTTTGTTTGTAACTTGTAAGATTAGAGGTGATACTCTCTCTGGGAGATGTGCCCTGGTTTGATAAGAACAAATGAAGAATTATTTAAGTTGCATATGTTAACACCAAACTCTGTGAGGCTGGTATGAGAGATTGGTGCTTTTGGCTTAGTTTGATTTCTGATATTTATACTTGAAATCTCTAGGATAAATCCACCTCACTTGGGTGATTATTGAGAGATTGTTTCATAAAACAACACATGCTTTTGTCTAGATACTATGATTAGATTATGTGATGGTTTTATGATACTCACCACAAAATCTGATGATTGTGGAGTAAGGTGGTGATGTTGATCTTGTTTTGCTGAGCTCCTGAGCTTGACCTTGAGCTAGCCTGCTCCTCCTAGCTCCTGGACTTGATCTTGATGTCCACCTGATCCTTCCCCCTCCTTATGTCACCATCCTGGTGATGAGATCTTGACTTTGATTGGTTTGGTTGCTGGCTGTTGTGCTTGGTTAGCTGCTGTCTAAACTGGTTGTTCTTGTGTGCAAGCAGTGGAGAGATGCACTAGTGCCTCTCCACGGCTGTGCTGATGGTTTTGTGAGTTTGGGGATGTGCTGTGAAGCTGACAGCACAACACATGCATTTAGTTGTTTGTCCTACTTATGTGATTGTTGTGCACCTATGGATATGCTTTGGACTTTGAAAGTTACTTTGCTCGGATTAATTTTACCTGACTGGTGAAATTGCCCCTCTTAGCTGTCATTTGACTTTTGGCTTAAAATTTATGAAAGATAAATTCTTTCATATTGGTGAAACTTTCCCCTTTTATAATTTTCTCAGTGATGAACTTGCTCAATGCACCTCACTGGCATGTATGAGAGAAAAAAACAACACTAACCTTTTATTTTTCTATTTTGTTTTGTAGGTACAGATTTAAAGTGAAGATTTTAGTTTAGGTTTAGTTATAGAATAGGCCAATGCAATCTTCTTCATGTTTTTGTAATTTTCATTTTATTATTTTGTAATCTTCATTTTATTCCTCTGTAATAAAGATTATATAATTTTCAATAAGGAAATATTCTTATTCTTTATTCATTTATTATTGTGAAGTTTGGAGATGATTTCAATAAGTTACATTTTTGTAACTTGTTTATGCATTGAAAATATGAAATAAGTTTTCATATTCTTAATTGTTTTCTTTGGATAAAGTTTAAGTTATAATAGTTAACCCTTAATTAATTTAAGATTCAAACCTTATTCCTAATTTATTTGAATTATAATTAAAACACTCAAGTTTAAATTCAAATTCACTTTCCAAACACATAATCCCTCAAAGATCATATCAAAGTTTATAGCAATCATCCTTTAAGACTAAACATAATCTCAAGGTATGAAAGAAACATTGATCACTTAAGGTTTTTATTTGGCGAAAATTTTACCCACATTTTCATAGATGAATGCATGCAACATTCCAAATTCCTAAATCTACCCTTCGTGAATTCCTAAATGCTGGGATGTTACAGACTTCCCCCCTTAAATTAAACTTCGTCCCAAAGTTTGTGGAGATGTACCTAAATAGTTCTGGATAGGCTTTCCTTAAATCCTCTTCTTTTTCCCATGTGGCTTCGCTTTCAGGGTGATGTTCCCACTGTACCCTGCAATATTTGATTGCTCTGTTCCTTAATATTTTCCAGTTTTCTTCCAAAATCTTACAGGGCTTTTCAATATAGGTTAGGTCTGCTTGTAGTTCTATCTCCTGGTGTGTGATTGCATCATCTGGAACTTTCAAACATTTACGAAGCTGTGACACATGGAAAACATTATGCACCTGAGCCAATCTTGATGGTAACTCTAAAGCATAAGCTATAGTTATGTTTTGACTCAGTATCTTGAATGGTCCAATGTATCTTGGACTCAATTTCCCTTTAACTCCGAATCTTTTCACCCATTTCATTGGACTTAATTTCAAATAGACCATATCTCCCACTTCTGGATGCCATGATCTTCGGCTTTGATCCGCATAACTTTTCTGCCTACTCTAGGCTATTTTCAGTCTATCCCTGATCTTATCAATGATGTCTTTTCTTTCCTTGATATATTCTGGCGCAAATTCTTTGCTGCTTCCAGGTTCATACCAACATATTGGTGATCTACACTTCCTTCCATACAGAACCTGATATGGAGCTGCCTTCAGACTACTCTGATAGCTATTATTATAAGAAAATTCTGCCAATTGTAGTTATTGTTCCCTTGTTCCTCCAAAATCTAGTGCACAAGCTCTTAGCATGTCTTCTAGTATTTGATTTGTTCTTTCATTTTGACCTCCTATCTCCGGATGATATGCTGTGCTGAAATCTAACTTTGAACCAAGTGCTTCATGCAATTGCTTCCAAAATGCTGAAGTAAACACTGATCCCCTATCAGTTACGATCTTTTTGGGTACTCCATGCTTACTTACTATCTCTTTGACATATACTTCAACTAATTTCTCGGCATTATCCTTTTGATTCACCAGAATAAAATGTGCACTCTTAGTGAGTCTGTCCACAATTACCCATATCATATCCTTCCTTTTTGGTGTCATGGGAAATCCTATGATGAAGTCCATACCTATTTCCTCCCACTTCCATTCAGGAATTTCCAAGGGTTGTAATGGTCCTGCTGGACTTTGATGTTCAGCCTTCACCCTTTGACAAGTATGGCATTCAGATACATATTTAGCAATATCTCTTTTCATGTTATTCCACCAGAATAGTTCTTTCAAATCCATATACATCTTAGTACTTCCTGGATGTATAGAATATGGTGTTTCATGTGCTTCTCTGAGTATGATTTCACAAATCGCAGTCACATCTGTAACACATAGACGGTCTTGAAACCATAAATACCCATAATCCCCAAGGCGAAAAACTGATTTTTTTTCCCTCGAGATATTCTCCGAATTTCCTCAGCAATAAAAGGATCTTCTGCTTGATGTCTAAAAATTTCTTGCTTAAGATCACTGTCATGCTCTGCAACTACCTGCATAGTAGCTAATCCTCCAAGAACCTTGGTTCTTATAAATTGAAGTTCTAATATTTCCAAGTCCATTTGTAACTCCTTTGGTAGCTCCCTATTGCTAGGCTGAATATCTGCACTCTTTCTGCTTAAAGCATTTGCTACAACATTTGCTTTCCTTGGGGTGTAGTTGATTGTTAAATCATAGTCCTTGATTAGTTCCAACCAACGCTTCTGTCTCATATTCAATTCCTTTTGAGTGAAGAAATATTTGAGACTTTTATGGTCAGTGTATAACTCACATCTGGCTCCATAAAGAAAATGTCTCCATCCTTTCAGCGCAAAAACTACTGCTGCTAATTCTAAATCATGAGTTGGATAGTTGACTTCATGTGGTTTCAGTTGTCTTGAACCATAAGCAATCACTTTCCGATCTTGCATTAATACACAACCCAAACCTTCTTTAGACGCATCACAATATACGGTGAAGTCCTTCCCTATTTCAGGAACTGCTAAGATTGGAGCTGTGGTTAATTTAGTCTTCAACTCTTGAAAACTTTCTTCACATTTCTCATCCCACTTGAATAGTGTATTCTTTCTTAATAATTTGGTAATTGGTCCGGCTATTTTGGAGAAACCTTCAATGAATCTCCGATAATATCCAGCCATTCCTAAGAAACCTCGAATCTGCTTCATATTGGTCGGTGCAGTACACTCTAATACTGACTGAACTTTAGATGGATTCACAACAATTCCATCCTTACTGATCACATGACTGAGGAATTCCACCTCATCAAGCCAAAATTCACACTTACTGAACTTAGCATAAAGTTCGTGTTCTCTTAAAGTCTGCAATGCTATTCTCAAATGATCAGCATGCTCTTCCTTATCCTTAGAGTATATCAGAATATCATCAATAAATACTATGACGAACTTGTCCAAATATGGCATGAAGATCTTGTTCATCAGATTCATGAATATTGTCGGTGCATTGGTTAAACCAAATGGTACTACCAAATACTCATGGTGTCCATATCTTGAGACAAATGTTGTCTTTGGAACATCTTCCGGTTTGATTTTTATTTGATGGTATCCAGATCTTAAATCGATCTTTGAAAATACTCCAGCTCCTTTCACTTGATCAAAAAAAATCTTGAATTCTTGGTAAAGGATACTTATTCTTGATAGTAACGTTGTTTAGGTTTCTATAATCACCACACATTCTTCTTCCACCATCTCTGTTATCCACAAAGATTACTGGTGTTCCCCATGGGGATACACTTTCCTGAATAAATCCTTTTTTTGGCTAATTCATCAATTTGCTCTTTGAGTTCTTTCAACTCTTTGGGTCCCATCTTATATGGTGCTTGAGCTATTGGTGTTGTACCAGGAATTAGGTCAATAGTGAATTCTATCTCCCGGTCTGGTGGCATTCCCGGTAGCTCCGCTGGAAAAACATCTTGGAATTCATTAACTATAGGAATCTCTTCCAGTTTGACCTCTTTCATAGAGTTCAACTGCAGATCCACCATGATATGACTGTGCTTATCTGCTTGGTAAACTATCCTTGCTCCACTTGGAGTTTTGATTGAGACAGTTTTCTCCTCACAATTTATCTGAGCTCCGTGTTCCATCATCCAATACATTCCCAGCACTACTGCAATTACCTTCAAAGGAATCACATAAAGGTCTGCGAAATATGTACAACCACAGATCGAGATAACCTGATCTTGTTTTATGTGGCGTATAATCACATTCCCTCCTACCGTAACTACTGTCATAGGACTTTCTAACGTTGCCCTTCTAATCCCGAACTTATCACAAAATTCTTCAGAAATGAATGAAGTATTTGCACCAGTATCAAATAGAACTTTGCCGGGATTGGTAAGGATATTGAGCGTACCTATTACCGCATGCTCCGAATTATCCACCTCCTCGAGGGTTGCACAGTTCAGTTTCCCAGTAGGTCGGTTCCTCTTGCCATTGTTGTTCTTGCCATTATTTCCTCCTTTATTGGACTGACCATTTCCTCCACTGGCTTGTCCTCCTCCCTTGGTAGGCCAAACTCCAGGTGGTTTGCTCGGACAATCTGGCTTGATATGCCCCTTCTGACCACAACCATAACAGATCACTGCAGGCTTTTTGCATTCCCTCTGGAAATGCCCTGGAATTCCACAATTGTTACAAATAACATTCCTTCTCGGATTGGATCGATTTCCACCACTGCCCTTGTTATTGTTATTGTTATTGTTGTTGCCATAATTCTTATTCCGAGGTTTGAACTCCAGGTTGGGTTTAGGTTTGCTTGCCTGAATTCTCTTGGTTTCCTTCTTGTCTCTCTTCCTCCGGTCCTCTTGGACATTCTTGTAGTCATCTTCAAAAGTAATGGCTACATCCATCAACTGCTGATAAGTTTGCTTATTGGCTAACCTTAGCTGCATCTTCACAAATGGATTTAATCCACGTAGGAAACGCTTCTTCCGCTTCTCTTCAGTGTTGACATCCTCCTCAACATAGCGAGACAGTTGACTAAAGTCCCGGATGTACTTCATAACACTAGTATATCCTTGCTGAAGCTCCTCAAATTCTCTCCGCTTCAACTCCATAACACTTTCCGGAACATGATATTCACGGAATCTCTGCTTGAATTCTTCCCAGGTAAACTCCCTTCCTGGTGGTTGCATGGCTAACTGATTCTCCCACCATGATGTTGCAGGTCCAGTCAGAAGATGAGTTGCATACCTCAATTTCTCCTCATCATTGCAACCTACAGTTTTCAGCTTCCTTTCAGTATCTGCTAGCCAGTCCTCTGCATCCATTGGTTCAGGAGCTGATGCAAAAGGTAACGGTCTTGCATTCTGGAAATCAGATAGACTCACTCCTCCACCTTCAGGTGCCCTCTGATTTTCTCGCCCCAGCAACTCTTCCATAAACTTGTTCTGGGTCTCTTGCATCATTTGCATGCATTGCATAAAGTTCTGCTCCATTAACGGCCTCATTGGTGGTGGTGGTGGTGGTAATGCTCCTTGATTTGTTGCATCTGCATCGGCCTTCTCCTTGGCCTCTCGCTCCATCCGCTGCTGCTCAGTTTCCATTCCTACACCTGTATCCATGACCCTGTAGTCCTGCAACATAAAGCAAATACTCATAATTACATCATGCACATGTGTTCTGAGCTCGACTTTACGAACAGAACTAGTCACACAATGAAGATCCAAAGAAAATCCAAATGTGCATTTCACATATGATACATACTATCATAATATTACAAAGTCATTACAACATATACCATATAAGTATAATCACAAAACTACCTTATTACTTGGAGTACAATACACGGTACTTGATATCACTAACTAATTGCTTTCTTCTAGTAGTAACTACACTCATCATACATGCCTGATGTCCAACCGTGATGACGTGTTGTTCGTCGCACAGTTTGTGGAACATATGGCCTTCCCGAAGGAACATACTCTGTATCTGAAGTGTCAGGACTTGAGTCATTACTCAACCTGAGCGTGTTGACTCCCTCCAGCTTAGCTGAAAAGTCTTCAGAAACATATTCAATATTATCTCCAGCTTGCATCTCCTGAGCTTCATTTCTTGAGTTGTCAACAGGATATGCATATCCTGCTGCTTCCCAGGTGCTCTCTTGGGCAAGATAATTAAACACTGGATAATGTATATTCCCTGGGTTTTGAGAAGATGTTGATGATTCAAACACTCTCTCCTCAGGATCTTCTTCTTCATCCTGATTATCTATTGACATGGTATTTCTACTACTATTATTAGGGTTCATCCTTGCATCGATCCAACTTGATTGTCCAACATTTCTGTCAGAACCATCTGTGGACATCTGGTGTTGATGATATCCATTATATGATCCCATTCTCCAACCATCCAAATTCTCAATAGGAAGTTCTGAGTCAGAACCATCCTTTGAGCCCTGTGGTACTGCATACCTCATATCCGTAGTAGGATCATTTATAGGTTCAGGTCTTGGTGAATAAGGATATGGTATAAAAGATTCAGGATCTATAGGTATATCCTTAAAGATAGGTGTTGCACTACTACTTGCTTCCTTCTCTAACTGGAATGCTAACTTCTTCCTCCTTTCCGGATCAGTTAGATCCTCTAACATATCATTTTTGTTTTCAACAATCACTTGATGTGTCTTATAAAAAGACGCAACGAGTGTTAGTTATCTATCCATAAACTTGGAAGCTAACTTAGGATGCTTCTTAACCAAATTAAGATGATCCGGTATAGGCTCCGAGTCTATAGAATCATGAGGTATCACAGAGAATGTGCTACCTTCTAGCTCCTTGGTTTTCTTCTCCTGGATATTAGCTATCGCCTCCACAACAGCAACATGATATGCTGCTAAATGACTCCTACCTTCTCCTATAGGTAGATCGTGATATAGTCCAAGCTTCTCTAGAAGTTGGATACTCACACGATACTTGGATAACATCTGGTCATCAAGGTAAGTGATAGTGTTCACTGGAATTCTAGTTGGACAACTAAAGAGCTTTAAAAGTTGACGAAGTTGGTCTGTGAATGATCCTTGATAATCATCAAGAGTCTCCTCTTTCCTTACCAACGTCTGTTTTGGAAACTTTGGTGCCATATCTCTGTATATCAGAAAAATAATTTTGATTAGTATCCAATGATATATTGCATCATAATAAAGAATTATTTCACTAAAATATATAACGGAATATTCTCATTTGAATAACCATTATATTACTTTTAGAGAATTCTTTATCGTTGCTAATTTTCCTACAGGTAATACCCTTTAATAGGTTTCCAACCTAAGGTCAAAGCAATTCGCTCTGATACCAACTGTGGTGACCCAGCATACCACTGCATGTGTAGTACACTATAGTCGTTGACATGACATCCATAGAACACCGTTTTGTAAATATCACATCCCTCAGAGTGGTACAACAGAAACATTGCGGGTCCAAATTACAAAAGTACACACATTATTATTATTATTATTACAATACCGGAAATTCAAGACTTCCAAAAGATTCAACTTACAAACCAAAATATAAAGTGTTTCAGCGGAATTTAAAAGTAACAACTCCGACTAGGAGTTGAGCTCAACATCTTATTCTATAGAGTTCATGCTACTTGGATCCGTTGGTTACTACTAACTAGGGATACTTAGTTGGACTCGTTATCATCGACACCATAGCGGTTTTCGTAATCCACTCCTTCAACACCTCCGGACAGATCGGGTTCCTCGTAGAACACATCTTCTTGACACTCGGCTACATACATAGGCACGTCTTCAGGATCCTAAGAGTCTAATAAAGGGATCAAAGGAAATAATGAGTAACAGCGTTACCACCCAACAAGTTTATTATATGCAAGGTGGGAAGTTTGATGCTCTAACTACCACCTCGGATTATAAATCCTTGGTACTATGCAATTTTTGTAAATCTTTCTTCAAAGATTGATTTTATTCTGAAAAACTATGACAATCAGCCTTCACAGGTTGACCAGAACTTTCATGGAGTTCCTTTCCTGTCGCGTTCGTAGCTCCTTCCTGGAACAGGGAGTAACAAGTTACAATTCTTACACTCTGCAGAGGTGCGTTATTTTACCCATGAGAGTTCAACTCCTTGTTGCACAACTGGGCGTACTTTCCCGTCCACAATTCCATGATGTGGGGCCTAGTAGTTGGTCCAAGCCAATCACTGCCCCCTTCGCGACCTCGCATGCCTCCTTGGTGTACACCATGCCCACATAATGAATTACGGCAATGGTTTGTACAAACCGTTAGATGCCAGAACTATCATGGGACAATGAGGGTTCCCACCCATATGCTTCATATCCTCTACGAATTACCAATTAATATGCACCTACGAGGATAACAGCCATGACCTGCACATCCGGCTTCATGCGAGAGGAAGAAGATACAACTGACTTCTCTGTCCCATTCCAAATCTCATGGCTAACGCGTAATATACTGCGCTAGAATCACTAATGTCAGGGGTTATTAAGTCCCTACTTGATCATCATTGTTGCAAATAGAACCCTAAGTTCTATTGCTCCATTATATCACCACTTAGGATGATATCTATAATTTCTTTATTTGTAAAAATAATATGTTCTTTCTTTTACAATATATATGATAACACCCCATTTGCAACTACTTTGATAAAGACTCTTCAAAGGACATGAGCAAGTGATGAACTTGCCTTGTGATGGCAAGGTAGTGAAGTCTGATGCTTGCACTGGACCTTGAGCTTCTATGTCTACAAAAACATCATTATTGCCCGGTAAGGACAATATTTAAAGAAGAAAAATGATTATGCAATAATGTAATGCATCATTTTAACTTGATATACATTCACCTCATTATTAATAGTTCTTTTTAATAATAAAGGATTTATAAATATATTTTTAATATTTATAATATATATTGAAATATTTTATTTTATTTTCCTTTATTTGACTTTTATTGTTTTAATAATTCTTTTACGAATTATCACTTAAATATCAAAATTTGTTATTAAATATTTATTTAGTATTTTTCAAAATTACTACAATATTAATATATAATGAAAGTGATTTTTATTTATTTTTATCATCTTTCATTAATTTTGTAAAATTCTATAAAGTATATATAATTTACAAAATTCTTAATAAAATTTATATGTCAAACATTTTATATTTCAATTTATTTGGATAGTTTGGATTTTTGTGAATCCAAAAATATTTTATTTATAATTTTTGGATTTTTATTTTATTTTATAGAATTTTTATTGAGTTTAGGGGTATTTTGGTCTTTTCCTATTTATTAAAACAGATTTTAATTGACTTGGGCTGGCCATTTGGGCTTATTGGGCCCTTGTGGCCCAATAGGGCAGGGTCAAAATCATCACCCGAGGGGTTTCGGCCCACCCAGCCCATTCTCTCTGATTCTTCTTCGTTCTCACCTCTCCTCTTCCCCGACCCCGTGGGGTTCGGGCACCGCCGCTGGCGTTGGCCGCCCTCGTGGCTTCCCCTGGCCACTGCCATGGTGCAGGGCTAGGTTTGCGACTATGCTCGTTCATCTGGTCCAATTCGATTTGACTCCGGGGCTTCCCCGTGGCCAGGTTCACCCCGTTCCCGAACCCTAGGGTTTGGGGAAACCGCTACCGCCACAGTCCCTCCTGTGGTGGTGTGCTGTGTTCCTGTGCCGCTGTGGCCGTCGCCGTGGCTGGTGCAGGTTACAGCACCCTCTGGGGTGCTCCCTGTGCCGCTGCGGGTTCGTCGGCCAATCTTCTTCCTCTTCAATTCGTCAGCGAGGACCCCGGGTAAGTTGCCTCTGTAGATCTTGTTCATCCTATCACCATGAATCTCTCTGTGTGTATTTAGTGGCTACTCGTGCCTAGTGACTATGTTCTGATTAGGTTTCATCTTCTAATTAGGGTTCTTGTTCTGATTAGGGTTCATAACCCCCTGTTGATCATATCCATGATGCTTTAGATCTAGTGGTGATCATCCTTGAGCATAAGGAATGATTGTTTGCCATGGATCATTATTTGTAGTTGGCTTTGGTGATGCTGGTGGCTTGTCAGACTTATTCCACTGGTAATTTACTATGATCCAATGTTAGTGTTTCTATGGAATCCCTAATTGGAAATGTTGTTGATCTGAGAAATCTCTCCACTGTTAGAATGCTTATACTGACAGTAGTTCTCTCAGTAATTGCTTCCTACAATTATAATGGTGGGCTTGTATGAGAATATACATACTGAATATAATCATTACATGTGAATGATTTTCTGTGGATGTATAGATGAATTTGATGTTGATTCCTGGCATTTGGCTTCAGGAAGATGATATTTATTGGCTTGTCTCTTTTATTTGTGGAATCTAAGTAAAGATTGGGATTAGCTCATTAGAACTTGTCCTTGTGATGCCATTATAATTTGGCACACAAGTGACTGAGTCTTATTCCTGAGCTTAGCTCTGACAATACTTGTGATTAATACTGGCAAGATAAAATGAAAGCTTCTCTTAACTCTCCTGCCTATGATGTTGGTCTGAGGCTCTAGGATTTTAAGTCCTAGTTAGTTGAGCAAATAGTTTGTTTGTAACTTGTAAGATTAGAGGTGCTACTCTCTCTGGGATATGTGCCCTGGTCTGATAAGAACAAATGAAGAATTATTTAAGTTGCATATGTTAACACCAAACTCTGTGAGGCTGGTCTGAGAGATTGGTGCTTTTGGCTTAGTTTGATTTCTGATCTTTATACTTGAAATCTCTAGGGTAAATTCACCTCACTTGGGTGATTATTGAGAGATTGTTTCATAAAACAACACATGCTTTTGTCTAGATACTATGATTAGATTATAGATGTTTTTATGATACTCACCACAAAATTTGATGATTGTGGAGTAAGGTGGTGATGTTGATATTGTTTTGCTGAGCTCCTGAGCTTGACCTTGAGCTAGCCTGCTCCTCCTAGCTCCTGGACTTGATCTTGATGTCCACCTGATCCTTCCCCCTCCTTATGTCACCATCCTGGTGATGAGATCTTGACGTTGGTTGGTTTGGTTGCTGGCTGTTGTGCTTGGTTAGCTGCTGTCTAAACTGGTTGTTCTTGTGTGCAAGCAGTGGAGAGATGCACTAGTGGCTCTCCACGGCTGTGCTGATGGTTTTGTGAGTTTGGGGCTGTGATGTGAAGCTGACAGCACAACACATGCATTTAGTTGTGTGTCCAGCTTGTGTGCTTGCTGTGCGCCTGTGGATATGCTTTGGACTTTGAAAGTTACTTTGCTCAGATTACTTTTACCTGACTGGTGAAATTGCCCCTCTTGGCTATCATTTGACTTTTGGCTTAAAATTTATGAAAGATAAATTCTTTCATATTGGTGAAACTTGCCCCTTTTATAATTTTCTCAATGATGAACTTGCTCAGTGCACCTCACTGGCATGCCTGAGAGAAAAATAATAATTCTAACACTAATATTTTATTTTTCTATTTAGTTTCTGTTTTGTTTTAAAGGTACAGATTTAAAGTGAAGATTTTAGTTTAGGTTTAGTTATAGAATAGTCCAATGTAATCTTCTTCATATTTTTATAATTTTCATTTTATTATTTTGTAATCTTCATTTTATTCCTCTGTAATAAAGATTATATAATTTTCAATAAAGAAATATTCTTATTCTTTATTCATTTATTATTGTGAAGTTTGGAGATGATTTCAATAAGTTACATTTTTGTAACTTGTTTATGCATTGAAAATATGAAATAAGTTTTCATATTCTTAATTGTTTTCTTTGGATAAAGTTTAAGTTATAATAGTTAAACCTTCGTTAATTTCTAAATTTCTAAATTTTGGATAAAGTTTAAGTTATAATTGTTTTCTAGCGAAAATTTTACCCACATTTTCACAGATGAATGCATGCAACATTCCAAATTTCTAAATCTACCCTTCGTTAATTCCTAAATGCTGGGATGTTACAGGTAGTGACGATGTGCTTCCACCATGGAAGTATGTGGGGAAGGGACGCATCGCTATTGCTTTGGAAGGAGGTGACGCGGAGGTACGGTGGTGCCGCCGGGGAAGGATGTGGAGGCAAGGATGCATTGCTGCCACCAGGGTAAAAGGCGGATTGAAAAAGTGAGGCTGTCGCCGGGAAGAAGGCGGAGTGGCGATCCAGGGCTATCTCCGGGGAAGGATGCGAAGATGGGAAGGGATGTGCGGTAGGGGCGGGTAGTTGAGGGAGGAAGAGGAAGAAGAAAAAAGATAAGGAGAAAAAGATGTGGAGCTGACGGGTCAAACCCATTTCCACCTCACCAAAAGACCAACATGTGTTGCTAAATCAAGTGGCACGTCAGCTTCCTCATGGACCCCTTTCAGTTTGCGCATAAATTCATGATTAACTTGGAATTAGCACATATTGGAAAAATAGACTAAAATCTGGTGATTTTTTTCGATTCAAGCGTAAAGTGGTGGCTTTTCAAAATTTGTCTAGAAAAGTAATGGTTTTATGCTAACAACTCTCATATTTTACACAAAATGTTGATTCATGCTAGATAAAAAGGCACATGCATTCATTTTTACCAAAGAAATATGGAAAAACATAAAACAAAGTAAAGGGAGACAAGTAAAAGTAAAGTAGACAAAACTTTAACATAAAAATTTATTTGGAATTTATCAAAATAAAAATATATAGAATTAAACAAGGTAAAGATAAAAAAATTAAACTAAAAGAAAAGGTAAAAAATAGAAACAAAAATGAAAAGGAAAATGGGTGAAACACTCGTCCATGTTGGCATAGTCCCATTGGTGTTAGAGGACGGATAGAACTTTTGTAGTTACCATAAGAAGTGAGGATAGAAAAACATGACTTTGAAAAATTATGTTTTTCTTTAGCACAATAATTTGGATTCCTCGCATCAAAGTGAGAGACCTTTCATGGTGTAGACTTAGAGATAAAGGTAAGGAGGCTCCTCTCGTACCTCTTTACCATTGGATGTCGATCCATTATTTTCGTATATGATTTACATTTCTAGTTTGTTTTAATTTCCTTTTGTTTATTCTTATCTTCTTCTTTCTTTGTTTTTTTGTTGTATCATTATTTTTATTATCAGTAGCAGAATCATTATTCTTTATCATTTATCATTTATATATATATTTTTTCCAAAATAGCTTCTTAATGTTTAACTTCTTGTTCATGGATGTACAGGATACTTTTTGTTTATTTATTTAAAAACATAAAATTAAATAAATTGAGTTTGATCAAATTTATTAATTACAAAATGCTTGATTTTTTTGAAAAATTTAACGTGATGTTGACATTTGATTTGGCATACCTGATCATTTTCTATGGAAGTTGAAATATATTTTTACAAATATCTAGAAATTGTGTGAATAATATTTAACATATATGCATTTTTTGATTAGCATACAACCACATTTTCCATAAAATGAAATATACAGAACGTTGATCCATTTACACCGATATTGGCAGCAGTAGGCAGCCTCCCACTGAAGGCAGGGTATATAAGCTCACCTCCTTATCCTATCTCATATTGCTTATGTGACTCTTTAGTGCCTCTCATTCTATTTTTTTAACATGGTTATGTATTACTCCATCCGTTCACTAATATAAGACATTTAAGTTTTTTTCAAACATTCACATATGTAGACATGTTTTAGTGTATAGCTTCACTCGTTTTAGGATGTATCTAGTCCACTTTGAAACATCTGGAATGTCTTATATTAGTGAACGGAGTGAGTACACAATAGATAGAGTCAAGGTTATAATCATCGTTACATTCTATTTGATCCCTTTCCACCACACAAGGGAGGAGCTAAGTTCAGTAACACCCCCTAGAACCCTCCCCTCTACAAAAACTAGCAACTCTCATGTCCCACATAATTACTAGCTCTATTAACTTTTTACACATTATATTCTGGGAGGAGCTTCAACAATTCCTTTGCGTCAGATATGACAAAAGCCAGCCGGGATATGCTTTTATCTTTCATCTTCAGTTCATCAATTACAATAACATTGTCACATTCCACAATCACCTATGTAGAAGTCATCGTAAGGATTTCTTTCGCACCTTCCTAGACATTTATTCCTTCATCCATTTCTGATTTCAGACAATGAGTGATTACCCACAGGATTAAACTATTTCCTTGCCTTCATGGTCTCTTAGCACAGCGTTGTTCTCGTCCTTTGAGAAGCTAGCTTCCACATTGAGTTTTTGCCATACAACATTTGGCTTTGTCAAAACACTAGGTGCTTCTTTATTCTTCTTTGGCAGGCCATCACCTAAAGACCGCACCACTTTTTTCTCTGTAGTCCGTCTCCACCTGATTCATTAACCTACACAAAGGAGGCTAAATATGATTGAATGTACAGTGCGATTTCTCTATCCACACTTGTCATCGCCAAAAATGGAATTATGTTTAAATGCCAAGCGCGCCACCGGAGGAAGATACTCTTTCATCTCATTTTCTTCGCTGCATTGTCCAACCAGAACAAGGCCCCAATTATTTCCTGTAAAACTGAAGAAACTTTGTGATGGTAGTTTTCGTGCAGGATGACTTGATGAGTCGTGATGACTTGATGAGTCGTGATGACTTGATGAGTCGTTTCAGGATGTCTTCCGCACAAGTACAACGTACACGTTGTTAACAACTCGGCCGTGATGATCGCACAAGGAGGACCAGTTGGAGGGACAAGGATGAGGACCTATTGCACCTTCCAACCGATCGAAGAAGTCTGGATCCAAGATGAGAACTCCTCCACTGCCATCGCCATCCATGTCATCACCAGTACCAGGTCTGAGTGAACGGAATACACAAGGATGATGCCACAGCGGTCCTTGTCGCCGCCCACAGCTCCTCTGGTGGCTGCGGGGCTAGCTGCCATGGTCCTGTCGTGTCGCCCGCAGTGCACGCCCTTATTCAGGAAGCAAGACCACTCCCGTGCCTGTCGTCGTCATCTCCCTAGACCCTAATGCTCATCTAGCCGTTCCAGAGGTACCTTTGGATAATATTTCTTCATGCCCTTGCGATTGCCTTCTCGTGCATGCACACGATAAACTTGCTTGTGGATGTCTTCCCGCATGTGTCCCTGAACGCCCACATGGAACAACTGGTAGACGCCATTGTGGACAACGCCTCCCCGGGTGCTCCAGCGAGCAAACCCGCACATGTATGCCATCATCAAGCCCAGACACCGTCTATCCTGCCCCGCTAGTTACTACAGGAATGGGAAGCTACGCCGACGGCCGGTCGACGGCCAAACGTCGGGACCGTCGGCGTAGCCATCGTCTAGACCAGCTCCGCCAAGCAGCCGTCGGCGTAGAATTGCCCTCGGCATATCCTATGCTACGCCGACGGCTGCCCTCGGCGTAGCATACGCCGACGGCTGTCCTCGGCGTAGCTATTTTTTATTTTATCTCATTAAACTTTGAAAAATCATAACTAAATCATTCTAATTCGGAAAAATACAAATAATATATCAAAATTTGCAAAAAAATAATACCTGTCTATCTACACTCAAATATTACACATTTGTAAATAAAAATTAAGTAAAACATAAAACATTATATATAGTTTAAAACAGGCATAAAAAATTCAAAAATGATTGAAACAATGCGAAACCTTCGCGTGGTGTTATATTATGTGACATAGTTAGAAGGAAAAATATCAAACTTGGTATATTGATTATGTATCAAAGAAACCTTCACAAAATGACCTATCTCATTCGAGGTTTCTTGGCTTTCGGGTCAAATGACCAATGTTATGGCTAGAATCAAGGCATAGTTTGTGATAATGTGCCCATATTATGCATACATGTGCATCATAGGATGACGAACAATATTGCAGGAGGAAGCTTTCCTTTTTGTCGCACCAAAAAGGCATTTTCCATTTTCTGAGCACAAAAAATGGACGGTTTTATGAAGCAACCACCAAATGGCTAATTCAAAATACTACCACCACATTTTACAAAAAATAATAGAGCACCTTATATGGACAATGTCCCAACAGGGGGATCCGAAACCTTTCCGTCCACCTTTGGTGAAAAAGACAAATTCATGCCGAATCGGTAGGAAGTGGGTCAGATATAAACTACAGGTACATGATCCGATGCTCATGTTTTTTTACAAAAAATATTTTTAGGTTCACAATATGCTATTTTATCAAAGATCCAATGCAAGTTTAGCGAGGCTCGGCCTCGAGCTAAGAATCTTCATGCCCGTCGTTCGACAAAGTTTAACAATAGTTTAAAACAGGCATAAAAAAATTCAAAAACGATCGAAACAATGCGAAACCTTCGTGTGGTGTCATATTATGTGACATAGTTATAAGTAAAAATATTAAACTTGATATATTGATTATGTCTCAAAAAACCTTCACAAAATGACCTATCCCATTCGAGGTTTCTTGGCTTTCGGGTCAAATGACCAATGTTATGGCTATAATCAAGGCATAGTTTGTGATAATATGCTCATATTGTGCATACACATGCATCATGGGATGGCGAACAATGTTGCAGGAGGAAGTTTTCCTTTTTGTTGTACCAAAAAGCCATTTCCCATTTTCCGAGCACAAAAAACGGACGATTTCGTGAAGCAACCACCAAATGGCTAATTCAAAATGCTACCACCACATTTTACAAAAATACTATACCACCTTATATGGAAAATGCCCCAACAGGGGGTTCCAAAACCTTTCCATCCACCTCTGGTGAAAAAGACAAATTCCTGCCGAATCGGTAGGAAGTGGGTCAGATATGAACTACATGTACATGATCCGATGCTCATGTTTTTTTACAAAAATAATTTTTAGGTTCATGATATGCTATTTTATCAAAGATTCAATGCAAGTTTTCCTTTTCATCGCACCAAAAAGCCATTTTCATTATCCGAGCGCAAAAAGGGAATTTTCTAAAGCAACCACCAAATAGATAATTCAAAAACGGAGAGTTTGTGATTAGTTGATATAGATATCATATTTGGATTCCTCTCATTTTTCTGATCAATTTAGACATATTATTTGTTAAATTCCGATTTACAGATTTAAAGATATTAATTATTCCATATTAAATAGAAAAATACAAAAAAGTAAAATTATTATATTTTTATTTGAATTTAATAATATTTTTACTTATTTATTAATATTTACTTAAATAATTGTTTGTAATTTCAAAAAATACAAACACGTGACATGTTGATATAAGGGTTAATAGGATTGATATCATAGTATTGACAACAATGTATGAATTACTTTGCGGAAACATATTATGAAGGAACGAGGAAGTTAAGCGTGCTGGAACTGAAGTAGTATTAGGATGGGTGACCTTCCGGAAAGTTTGACCAAAACTGCAATTTAATTAAATATTAAGTGTAATTAGTGTTAAAAATATTCAAAGTGAGAGATTAACGAGTCAAACAATTCAAAAGAATTTTGATACGCCGACGGCCTCTATGTGCTCCGCCGAGGGAGCCCTTTGCCGAGGAGGCTACGCCAAGAACATTTTAGCCTACGCCGAGCGGCTTTTTGTCCTCGGCATAGCTACGCCGACGGCTTTTTGCCTTCTGCATAGCGCGCGCGTCCTGTAGTGAGTTGTCCTTCGAGACAAAAGAGGCGGATGGAGACATCTTCAAGCAACAACATCGAGGCGGTTCAAAAGAAGGCCAGGTCGCCTCCTCGTGGTATGCGCCGCATTTGCTTCTTCTTCTTTTTGTAAATGCATCTTTACCTTTATCTTTATCTTGTTCACCTCGGCTACTCTTCAGGCATGACAACGGGAGCTGTCAACCTGAAAGAATACTCCTCCAAGGAACTCATGGCTTCCGTCAAGGAAAATATATTTGCTGAAGGGAACACCATCCTTGAGATGGTACAATTCTTCCAATGGCCCTGCCCATGTACCTCCTAGCCTTGTCCTTCCGCCTGGTGACACCAGGCTGGAGAAGAGCGTGGTGAGGAACTTTCCTTCAGACCTTGTGGATATCCAAGAGGGCCTGAGGGAATCGATAGATGAGGAGAAAACCATAAGTACCAGACATACTGCGGATTTGGACCATTGGGTACTAAGGAAAGACCTTCCTTATTGACTTGAGACGCAGATTTGCATCTCCACTCAAGCGAGCCACCAGATTTTCATCTCCACTCAAGAGAGCCACCACAACCTTTTTCCCCACCTGAAGGTCTAGCTTTCTTTATAGGAGATGGAAACCAGTGTCTCCAAGTCAGCCGGAAAGAGCTTTCCATCGTACCCAAGGGTCCAAATCCGCAGTATGTCCTCTATGTTACTCATGGTTTTCTTCTCATCTATTGGCTGTGCCCTAAGGGGATATCCAAAAAAGACTGAAGGGAAGTTCCTCAGCACGCTCTTCTCCAGGCTAGGAGGTGCAGGGGCAGGGCCATTGGAAGGAAGCATGTCAAGGATTGTTCCCTCTTCATCAAATATCTTTTCATACTTATCGACGGAATCCATGAGTTCCTTCACGTCCAGGAGTAGTATTCTTGAAGGTTGAGCACTTCCGTTGTCACGCCTAGCTGAGCTGAACGTAGATACATTTACAAAATAAAGAAGAAGCACATACCGGGAGAAGTGAACCGGCTCGATGTTGCTGTTTGAAGATGTCTCCATCTGCCTCTTTTTTGACTTGGACGCCGTGTTTGCGCTTGTTGATGGCATCACACAGGTGCGGGTTTGCTCGCTGGAGCACCGACGGAGGCGTCGTCCACAATGACGTCTACCAGCTGTTCCATGTGGGCGCTCACTGGCACATGCGGCAAAACATCCTCAAGTTTATTATCATGTGCCACTAGTGCACACGTACCCCTCTAACACCGGTTTGGAGGACCCTCTAACACCGGTTATAGAACCGCTATTGCGGTTTCCGTACCGGTGTTAAAGGGTGGCGCACATGGGGCTGCCACAGCGCTCAGCCCCTCCCCCCCCTCCGCCCCCCCCAAACACGAACCGGTGTTAAAGGTTAGTTCTGCCGCGGAAGGAAAACGGCCTAAATCTCTGCCGCGGCAGAGTTCTGTCCCTGCCCCGTTCTGGGCGTATTTCTGCGGCGCGGCAGGGACGGGGAGGGAGGGAGGGGGAATCGATCGGGAGCGGTATACACATACATCGTCATCGGTACATACGAGTACATGAATAATTAAGCAACTATTATTATACACAACATCGTCATTGTGTGGTATTCTCCGTAAACGTTGAAGCATCAAGTACAAGACAAACACGGTCAAGCATATATACAACGTTCATTTTGGTGGATATCTAAAGAGTTCTCCGCCAGGCGTGACGACCTCATCAAGTATGAACCCCGCCAATTTTTCTTGAATGGCTCGTTGGTCCCGCATCCATTCGATTTGAATATATATGAAGAATGGGGTTAATATATATATAAGAATAAAACTCAACACAATTGATGGTAATAAAATAATGTTGTGTACTGTGTTTACTTACTCTAAGTTGTTCTAGTGCGGCTTGGCCTGTCGCACATATCGTGTTGCCAATGAACTCACAAACATAGTACCCACATAAGTTATTGCCGTGTCCCTGATGCGCGCACTTTACGAGAATAGAGAATTCAATCAAAATAATAATCAATAAAGCATGATATAATGGAATTGGAAGCAGAATCAAAGAGATACGCAAACCTAGCTAGCTAGTATTACTTACATTTTCGTCTACAAATTTTAGTTCTTCTGACCATTCACCCACGGCCCTGCCCGTGAACCTTTTCCAAACCCTGTCCGGCAAAGAAAATGGATAAAAGAGTAATTAATACTTGTTGTCACGAAAGTTGCCGATCTAGTACGATAATATGATTGAAATTACCTCTGGAGCATCTCTCTAAAGTCTGCCCATAGCTCTTTTTCTTTTCGTAACGAGTCCATGACAAGGACTTCTCCTGAGTCAGGTTGAATGACTAGCAGAATAAAGTGAAACCTACGCACGCATAACTCATCATCAGTTAAACTTAACATCGAGTAAGCCGAAACAGAATGTGTACAAGAGAGGGTAACAGTACTCACGAGAAGTTGTAAGGCAATAGTATTTCCCTTTTGGTTTGTTGTCTCAGTAAAGACCTTAGCAAGAAATCTTCTGTTTGCCCGGGTTTGTCTCTTACCACTTGTTCATGAACTCTATTTGGGTCAACGAACCCAATGTCAAAAGGGCCTCCTTTCATGCATTCCATAACCTTTTTCCTGCATAATAGTATATATATAAATATATGGTGAGCATATATATACATGCAATTAATGAATTGAATGAGATGAGATAGAAATTAAAGAAATAGTACTTACACACAATAAAGGCTGATGACAGCTTTGTCGAGTTCCTTCTGATTGAATAGAAAATGCAAGTCTTAAATGTTGAAGGTGATCGCGTTGTCTCCGCACAATAAAATCTGATCTCTTATATGCGTCGTGATCCATTCTTCCTTTCTCGTCTTGCAGAAATCAAGGTACCACTTGTGCAATCTTCGCATCTTTGTTGGTAGATTCTTGAGCTTCTCTTTCTTGACGAGATTCTTCCCATACTTCCATGGCTGTATGGGGTTGGCATCGCCTTTGGGCAAGTTGTCTCCCATGATGTTCAAGTATGCAATATAAGTCACCCCCATCTCATTGGCCTTTCTTTGTATCTCTGCCTCGTAATCATTTACGGGAGGAGCGTCCCGTGTGTCGAACACTTGGAGCGGGGCGCATGATTGGTTTTCCTGCTCTCCGAGCATGGGAACTGTTTTCTGGGGTGCCGCAAGACTGATACTTTCAGTCTCCCTACGACGCCTTGCATCCCCCTTCAAAATCTGGCGCTCGTAGTCCGGCACAAGTGGGGTTTCAGGTTTCAAAAGATTTTTGTAAAACTTCTCCACCATCGCCGGATCTATTTTCTCCTTTGGCTCGGCCCGTCTAGGTGCAAAGAATTTCTTGACCTCTTCTTCCGAGATCCTATTGGTCTCCTCGTCGCTGCGATTCCATGGTAAAACCGGCAATGGCTTGGCGGAAGGCTGCGGGACGTAGTTTTTTGAACTCTTTGGCGTACGGTTTCCTGCGGATTTCTTTGTGGCAGTGCTAGTGATGCTCTTCCTGGCAGTGCTCTTCCGCTTACGCTGAGGAGATGGATGAAGAGCCGGAGATGGCTGTCGGGCAGGAGATGGCTGGCGCGCCGGAGATGGCTGGCACGCCGGAGATGGCTGCCGCGCAGGAGATGGCTGAAGCGCCGGAGATGGCTGCCGCGCAGGAGATGGCTGAAGCGGCTCAGACTGCTGACGCTGCGGAGACGGCAGGGATGCCAGTGGCCTCCAATTTGGAAGCACGATGTGTTCCTTCTTCCAAAGAATGGTTGTTTTCACTGCAAATTTGAGTTGAGTTTCCCCTTCACCTGTAGCATGGTCAAGCTGTGCTTCCTCATTTCCTTCACAACCTCATCCACCCCGACAATAGCATAGCCATCTGGAATCGGTCGACAGTGGTAAGTTCCACCAGCTACAAGAGGTAAGGCATAGCCGACAGCCACCTTAATGGATAAGCCCATTAATCTCACATGTAGCTCAGCGTGTTCGCTCTCCGTGATCTCATCCACGGGGTATCGAGGACCCGCCATTTCAAGCATGGGCTGCACGTTCCCCGTGGAAGCCACACTGCTTTTCCGTGCAGAGTCTGGGCCGCCGGCAACTTCCAATGCAGGCTCTTCGTGCCGCTGAGATGGGCCGGTAGCTTGATGGCTCTGTTGTGCATTCACTTGAGCCTGCAGCGCCACAAGTGCATGTTCTATCTGTGTCATCCGCTCTGTACGCTCTTTTTCTTTTCTGTCGCGCCATCTGTAAGAGTCGGCCCACTCGGCAAACCCATCCTTCCACGTCATACCCCTGTGCCTCGTGCATGTCTAGGGTGTTCTTTTTTACCGATGGCGCGTGTGAGCTGGTCATTCTCTCTGTCGGGATGGAAGGTCCTGGCGGCTGTTTTCTCATATGCCGTGATGAGTTCAGTGACGGGTTTGGCAAGGAGGGTTGGGAAGATACACAATCCTGTTTCTGGGTCCAACCTTGCCCCGATTCCGTAGAACCAAGTCTTTGCACGTAGGTCCCACCCATGTGTCTGGGGTGTGATCCTTCTCTCGCGTAGGGCCTTCTCAGCTTCCTCCCACTTAGGCCTCTGAGATATGTAGCCAACTGACCCCGTCCTCTGGTGATATTCCTTCTTCTGGGCATTTAGCGTATTGGTTTCTGACCTCTTTGTAGCTATAGCACCTTCCTTGTATGCCACAAATTCGCGCCAGTGAGGTCTTATCTTCGCATAATATGCGTCTTCGAAATCTGGAGTCTCGCGAGCTTTGACAAATTTGTTCAATTTTGTCTTCCACTTGCGGAAAGCGTCAGCCATCTTCTTTAGAGTCCACTCTTTGACCTTTTCCTTTATAACCGGTTTGTTTTCATCCTCCTCTGGCGAAAGGGTGAAATTTACCAAAAGTGAATTCCAAAGCATTTCTTTGGATCTTTCATCAACAAAGGTACCGTCGCCCTTCTTTGGCTTATTCCAATTTTCAATTATGATTGGGATTTGGTCCCTAACAAGAACTCCAGTCTGACGTACAAATTTGTCTGCGGCCTTCTTGGGCTCCATCGGCCTGCCATCAACACGGACTGCTTCGATCGTGAACTTTGCACGATCTTTCAACCGATGGCTCGCGCCTCGCTTACTCTTTTTCGTAGAAGAAGATTGTTGCTTGCTGGCCGATCCAGAGGGCTAAAAGAAGAAAGAAGCGTTAATTAATACATTTACATATATACAAATCAATCGGTGCAAGTCAGCAAAGGCTTAATCCATGCATATACCTCGACAGACTTTGTAATCACTAAAGTGCGTTCGCCGGAGTCGTCATCTTCTCCATGACTACTTGAGTTGTCATCATGTCCCTCCAAGTTCAGATATTGTGAGGTGTCCTCGTGGATCATGTTCTCCATTATTTCTTCATCTTCAAGGTTTCTACTGAGTGGATCCATAGTTTCTAAAACAAAATATGATCACACAAATATCAGTAATACATCTATTGAAATGCTCAAGCAAAGATGATGATATGACAGGTTAAAAGTATTGAAATGTAACCCTAATACATGCTTGGTCATTCCAAACCCTAATTCGGAGAAACTCCCGATTCATATGAGAGGGTACATTTACTTCTTCTAATTAACTTGTCATGCAAGTTGATTAACATAGCCTGGTTATTATAATGCTATATTTACAACGAGAGGTGGCAGCGCTAGGGCGAGAGCGGGGCCGGGATGCATGGGGGTGTGCGTTCGAACCAGCACGACGTGGGCTCGGCGAGGACAGAGGAGGTCAGGGTCGACGGCATAATGTTATCTAGAGTAAGAGAGTAAACATTCAAGTGGACTTGGATTCATACACAAATATACATATTATTCATACAAAAATACACAAATAAATACACAAATGAAATTAAAACCCTAAGGATGCTTGATCATTTTAAACGAGTTCCAAGGGGTCCAAACCCTAATTCGAAGAAATCCCGGATGCATATGAGAGGGGTCCAAACCCTAGGGCGCGCGAGGTAGCGGGTTCGCCTTAGCGTGATGCGGCCTACCTAAAACGGGCGGCGCCACTACCTAGGGGTCACCGGAGCGACGTTAACGACAATGGCCAGCGACGGCGCTTGCAGAGCAGCGAGGTGACAACCCTGAACTAATACTAACTATAAAATACACTAAATAACCCTAAACTAAATACACTAAACTACACTAAATAAATAACCCTAAACTAAATAACCCTAAACTAAATAAACCCTAAACTAATAACCCTAAACTAAATAAACCCTAAACTAATACTAACACTAAACTACTAATAATACAATAACAAGTAGAAATATATTGCGAATCCACATATAATAGCCCTAAACTAATACTAACCCTAAACTAATACTAACCCTAAACTTAATACAATAAAAAAAATTCTAATAATAACTACACACTTAATTATAACTAATTAATAACTACTACCGGCGGGGTCGGCCGGCGGGGTCGGCGGGGAGTGGCGCGCGGCACCGGGCGAGGACGGCGGGGTCGGCGGCGAGTGCTGGCGCGCGGCGCCGGCTGGAGGCTCGCCGCGAGTGGACGGGCGGAGGCGCCGCTCCCGAGAGTTGCTGGCGCGGCGGCGCGCACGGTGGTGGCTCCGCGAGTGGACGGGGGGCGGACGACACAGACGCGGTGGCGGGCGGCGGTGACGGCGGTGGACGACGAAGGTCGCGGTGGCGGGCGGCTCTGCTCTGCTCCTCCGCCGCGGCTCTGCTCTCTACGCGCGCACTCCTCTTTGCGCTCGATCAATCTGGCTGGGGGAAGGAAGAGGAACGCGCCCACATTTGTAACCCCCTTTAACACCGGTTCCAGCCAGGAACTGGTGTAAAAGGGGGGGTGAATTCGTTTCGCGCCCGCCCACCCCTTCAACACCGGTTCCAGCCACGAACCGGTGTTAAAGGGGGGTGTGCGCACGTGAAACAAAATAAATGCGCCCCCCCTTTAACACCGGTTCATGGCTGGAACCGGTGTTAAAGGGGGGCATTTATTTCATGCATTAAAGGGGTGGGGGCATTTATAATTCAAAAAATAGGATATGAATTTAGAAAATTCATATCTTATTCATTTCAACTCAGAAAAATATGAATAATATATCATAATTTTCAGAAAAATAATATCTATCCATTCATGTAAAAACATTTTATATTTACTTTAGATGAAAATTTTCAAAATGATTAAAACACTTACATATAAATTTTGATTATTCAATTCAAACAAAAATAAATTGTCAAATCCTAAAACTTTTAACATAAGAAATATTAAGCATCTAAAAAGGAATCTAACCCTATTTTATTAGAGAAAATCATATTTTATTTTGTATTAACATTTTTGAATTGTTTGGATATTTAAATGCCGCATCTTTTGTATACACTTGAATCTGACAAAGCCTCGCTCAACTTGCATTGGATTTTTGATAAAATAGCATATTTTGAACCTAAAAATGATTTTTGCAAAAAATCATGAGCATCGTATCATGTACCTGTAGTTCATATCTGACCCACTTCCTGCCGATTCGGCAGGAATTTGTCTTTTTCACCAGAGGTGGACGGAAAGGTTTCAGATTTCCTGTTGGTACATTGTCCATATAAGGTGGTCTAGTATTTTTGTAAAATGTGGTGGTGGTTTTTTGAATTAGCCATTTGGTGGTTGCTTCATAAAACCGTCTGTTTTTATGCTCGGAAAATGGAAAATGCCTTTTTGGTGCGATAAAAAGGAAAACTTCCTCTTGCAACATTGTTTTCCATGCCATGATGCACATGTATGCACAATATGGCCATATTATCACAAACTATGCCTTGATTCTAGCCATAACATTGGTCATTTGACCCGAAAGCCAAGAAACCTCGAATGAGATAGCTTATTTTGTGAAGGTTTTTTGCCCATTGTCTTCTACTGCATCGAAGCGGATACCACTATTTTGGTTGGTGCTCTTTTTATCTTGGCCTATCGTGTAAAATGTATTCCCATTTATCTCGTACCCTTGGAAAGTACATATAGTCGAAGATGGTGTCCTGGCCAACAAGTACAGCTGATCCCCAACAGTGGTGTTATTCGTGAGAAGTCTTTGCAGCCAGCCGCCAAAACTCGCCATGTGTTCACTTATAATCCATTCATCAGACTGTCCCGGGTGTTTGAGGCGTATTAAATTCTTGTGTTCATTGATATACGGGACAATCAAGATAGATCTTTGTAAAACCGTGTAGTGTGCTTGATTGAGAGAATGCCCGTCCCTACATATCATTGCTTTACATCCTAGGATGCCTTTTCCACACAGTCTCCCCTCATGTCGTGATTCTGGAACACCAATCGCCTTAAGGTCAGGAATAAAATCAACACAGAACTCAATGACCTCCTCTGTTACATAGCCCTTGGAGATGCTTCCTTCTGGCCTAGCACGGTTATGAACATATTTCTTTAAGACTCCCATGTACCTCTCAAAGGGGAACATATTGTGTAGAAATACAGGACCGAGAATGGCAATCTCTTCTGCTAGGTGAACCAGGAGATGCGTCATAATATTGAAGAAGGATGGTGGGAACACCAACTCAAAGCTGAGAAGACATTGGGCCACATCTGTCTGTAACCCTGGTAGGCTTTCTGGATCGATTACCTTCTGAGATATTGCATTGAGGAATGCACATAGCTTCACAATGGGTACTCGAACATTTTCAGGTAGAAGCCCCCTCAATGCAATCGGAAGCAATTGTGTCATAATCACGTGGCAGTCATGAGACTTCAGGTTTTGGAATTTTTTCTCTGCCATATTTATTATTCCCTTTATATTCGACGAGAAGCCAGACGGGACCTTGATACTGCTCAGGCATTCAAAAAAGATTTCCTTCTCTGCTTTGGTAAGAGCGTAGCTGGCAGGAGTTAAGTGGCATCGTTTACCCTTCTCGTTCTCAGGATGCATAGGCTCTTCAGGGTCTTTCAGACGTTGCTGGTCCTGCCGTGCTTCCGGTGTATCTTTTGTCTTCCCATACACTCCTAGGAAGCCTAGCAGGTTCACGCAAACATTTTTCGTCACGTGCATCACGTCGATTGAAGAGCGGACCTCTAAGACTTTCCAATAGGGTAGGTCCCAAAAATATAGATTGTTTCTTCCACATGGGCGCGTGTCCGACATCGTCATTCGGAACAGATAGACTGCCAGGACCTTTTCCAAAGATTACTTCTAGGTCCTTGACCATACCAAATACCTCTTCACCGGTACGGAGGACAGGCTTCCTCCGGGGTTCTGCCAGACGTTTGAAATGCTTGCCTTTCTTTCTTACTGAATGCAGGTTCGGAAGAAATCGACGATACCCTAGGTACACAACCTTCTTACATTTATCCAAATATACACTTTCAGTCTCATCTAAATAGTGTGTGCATGCATTGTATCCCTTGTTTGTCTGCCCTGAAATGTTACTAAGAGCAGGCCAATCATTAATGGTTACGAAAAGCAATGCTCGTAGGTCAAATGGCTCCCTTTTGTGCTTATCCCACATACGTACACCTGGTTTGGCCCACAGCTGTAAAAGTTCTTCAAATAATGGCCTTAGGTACACATCAATGTCGTTGCCGGGTTGCCTCGGGCCTTGGATGAGCACTGGCATCATAATGAACTTCCTCTTCATACACAACCAAGGAGGAAGGTTATAGATACATAGAGTCACATGCTAGGTGATGTGACTGCAGCTCTGCTCACCAAAAGGATTCATGCCATCTGTACTTAGACCAAACCTTAAGTTCCTTGCGTCACGTGTGAAGTCCGGGTACTCTCGCTCGACTTTTCTCCACTGTGACCCATCAGCGGGGTGTATCAACATCGCGTCTTTCTTACGGTCTTCCATGTGCCATCGCAACAACTTGGCATGCTATTTATTTCTGAAGAGACGTTTTAACCGTGGTATTATAGGAGCATACCACATAACCTTGGCAGGAACCTTTTTCCTAGGGGCCTCGCCCTCAACATCGCCAGGATCGTCTCGTCTGATCTTATACCGCAGTGCAGTGCATACCGGGCATGCATCCAAATTCTCGTACTTCTCACCGCGGTAGAGGATGCAGTCATTAATGCAGGCATGTATCTTCTGCACGTCTAATCCTAGAGGGCAGACAACCTTCTTTGCTTGGTATGTATTGTCGGGCAACTCATTATTTCTTGGAAGAAGATTCTTCATTTTTACCAACAACTTTGAAAATGCGCTGTCAGTCACACCGTTCTCTGCCTTCCATTGCAGCAAATCCAGTGTGGTACCTAGCTTTTTGTGGCCATCTTCGCAAGTTGGGTACAACAATGTTTTGTGATCCTTTAACATCTGCTCCAGCTTCTCCTTTTCCTTTTCAGTTTCACATTCTTCCTTTGCATCAGTAATGGCCCGACCAAGATCGTCATTAGCGGGCCCATCTGCTGCCTCTTGATCTTCATTATCTACCCCCGTTGCAGTATCATCATATTCAGGATACATATTATGATAGTTGTCATCATCCTCTTCTTCTTCGTTGTCTTCCATCACAACCCCTTTTTCTCCGTGCTTGGTCCAACAATTATAGCTGGACATGAAATCGGATCGAAGCAGGTGGGCGTGAATGGTTCTGGTATTTGAGTAGTGTTTCTTGTTCTGACAGTGAACACACGGACAGCACATAAAACCATTGTGACCACGGTTTGCATTAGCCACAACGATGAAATTTTGGAGGCCCGTAATGTACTCGAAAGTGCGGCGGTCACCATACATCCATTGCCGGTTCATCTGCATTAATATATAGTATATATCGAAAATTAATAGGGAGATGACCATTTATATATAGTACATCAATGACACATGAAAGGATAGTTGCCGACCTCGACCGAGAAGGAAAGAGCAACGAGAAAACTTATTTTGAGCTCTCGGGCATTTCACCGAACACCTCTTATGCATACGAAAAAAACACAAACTAGCACACTTCACACCCTCTTGCTAGGCTCCAAAATGAGATAGTAAAAAAATGGAAGAGTGGGGTGTGGGCTGCGGTGTCTTATATAGCCCCCCCCCCCCTCCTTTAACACCGGTTCAAGCCACAGGCTCTTTTTTGCTGCACGGGCCACGCTGGTACGCCCCTCCCCCCCTAACACCCATTTCCAAGCTCAACCAAAGGCCTCGTTTGCACTAGTGTGTAAGCACGAGAAGGCAATCTTAAGAGCATGAAGTTATCTGAAGGTACCTCTGGAACGGCCGGCTACAGGAGCCTCGGAGTCTAGGAGATGACAACGGGTCTTGCTGCCGGAATAAGGGCGTGCACTGCAGGCAGGGACCGTGGCAGCTATTCCCTGCACCTGGTGGAGTTCCTGTTGGATCCAGACTTCTTCGATCAGCTGGGAGGGTGCCTCATCCTTGTCGCTCCAATTGGTGCTCCTCGTGCGATCGTCACGGCTCTCACAGCGAGTCATCTTAACCTAGGTATACATGAGCATCAAGTCAGGGGCGATGAGACAAGACAAAGCGTGAATAAGGCTGGCCGCGTGAATAATTAAACATGCATCATGCAGCTAGACGATCTAATATATCTTCGCCAAGCCTCCGGCGACATGCACGCATGCACAGAAAAGAAATTGGCAAACAGATGAGGAAATAAAAAGCCCTACGCGCGGCCAGGGGTCGGTGTCGCCGGCCGTCGAAGCAACCGCGGTCATGGCCGCCGCGCCGGTGATTCAAGATGGCCAGATCGACGCTCCTTGGCCCTCCTTGTCTCTCCAAAGTCCGATCGGGAGCGAGGTTTGTGGTTTGTCAAGCACCCGTGTTGTGGACGAGAAGGTACGTACGGAAGGCTGGTGTTATATAGGCGGCGTCACCTCACCATGACACACAGCAGTCCACCCAGTTCACGACAGGTCGCAACGTCCTGATGTTCGTCAATGAGTCTCCCCGGCTCCGGCCAATATGTGTCCGCACGACCTACGACTCATGCATCGATCGTTTCAATCGTCACCAAGTTAAGTTCGATTTTCTTCGCGCTCGAATTTTACTTGGTGGGCAATTTGTCCGCTTTTTTTGTCGGGGAGACTGTTAAAAAAGGAAACAAAAACAACATTAAGCAAAAAAAAGAAGGAAAATGATATGGATCCCCCAGACGATGGGGGTTCCCATCGTCCTCCTCTCCTGCAAAATCGCCCAAATTTCATTTTTGCTGCAAAACGGCCCGCTTTTGCTACATATGTTCCCGTTTTTGCTTCCAAAGCAAAAAAAAACGGTTTGTTTTAGAAATAGAACGTCTCGCCGGAGACCTCGTCGAAAATCATGCAGCAAAAAAATTGTGCTAATGCAGCAAAACCGACTTCGCCGAAAACTTTTTTTGCTACATGGTCTCCGGCGAGGGTCATCAACGAGTTGTTTCCGACGATGGCTCCGGCGAAGACGGTTTTGCTGCATTAGCATAATTTTTTTGCTGCATGGTCTCCGGCAAGGTCTCCGGCGAGACGTTCTATTTCTAAAATGAACCTTTTTTTGCTTCGGAAGCAAAAACGGGGACATATGCAGCAAACGCGGGATGTTTTGCAGCAAATGGACACGTGTCAGCACAGGAAGCAGGACGATGGGTACTCCCCCATCGTCCGGGGGACACCTAGCACTGTCCAAAAAAGAAACGGAAACAAAAACAACATTTTTTGTCCACTTTGTTTGGATGCACAGAATTGAATCCAGGAAATGAATTAGGTAGGAATTTCAAATCCGTCCTGAAAAGGAAATGGCTGCTAATTCCAATTATGTTATTTGAATGGTTTGGAATTTGCTGTTGGAATCAGGTGGTGCTACCCGATTCCAATTCCTGTTTGGATGTTCAAACCATGGAATGGGAGTTTTTTTTGCATTTGGCTGAGATGAGGCGGAATAGTGGGTCCTTTCAGTGTTCAGCTAATGACTCGTGGAAACCGGCATGATGGTGGATTCCCCGACTACCGGCATGGGAATGGTGGTCGGTATCAAGATCGTGGTCAGCATCGTGGTGGTCAGTACCAGGATCGTGGTAGGCAGTATCAGAACCACGGTAGGCAATATCAAGACCGTGGCCAAGATGGTAGAGGTCAAAACCGGCATGATGGTCGTGTCCAGTATCACGACCTTGATGGTGGCGGTAGAAATCGTCGCAATGATGGTGGTGGCCAATAGAATCAGCAACATGGTGCACCAAAGGGAGGTCGAGGCTGTGGTCATCAATCTACTCCTTTTGTGGACATCACATGTTAGATTTGAAAAAAATATGGTTATCTTGCTAATGACTAATGGTGGCCCTACTCCAACAGCAACAATAATGATGATGATTCACACCAAGACAATAAGAGTGCATATGGAGTTGATACAAATTGGTATAATGATTTTGGTGCTACAAATCATGCCAGACGTGAATTAAACAAGATACATGTACATAACAACTATCAGGTGTGATCAAGTTCACAAAGCTAGTGGTGCAGGTATGAAAATTACGCATATTGGTAAGTCAACATTGCATAGCCTCATAGTTCTTTGCAACTTTGTAATATTTTACATGTTCCATTCAAAGTATTTTATGTACACACAAACTTCACTACAAGAAAAGTTTCTGTCTACCACGATCAGATTTCGTGATAGAAGGCCGTTTGTTCGTGGTTAAAGGTCTTCTACCATAGATAAGCACTCGGGTAAAATCCCTTTACCATGTTTTTTCGAAAACCATGGTAGATGGAACCCATATACCACGAAAATCTAGACCGTGATAGATGTATTTCGCTAGCCCCATTGACTACTGACCTCATGTAAACTGCCACGTAATATACTACATGTTCCAAGTGCCATGGGGATGTTCTTCTTCATCAACCACTTCTACAAGCCTCTGGTCCTAATGGCCATGTGTGAGTAATTCCCCTTGTAGGTGTAGGTTGTATGGAATTAGATGAGATTGATCATGTAATAATGCATATACATCAGGATTTGAGGTGTTTATCTTGAAGATATTCTTGTATGGATGTTGATGCACTTTTTCTACGTTCAATGCTTGTTAATATGGCCCGAGTGATATGATTTCAGTACTAAACTTTAATTGTCTCATCATATATATGAGTTTGGTATCTATCTGCAAAGTGTATTACCTATTATTATGTTGAACTTGCGAACCCTAAAGTGACAGTTATTGAAAACAAGTGTATATCTTTTAGTTTGAGGATTATGTGTGTTCAGGGAGTGTTAATGCATTGTTCTAGGCTATTCGAAAGAGTAGACCTTAATTACTTGTAGTTCTAAGTTAGCCCCGGTTGATGAAGAGTAACCTCGGCAAGACCCATTGTTATGGAGTTAGGGTTTCGAGGAAAAGGAGATGCTGGTGATTTCGTCGGCTTATCAGACAAACAAAGGAAGTCGATGCATGTCTGATTATTATTAATGGATGATTACAAAGTCATCGAGTCACTAGATATAATCTAACTCACGGTGGATTGTGGTGAATCGAAAGCTATTATGTCCTCTCCGTCGACTCCTCCCAGCTTTATATGAGATACTGGGTCTGAGAGTAAAATACAGATTGGTTACAAGTTGGAAATACAACTCCATGACTATGTTGGTTTAATCTTCTGCCTTGATCGGTACATTTGGTTCATGGACTTCATATGCTTCTAGGACTCTTGATTTCTTGTAGGCCTTATGGACCGTAGTTTAGGTAAGTACTAGGTATACCAATTACGGGAACCCAATAAGTCATACTCATGTCAGTAGCCCCTGAGGCTCCACATGCCGGAAAGCCATCAGGATCCGGCATTTTAGTGGTCCAAAATTTAAAGAGGGCAAAGCTAATATTTACATTTGGAAACTGTGAACACAAACCTTCCTTTAGATCTAGTGTTTCTTTCTTCCATAGTAAATCTGTTACCAGTTCATGCTCTACAGATCCATTTTTAATATAAGGTTCTTCAGAGAAATTTGTAGACATTTCTTGCATCTTTGATTCATCCTTGGTGACATTTATCCCCTCTCATTCTAGCGGCATAAAGATCAGCAAATTATGAGACTTTATTGAAAAGCTAACCAAAATATAACTATCAAATAAATTTTTAAAAATATGGCAAACAAAGATCCTTAATGAAACAGAAGATACGTCAAAATTGTTTGAAGTCGTCTCTTGTTCCACCTTTGACCTTTATTTTCCCTATCTCTTGTAAAAAGTAGCAGAATATTACAAAGATCACAACTAAAACAATTAGAGAAAGTCTGCCAAGCCGAAAGCAATGATAATCTAATGCGAAAATTGGCATTACTCCCTCTATATAGTAAATACAAATATTTTCTAAAATATTTATCCAATGTAAATTTGACTCAAAGAATACTGTCAAATGTATATTTTGGTAGCACTACAGAAATTGGTAGTGCAATTGATGTTTATATACCGTATATTATTCAAGACGACAACTATTTTGAAACCGGAGGAGGAGTAAATAACAAAGACTGACATCCAAAGCAGAGCGAGCCATATCCTATCAACCAAAACAGGAGAAGAGCTCTAATAATTCAGCAGCCAGCATCGAGTGATTTACTCAAGTTTAATATAGACTCTCTCTCTCATTGAGTCATCAGCTCAACACAAACACTAATCCTCACCCACGCCAACATACCAACTCCATCCGGTCGGTCCAATTAGTACACTACCAAACCCTCTTCTCCAACAAAGTAGCCAAGCATTAAGAGACCAACAAAGCTCTCACAAAATCATATATTAGCCGGCCACTTAGAGACTATACGAAGTTCACTGCTCACGGCGAAGTGTGCAGAGACGCGCGTCAAGATGTCATCGTTGCCAGGGGACGACGAGGGCAGCGTCCTGCCCAGCGCACGGACTCCCACAACGATGGTCGACGGCGACGTCGTCTTCTCCTGTGTCGCCCTCCTCTTCCTCGCCCTTGTCCTCGCCTTCGTTCTCTACCACTACTTCATAGTCCATCGCCGCGGCGTCCGGGTAGCCGCGAGGACGGCGTCGAGCCGTCCGCGCCTCGGCGCTGGCGCCGCAGCTTCTTCTCCCGTCGCAGGCGGAAAAGGCATTGATCCGGTGGTGCTGCGTGCTCTGCCCGTGACGCTGTACCGCTCAAGGGACTTCGCGGAGGCGCTGGAGTGCGCCGTGTGCCTCGCCGATCTTTCGGACGGCGAGGCGGCCAGGTTCCTGCCCAAGTGCGGGCACGGCTTCCACGCCGAGTGCGTCGACCTGTGGCTGCGCTCGCACCCCACTTGCCCGCTCTGCCGCATCGACGTCGACAAGCCGGACAAGTTGCCGCTGGCTCTGCCTCCGGTGCGGCCCGAACGAGCGCACTACGGTACGAACCTGCCGACCAACGTGCTCTTTTGGGGATCCCAGGAGAGAGTGACGACTGGAAGAACCTTCGGCAGGCCAAGGTCGTCCGGTGGGGTGCCAATGATCGTCATCGAGGTCCCGGAGGCGGCTTCACCCGCGGTGGTGCCGCGTCAGGGTGATGCGGCGAAGTCGCAGGGTTTGGCGAGGTTAAGGTCGATCGGGAGGTTGTGGAGCAGAGGGAGGCCTGATATGGGCGCTAGTAGCAGTAGTGGTTCTTGCCACGGAGTCACTAGTGGTGCTCACAGTGAAGACTGAGGACAGCAGTATCGTTGCCTCTGGCTAGGCAATTTCTAATTGTAGGGACGGAAGATGAGTATTTCCTCCATGAATGAAATTGTACCAGATACTCCTTTTTTTTGCAAAATACCACCGATATATTAATAATCATCAACAGTATGCAGTACAAAGCAACCTAAATAAAAGTAATAAAAATTATAAATAGATCATTGGACCATCTAGCGATGACTACAAACACTAGCGCGAGTCGAAGGCGCGTTAATGTCCTCGCTCCTCCATCACCGGAGCGAGACAAAACTTGTCGTAATAGAGCTTGTTGTAGTAGACAGACAGGAAGTAATCGTGCTAAGGCCACAAAAGATCAACACACTAAAGCATCAACCATCACCAATGATGACAACCGTACATCGGAAGAGACTGACCAGAAAACAAACCAACGAACACGAAAACACACTGTATCCTAGGAGATTCGCTGGACAAACGACTCCACGCGCCCTCCATCGGCGTTAGATGCACCACCGGAGCGAGGATAGAGTGGGGTGGACCTTATTCTAACTTCAGGACATAGCCGTTGACTCAACATCCTAAAGAAGACACTTGAAAACAGGCTAAACAAAACAAAAAAACCTTCCGCCAGTGAGATGCCGTGGTCCACCACACCTCCAAGGCCCTAGGGCCATCAAAGACGGAGCGGACCGGCGACGTCGCCTGTGAGGGGGATGGAACCCTGAAAGGGCAAATAGCCCTTATCTAGTGTTTTGGTTAACTATGACATCGAAGCTAGAGAACGGACTACTGTTTCTATTAGCTTCTCTACAGGTGAGAGTCCGCAGGTTGTTGGTGATAGGTGACGGGTGACACCCCATTCGTTTATTTATGGAGAGCCGGTGGTGTTATTTATTATTTTCTCTTATTTACTTTTGAGTCAAATAGGAAACATCGCACTATTAAAAGGGGTGATCTCGATGCGCTCTTTGGGGTTGTTTTACACCAAATATACTTCTCATCATCCACCACCACACACCCGTTCGAAGAGAGAGAGAAAATAGCCTTGAAAAATGAGTCAAAAGGGGTTACTGTGAAATCGGCAAAAGCGCCGACGGTGCCGGTGCTGTCGTCGGAATTTCCGGTCGCCGTCGGAAATTCTCGGTGTACGCAGATATGACTTACTGCATAGCCTTTCGGTTGTTCGCCGAGAATTTCAGTCGCCGCCGAAAATTCCGATGTGTGGTCTGGTCCACCGGAGCTGTCGCCGAAAATTCCGGCAAGCAACTCGGTCCGATCGGACTTATTGCCGGTTCTGTCGTAGGAACCCCCAAACGGATCTTTTTCCCCTCATACTATATATACCCCTTTCTTCTCCACTGTGAGGTTAGGCATTTGAGCAAACATTTCATTTCTTGAAGCTCTCTCTCTCCCCCATTGTTGAAACACAAATGCTTATGGATCACCCATTCTACCCAACCAAATCCAAATCCCTTTGGTAGAAAGGAAGAGGAGGTCCCGATCTACGTTTCCACCAAGCCAAAGTTCATTCCCCCTTGAGTTCATCGAGTTAGCTTGTTACTCTTGGGTTTGTGGGAAACCCTAGGCGGCTAGGGTCGCCCGGAGGCATTCGGCTTGTGATTTGCTCCGTGGAAAGTTTGTGAGGGTTTGGAGACTTCCTTAAAAGTCTACCACGAGTAAGTAAGCTATTCCTTCGTGGGATAGGCTCGGAGAAGAAGGTGAGCCTTTGTGGCGCGTGAGGAATCCTTCGTGGAACCTCACACCTCTCCAACGTGACGTAGCCCCCTTCCCAAAGGTGGTGAACACGGGAATACATCTTCGTCTCCGCGTGCATCGGTTATTCCTTAACCGATCTCTTACTTGTGTTGTTTACCTTGTGATAGCCTTCGAGCTTAAAGCATCTTGTTCATCATCTAGGTTGCCTCACCTAGTTTGCATTTAGGCTCACTTATATTCCGCAAAGCCTAAAACTTGTAAAAGATTATAAAGAATTTTATAGAAACCTATTCACCCCCCTCTAGGTTAACCATCTTACACTTTCAATTGGTATCAAAGCTTAGGGCTCTTTTAAGGGCTTCACCGCCTAAGAGAAAAGATGGTTTTCTCCGATGATGAGGAGGATAAGACTTATTCGGTCAAGGAGCTTCGCGAAATCTTATCCAAGGGTGCCCTTGAAAAGGCCAAGGCGGATTCCGATCTCCTTGTTCGAATGAGTTACCTAGAAGGACAACTTAAGGCCATTGGCGATGGGGCTTTTCTTGGTAACCCATTGGTAGTACCTCAAGGGAGACCAATGGACACCGAAAAGGATAAGGATGCCGAGTCCGCTCATGAGAGCGGCTCGTCAAAACTATCCACGCCCCATAATCAATTTCCTTATGTTTATCCGAAGCAAAAGAATATCATGCCTCATATTAATGGTTCGGGTCCTACACCTCATTATGATGGAACTCATTTCTCTCATTAGAAAGCTTCTATGGAATCTCATCTTCGCAGCTGCAGCCTTGAGCTTCGGGAGATTGTGTGCACCGGTTTCCACCCTCATGATCCCAACAACCTCACTCCGGGAGAATACTACGACCGTCAACTAAATGCGACGGCTTGTGATAAGATAAGGAGTGCCATTCATCGCACTCTCCATGATCAAGTCAGTGACATCCCCAGCGCCAAGGATCTTTGGGATAGGATTGTCATTCTCCAAGAGGGAACGTCTCTTATCCAAAAATCCAAGTATGAAGCTGCCAAGTCAGAGATGAACATGTTCATGGACCATGATGGTGAGACTATCGCTGAAGCATACAAGAGACTTGTTGCCCTCCGCGTGAAGATTGGTGGCCTAGGATGTGAGAAGTATGATGATGGATTCAATTTGAATGATGAGCTCATCAAGTCCAACATTGTCTCTGATCGCGGTCACCGATAAGAAGCTTGCCTTGAACTTGCAACTCCTTGATAGAGCTAATAAATTCACTCCCAATGATCTAGTCTCTTATCTTGTTGCCACGGACAACTTGGCGGATGAAGGGCAAAAGATCAAGGAGATCAACCGTTCTATTGAGTCTTCTCACTCTCTAGCACTAAAGGCCAAGCATGTGCAAGAAGATTATGCTAGTGATGAAGAAAGCGATGTTTATGGAGTTGATGATATGCTCTCTCAATTTGCTCTCTTCACCAAGAACATGAAGTTTCGAAGAAGGAGAAGTTCAATGGGATCAAGTGAGAAGAAAAGGACGTGCTACAATTGTGATGAGTCAAGCCACTTTGCCGATAAATGTCCTTATGATAAGAGGCTTGACAAGCCCAAGTATGAAGAGGGTGCCAAACCAAGATTGAAGCCCAACCCCATCAATGAAAGATTCAAGAGGAACAATAGGTGTGATGTCAAGGGCTTCCTAGGTCAAGAATACATATCCTACAAGGAGGAAGAGGATGAAGAGAAGGTGGTTGGAGTGGACGATTTGGCCTTCGCCAAACCCGGGTCTCTCTTCACCTATGACTACACCAAGGACTACACTGACGACTCTCCTACTCCCAAGGTCACCGCCGCTTGCCTCATGGCAAGGAGCTCCAAGGACGAGTCCGACGTGGAGTGTGGGGATAAGGAGAAAGTGGTGGGTGTGACCGGTTTGGCATATGTCGAACCCGGTTCACCTCTCACCTACGACTATGCTAAGGACTACATCGAGAGTTCTCCTATTCCCAAGATCACCGGTTCTTGTCTTATGGTAAGAAGCTCCAAGGTAATTGTCTCTCCTCCATCCCTATCTAGCGTCTTGGATGATCTTGAGAGTGATCATGATAGTGATAGTGATAGTGATGAATTTGGTGAAGAGTATATAAAATAAATGTATGATATCATGAAGTCTCTTCCTCCCATTGCTCGTGCTAGAGTCAAGAAATTAATGGAACTTGTTAGCTCACGCGATGAGGCCATTGATAGCTTGGAATCTCATATTCATGATGAGAAATGAAGATTCAATCTTCTTGAGCAAGAGCTTTGTGAGGAAAATAATACCAATTATTTTCTTAAACTACAAATTGAAATTTTTGAAATTGATAAAGCAATAGACATGGACACTATTGATAGGGCTAACTCTTTGTCACAAGAGCTTGATGCCTCAAAGAAGGAGCTTGAAGTTGCACATGATTCTCTTACCAAGGACCTTGAGCACCTTGAAAAATATAGTTTGCTTGTAAAGCGTGAGATCATAAAACTTGGAGAGAACCATGACCAACTTCAGGTGTCCTATGAGAAGGCTCTTGGTACATTGAAGGATCCAATTATTGTTGAAAATGATTCTTGTTCCTCTAACTCTACCTTTGATCAAGATCTCATCATTGAGGAAAATAAGAAGTTGAAAGAGCAACTTGAGAAAGAGCATCGTGCACCTACCTCCAAAGGAAAGATCCTAGATGAGATTTTATCCCGTCAAAAGACGAAAATTTCAAAGGAAGGTATCAGTTTTGATCGAAAGAACAACACGAGCAATACCATTCCACCAAAGAAGATAATCTTTGTAAAAGAAGGTGACAAGGTGGTTGACAAAGTCAAAAGGAATGTTGTGAATGGGGGAGCCATAAGGGGAAGTCCCAATCATAAGTATGCGGGAAAGTCCAATCCTTCCTATGTGCTATGTAAGGGCACTCAAGGAGATGTATATGCCAAATATGTTGTCCCTCGAAATGGTTATGCTTATAGGTGGTACTCAATTTGGGTACCTAAGGATCTTGTTGCTAATGCTAGGGGACCCATTACTCAATGGGTTCCTAAATCAAAGAATTGATTTTGTAGGGTTATGCCTCCGGTGGGTCAAAATGGGTGTTTGATAGTGGATGCACCAATCACATGACCGGAGGTAGAAGCGGGCTTGACCAATTCATTCACGATGTCAACTCAACGTCAAGCATCACTTTTGGAGATAATTCTAAAGGAAAGGTACTAGGTTATGGTAAGTTGGTAATCTCCAAGGTTTTGACTCTAGAGACCGTCTTACATGTTGAAAATCTTGGTTACAACTTGCTTTCAATTAAACACCTTGCGGATGCTGGCTATGACTCCTATTTCTCTAGAACTTTTGTGAAGGTCTTTAGGGGTGATGATCTCAGCTTGGTTCTCATTGGACACGTGGAAGACGACCTTTATGTGGTCGACCTCTCGAAAGAGAGACAATCTCTTCCTACATGTCTAATGGCCAAGGCTGACAAGGGATGTATTTGGCATCGTCGCCTAGGTCATGTCAACATGAGGAATCTCAATCAACTCCTAAAGGGTGAGCATATTATTGGACTAACTGGTGTCTCTCCTTTGAGAAAGATCGTCTGTGTAGTGCTTGCATTTCAGGAAATCAAATTTGGAAGCATCACCCTTCCGTTACCAAGGTGGCCATGTCAAGACCCTTGGAGCTTCTCCATTTGGATCTCTTCGGGCCATCAACATATGACTCCCTTGGTGGAAGAAGATATGGTCTTGTCATTGTTGATGATTACTCAAGGTATACTTGGGTCTTTCTTCTCAAGACAAAGAATGATACCTACAAGCAATTCATGATCTTCGCCAAGCAAGCTCAACGCACTCATGGAGTGGAGATCAAGACCACTAGAACCGACAATGGCACCGAGTTTAAGAACTACACCATGCAAGAATTTGTTGAAGATGAGGGGATCAAGCATGAATTCTCAGCTCCTTATACCCCTCAACAAAATGGTGTTGTTAAAAGGAAGAACCGGACAATCATCAAGATGGCAAAAACAATGTTGAGTGAATTCAAGTCCCCCCACAATTTTTGGGGAGAAGCCATTGCTACCGCGGTCCACTACACGAACCGGCTCTTCCTCCGACCCTTTGACGTGACTCCATACGAGATTCTCACAAGTAAGAATCCCAATGTCAACTATTTCCGTGTCTTTGGATGCAAGTGCCTCGTGAAGAACAAAAAGGAAAAGCTCGGTAAATTCGAATCTAGAACTATAGAGGGTATATTTGTTGGTTATGCGGAAAACTCTCATGACTATAGATACTACAACAAAACCAATGGTTGTGTTGAAGTATCTTGTGACGTGGAGTTTTTGGAGAATAATGGTCCCCATGAGGGGCAAGTTTCTTCTCATCATGTAGGTGATGGTGATTCCTCTCAAGTCATCAAGTTGATGGGTATTGGGCATATCTTGCCTACCGAGTCTCACATTCATGTTCAACAAGATGATGGGGGAGAAACAAGCTCAACTCAAGAAGAGCCGAGCTCTACTCTAGTAGAGCCATCAAGTGCACCACAAGATCAACATCTCACTCAAGATGCCATGCATACCGAAGAACAAGAACCAAGCCCTCAATCCATTGAGCAAGACCAAGTAGAAGATCAATCTCCATCCCAATGTCAATCTCAAGATGGTGTCAATGATCAAGGCCCCTCAAAAGATGAATTCGTTGATCATGAAGGTACAATTCGAAAGATCAAGGCTGCCTCCATTGCAAGTGGACTTTAAGTCAACAATATCCTTGGAAGCATATCAAAAGGAATCGAGACCCGTGACAGGAAGAAGAACCTCACAACCTTTTGTGGGCATCATGCTTTTGTGTCCAACTTTGAGCCCCTCAAGGTTCATGACGCTTTGGAGGATCCGGATTGGGTCATTGCCATGCAAGAAGAACTCGAGTGTTTCACCCGCAATGAAGTTTGGTCTCTAGTGGAGAGGCCTAACGATCATCGCATCAATGTCATTGGGACCAAGTGGGTGTTCAAGAACAAGCAAGATGAGAACGGGGTCGTCACAAGAAACAAAGCAAGGTTAGTGGCACAAGGGTATGCCCAAATAGAAGCTATTTACTATGAGGACACCTTTGCGCCTATTGCTCGTCTTGTAGCTATTCATCTCTTGCTTGCTTATGCATCTTTCCATAACTTCAAGCTTTATCAAATGGACGTGAAAAGTGCATTTCTTAATGGTCCCTTGAAAGAGATTGCATATGTAGCTCAACCCCCAGTTTTCGAAAACACACGCTATCCCAACCATGTGTATCTACTCCATAAGGCTCTCTACGGACTAAAGCAAGCTCCTCGTGCATGGTATGGGAACCTTAGGGATTTTCTACTCATGGATGGGTTTAGCGTGGGTAAGGTCGATTCCACCCTTTTCACCAAACGGGTTAAAGGGGGTGGTTTATTTATTGTTCAAATTTATGTTGATGATATTATCTTTGGTGGAACTAACGAATCTCATAACAAAGCTTTTGCCGAGTTGATGACTATGAAATTTAGGATGTCCATGATGGGGGAGTTGAAGTTCTTTCTAGGCTTCATCATAAAGCAACTTCCTCACAGCACTTTCATCTCTCAAGAGAAGTACATTAAGGACATGCTCAATAAGTTCGAGATGGCCAAGGCTAATCCCATGAAGACACCCATGCCACTAAATGGACAACTTGGCCTTGGAGTTGGTGAGAAGGACGTGGATCAAAAGGTATATCGTTCTATGATTGGTTCCTTGCTCTACCTTTGTGCTTCTAGGCCGGATATCATGTTAAGTGTTGGAATGTGTGCTTGTTTTCAATCCACTCCCAAGGAGTGCCACTTGATGGCGGTCAAACGGATTTTTAGGTACCTTGTTCTCACTCCTACTCTCGGGATTTGGTATCCAAAGGGGTCAACCTTTGAGCTTGTTGGCTATTCGAATGCCGATTGGGCAGGTCATAAGGTTGACCGGAAATCAACCTCCGGGGCTTGCCAATTTATTGGCCGGTCGTTGGTGAGTTGGTCTTCCAAGAAACAAAACTCCACAGCCCTATCCACCGCCGAAGCCGAATACATTTCCGCGGCATCTTGTTGTGCTCAATTGTTGTGGATGAGGCAAACCTTGAAATACTATGGTGTGTCTCTTGGTACGGTGCCTCTTCTATGTGACAATGAAAGCGCAATAAAGATCGCCAATAACCCCGTCCAACATTTCCGCACCAAACATATTGACATCCGCCACCACTTCCTATGTGACCATGTCGCAAATGGTGATATCAATCTCACTCATGTGGGTACGATGTTCCAATTGGCCGATATCTTCATGAAGCCTTTGTATAAAGCCCGGTTTGTCATGTTGAGGCGAGAACTCGGTATCCTAGATCCTCAAAACTTGGATTGATGTTCTTATTGCACTATATTCTTGCTCTTAACGTGCTATGTATCCTAGTTGTGCAGCACATGTAGGGATGGTCATTTTACCATGTCTTGGTTTGATGCTTACCTATGTGTGCAACATAAATTGATCTCGTGTCATGATATGGGTCCAAACATCTATCTTTGAGGCACCATGACATGTGTGCTTAAACATAGGGGGATAAATCCTCCGCCAAATGGTTGGATTTGTGTATTGGGTGCCTTGATGTTCCAAGCTAAATCCTATGGCCATGGTTGCTCTTCGTTTTTGTTTCTTCGTGACCTTGTCATATGGACAGTGCTTTATCTGGTTTTTTCATTTGGATCTTGTGTATATGCTCATATGATTTCTTACAATGTTTCATCTCCAGAAAAATTTGCTCATACGCTGTCTCGAGAAATTTTCCGGCAAAAATTCCGGTTCGACCGGCCTGGCGACCGAAAATTCCGGCGACCGCCAAAAATTCCGGCAGACGACCGAAAACCCTTCCAGTACACGTTTTCGGTTCTCTGCCAAAAATTTCCGTGGCCACCAGAAATTCAGGTCATGGGGCCGGTTCGCCGATGTTCTCGCCAGAAATTCCGGCGTGGGCACCGGTTCGACCGGACTTATCGCCGAAAAATTCCTGAGGTGGGTATTTATAGCCCGCACGTGGGGCAGTTCCATCCTCTTCCTTCTTTCTTCCCCACGCCCTCCCCTCCTCCATGGCTGCCGCCCCAAGCTTCCCCACCTCCCCATAGGCCCTTCCCTCCACCCAAATCCGTCCCCACTCCACCAAGTTGTAGATCGGGCCTCTACAAGTCCTCTCACCGAAGGTTTTGCTCTCTTCTTGCCCGCATTGGGAGATCGGGGAGTGCTCTCCCTCTTTCTCGTGTGGTGTTTTCTTCGTGCCCATATTTGGCAAAGGAGGGGGCATGGCTTCTTCTTCGGCATCCGAGGGTACTGTGCTATTTCTTCTCCTTCTTATCTCTCTTGTTGGTGGTGAAACCCTAGCTTTCATGGTCTGATGTCTACGCACTTCTATTCTTGTGGACAGTTGTTGGGACTCCAAGTGCAGAGGTTTGTAGAACAGCAGCAAGTTTCCCTTAAGTGGACCACCCAAGGTTTATCGAACTCAGGGAGGAAGTGGTCAAAGGTATTCCCTCTCAAGCAATCCTGCAATCAAGATACAAGAAGTCTCTTGTGTCCCCAACACACCCAATATAGGTGCACTAGTTCGGCGAAGAGATAGTGGAATACAAGTGGTAACAGTGCCAGAAAATAGCTTCTGACTTTTTGTTGACGTGGGGTAACGGTGCCAGAAAAGAGCTGATGGCGTGGAGGAACAGACTAAAGGCAACAAGAAGTAAACAAGCAAACATGCAACAGATCTAATAGCAAACGGTGTTTCAATTCTTAGAAACAAGGCCTAGGGATCATACTTTCACTAGTGAACACTCTCTCATATAAATATCCTCTCTTGATGATACTACTCTCCGGTTGGACACTCTAATCCAAGGTAGGGCTATAACAGCACACCTCAAAGTCCGCCTTCCCAAATCTAGATAACCCACACTGTCACCTTGAGCGCTAGATGGTTCCAACAAACACCACAATTTCATAGAGATAACCAACTCAAAGTATACTCATAACAAATATTCAATCTAGCCAAAGTGCCACACATGGTATGCACGATGTCACTTTCACACACGTGGGGAAAAGCATAGATCTATTAAAGCACAAAGAGTATTTATGTAGACTCAAACCTAAGTGCCACCATGGCGTGCACGCTGTCACTTTCACACACATGGGGAGAGCAGAGATCTAATGAAGCACTTGAGTAGCAAGATAGATCTACTTGATTACAAAGCTCATGACCACAAGATCATGCATACAGAGAGAGATGAACACATAGCTACCGGTAGAGCCCTTAGCCTCGAGGAAGAACTACTCCCTCCTCATCATGGGAATCAGCAACGATGATGGAGATGGTGGTGTATATCGATGGAGATGGCTCCGGGGGCACTTCCCCGTCCCGGTAGGGTGCCGGAACAGAGACTTTCTGTCCCCCGAATCTCCCTTTCGGTGGCGGCGGCTCTACGGAGGTTTTCGTGGATTTCTTCTGGATTCTTTAGGGGTTTCCCATCGGAGGCTTCTTATAGGCGCAGGAATCAAGGTCGATAGGGGTCCAGGGGGCCCACACCCCTCCAGGCGCCTCTAGGGCTTGCCCGTGCCTAGGGGGTTTGGCCACCCTGTGGCCCCCCTCCGGCTCTTCTTCGTGGTTCCGTCTTGCTTCGGGAAAAATAATAACTTTGGATTTTGTCCCGTCCAATTCCGAGAATATTGATTTTCTGCCTTTCTGGAACCAAAAACAGAAGAAAACAGGCAACTGGCACTGTGGCATCTTGTTAATAGGTTAGTTCCAGAAAAGATATAAAAACACCTCAAAGTGTAGACAAAGTAAAGCAAAGTAGATACAAACAAGCATGGAGCATCAAAAATTATAGATACGTTTCCGACGTATCAAGCATCCCCAAGCTTAACTCATGCTCGTCTTCGAGTAGGTAAGTGATAAAAAGAATAATTTTTTGAGGTGACATGCACCCTCACAATAAAGATCTAACCATTTCCAAGCATTGAAAGCTGGGATCAAAGAATTCTAAATATGTGCATGAAAGATGGAGTTCTAACAATAGGACATAGTAACTATGCATGCAACATGAAAGGCTACAAATAAAGATCTTGAATAACATGCATTGAAAAACGTTTGTTTGTTTCACATACAGAAAACATAGCATAGTGGAAATCAGCTTGTCCCTCATAGAGTAGCAATATAGATGCATAGGACACCTTCAAAGTTCACAAGGGTGACTAGAAACAAATAGCACAAGAACAAGTAATATCACAATATGCATCAATCAATAAGCTTTGGGACACTGCACACAGAATGACAACTATGCTCCCTTAATGGTGCCTAAAAGTAGAAGGTGGAGACTCAATGATGGTGGAAGAAAGGCCTTTTAGTAAAGGAAGCAGGGATTTCAAGTTTCAAAAAGAGCTTCAAAAAATTATGGTACTTGTTAGCTTTCAGCCCTCATTGCCCCTATCATAAGCATCTTGAAGTGGTTAAGGTTAAAGTGGCAAAGCTGGAGTATATGCTTGACGAAGTATAAGTTGGAAATCTCAAGTCCCTTGAATACAAGGGCCACACCTCATGCATACTCAACTTTGGGTCCAGGTAAGTTCTTGTAATTGTAAGTATTTGCATATCGTTGGGTACCCCTTGCACATGGTACAGGAGCTTTCCCATAACCAAAATGACAAGGCAAGCAGACAATGAGCATCTCAGCAATCTTTTTTATTTACCATATGCATAGCTTTTTATTGAGGATGCTTCATAGATAGCTCATTATGGTGATGCTGCAAGTTTCCACCATGATTAGCCATGGCTTAGGATAGCGGCCCAGGCGTTTCTCTAACACCGGTGACATCCATAGACAAAAGAACATGATATCAACTGAGTACAAAGTATAAGTGCAATGTTGAAAACGTTCCCCATGACAGCACGGTTCTGCTAATTCCAACTTATAAGTGCAATCATATACAACAAAGTTGTCACATTGGTTCAAGTTTATGAGGGGCAAAGAATATAAAGTGTGCCATCATGTTCGTGAGGGCTTTAATCACTAAGTTTTCACATAACAAAATGGTTTTTAATTGGAATATAGTTAAAAGAAAGAATATACTTGGAATGGTGTAACACACCATGCATAGGAGTTTATAGTGGACACTTTGGAAAAACTTGGTTTCTTGGGAGTTGGAAGCATGAGTAGAGCTTACTCATACAAGTGGAGGCTAGCAAAAGACTGGGAGCAACCAAATAAGAGAGCATAATGGCCATAATCATGCAGTGCAACAAAGCATTACTAATCAAAGCAAAGAGTGGTACTGCAAGTCAAGGAATAAATGATCAAAGAGGCTATGGTGACTTGTTCATAGTCATAACATGGTGTGAGCATGTTCCAAGTCAACCCAAACAAAACATCAAAGGAGAATACCACAATACTATTCTTTTGTATGCTAAAACAACGCATGATTCCTTCAAGGCACATTGAGCAATCCCAATTGTTTGGAACAAGACATGCTACAGAAATAATCACTAAGCATAAGGTCAAAACAACACCTAGCATTTCATGCTAAAGTCTAAGTCACAATCAATGCAAGCTCCCTTTTGTACCACTTAAGCATGAAGCTTCCTACTCTTTCCAACACCAAACAACTTATTTGAAAAAACTCACAAAGATAATAATCAACAAATATCAGTGAGCTTGTTTCATAAATCCACAAACAAGAACTAAAAAGTTCTAAGCTGAAAGCACAAGTAAACTAAGGCTAAACATAGTGCTAGCAAAAGTGAACACTCATAGAACAATAAGAGTAAAAAACTAGAGTGGTCTAGGCAATGGAAATAGAGTCTGTCTCTCTCCAAAAGAAGTGTGGTGTAACCAACCAACTTACTCAAGCAAACTAAGCAAAATAAAACCAAAAACGAAAACTAAGACGCTCCAATAACAACACAACAATGCATGAAACAATAAAAACGAAGTGTCTAGACAGACCTGGGCTTTTTATTGATGAAGAAGGGGGTGCCTTGGGCATCCCCAAGCTTTGACGCTTGTACCTCTTGAATATTTCTTGGGGTGACACGGGGTGGCATCCCCAAGATTGATCTTTTGTCCATTCTTCATCTCATTGCATCCTTATCTCTCTACACATGAAATTTTTCCTTCATACAAAACTTCACACAATCTTCATTAGCAACATTAGTGTATTCAAAAGATAATAAACCTTTAGGCAAAGCTTTGTAACAGAAAGACTTTTCACTAAAAACGCAAGCTATTGTAGCAATTCCCTCAAAAAGCTCAATTTCCCAAAAAGAACCCAAAAATGAATCAATAAGAAGCAAATGCAAATAATGGCAGAAATCTGTCAAAACAGACCAGCAGGTAGAAACCGATTTTTTCGAAGACCTTCTGTTGCTCAAATCAAAAAGTATTTTTTCGAAGACCTTCTGTTGCTAAAATCAAAAAGTGTTGAACTAACGAAAGTTAGCTAACATACTGGAGGATTTATTCGTAAATTTTCAGCTCAATCCGACTTACAGAGACTCCTCACGAATATTTATGGTGGAGGACAAAAATCTGTTTCGGACAGCAACTCCTCAAATCCTACTTCCCTCTCATTAGAGGTCATTCTTGGCACAAAAAGCAAACAAAAAGGATAAAGAGAGGTTATTACGGAAGTAATAACTTCCAAGACTCTAGAAACTCTTGGGTTATCTCCCAACAAGTACTTTTCTTTAATGCCTTTAAGTTAGGCTTGATAGTTTGAGAAGATGCTCACATAAGAAATATGAATTGAAGTAAAAAAGAGCATCAAGAAGCAAATTCAAAGAACAACTCTAACCCACTTCCTATGCATAGGAATCTTGTAAATAAACAAGTCATGAAAGCACATAGCAACAAACATAGGAAAGCAAAACAAATGCAACTTCAAAATTTTCAACATAAAGAGGGGAAACTTAATATTTTTGAGATGCATAAAACCATGTTTCACACTCTCATAATAACTTTCAGTAGCAACCTGAATAAAATTAACAATATAACTATCACATAAAACATTCTTATCATGAGCCACATGCATCAAATAATTATTACTCTCCACATAAGAATAGTCATTCTTATTAGTTGTAGTGGGAGAAAATTCAACAAAGTAGCTATCATTACTATTCTTATCACCATAATCATCAAATATAGGAGGCATATTGTAATCAAAATCAATTTTCTCCTCAATAGTAGGTGGACTGAAAATATCATATTCATCATTGTAATCATCATAAATTGGAGGTTCGGTATCATCATAAGCAATAAAATAGCTATCTTCCAAAGCTGGAAGACTAAAAAGATCATTTTCATCAAAACTAGCTTCCCCAATCTTAGAATTTTCCATAGCATTGGCAATAATGGTGTCCAAATAATTCATACTAATAACATTGCTATTAGCATGCAAATAAAGTTACATAGGTTTTTTAATTTTCTCTTCAAACACATCATGTCCTAACTCAAGGTAAATACTATAAAGCTCTCTAATTTTGTTGTTGTTTTCCATTAAGCCTAAATAGTGAAAACAAGAAACAAAAAGACAAAATTGCAGAATCTAAAGGAAATAACTTTGATCACTCACACCGGAGGGTGTGAGTACCTTTTACCTTACCTTCCCGGCAACAGCGCCAGAAAATAGCTTGATGTCTACGCACTTCTATTCTTGTAGACAGTTGTTGGGCCTCCAAGTGTAGAGGTTTGTAGAACAGCAGCAAGTTTACCTTAAGTGGATCACCCAAGGTTTATCTAACTCAAGGAGGAAGTGGTCAAAGGTATTCCCTCTCAAGCAATCCTGCAATCAAGATACAAGAAGTCTCTTGTGTACCCAACACACCCAATATAGGTGCACTAGTTTGGCGAAGAGATAGTGAAATACAAGTGGTAACAGTGCCAGAAAATAGCTTCTGACTTGTTGTTGACGTGGGGTAACGGTGCCAGAAAAGAGCTGATGGCGTGGAGGAATAGACTAAAGGCAACAACAAGTAAACAAGCAAACATGCAACAGATCTAATAGCAAACGGTGTTTCAATGCTTAGAAACAAGGCCTAGGGATCATACTTTCACTAGTGAACACTCTCTCATATAAATATCCTCTCTTCATGATATTACTCTTAACTACTCTTCGGTTGGACACTCTAATCCAAGGTAGGGCTATAACAGCACACCTCAAAGTCCGCCTTCCCCAATCTAGATAACCCCACACTGTCACCTTGAGCGCTAGATGGTTCCAACAAACACCACCATTTCATAGAGATAACCAACTCAAAGTATACTCATAACAAATATTCAATCTAGCCAAAGTGCCATCCACGGTATGCACGCTGTCACTTTCACATACGTGGGGAAAAGCATAGATCTATTAAAGCACAAAGAGTATTTATGTAGACTCAAACCTAAGTGCCACCATGGCGTGCACGCTGTCACTTTCACACACATGGGGAGAGCAGAGATCTAATGAAGCACTTGAGTAGCAAGGTAGATCTACTTGATTACAAAGCTCATGACCACAAGATCATGCATAGAGAGAGAGAGATGAACACATAGCTACCGGTAGAGCCCTTAGCATCGAGGAAGAACTACTCCCTCCTCATCATGGGAATCAACAATAGTGATGGAGATGGTGGTGGAGATTGATGGAGATGGCTCCGGGGGAACTTCCCCGTCCCGCAGGGTGCCGGAACAGAGACTTTCTGTCCCCCGAATCTGACTTTCGGTGGCGGCGGCGCTACGGAGGTTTTCGTGGATTTCTTGTGGATTCTTTAGGGTTTTCCCATCAGAGGCTTCTTATAGGCGCAGGAATCAAGGTCGGTGGGGGTCCAGGGGGCCCACACCCCCTCCAGGCGCCTCTAGGGCTTGCCGGCGCCTAGGAGGGTTTGGCCACCCTGTGGCCCCCCTTCGGCTCTGCTTCGTGGTTCCGTGTTTCTCCGGGAAAAAATAATAACTTTGGCTTTTGTCCCGTCCAATTCCGAGAATATTGATTTTCTGCCTTTCTGGAACCAAAAACAGAAGAAAACAGGCAACTAGCACTGTGGCATCTTGTTAATAGGTTAGTTCCAGAAAAGATATAAAAACACCTCAAAGTATAGACAAAGCAAAGCAAACTAGATACAAAACAAGCATGGAGCATCAAAAATTATAGATACGTTTCCGACGTATCATGGTCACTTGTGCTCCCTTAGTTCTCTACCCCCTAGAGTAACTAGGCTAGTACCACCCTAGTTTCACCCCCTGTTCTCCCACATGTTGTTCTTTGTGTAAGTACTAAGTCATGGATAGTCCCACAATCGCTTTCCCTAACTTTTCGGTCCCAGGCCCGGTTGTGCCGAAACCGCCGTCGGAATCTCTGGTCACCGTTCTGGTCGACCAAAAAGCTCGCCGGAAATTCCGGTTGAGCTTCCGGTTTGCCGGAACCGTCGTCGACAATTCCGGCAACAGGTTCGGTTCCGCCGGACCTGGAGCCGAAATTTTTCTTTCGCTTGTTCATCTATCCATGCGCTTTCCCAACTTTCAATCTGTGTTCATGTGAGCTCTCTTATGGCATATATGCTCATTTGCTTTCTTTGCCTTGCGTTCTTGTGTGCTTCTTGTGCAGAGTCTAACCACAGCGATTTTGAGCCCGACACCGGCAAAAAGAGAAACCTTACTCTTCAGCGGCCTCCTCCTCCTCGCCTCCCAGCCATCAACCTCCCAGCTTGTCAGGAATGTACTACTACTATATGTTGCTTGCTCGGTTCTTCCGCTACAATCTTGTGAGCAAGGCTGGTCATGCTGTTGATGTCCGTGGTCACCACAAGAATCTGATGTACTACTGTGATCCTCGTCGCCTCCAGAAGATCAATGGGTGTGATTTCATCTACTGTGAGATTTAGCGGTCCATTGAGAAGCGCATGACTCCCAATTTCTGTCAGTATGTTCAGCGTCTGATTGAGGCCACCGTTTCTGCATCTGCTATCCCCAAAGGTCCGCGTGAAGATATGGAGGATTTCACCTTACCTCGTCGGGGCTCTTATGTGGATCTCCCTCATATGATGCCGTATGAACGCCGGACCAAGCTTGCTCATGATCCTCTTTCTGCTGGTGGCTCGCGCTCTCGTAGGGACCTTCCTCGTGCTCTTCCTCGCAAGAAAGGTCTTGCTTGTTTCTTCAACAGCTTATGGGATATGTGTCGCTCCTCCTATGATGTTGCCCATCGCAGTTTGGAGCTCACTCAGGAGAACAGGAGGCATCACAATGCTTTCTTGACAGAACGTGGTCGACCAGTGCCAGACTTGGGCAATGCTCTAGCTCCTGTCCCTTATGTCAACTTTGAGAAGCCCCTGCTGGATGAGGACATGTTTAGGGGTTTTGATCCATCTATGTTCCTCGGGTTTGCCACTTCCAGTTCCTCTCAGCGCTGTGGTACATCTACATGGAATGATGATGATGGGGAGGACAAGGGCGAAGAGGAGGGTGACGATGAAGAAGAAGAGGAGGAAGAAGCCTATGATGATGATGACGATGAGGACAACTTCGTTGGCTAGATCGGTCTCTCCGCTCATTTCTTCCTTTTTGGTCTTGATGCCAAAGGGGGAGAAAGAGTAGAGTCACTTCTTTCATGATTTGCCTCTTGCACAAGCCCTACTTTGTTCGTTTGTCTCTCATGGGCTTGTGCTTTTATTTGCTCTATCGAACCTTTTGTGTGTGTCTGGATAACTTTGCAGTTCTCTTATTTTACTTGGATTTCCTATCACTATGTGCTAGCTATTATGTATTAGATCTAATCGTATCATAGTATAATCTTTTGAATCTAGCTCGGTTTGTCATCGTTAACCAAAAAGGGGGAGATTGAAAGGGCAAATAGCCCTTATCTAGTGTTTTGGTTAACTATGACATCGAAGCTAGAGAAATGACTAATGTTTCTATTAGATTCTCTACAGGTGAGAGTCCGCAGGTTATTGGTGATAGGTGATGGGTGACCCCCCATTCGTTTCTTTATGGAGAGCCGGTGGTGTTATTTATTATTTTCTCTTATTTACTCTTGAGTCAAATAGGAAACACCGCACTATTAAGAGGGATGATCTCGATGCACTCTTTGGGGTTGTACCACACACCCATTCGAAGAGAGAAAGAGAGAAAATAGCCTTGAAAATGAGTCAAAAGGGATTACCGTGAAATCGGCAAAAGCGCCGGCGACGCCGGTTCTGTCGCTGGAATTTCCGGTCGCCGCCGAAAGTTCTTGGTGTACGCCGATATGGCTTACTGCATAGACTTTCGGTTGTTCGCCGAGAATTTTGGCCGCCGCCGAAAATCCGGCATGTGGTCCGGTCCACCGGAGTTGTCGCCGGAAATTCCAGCGAGCAACTCGGTTCGACCGGACTTATTGCCGGTTCTGTCGCAGGAACCCCCAAACGGCTCTTTTTTCCCTCATACTATATATACCCCTTTCTTCTCCACTGTGAGGTTAGGCATTTGAGCAAACATTTCATTTCTTGAAGCTCTCTCTCTCTCCCCCATTGTTGAAACACAAAAGCTTGTGGATATCCCATTCTACCCAACCAAATCCAAATCCCTTTGGTAGAAAGGAAGAGGAGATCCCGATCTACGTTTCCACCAAGCCAAAGTTCATTCCCCCTTGAGTTCATCAAGTTAGCTTGTTACTCTTGGGTTTGTGGGAAACCCTAGGCGGCTAGGGTCACTCGGAGGCATTCGGCTTGTGATTTGCTCTGTGGAAAGTTTGTGAGGTTTTGGAGACTGTCTTAAAAGTCTACCACGAGTAAGTGAGCTATTCCTTCATGGGATAGGCTCGGAGAAGAAGGTGAGCCTTTGTGGCGCGTGAGGAATCCTTCGTGTAACCTCACACCTCTCCAACGTGACGTAGCCCCCTTCCCAAAGGTGCTGAACATGGGAATACATCTTCGTCTCTGCGTGCCTCAGTTATTCCTTAACCGATCTCTTACTTGTGTTGTTTACCTTGTGATAGCCTTCGAGCTTGAAGCATCTTGTTCATCATCTAGGTTGCCTCACCTAGTTTGCATTTAGGCTCACTTATATTCCGCAAAGCCTAAAACTTGCAAAAGATTATAAAGAATTTTGTAGAAACCTATTCACCCCCCTCTAGGTTAACCATCTTACACTTTTAAACCCTAAATGGGTTTTTAGCTAGCTCTCTCCCCGCTGGCTGTACCGGATACTTGAATTTGGAACGAGCATTGTTGTTGACCAAGAATGTTCTTTCGATTTGAAACTCCCGTCACTTTTTTGCACGATATATAGTGATGACTGCGTTACAGTTAGTTTGTGCCCAACCTTTTTTTCTCGAAAAATGCCTAAAGACATCTCTAACCGATCCCAAAAAATGGTTAGATGAGTAAAATTCTGATAAACATGCACCTAACCAATCTTAAAACAGTTAGGGGAGTAAATTTTAGGAGTTGGAGGAGTGAAACCACCCGCGGAGGAGTAAATATATGAGTTCTATGCTGGAAGAGTAAGTTTGTGCTGCACGTGAAGAGAATTTAGGGATTCCCGTAGACATGGGGAAAGAGAGAAAATTACAAAAAAAACACCACATTATAGGCTAGGGTTTCAAAAAACCACCACTTTACGTTGGGGTTTCAAGAAACCACCACTTCAGAGTTGGTTCATTTCGGATAGCACTAACACCGGTTTGACGTTGGTCTAGTGACAAAATTGATAGGATGGTCCCACTCTAAAGTGGTGGTTTATTGAAACGAATCAACTCTGAAGTGGTGGTTTTTGACACGAACCAACTCCGAAGTGGTGGTCCCATTCTGGTATTAGTGTTATCTGAAACGAACCAACTCTAAAGTGGTGGTTTTTTAAAACCCTAACGTAAAGTGGTGGTTTTTTGAAACCCTAACCTGTAATGTGGTGGTTTTTTATAATTTTCTCGGGGAAAGAAGGACTCGGCCGGTTTTTACTGCTGCTTAACTCGGCCACAGTTTAGATTTACAATTGTTTTCTCATCTTAGTTCACAAAATACGCATAGCACATGTTCGATGAAATGTTTGAGCTAAATTTTAGTTTCAGGGAGTTAAGTTTAGGGTTCAGTTAGGAACCGTTTTCCTTTAGGAGTTTAGGAGTCAGTTTACTCCTCTAAAGTTTTGGGGATCGATTAGGGATGTCCTATATATTTTTGGAAACCAGTCATTATAAAAACATCCTTATAAGAAAAATAAATATGACACAAGTCCTTGAAAACTTCAACACCATCTATTTTTGCATCCTCGACGCCACGCCTTGAGAAAAGCTTGATGCCACCTCTCGGCGTACGGCGTAGAAAGCTCGTGTCGAAGAAATCTTACAAATACCCATGCACTTGTAGAAGCAGCGGCTAGGAAGTCGTCTACATATACTAGGAGATGGAGGAAACCACGATCTTGGGAGATTTTCGTCCTAGAGAAGCTAGTACCAAGATGGGTCGAGAGATAATAACAACTCTGGCGAGACAAAGATGTGGGGCACAAAGCTCGCAAGTTTTTAGACAAAGTTATAACTTTCTTAGCTTCATTATATGACAGCTAAACTTGAGGACACTGATATGGTGAGACATCATCCCGTCCATATAATGCTACCATGGTAGACAGACACTTATCATGCCAGACATAATGCCCAACGATGGACTCTAAACTCTAGCATGTCGATGTTCCTTTGGGGAAGAACGTCAATCTAGGTTGGGCTGAAGGATCTTTATTCTCATCACTATCAAGGACTGTCACATCCCAAAATTTTCCAAATTTTGAATGTGAAAAAAGAAATAAACAAAATAAATAATTGTTGAAAATTTAGGGTGAAAAGAAACTTTTTTATTCCAAATGGAAACATCAAAACCCATTTTGATCAAATAAAATCCTAAAGGGATTTAAAAAGATAAACAAATAATAAATAAAATTATACAAGTTGGAATTACCATTTTTGGATCCTTAAATAAAAATATATGGATTTTATAAGCAAAGGAAGAAATAAATAAATAAGGACTATTTTAGAAAGCCAAATTAAATCTTGGACAAACAAATGAAATGAAAGGTTTTTGTTTAATAAAAAGAGTAAAGGATTATTTAAATAAAATCCTAAGGATTTATTGATATCCAATTTTATTTAAATAAAGACAATTCCCAATTTAAATGAACATTAAATCATATTAAAGTATTTTAAATAATAATTCAAAGTGAAGTTATTTTGAATAAATAAAACCTACTGAAAATGATTTGGTAAAATTTAGAATTCAAATAGAGTTTGAAAACATAATTAATACCTTATTTGAATTAAGACAAGGGCCTATTTTAAATAATTAATATACCATAAAAGAATAAAATAAATATTCTAAATTGGACTTCAGAATATGTTAATAAACAATATTAAAATATACTCAAAGTTTGGTAGAGGTTTGAATTCAAATAGTGTTTGAATTATTTGAATAAAAATCAAAACAGAAAATAAAAAAGGAAAAAGAAAAAGATCAGGAATAAAAAAAAGAAACAAACCCAGCCCAGCAGCAAGGCCCAGTCCAGCCCAAACTCGCAGCCCATTCCATCCCGAAGTGTTTTCTTTTCTCACGCGCAAACACACCCACGCAGACGCAGACCAGCACACCCCACACGCCCTCTCTCTCTCTCTCTCGCAGACAACCAGGCCCCACTCTGTCAGTCATTGTCTCCACCCTCGACCGTTCCCCTCGCACCTCGACGTTTACTGCCGCGTTTAACTCCGGTAAATTCACATCAATGCGGGATTAAATCTCTCCAGAGACGATGCATTCTTAAACGCCCACTCCTCCTCTCTCTTTTGAAGGGTTTTGCAGCATAGTAAATCAAAAAAATTCTACGGATGCGAACGGGAAATCCAAGATATAATCTAGGAGATGCAAACAACGAGGGGGGTAGATGAGATCTTCATACCCTTGAAGATTCGCACAGCGGAACGTTCGACGGAACATGGGTGATGTAGTCGTACTCGCTTCTCCTCCTCGCGATCCGATCCGATCTAACACCACAAGTGGTGATGCCTCCGAGAGATGCACACGTGCGGCACCTCGACGTATCCTCCTTCCTCGTTCCAGCAATTAGGGTGGAGAGATGGATTGGATCTACAACGCGACGGCAGGGTGCAAGCGGTGGAGAGTTTCTGCGGCAGGGCTTCGCCTACGCGCAGTCGGGAGGGAGAGAGAGAGGAGGGGTAGCAGGGCGGCTAGGGTTGTTGAGGAGGTGTGGGAGGGGTGCGCCCCCAGCCCTCTTTATATAGAGGGGTGGGCGGCTGGCCCTTGCCCCTCGCCCAAGCCCTAGGCCGGCGGCCAAAGGAGGGAGGAGTGGGGGACAAGTTCCCCCCCCTTCTAGAAGCTCCCCTAGGGTTTGGCCGGCTGGGCCCTATGGGGCCTTGTGCCCCTGGCCCAATGCGGCCAGGGCACTCCCTCATAGGCCCATGCCCCCTCCTGGAAGGTTCTAGAAGCTTCCGGTACAATACCGAATAATCCGAAACAATTCCGAACTCCAAAAATTGCATTGCCTTATATGAATCTTATTCTCCGGACCATTCCGGAACCTCTCGTGATGTCCCGGATCCCATCCGAGACTCCGAACAAAAACTCATAAACCAATTATCCAATCTATCCTAGCGTCGAGACACGTTAAGTGTGTGACCCTTCGGGTTCGAGAATATGCATACATGATCTTCTATCAATAATCAACAGCGGGGTCTGGAAACCCATATTGACTCCCACACTTTCATCGATGATCATATCGGATGAACCACAATGCCAGGATTCAATCAATCCCATATATATTCCCTTCGTCTCGCGATATTTTACTTGCCCGAGATTTGATCGTCGGTACCGTCATACCTAGTTCAATCTCATTCACAGCAAGTACTTTACTCGTTCCGTAATCCGATATCACTTTGTGGTTAACTCCTTAACCACATGATTGCAAGAGGTGTTGATATCGATTACCGAGTGGGCCCGAAGTATATCTCTCTGACTTGGGAGGGACAAATCCCATCTCGATACATACAACCCAACAGGTACTTTCCGATCACCTGAGAGACACCTTTATGATCACCCTCTCATAGGATGACGTTTGATGACCTCAAAGCTTTCTTCCGATACCAGGGAGTTGTATTATCTCATGGTCTAAGGAATACAATATTTGACATAAGAAAAGCTTCACAAAGATGAACACGATGACACGATCTAATTGCTCCGCTTAGTTTGGGTTTGTCCATCATATCATTCTCCCAATGATATGATCTCATTTTTAATCGACAACTCATGTCTATGGTTAGGAAACCTTAACCATCATTAATCAATGATCTAGTCCATAGAGGCATACTAGGGACACGGTGTTATTCACAAACCACACAAGTATTAAAGTTTCCGCTTAATACAATTCTAGCATGGAATATAAACTTTATCATGAACAATAATTATAATAATAACATCTTTATTATTGCCTCTAGGGCATAATTCCAACAGTCTCCCACTTGCACTAGGGTCAATAATCTAGTTTACATCTGGCCACAATCTAACACCCATGGCACTAAGGTGTTGATCATGTTTTGCACGTGGAAGAGGTTTAGTCAATGGATCTGCGACATTCAGATCTCTATGTACTTTGCTAATCTTCAGATCTCCATCTGCTATATAATCTCGGATTATATGAAACTTGCGGTTGATATGCTTGGTCTTTGGATGATATCTTGGTTCCTTAGCTAGTTCTATGGCGCCAGTGTTGTCACACAATATCTCAAGTGGGTCCAAGGCACTTGGAACCACGCCAAGCTCAGTGATGAAGTTCCTGATCCAAACTCCTTCACTTGACGCTTCTGCAGCAGCCATGTATTCCGCTTCTACTGTAGATCCCGCGATCACGCTTTGCTTGCAGCTTCTCCAGCTCACAGCTCCTCCATTCAAAATATAAACGTATCCTGTCTAAGATTTAGAATCATCCTTGTCGGTGTCGAAACTAGCGTCGACGTAACCCTTTACGACGAGTTGTTCATCACCTCCATAGACTAAGAACATTTCTTTAGTCCTATTCAAGTACTTTAGGATGTTCTTCATGGCTGTCCAGTGTTCCACTCCTAGATCACTTTGGTACCTGCTCGTCAAACTAAGAGCATTGGACACATCCGGTCTACTACATAGCATGGCATACATGATAGAACCTATGGCCGAGGCATAAGGCACTTTGCTCATAGCTTCTCTATCATTTACCATAGCTGGACACTGAGCCTTGCTCAATATATTACCTGACAACATAGGCACTGAACCTTTATTTGCCTTATCCATTCTGAACCTTTTCAGAACTTTGTCTAGGTATGTACTCTGGCTTAAAGCTATCAGGCGTCTTTGTATATCTCTATAGATTTTGATGCCCAATATATAAGCAGCTTCCCCTAGGTCTTTCATTGAAAAATATTTTTTCAAATAACTCTTCACATCGTTAAGCATGTCAATGTCATTTCCAATAATCAATATGTCATCCACATATAGTACCACAAATGTCACTGAGCTCCCACTCACTTTCTTGTAGATACAAGCTTCATAGCAATTTGGAACAAATCCAAAGCTCTTGATCACTTGATCAAAACGAAGGTTCCAACTCCGAGATGCTTGCTTCAGTCCATAAATGGAACGCTGAAGTTTGCACACTTTATCAGCATCCTTAGGATCGACAAAACCTTCGGGTTGCATCATATACAACTCTTCATCAATGTTGCCATTGAGAAACGCAGTCTTGACATCCATCTGCCATATTTCATAATCATGAAACGCAGCAATTGCTAATAAAATCCGAATGGACTTAAACATCGCTACGGGAGAGAAAGTCTCATTGTAGTCAACACCTTGAACTTGTCGAAAACCTTTCGCGACAAGTCGTTCTTTATAGACGGTAACATTACCATCCGCGTCCGTTTTGTTCTTGAAGATCCATTTGCACTCAACGGCCTTTCGGTCGCTAGGAGGGTCCACCAAAGTCCATACTAGGTTTTCTCTCATGGATCCCAATTCGGATTTCATGGCCTCTAGCCATTTCTCAGAGTCTAGGCTCATCATCGCTTCCTCATAGTTCGCAGGTTCACTCTCGTCTACTAACAAGACAGTTAAGACAGGGTTGCCGTACCACTCAGGAGGGGCACGCGACCTTATCGACCTACGACGTTCAGTAGTAGCATCGTCCGAAGCTTCATGATCCTTGTCATTAGCTTCCTCTATTGTTGGTGCAGGCGGCACTGGAACAATTTCAGGTGCTGCGCTACTCTCCAATTCAAGAGAAGTTTCAACAACCTCGTCTAGCTCTACTTTCCTCCCACTCACTTCTTTCGAGAGAAACTCCTTCTCAAGAAAGTATCCGTTCTTTGCGACAAACACTTTGCCTTCGGTTCTGTGATAGAAGGTATACCCAATAGTTTCATTAGGGTATCCTATGAAGACGCATTTCTCTGCTTTGGGTTCGAGCTTGTCCGGCATCAACTTCTTGACGTAAGCTTCGCATCCCCAAACTTTAATAAACGACAACTTAGGTTTAGCACCAAACCACAGTTCATACGGTGTCGTCTCAACGGATTTAGACGGTGCCCTATTTAAAGTGAATGCAGCGGTTTCTAATGCATAACCCCAAAATGATAACGGCAAATCAGTAAGAGACATCATTGATCAGACCATATATAATAGAGTTCGATTCCGGCGTTCAGACACACCATTGCGCTGTGGTGTTCCGGGTGGCGTGAGTTGCGAAACGATTCCGCTTGCTTTAAGATGCGTGAGAAAATCATAACTCAAATATTCACCTCCACGATCGGATCGTAGAAACTTAATCTTTCTGTTACGATGGTTTTCCACTTCATTATGAAATTCTTTGAACTTTTCAAATGTTTCAGATGTATGTTTCATTAAATAGATATACCCATATCTACTTAAGTCATCGGTAAAAGTGAGAAAGTAGCGATATCCACCGCGCGTTGAAACACTCATCGGTCCGCATACATCGGTATGTATGATTTCCAACAAGTCCGTTGCTCGCTCCATCATTCCGGAGAACGGGGTTTTGATCATCTTGCCCATGAGGCATGGTTCGCATGTGTCAAATGATTCAAAATCAAGAGACTCCAAAAGTCCATCAGAATGGAGTTTCTTCATGCGTTTTACACCAATATGACCTAGACGGCAGTGCCACAAATAAGTAGTATTATCACTATCTACCTTGCATCTCTTAGCCTCAATGTTATGGATGTGTGTTTCATCCCTTTCGAGATTCAGAAGAAATAAACCATTCACAGCAGGTGCATGACCATAAAAGATGTTACTCATATAAATAGAACAACCATTATTCTTAGATTTAAATGAATAACCGTCTTGTAATAAACACGATCCAGATATGATGTTCATGCTCAACGCAGGCACATAATACATTTATTGAGGTTTAAAACTAATCCTGAAGGTAAAACTAAGGAGAGCATGCCGACGGCCATCACATCAACTCTTGATCCGTTGCCAACGCGCATCATCACCTCATCCCTCGCTAGCCGCCATCTATTCCGCAGCTCCTGTTTCGAGTTACAAATATTAGCAACTGAACCAGTATCAAATACCCAGGCACTACAACGAGGGCTAGTAAGGAAAACATTAATAACATGTATATCAAATATACCTTTGATGGTGCCAGCCTTCTTGTCCGCTAAGTACTTCGGACAGTTGCGCTTCCAGTGACCCTTGTCCTTGCAATAGAAGCACTCAGTGTCCGGCTTAGGTCCAGACTTGAGCTTCTTCTCAGCAGGGGCAACGCGCTTGCCGCTGCCTTTCTTGAAGGGCTTCTTTGCACCCTTACCTTTCTTAAAGATGGGGGGCTTGTTGACCATCAACACATGATTATCCTTCTTGATGTCCACCTCCACAGCTTTCAGCTTAGCGAAGAGCTCGATGATCGTATCAGTGGAACCAATCTGATTATGAGTAACTACAAAACTTTTGTAGCTATGAGGGAGTGATTGCAGAACCCTGTCAATCTTGAGCTCCTCTGGAATCTTGCAGTCCAGTTGCTCAAGGCGTTGAGTGTAGCCCAACATCTTTATGGCGTGCTCACTAACGGAACTCCCTTCCTCCATCTTGCAGTTAAAGAATTTCTCAGATATCTCATATCTCTCAGAACGGGCCAGAGTCTGAAACATAGTTTTCAGTTCCTCAAGAATCTCAAAGGGCCCGGGGTAATCTTCAAAATGATTTTGAAGGTCCGATTCCATAGCAAACAACATGGTGCTCTTAATCACACCATAATCATCTTTGCGCGACTGATAAACAGCTTTCACATCAGCCGGCGCATCTACAGCAGGGGCGTCACCTAGCGCATTCTCAAGGACATAGTCCTTTTGTCCGCCAGCGAGAATGATTCTCAGATTGCGGAACCAGTTGGTGAAGTTAGACCCATTGTTCTTATGATTTTCTTTCTCAGCAAAAACGTTGAAGTTGAAGTTGGACTTAGCCATTTGATCTACAAAATTTGCAAGTACAATTTAGACTATGTTCATGATAACTAGTTCAACTTAAACAAATTGCTAGATGAACTCCCACTAAATTCAACATCCCTCAAGTTGTTTAGTGAACACGATCCAAATTCACCACACCTAATCCAATCTTCAGGAGAAGAGATGTGGTTTCAATGGTGGACAATGAAGTGTCGATCATATCATTCATATGACTCATGCTTAACCTTTCGGTTCGTGTGTTCCGAGGCCATGTCTGTACATGCTAGGCTCGTCAAGTCAAACCCAAGTATTTCCGCGTGTGCAAAACTGGCTTGCACCCGTTGTATGTGAACGTAGAGTTTATAGCACCCGATCATCACGTGATGCTTGAACACGACGAACTTTCGCAATGGTGCATACATGGGGAGAACACAGTTTTATCTTGATCTTTAAGTGAGGAATCATCTTATAATGCTATCGTCGCGATCTAAGCATAATAAGATACATAAAAGGATAAACATCACATGCATATAACTTTATGTGACATGGTATAGCCAATCTTCACGCAATCCATCTTGTGCGTGCCGGCATGATCTCCATCACTCCACCATGATTGCCTCCACCACTAATAGCAACTACAACTATTGCTAACTACTTAGCGATAAAGTAAAGCTATTACATGGCGTATAATAAGTTGACACACAGGTCATACACAATTATAAAGACAACCATATGGCTCCTGCCGGTTGTGTACTCATCGACATGAAAGTCGTGAAACATTACAAAACATGATCATCGCATACAACATACACATCACATCTTGGGCCATACCATATCACAGAAAACACTCCCTGCAAAAACAAGTTAGACGCCTCTACTTTGTTGTTGCATGTTTTACGTGGCTTATGGGAGTAGCAAGATAAGAACGATTCTTACCTACGGAAAGCCACGATGGTGATATTATGGTTGCCAAACTCCGGTGTAAATCCCATGACAACTATAGTGAGAGAAACTGGCATCCACCAGCCGCATGTGTGGAACAAGCCACACGTCAAGTGTGGAGCCGGTCTCGCGAACGAGGTCGCGTAAGGTTGGCATGGACCGCTTCGATCTCACTATCCCGCGTCATAAGAAGTACACAAACAAGAGGCTTGCAACAGAAAACATCAACACCCACAACAACCATGTTGCGTTCTACTCGTGAAACACATCTACGCATAGATCTATCTCTGATACAACTGAAGGGTTTCGCAGCATAGTAAATCAAAAAAATTCTACGGATGCGAATGGGAAAGCCAAGATCTAATCTAGGATATGCAAACAACGAGGGGGGGTAGATGAGATCTTCATACCCTTGAAGATTCGCACAGCGGAACATTCGACGGAATGTGGGTGATGTAGTCGTACTCGCTTCTCCTCCTCGCGATCCGATCCGATCTAACACCGCAAGTGGCGATGCCTCCGAGAGATGCACACGTGCGGCACCTCGACGTCTCCTCCTTCCTCGGTCCAGCAAGTAGGGTGGAGAGATGGATTGGATCTACAACGCGATGGCGCGGTGCAAGTGGTGGAGAGTTTCTGCGGCAGGGCTTCGCCTACGCGCAGTCGGGAGGGAGAGATAGAGGAGGGGCAGCAGGGCGGCTAGGGTTGTGGAGGAGGTGTGGGAGGGGTGCGCCCCCAGCCCTATTTATATAGAGGTGTGGGAGTCTGGCCCTTTCCCCTCCCCCAAGCCCTAGTCCGGCGGCCAAAGGAGGGAGGAGTGGGGGTCAAGTTCCCCCCTTCTAGAAGCTCCCCTAGGGTTTCCCTAGGGTTTGGCCGGCTGGGCCCTATGGGGCCTTGTGCCCCTGGCCCAATGCGGCCAGGGAACTCCCTCATAGGCCCACTCCCCCCCCCCGACAAGTGGGGCCACGTTGGTCCCACTCCGGAAAGTTCTAGAAGCTTCCGGTACAATACCGAATAACCCGAAACAATTCCGAACTCCAAAAACTGCATTGCCTTATATGAATCTTATTCTCCGGACCATTCCGGAACCTCTTGTGATGTCCTGGATCCCATCCGAGACTCCGAACAAAACCTCATAAACCAATTATCCAATCTATCCTAGCGTCAAGACACGTTAAGTGTGTGACCCTTCGGGTTCGAGAATATGCATACATGATCTTCTATCAATAATCAATAGCGGGATCTGGAAACCCATATTGACTCCCACACATTCATCGATGATCATATCGGATGAACCACGATGCCAGGATTCAATCAATCCCATATATATATTCCCTTCGTCTCGCGATATTTTACTTGCCCGAGATTTGATCGTCGGTACCGTCATACCTAGTTCAATCTCGTTCACAGCAAGTACTTTACTCGTTCCGTAATCCGATATCACTTTGTGATTAACTCCTTAACCACATGCTTGCAAGCGGTGTTGATATCGATTACTGAGTGGGCCCGAAGTATATCTCTCTGACCTGGGAGGGACAAATCCCATCTCGATACATACAACCCAACAGGTACTTTCCGATCACCTGAGCGACACCTTTATGATCACCCTCTCATAGGATGACGTTTGATGACCTCAAAGCTTTGTTCCGATACCAGGGAGTTGTATTATCTCATGGTCTAAGGAATACAATATTTGACATAAGAAAAGCTTCGCAAAGATGAACACGATGACACGATCTAATTGCTCCGCTTAGTTTGGGTCTGTCCATCATATCATTCTCCCAATGATATGATCTCATTATTAATCGACAACTCATGTCTATGGTTAGGAAACCTTAACCATCATTAATCAATGAGCTAGTCCATAGAGGCATACTAGGGACACGGTGTTGTTCACAAACCACACAAGTATTAAAGTTTCCACTTAATACAATTCTAGCATGGAATATAAACTTTATCATGAACAAGAATTATAATAATAACATCTTTATTATTGCCTCTAGGGCATAATTCCAACATCTTTTCCCCCAGGCGCCATCTCTTCTCGGCCACCAGGCTGCCACAATCGCTAGCTGGAACCCACTGTTGCTGACGAGCAACTCCAGCCGATTCCGGCGACGCCGATCCACCCCTTGCCTCCCAGTGCATACGAGGTTGCTCGCCATAATCCCCTGCATCTCCCAGTGCCGCTCGCTTGGCCGCGCTCGCTCTACAGCGTCGGCAACCAACTCGCCCAAGCATCACCGTCGTCTGCCACTACTCCGGCGAACTCTCTAGGTAGTTTCCGTCCGCCCATGTCCCTCTCGGTGATGCTCCTGTGATCTCCACCCTCGCCCGCGTCTAACGCCCCCTCCCGTTTGCCTCGGCATGATCTGTAGGCTCGCCTTCGACGACGACAGGAAGCACCGACGCCGACGCTGTCTCTGACGAGCAATCGTCGCTACCCCCGAGCGCCCCTCGACGAACTGACCCCACCTCGAGCATCAGTGCTTCCTGGCGAGTATGGTGAGCATCTTATACCCCTCACGCGCTTCCCGGTTCGTCAGCAACCTCACCGTTTGAGCGTGCGCCGCCGTCCGCCACCACTAGCGCTGCCCAGTTTTGGTCAGGCGTCTGTACACCGTTAGATTCTGATCGCATGGCTACGATAGAAGCCTAACCCGAAGGGGTATTCTCTGATCTGTGCCGTGCGATTTCAATAAGATATGATGGTCCACAGAGCGCAATCCGCGTGAACCGGTACGCGCCAGTAAGAAAGCGCCACGTGGTCAGTGCTTTGATTTAAAAACAGAAATGTATCTATTAGATATTCAAACTTGCAAAATTCATAATTTTAAATCTACATGTCCAAATTTTACAAATTTTATATCAATGGAATCAGCAGAGAGAGTAATTTGCAACCATGCACTTTGTTTAATGAATTGCTTCTGTAAAATTGGTTGTTTTGCAGAAACTCATTTAGGCTTATTTTGAATGTAAAAATTGTTCTAGAAATGATTTTTGAGTAAAATCTTGGGCAAATGGTTTGTTTTGAACCTACTAACCATAGAAACCAACTTGTGGATTTAAAAACATATTTTGTGATACTAAATAATAAATCTTTGAATAAGAACATTTCTAGTTAAATAAAAATATTGTTTATGTGTTAAAAATGCTTTTGAGTAAAACCTTTGGAAAATGATGTGATTTAAACTCTCTGACCTTAATCACCAAGTTTTGGGATTTGAAAACATATTTTGATGAACCTTAGTAAATTATTACTTTGTTAAAGGTATTTCTAGCAAATAAAATATTGCTTTGAATTAAAAATGGGAATTTGGATGAAACCTTTTGCAAATGGATTAATATTAAAACACTTTGACCATAAACAATAACATTTGTGTTTAAAAATATATTTGAATAACACTACAAAATATTACTTTGATATAAATCATTTTAGCAAAAACAAAAATGATTTAAATGGCCATTTTCACTAACTTGAATTCAAATAATTTCACCACTTTTGTAAATGACCAATGGGAGCTTTAAAGTGTTTATGGCCTATTAGAAACCACTTTTCCAAATAAAACAATCTTTTGCATGCGTGCATGCATTGCTTGATCTTATTGTTTTATGTGGTGAATTGTTTGAATGTTAGTTTGAATATGTGCTTGTTGAATTGTAGTGAAGTTTGAAGAGTGTGATTATTTGCAAGATCAAGGAGTGAACCAATATTCTCTACTAAAAAGGCAAGTGACACTATCATCCATGTCCTACTATTTTCATTACACTTAGTGGATTTTTGTAGTATGCATGGTAGGACTACTATATTTTTATGCTATGCTATATCCTATTAGGACATCCTTATATCCTCCTTAGTGAAAACATTGTAGTTGTAGTATGCTTAGCCCTTCTATATATTTGGGATGGAATACATGATATGATTATATAAAGTGTTGGAAAAACATATGTTTTATATAATAAAACAAGTACTCAATGAACCACCTGGGTGGAAAGAGGATACTCACTTTTGGACAAGGTGGAAACAAAGGGAACCATGTTTATATGACTATCTTTTTGTATGTGCACTAGAAGAAAACCACCAAGGGAATTAGAGATTGAACAAGTTTCTCGTACAGTGGCTTCCGTGTACAGCCACATGATAAATGGGCTCTGGCTTAGTCAACTACATAGTGGAAGACCCTTGCATTGGCATCTTCAGGTTAACTAGAATTATCTATTGGAAATATATCCTTACATTGGTGCCTGGTAGACAAGCTAGCATTGTGTATTGGGAGGACTTCTATGGAAAGACTTTGTCACATTCTTGATCTGCCGGTACTCCATTAGGTGAGTACCTATCCAGCGGCCACTGGTGGAGTCAAGACGAGATTGTGTTATGTGGGTAAAGTGTACAACTTCTGCAGAAGATCAAATTCTAAGTACTTAGTCGTGTCCCCGATTACGGACAACTCTGAGCAACTAAGGCCTGAAGCTATGGAAGATCTCGACATTCTAATTTCTCAAAGTAAAACTTGATGGTGTCAACAAGGGATTAGAAGCACTTGGAGTTTCCAAGGAGTTCAGAAATATTTTTAAAAGATCAAAACTATTTTGAAAAGTTAGGATAAAACTACATTGCTTTCTACAAATGAGCCTAAACCCTACTTAGCCAAATATGCATGTAATGATAGGATCCACTTATTTCTACATAGTAGTGAAACTTGCCAATACAATTCAAATGTATTGACCCTTGTGGCTGCAACTTATTATGTTGCAGGTTTGTTTGATGTTAGTGAAGTGTGTTGATTAGGATTACAAGTCTACAACCAACATGATTGCCTATGGCACTTTGGAGATGAAGGACTCCATGCTATAGTTATTTCTGCTGCATTGTAATGAGATAGCCAAATGAGCTATGTAAGATGTAATGAATTATTTTATTCCTGTTTATAAAGTTGTATTATGACCTTTGTTTCTTGATATTACATGTTAACTGTGGATGCTAGCTATTGATCCAAGGACTAGCATTGTAAACACAGGGATCTCTACCTTATTAAAGGTTGGGACCTCTACAGATGGTATCAGAGCACTGTGTTGCCTGTAGGATTGTAACCCTAGGATTGGACAAAACCCCTTAGAAAAATATAGGAATTGTATTTGTTCCCAAACTGATTTACAAACAATCTTGTAAACTCTTTCCTCAACCTTTTTGGTTTTAATTCTACATCTCTCCCTTTTCAAACTTGATGGACAAGGCCTCAACATGAGCAAAGGACTTCACCAACTCAAATGACTTCAACGTCAACATCATCAAAGACTTCAACTTTATTTTCACCAAGGACTTCAACTTAGACATCACTAAGGACCAAATGAGAACCAAGAGACATTAGATTGCCTACCAACTATCTAAAACATTGATATCATGTTAGAGTATGGATCATATTGACCTATGAGGTATGACTATACTAAGTTGATTGTTTCAAGAAAACTTATTGTTTCCTTCAACTCATGAGTTAAGCTCATAAATTATTAAGTGAATAGTTGCTTGTTGATTGTTTGATTGAACTTGATTGTTTTGGGTGGTGTGTTAGAACTTCTTTAGACCTATCCATCATCACTTATCCCTATCAAACCAACAGATGTCTCCCCGTCGTGCCAACCCCAACCAAAACAACAACAATAACGTCACTCCCGAGATGCAGCAAATGATGACAGCTCAAGCTCAAATGATGCAGATGATGACACAGTTTATGCAAAATCAGAACAACAACAACAATCAAAATAATCCTCCAGCACTTGACATGCTCACCAGATTTCTGAAACTATGGCCTGCAGGGTTCTCTGGATCAACTGATCCAATGGTAGCCAATGACTGGTTACGTTCGGTGAACAAGGACTTAGTGACTGTTGGCTGCACCGACGAGGAAAAAGTTAGGTTTGCAGCATTTCTGCTCGAAGGACGAACATCAACATGGTGGGACAACTTTCAGATCACCACTCCCCTTGAGGATGTGACTTGGGCTATTTTTAAGGATGGTTTCCATACAGCTCACATCTCATCTGGAGTGATGAACTTGAAGAAAAAGGAGTTCCACAATCTGAAACAACATCACCTCAGTGTGGCTGAGTACATTGAGGAGTTCAACAATCTAGCACGCTATGCACCGGATGAAGTTGATACAGACACTAAGAAGAAGGATAAATTCCTCGAAGGACTTAATGATGAGTTGAACCTGCAGCTGTCTGTTGCCTATGTCCCAACTTATCAATCACTTTGTGACAAAGCCACCATCTTGGAAAACAAGATGAATCAAGTTGAGAAAAGAAAGAGAAAGCATAACCTCAAGTATCATTCAGGATCATCACAAAAGAAGCGTTCATTCAAAAAGAGCAATGAAGATTCTAAACCACATCAGCATCACCACAACAACAATGGAAGTGATAATAATGGAAATGATACTAACAATGGAGATGACCTTGGTCAGAACCAACATGGAAATTCCAGTTAGAAAGACAATAGCTAGTTGCAGTGCTATAATTATAAGGAACTTGGACACTATGCATCATACTGTCCTGAGAAGAAAAATAAAAAGGATGCTAGAAACTCCAATGGAAATGACTCCAATGTGACCTAGGAAGGACATGTGAACCACATTGACATGTATGGAACCCTTGAAGAAATATAGGATGTGGATGTCAGGAGTTAGTTAACTCAGAAGAGTCAAATAAGGATTCCTTGTTTGGATATCAAGTATTGAACCCATAGTCAAGTGAACCATCAATGTAACCCTACAACATTTCTTTTAAGGGTGGTAGTACCCTAGTTGTCTTCAAGCCAACTTGTAACCCCTAGCCTTCCCAAATCTCGGGACGAGATTTCTTTTAAGGGTGGTAGCCTGTCATATCCCAAAATTTTCCAAATTTTGAAATGTGAAAAGATAAATAATTGTTGAAAATTTAGGGTGAAAAGAAACTTTTTGATTCCAAATGGAAACATCAAAACCCATTTTGATCAAATAAAATCCTAAAGGGATTTAAAAAGATAAAAAAAATAATAAATAAAATTATACAAGTTGGAATTACCATTTTGGGTCCTTAAATAAAAAGATATGGATTTTAGAAGCAAAGGAAGAAATAAATAAATAAGGACTATTTTAGAAAGCCAAATTAAATCTTGGCCAAACAAATAAAATGAAATATTTTTGTTTAATAAAAAGAGTAAAGGATTATTTAAATAAAATCCTAAGGATTTATTGATATCCAATTTTATTTAAATAAAGACAATTCCCAATTTAAATGAACATTAAATCATATTAAAGTATTTTAAATAATAATTCAAAGTGAAGTTATTTTGAATAAATAAAACCTACTGAAAAATATTTGGTAAAACTTAGAATTCAAATAGAGTTTGAAAACATAATTAATACCTTATTTGAATTAAGACAAGGGCCTATTTTAAATAATTAATATACCCTAAAAGAATAAAAGAAATATTCTAAATTGGACTTTAGAATATGTTAATAAACAGTATTAAAATATAATCAAAGTTTGGTAGAGGTTTGAATTCAAATAGTGTTTTAATTATTTGAATAAAAATTAAAACAAAAAATAGAAAAGGAAAAAGAAAAAGATCAGGAATAAAAAAAAGAAACAAACCCAGCCCAGCAGCAAGGCCCAGTCCAGCCCAAACTCGCAGCCCATTCCATCCCGAAGCGTTTTCTTTTCTCACGCGCAAACACACCCACGTAGACGCAGACCAGCAGACCCCACACACCCTCTCTCTCTCACACACAGACAACCAGGCCCCACTCTATCAGTCATCGTCTCCACCCTTGACCGTTCCCCTTGCACCTCGACGTTTACTACCGCGTTTAACTCTGGTAAATTCACATCAATGCGGCATTAAATCTCTCCAGAGACGACGCATTCTTAAACTCCCACTCCTCCTCTCTCTTTTCCCCCAGGCGCCATCTCTTCTCGGCCACCAGGCTACCACAATCGCTAGCTCGAACCCACTGTTCCCGACGAGCAACTCCGTCCAATTCCGGCGATGCTGATCCACCCCTTGCCTCCCAGTGCATACGAGGTTGCTCGCCATATTCCCCTGCATCTCCCAGTGCTGCTCGCTTGGCCGCGCTCGCTCCACAGCGTCGGCAACCAACTCGCCCGAGCATCACCGTCGTCTGCCACTACTCCGGCGAACTCTCTAGGTAGTTTCCGTCCGCCCATGTCCCTCTCGGTGATGCTCCTGTGATCTCCACACTCGCCCGCGTCTAACGCCCCCTCCCGTTTGCCTCAGCATGATCTGTAGGCTCGCCTTCGACGATGACAGGAAGCACCGACGCCGACGCCGTCTCCGACGAGCAATCGCCGCTACCCCCGAGCGCCCCTCGACCAACTGACCCCACCTCGAGCATCAATGCTTCACGGCGAGTCTGGTGAGCATCTTCTCCCCCTCCCGCGCTTCCTAGTTCGTCGACAACCTCACCGTCTGAGCGCGCGCCACCGTCCGCCGCCGCTAGCGCCGCCCAGTTTTGGTCAGGCGTCTGTACACCGTTAGATTCTAATCGCGTGGCTATGATAGAAGCCTAACCCGAAGGGGTATGCTCTGATCTGTGGCGTGCAATTTCAATAAGATCTGACGGTCCACAGAGCGCGATCCGCGCAAACCGGTACGCGCCAGTAAGAAAGCGCCACATGGTCAGTGCTTTGATTTAAAAACAGAAATGTATCTATTAGATATTCAAACTTGCAAAATTCATAACTTTAAACCTACACGTCCAAACTTTACAAATTTTATATCAATGGAATCATCAGAGAGATTACTTTGCAACCATGCACTTTTTTTAATGAATTGATTCTGTAAAATGGGTTGTTTTTGCAGAAAATCATTTAGGCTTATTTTGAATATAAAAATTGTTCTAGAAATGATTTTTGAGTAAAATCTTTGGCAAATGGTTTGTTTTGAACCTAGTGACCATAGAAACCAACTTGTGGATTTAAAAGCATATTTTGTGATACTAAAGAATAAATCTTTGAATAAGAACATTTCTAGTTAAATAAAAATATTGTTTATGTGTTAAAAATGCTTTTTGAGTAAAACCTTTGGAAAATGATGTGATTTAAACTCTTTAACCTTAATCACCATGTTTTGGGATTTGAAAACATATTTTGATGAACCTTAGTAAATTATTACTTTGTTAAAGGCATTTATAGCAAATAAAATATTGCTTTGAATTAAAAATGGGAATTTGGATGAAACCTTTTGCAAATGGATTAATATTAAAACACTTTGACCATAAACACTAACATTTGTGTTTAAAAATATATTTGACTAACACTACAAAATATTACTTTGATATAAATCATTTTAGCAAAAACAAAAATGATTTAAATGGCCATTTTCACTAACTTGAATTCAAATGATTTCACCACTTTTGTAAATGACCAATGGGAGCTTTAAAATGTTTATGGCCTATTAGAAACCACTTTTCCAAATAAAACAATATTTTGCATGCTTGCATGCATTGCTTGATCTTATTGTTTTATGTGGTGAATTATTTGAATGTTAGTTTGAATATGTGCTTGCTTGATTGAATTGTAGTGAAGTTTGAAGAGTGTGATTATTTGCAAGATCAAGGAGTGAACCAATATTCTCTACTAAAAAGGCAAGTGACACTATCATCCATGTCCTACTATTTTCATTACACTTAGTGGACTTTTGTAGTATGCATGGTAGGACTACTATATTTTTATGCTATGCTATATCCTATTAGGACATCCTTATATCCTCCTTAGTGAAAACATTGTAGTTGTAGTATGCTTAGCCCTTCTATATATTTGGGATGGAATACATGATATGATTATATAAAGTGTTGGAAAAACATATGTTTTATATGATAAAACAAATACTCAATGAACCACCTGGGTGGAAAGAGGATACTCACTTTTGGACAAGGTGGCAACAAAGGGAACCATGTTTATATGGCTATCTTTTTGTATGTGCACTAGAAGAAAACCACCCAGGGACTTAGAGATTGAACAAGTTTCTCGTACAGTGGCTTCGGTGTACAGCCACATGCTAAATGGGCTCTGGCTTAGTCAACTACATAGTGGAAGACCCTTGCATTGGCATCTTCGGGTTAACTAGAATTATCTATTGGAAATATATCCTTACATTGGTGCCTGGTAGACAAGCTAGCATTGTGTATTGGGAGGACTTCTATGGAAAGACTTTGTCACATTCTTGATCTGCCGGTACTCCATTAGGTGAGTACCTATCCAGCGTCCACTGGTGGAGTCAAGACGAGATTGTGTTATGTGGGTAAAGTGTACAACTTCTGCAGAAGATCAAATTCTAAGTACTTAGCCGTGTCCCCGATTACGGACAACTCTGATCAACTAAGGCCTGAAGCTATGGAAGATCTCGACATTCTAATTTCTCAAAGTAAAACTTGATGGTGTCAACAAGGGATTAGAAGCACTTGGAGTTTCCAAGGAGTTCAGAAATATTTTTAAAAGATCAAAACTATTTTGAAAAGTTAGGATAAAACTACATTGCTTTCTACAAATGAGCCTAAACCCTACTTAGCCAAATATGCATGTAATGATAGGATCCACTTATTTCTACATAGTAGTGAAACTTGCCAATACAATTCAAATGTATTGACCCTTGTGTCTGCAACTTATTATGTTGCAGGTTTGTTTGATGTTAGTGAAGTGTGTTGATTAGGATTACAAGTCTACAACCAACATGATTGCCTATGGCACTTTGGAGATGAAGGACTCCATGCTATAGTTATTTCTGCTGCATTGTAATGAGATAGCCAAATGAGCTATGTAAGATGTAATGAATTATTTTATTCCTGGTTATAAAGTTGTATTATGACCTTTGTTTCTTGATATTACATCTTAACTGTGGATGCTAGCTATTGATCCAGGAACTAGCATTGTAAACACAGGGATCTCTACCTTATTAAAGGTTGGGACCTCTACAAGGACCCTTCATCAAAGACAAATAACAGAAAGGCCATATAAGACTAGACACCCGATCTAAGATTCCCCCACCCTCCTACTGCTGTAACGGACGACTAAGGGCAAGGGAACCATTGCTGCCGACCGTGGGGAGTTGATCGCCTCATATCCACCTCCTGCTAGAGACCCTAGAAAAAGGGTCCATGTATGTCAAGTGCATATGCACCCAATTTGTGCCCAACCTTGACACGCTAGTTCTTGGATTTCTAGATTATTTGTATAGAATCACATAATATAGCCAATGTGACCAAAACACCGATCTAATGGAAGAGACTAAGCAATTGTATTTTAACACCCCCACATGACACATGGGGCTTTTCTACACGCACGTCTAGGCTCGCAGGCCAAGGACGTGGATCGTTGGATCTTTTTAGGATGGCTATACATATTTATTTAAATTGTGTTGGTCAGGATTTGAATCAGGGAGCTTTGATACTGTGTAGAATTGCATGTTCTACCAAATGCAATCAAAATATCCATATAATGAAAGAGACTATGAAATTGTATTTCTAGGCATTGGATGTCTAAATCGGCCCGACTAGTTCTGTTTGTCTACTTACATTATGACTAATTATTGCTAGAGACATTTTCTTAATCCAAAGTAAAATTCTTTTGTCTTTTGACAAATCCATAGAAAAATGGTACTCTTCTCAAGGGCTAAGGAAGAGAGAGTAACATCTTTAACCGTCATGTGGCACGATTAGAAGTAGGAGCGCGAGGGAGAGACAGGAAGATCTTTTCTTAGCATAAAGATACATATGCATTCTATATTTTTTGTTCTATAAATAAAAATAAAATCAATATATATAATGAACTAATCGTCCCAATTATATATATGTTTCTACGTTTGTGATCCTCACGTCGATATCTTCAAAATTATATCTCCTATTGATTTGTTTCCATAAATTATCCTTTATGCAAGGTGTACTTCCTAGGTAGGGTTGGGGTACTACTGTACTTGCCACGGTAATAATGTGTACTTTTTTAATCCGTGCTTAGCATGTTTGTGTATTCTCTTTTTGTGTTTATGTGATTCTTATATTTGTTCGCACATACTTCAAATGTTAGTATGTGTACTTCATAGGTCAGTGTATGTAATTTCCCTATTAATGTGTACTTCCCGTATTTAGTTTGTACATCCCATTTTATTGTGCTCATAGTTTCCATGTTTACTTTTGCTCTTCGTGTAAATATGTTTACTATGTAATATACTTCCCATTATTAGTGTATGTTACATCCCACGTCTGTGTACATGTATTTCTTATGTTATTGTGTGTGTTCGTCACGTCCAAGTGATGTGTACTTCATGTCTTTGTGTGTACTTTTCATGTGTATTTACCAAGTTAGTGTGTTTATATTTAACAATTGGTGTGTGCTCTCTAGTGTTAGTGTGTATAATTACCATATTAGTGTGTAACATCCTATTTTTTTACTTTGGACTTTATAGGATTTAATTGGACCTTTTTGCATTTTTAGCTATTCTTTTGGAATTTCATTTTTGCTATCCCAACTTTTGGCAAAATGATGTTTCGGAGCAACCTTGGTTCTGATTGAGATCTTATTGTTATATGTTTTGAAATATATATCAATAGCCCTACAAACCAATATTGGAAAATACCCTTTTTATTAACAGAACTCTCCGTTTTGCTTAACCTTACAAAGAAACCGCTATTTATTTATTTTTGCCGCGTCAATGATGTCCCACAAGTATAGGGGGTGTATCGCAGTACTTTCGATAAATAGGATTGTCGATCCCAACGAGGAGCAGAAGGTGTTGACTAGTGGTATGGAGCAGGAAATCTCTGTAAATACTTAGCAAATGGATTTTTAGTGGTTTTCTGATAAGGCAAAAAAACAAAGAGCAAGTAATGAAGAACAAATGCAGCAAGTGGTCCAATCCTTTCTTAGCAAAGGACAAGCCGGTGGAAATACTTATAAGGACCAAACGTTTTCGAGTATACATGGGAATTCTGTCAAGTGCTTTCGCTTCAAATAGCTGAGTACTCTTCTTTGGTGTTGTAAGTGTTGTGTGGGTGAAACTGTGCTAATGTACCAACCTTACTTGGACTAATACATACTTGTGATTAAACCCCCTGCAAGCATCCGCAACTACATGAAAGTAATTAAGATATAAACCTAACCACAGCCTTAAACTCTGAGATCCTACGCTCCCTTGTGCAAAGGTGTCCTAACGGGGGTTCAGGTTTCTATCACTCCGGCAACCCCACAATTAGTAGCCAAATACACAATGCATTCCCCTAGGCCCATAAATGGTGAAGTATCATGTAGTCGACGTTCACATGACACCACTAGAAGAATAGCACCACAACTTAAATACTAAACCATTGAATAATAACTCAACACAAATCCACTAATAACAACATGACTTCTCTCATGTTCTCAAGAACTAAACGAACTACTCACGATACATCATATGGAGCAAGATCAAAGATGATATGATAATGGATAACAATCTGAACATAAAAAATAATCCAATTGTTCCACTCACAAGCATCAACTATAATAGTAATTAACACCGGGAAAGTTCCCCTAGGAACTAAAGCAATATCCAACACAATTGTTACAGCGGGACGGAGTGATGATGATGGTGTTGGTGGAGATGATGGTGTGGATGATGATGATCCCGATGAAGCCTAGCTTGATGATGGTGTTGATGGCGACGATCTTCCCTCTCCGGGAAGGAATTCCCTCGATAGAAATCTGTCTGCCGAAGAGATCTTTCTCTCTCGGTGTTTTCCGCCCCGCAGAGGCGGCGGAAATCTATATGTGGTTGCTCCCCTCGTATTAGGGTTTCATAGGGAAGATATAGGCGAAGGGGCGGAGTCCGGAGCCGGGCAGGTGGGCCACACCTGCCCTAGGCGCGGTCTAGGGTGGGCCCGCGCCTAGGGGTGTGGGCCCCCTACGGCCTTTCTTCACTCCTCCTTTTGGCTTCCTCAATCTTCTAGAAAAATAATATTTTCCCATATTTTTCTGGTATTTTTTTGATCTTCGCGAAATTGCATCAAAACGCCTTCTTTTCCATCAGAATCCAGACTTCGGCAGTTCATCCTCCAAGAATCATCCAACATGCAAAAACAGTGGAGAAGACATAAGTAATACCTCATAATAAGACATATATCAATGAATAGAGGAAAATTATGATATACAATGGTGATGCAAATTGGACGTATCAACTCCCCCCAAGCTTAGACCTTCGCTTGTCCCCAAGCGAAAACTAAGCTCAGTAAACATGTCCACAAGTTTATGGAGTGAAGTGTCGATAAACGAATATGGACAAGAAGCATCACACTTACCATTACACAACTTATAGAAGCAAGCAACTCACCATTATATAACTTAGCTTGCAACAAGTACAAGAGTCACAATAGAGATGCATAAAGATAAATCATAATTGGAATTGGCAAACTCTTGTTCCTGGTCAGAGAACAGCTGGAAAATGGTTTCACAAAAAGCTTTTTGTATAAGTTTTATAACAGGAGCACTCTTTTCTCAAAAAGGTTTTTCAATGAAGGCTTTCAAAGTAATACTCAATAGATAAGAGTTTTGTGCAAACAAGGAAGATAAAGAACATGATTGAATAAATCACTATATGAATGCTTGAAACACAACAACTCAAATGCATGCTGGAGATAGAGAGGAAGTAGGTTTACTAACTTAACTTGGTAGCTAGGAGAAAGGTCCCTTTATAGAGGGAAGCAGGGATTACAAGTCAAAATGAGCTTCCAAAAGATTATGGTACTTACTAGCTTTGAGCCCTCATTGCCCCTATCATAGGCATCTTGAGATGATTAAGGTTAAAGTGCACAAATATGGAGTATATGCTTGACAAAATATAAGTTGTCAATCTCATGTCCCTTGAATATGAGGGCCACTCCTCGTGCTACTCAACTTTGGTCACCGGTAGGTTCTTATCATTGTAAGTACATGCGTATCATAGAGAACCGCCAACAAGGTACCCCTTGCACATGGTACAGGAGCTTTCCCATAACCAAAATGACAAGGCAAGCAGACAGTGAGCATCTCAGCGATCTTTTTATTTACTATGTACATAGCTTTTTATTGAGGATGCTTCATAGATATCTCACTATGGTGATGCTGCAAGTTTCCACCATGATTAGGCATGGCTTAAGCTAGAGTCCTAGGCGTTTCTCTAACACAAAATACAGACTCCATGGACTTACAAGTTCCCTCTTTATTTCACACCGTTGACATCCATTGACAAAAGAGCACGATATCAACTGAGTACAAAGTACAGGTGCAATGTTGAAAACGTTCCCCGTGACAGCACGGTTCTGCTAATTCCAACGTATAGATGCAAGCTATACAACTTCAATGGCACAATGGTTCAAGTCTATTAGGGGCAAGAAAATAAGGTGTGCCATCAAGTTCGTGAGAGCTTTACTAACTAGTTTTCACATAACAAAATACTTTTTAATTCGAAAGGTAGATGCAGCTTGAGAATTTGCTTGGAGTTGCAAAAGCTACTAGGTAGATATGGTGGACACAAATGGCAAAGGTTTTGGTTCAAAGGGATTGGAAACATGAGAAATATGCCTTCTCAAAACAGGTTTTTGGCTAGCAAGGCTAGGTAGCAAGCAGGAGAGTTGAAAGAAACAAGCAAACATACAAGTAATAAAGCCAAACATGCAATCTTCTTTGAATACGTAAAAGATATTAATAAAGAATACTAAGCTTATGAGCCAACAAGAAATAAAATAAATGATACAAAATACATGTAAGCTTTTTCTCTTTTTATTTCAAACCTCAAAAAGTATTGCTACTGACCAGAACTCGATTTGCCAAAACCAATTTAGATCCACTTGATGATCCCAAAGTGATGCCAATACTGGTCAACAAGATCCGTCATATAATAGAGATTACAGACTAAAATAAGAAGTGCAAAAAGTAAAAGATGAAGCTTCTCATTAATATTCCAATAAAGGCACTCACACCAAGGGATACATAGATAATCAACTAAAGGAGAGATACTTCCACATGCAAAAAAACTATAAGATAACTGATACGTTGGAAATGTATCTATAATTTGTGATGCTCCATGCTTGTTTAGTATCTACTTTGCTTTACTTGTCCACACTTTGAGGTGCTTTTTATTTGTTTTCTGGTACTAACCTACTAACAAGTTGCAACAGTGCGAGATGCCTGTTTCTGTTGTTTTTGTTTCAGAAAAGTTAGTAAAGAAATATTCTCAGAATTATACGGGACAAAGGACAAAGTCAATTACTCTCCATGGGGAACAAGAAGTCCAGAGGAGAGCCGGAGGGGCCGGCCAGAGGGGCCAGACCCACCCTAGGCGCGAGTGGGCCCCACCCTGCGCCTGGCTAGGGTTTGGTCGCCCTGGCCGCCGCCTCGTTCTCCCCCTTCGCCTATAAGAAGCCCTTGATGCAGAAACCCTGAGTACCCAATAAAATCTTCACGAAACCGTCTGTAGACGCCACCACCATCGTCCCTAGATCAGGGGGATCTGAAGTTCTTCTTGGCACCCTGCCGGAGGGGAGATCATCATGGAGGCTTTCTCTCCGGTATGATGTGTGATTAGTTCCACCTTGGACTATGGGTCCATGTAGTAGCTAGATGGTTGTATCTCCTCCTTTGTGCTTTCATGTATTTATCTTGTGAGCTCCGTTCATGATCAAGATCTAATCTATTTGTAATCATGCATGTTGTGTTTGTGGGGATCCGATGGATATTGAGATTATTATGTTGGTTTGATTAATGGTTTTGTCTTTATGATTCTATCATGTTTGTGATGTTTGTGATCTTGCATACTCTCCGTTGTTAGTAGCTATCTTGGCCAAGTAGTTTCTAGTGACTCCAAGAGGGGGTATTTATGCTCGATAGTGGGTTCATGCCTCTAGTTTCCAAGGGAAATGACAATAATATCTTCGGTTGTAGATGTGTTTTGCTACTAGGGAGAAAACAAAGGTCTCTTGTTCATGGAACATGTGGACTGTTTACCTTACACACTTTGCTTAAAGCAGTTGTCTGTTTCTTGCAACTTAATACTGGAGGGGGTTCGGATGATAACCTGAAGGTGGACTTCTAGTCATAGATGCAGTTGGATGGCGGTCTATGTATCTTGTTTTATTGCCTAATCAACCTCATAGGATCTTTCTGACTAGTAATTGCATTGTTATGCCTTGCTCAGTTCTTGTCAATTGCCCTGCTATAATTTGTTTACCCTTCATGCCATGTTGTTTATCTAAGGAGAGCACCTCTAGTGAACTATGGACCCCGGTCCAATCTTTACCATTGATACATCTTCCACTGTTACTTGTTTACTTGCTGCAAACCATTACGTTCCACACCATACGTTTAATCCTTTGTTACAGCAAACCAGTGAGCTTGACAACCTCACTGTTCGTTGGGGCAAAGTCTTGAGTTTGTGTTGTGCATGTCTCCACGTTGTTCGCAACACATGTGTGACGTTTCCTTACTCCTTATGGTTCGATAACCTCGGTCTCAACTGAGGGAAAACTTGATGCTTCCTCTTCACACCCTACGCTTGGGGTTACCAACAAAGTGCCACATCAAGCACCATCAAGTCTTTCTGGCGCCATTGCCGGGGAGGCTAAGGACGTCTTCACTAGGGGAGTCCTTCACTTACTTTCTCTTTACTTTGTTTTTAGTTTGCCTTGTTTCTTTTCTTGGTTTTGTCTTCCTCTTTTAAAAAAAACCCAAAAAAATTAGTCTAGTTTGGTCTGCTTGCTTTATTCAAAAACACAAAAAAAATAGTTCCTATTCTAGTTGGTGGTCAGTTATTGCCTTGCTTGTTCATGCTTTCTATCAATGGATGGTTTCTTTGAAACTAGTTCTTATTGGCAAGGTGGGTTCACGGAAGAACAAAAGTATTATTATAAGGAACACCGTTTGTCACAAAAAGGGAAACACTTATGGGAACAAATTGATAAGTTGAATACTATTGCTAGAGACGTGTGCTCTACTTATAACGTTACTTATTGCTTTGATAAATCTTGTTGCTGCAGGAGGTATAAACACCTTCCTTTTCAATGTGAGTATAATGATAATGTTACCATATCCTCTTATGTTAAAGGAAATTATGACATTTATGATGTGGAACAAATTGAAGAATTTATTGCCTTCAAGGGTGCATTTGAACTTGCCAGTTTGCTTGAAAATACTGATGATGTACCTTATGAACATGAGGTTTATGAGATACTTAAATTTTGCTTTGACAAATACAAGGAAGAAAATGGCTATATTGTTGAATATTTTAATAGGTGCTTTCCATAACTGGAAGAGACTAATGCCTTGCAGGATCCTATGGAAGAAGGAATTGTTGAAACTGGAAGCTCATTGGATGAAAAAGAGGAGGAGAGTGATGAACAAAAGGAGGAAGAATGGATCTACCCATGTCTACCTTCTAATAAGAGTAACTCTTTACCTCTTATATTATTTGATTGTCCCCCCATGCTTACCAAAGGAGGATTAATATTATGTTCCGGTGGATCCTTTTGAAATATCTACTTTGGGTAAAACCTGCGAAGGTTTTAATCCCACTATTTTTGAGTTTGATAGAAATTATGTGTTTGTAGATCATGAAAAGCATGTTTTATGTGATAGCTATATTGTTGAGTTTATTCATGATGCTACTGAAAATTATTATGAGAGAGGAAAGTATGGTTGTAGAAGTTTTCATGGTACTGAAACACCTCTATATGTGGTGAAAGTTTTGAAGTTGCTCTTGTTTCATCTTCCTATGCCTGTCACTTTTCTCTTTGTAAATTTATTTGCATACAAGATTCCTATGCATAGGAAGTGGGTTAGAATTAAATGTGTTTTGCATTTTCTTCTTGATGCTCTCTTTGACTTCAATTCATAATTCTTATGTGAGCATCTTCTCAAGCTATCAAGCCTAACTTAAAGGCGTTAAAGAAAAGTACTTGTTGGGAGATAACCCAAGAGTTTCCTCGAGTCTTGGAAATTATTACTTCAGTAATGACCTCTCCTTATCCTTTTTTGTTTTATTTTTGTGCCAAGAATGACCTCTAATGAGAGGGAAATAAGATTTGGGGAGTTGCTGTCCGGAAACAGATTTTTGTCCTCCACCAAAAAAAATCGTGAGGAGGCTCTGTAACTCGGATTGAGCTCAAAATTTACAAATAAATCCCCCAGTATGTTAGCTAACTTCCGTTAGTTCAACACGTTTTGATTTTAGCAACAAAAGATATTCAAAAAATTAGTTTCTACCTGCTGGTCTGTTTTGACAGATTTCTGCCAGTATTTGCATTTGCTTCTTATTGATTCCTTTTTGAGTTCTCTTCAGGTAAATTGAGCTTTTTGAAGGAGTTACTACAGTATCTTGTGTTTTTAGTGAAAAGCCTTGCTATTCCAAAGCTTTGCCGGTGGTCTAATATCTTTTGAATACACTAATGTTGCTAATGAAGATTGTGGGAAGTTTTGTATGAAGGAAAAATTTCAGGTGTAGAGAGAGAATGATGCAATGAGATGAATAATGGACAAAAGCTCAAGATTGGGGATGCCACCATTGTGTCACCCCAAGAAATATCCAAGATGTACAAGCGTCAAAGCTTCGGGATGCCCAAGGCATCCCCTTCTTCATCAATAAAAAGCTCAGGTCTGTCTAGACACTTAGTTTTTATTGTTTCATGCACAGTTGTGTTGTTCTTGGAGCATCTTAGTTTTCGTTTGCTTTGCTTAGGTTGTTTAGTTTGCTTAAATAAAGAAGTTTGGACCCCCATTCTGGCTGTGTTGTTTTGCAAGTAAGGTTGCTTGGTGTTGGGAAGGAGTAGTAAGTTCTTGCTTGAAGTGCAAGAGGAGCTTGCATTGACTGTGACTTAGACTTTAGCATAACATGCTAGGTGTTGTTTTAGCATTATGCTTAGTGATTATTGATGTAGCATGTCTTGTTCCAAACAATTGGGATTGCTTAGTGTGCCTTGAAGAAATTATGCGTTGTTTTAGCATGCAAAAGCATAGTATTGTGGTATTCTCCTTTGATGTTTTGATTGGGTTGACTTGGAACATGCTCACACCATGTTATGACTATGACAAGTCACCATTAGCCTCTATGATCATTTAGTCCTTGAATTGTAGTACCACTCTTTGCTTTGATTAGTTTGCTTTGTTGCACTGCATGATTTTGGCCATTATTGCTCTCTTAGTTGGTTGCTCCCAGTCTTTTGCTAGTCTCCACTTGTATGAGTAAGGTCTACTCATGCCTCCAACTCCCAAGAAACCAAGTTATTCCGAAGTGTCCACTATAAATTCCTATGCATGGTGTGTTACAACATTCCAAGTATATTCTTGTTTTCAACTATCTTCCAATTAAAAACTATTTTGTTATGTGAAAACTTAGTGATTAAAGCCCTCACGAACTTGATGGCACACTTTATTCTTTGCCCCTAATAAAATTGAACCATTGTGACAACTTTGTTGTATATGCTTGCACTTATAAGTTGGAGTTAGCAGAACCGTGCTGTCACGGGGAACGTTTTAAACATTGCACTTGTACCTTGTTGTACTCAGTTGATATCATGTTGTTTTGTATATGGATGTCACCGGTGTGAAATAAAGAGGGGACTTGTAAGTCCATGGAGTTTGTATTCTGTGTTAGAGAAACGCCTGGCCGCTAGCCTAAGCCATGCCTAATCATGGTGGAAACTTGCAGCGTCACCATAATGAGCGATCTATGAAGCATCCTCTATAAAAATCTATGCATATGGTAAATAAAAAGATTGCCGAGATGCTCATTGTCTGCTTGCCTTGTCATTTTGGTTATGAGAAAGCTCCTGTACCATGTGCAAGGGGTACCCCGTTGGCGGTTCTCAATGATATGCAAATACTTACAATGACAAGAACTTACCTGGAACCAAAGTTGAGTATGCATGAGGTGTAGCCCCTCGTATTCAAGGGACTTGAGATTGCCAGCTTATACTTCGTCAAGCATATACTCCAGCTTTGCCACTTCAAGATGTTTATAGGGGCAATGAGGGCTGAAAGCTAACAAGTACCATAATTTTTGGAAGCTCTTTTTGAAACTTGTAATCCCCGCTTCCTTTATAAAAAAGTCCTTTCTTCCACCACTATTGAGTCTCCACCTTCTACCTTTAGGCACCATTAAGAGAGCATAGTTGTCATTCTGTGTGTAGTGTTCCAAAGCTTATTAAATGATGCATATTGTGTTATTACTTGCTCTTGTGCTACTTGTTTCTAGTCACCCTTGTGAACTTTGCAGGTGTCCAATGCATTTTATTGCTAATCTATGAGGGAAAAGCTGAATGCCATTATGCTATGTTTTCTACATGTGAAACAAACAAACGTTTTTCAATGCATGATATTCATGATCTTTGTTTGTAGCCTTTCATGTTGCATGCATAGTTACTATGTCCTATTGTTAGAACTCCATCTTTCATGCACATGTTTAGATTTCTTTGATTCTAGCTTTCAATGCTTGCAAATGGTTGGATCTTTATTGTGAGGGTGCATGTCACCTCAAAAATTATTCTGTTTATCACTTACCTACTTGAGGACGAGCAGGAGTTAAGCTTGGGGATGTTGACACGTTGTAAACGTATCTATAATTTTTGATGCTCAATGCTTGTTTAGTATCTACTTTGCTTTACTTGTCAACAGTTTGAGGTGCTTTTTACATGTTTTCTGGTACTAACCTACTAACAAGTTGCAACAGTGCCAGATGCCTGTTTTCTGCTGTTTTTGGTTTCAGAAAAGTTAGTAAAGAATTATTCTCGGAATTGTACGGGACAAAGGACAAAGTCAATTACTTTTCGTGGGGAACAAGAAGTCCAGAAGAGAGCCGGAGGGGCCAGCCAGAGGGGCCAGACCCATCCCAGGCGCGGGTGTGCCCCACCCTGTGCCTGGCTAGGGTTTGGTCGCCCTGGCCGCCGCCTCGGTCTCCCCCTTCGCCTATAAGAAGCCCCCGATGCAGAAACCCTAAGTACCCGATCAAATCTCCACGAAACCGTCTGTAGCCGCCGCCACCATCGTCCCTAGATCGGGGGGATCTGAAGTTCTTCCCGGCACGCTGCCGGAGGGGAGATCATCCCGGAGGCCTTCTCTCCGGTATGATGCACGAGTAGTTCCACCTTGGACTATGGGTCCATGTAGTAGCTAGATGGTTGTATCTCCTCCTTTGTGCTTTCATGTATAGATCTTGTGAGCTCCGTTCATGATCAAGATCTAATCTATTTGTAATCATGCATGTTGTGTTTGTGGGGATCCGATGGATATTGAGATTATTATGTTGGTTTGATTAATGGTTTTGTCTTTATGATTCTATCATGTTTGTGTTGTTTGTGATCTTGCATGCTCTCCGTTGTTAGTATCTATCTTGGCCAAGTAGTTGCTAGTGACTCCAAGAGGGGGTATTTATGCTCGATAGTGGGTTCATGCCTCTAGTTTCCAAGGGAAGTGACAATAATCTCTTCGGTTGTAGATGTGTTGTTACTACTAGGGAGAAAACAACAGTCTCTTGTTCATGGAACATGTGGACTGTTTACCTTACACACTTTGCTTAAAGCAGTTGTCTGTTTCTTGCAACTTAATACTAGAGGGGGTTCGGATGATAACCTGAAGGTGGACTTCAAGTCATAGATGCAGTTGGATGGCGGTATATGTATCTTGTTTTATTGCCCAATCAACCTCATAGGATCTTTTTGACTAGTAATTGCATTGTTATGCCTTGTTCAGTTCCTGTCAATTGCCCTGCTGTAATTTGTTTACCCTTCATGCCATGTTTTTTTATCTAAGGAGAGCACCTCTAGTGAACTATGGACCTTGGTCCAATCTTTACCATTGATACATCTTCCACTGTTACTTGTTTACTTGCTGCAAACCATTACCTTCCACACCATACGTTTAATCCTTTGTTACAACAAACCGGTGAGCTTGACAACCTCATTGTTCATTGGGGCAAAGTCTTGAGTTTGTGTTGTGCATGTCTCCACGTTGTTTGCAACACCTGTGTGACGTTTCTGTAGGGGTTCAAATCTTTAATAAGATAGAGCCTCCTATGTTTAACAATGCTAGTCCCTGGATCAAAAGCTAGCATCCACAGTTTAGATGTAATATCAAGAAACAAGGGTCATAATATAACCTTATAACCAGGAATAACATAATTTTATTACATCAAACATAGCTCATTAGGCTATTACATTACATTGCAGCGGAATAACAATAAGCATGGGGTCCTTCATCTTCAAAGTGCCACAGGCAGATGTTGGTTGTAGACTTTGTAATCCTAATCAATCAATCTTCACTAAAAACAATCAAACCTGCAACATACAAGTTACAGCCACAAGGGTCAATACATTTGAATTGTATTGGCAAGTGATACTATGGTAGTATAGTGGTATCTATCATCTATATGCATTTGGCTAAGTGGAGTTGAGGCTTGCATTGCTTAAAATAGATTTTTCCTTAACTTTTGAAAATACTAAGTTTTTGCTTTGACAAAATCATTTTTCTCAATCAAAGATTTCAAGATCCTTGTACCAAGCCATCTCTCCATCAATGATTGAAGAATTCAAACAACCCTTGTTCAAACCACAAGATTTTAATTTAGAAATTTGAATGATGAGATTCTTGATTGCTTCCATGTCTTGATGCTCAAATTGTCCTTTACCAGGGACATGGCTAAGTACTTAGGTTTTACACTCTGCAGAGGTGGTGCACTTTCCCCACAAGACTTGGTTTCCCAAGACAAGATCTTTCAGAAGCTTTCCCTTAGACCAATATGGACGCGCTCCAACCTATCAAACACTACCACCCACTGTCCATATGGCTAAGTTCTTGCAACCTATATGATCATGGCAGAGCTCATATTGCCAAGTGGTTGCACTTGAAGCTTCTCAACATTTGACATCTCAAATCCCTTTGTTCCTGGGTGGCATACCACAAGTGAGATACACAATCCAAGTCCATGGCATTGTGAACCACTCAACCATTCTCCACCAAGCTATTCCATTCCACCCAGGTGATTCATTAACTTAGTTGTTTTATTAGACAAAATCACAAGTCCTTAGACTTAGAATATTTTTCCATAGTGTGAATATATATTCCACCCATGTTTTCTATTAGCTAGGCTAAGCATTGGTAGTAGTAGGAATCTCTAACTTAGGAAAATCCTACTAAGGATTCATCTACTAGGTTTTCCTATAGCAAGATCTATACTTAGCAAAATCCATGCAAGTTTACTTAGCAAAATCACTAATGCATAGAAAAAGTAATGGGACAAAAAGTATGAAGCATCACTTGCCTTTTTGGTAGGGAATGGTGGTTCACTCCTTGATCTTTCTAGTCTCACACTTCACTACAAATCAATCAAGCAAACACAAATTCAATTCACATTCCAAACCAAAGTCAAACAAACAATTCTTCACACACACAAAGTAATGGAATCTAAGTCATGCATGGGAGCATGCACAAGATAGTTTTATTTTGCAAGGAGGTCTTGTATTGGGTTTCTAAACTTTGTAAGATCCAAATTGGTCATTTACCAAAGTGGCAAAGTCATTAGCAAGAGGGTTTTGTCCAAAAACTATTTTTAAATCCATTCTTCATTTCATGTGGTGAAAATTGTTTTTATTAAGGCAAAACTCTTAAGTTGTTCACCAAATGAGTTGCTATTGCAAAGCTTGGTGTTTTAGGTCAGTAGGTTTGGTCCAAAACCTTTCCTTAAGGTTTTCTTTCCATAAACATTTTTATAACCAAAAACCATTCTTTTTATTTGGCTAGAAAATGACTAATTCAAGTAATCCAGCTAAAATCTTTCCAAAATCATTTTTAACACAAAGGGTTGGTTCCTAGGGTCAGTAAGGTCACAACAATCCAATTTGCAAAGGTTTTATCCTTAAATTCAATTTTAACCAATTTTTATACTCTAAACAAGCTCACAAAAGTTTCTGCAAATTCAAACAAGCTAACAGATACTATTTGCTAAACTAAGGGCATGGTTGGCTAGGGTTTGTTCTCCTGAATCCAATGATATAAAATTTGCCAAATTTGGACGTGTGGATCAAAAGTTATAAGGGTTTGAAAATGGCATCAAATTCTGATTTCAATTTCTGTTTTTAAACAGACAGGTGACACGCGGCGTGATCTTACTGGTTGATACCGGTTCGGCCGGATCAGTCGCTGGGGAGCGTTGGATCTAGTTAGATCGAGTGGTTCTGGAAGCATACCCCTTCGGCGTTAAATGATTCTATCGTGCCCGCCCGATCTAGATCGAACGGTTGCGACAGGCTCGACCTAAAGTGGGCGGCGCTGCGGTGGCTAGCGGCGGCGGAGCGGTCGGTCGTCGACGGTGCCGGTGCTACTGGAGTTGAGGGAGAAAGGGGAGATGCTCACCGGGCTCAGGGGGTCACGGCGATGCTCGAGGAGGTGTTGGTCGGACGAGGGGCGCTCGGGGGCAGCTGCGATTGCTCGTCGGAGTTGGTTCTGGCGACGGTCGCGTGCGGTCAAGGTCGAGGATGACGCTGTGGTCCACGGGAAGACAAACGGAGGACGGGGTTAGCTGCGCAAGATCATGGCAAGGATGTGTGCGTGAACGGAAGGGGTCGGGGTGGTCTGGAATTACCGGAGGAGCTCGACGGAGGCGAGACAGACGGCGGCACTCAGAACTTTTGTCGAAGATGGTTTCCTGGGGCGCCCGCGGTTGAACGAAGTGTACTAGGAGATGCTCCAGAGAGTGGGGAGGCTGCTAGGTTGCATAGGAAGGCAGGAGGTGGAGTGTGTTGGCCGGAATCGGCGAGAACGGTCGTCGGAGACAGAGGAAGTGCTGGGCAAATTCTCCGGCCTGGGGGCATGTCGAGGAGGGGCGTCTGGGGGAAATGGAGGAGGAGGAGCAGGCGGTTAAATGGGCGTTGTCGCGACGAGGAATTAACGCGGCGTTAAGGCGTAATCAAGCCGAGAAATTAAGCCTGCAACGGCGGGGAGAGGGGGAAGAACGGGTCGTGGGAGTGGGGAAGGAGAACAGTGGAGTGGGGCCATTGCGTCAGTGGGAAAAAGAGGGAGAGGGAGGGTCCACCTGTCAGCTGCTCAGCGGGTTCTCTCTGCGGTGAAGAAAACGGTTCGGGGAAAAATAAGAGGAGGTGGGGTCTGTTGTCAGCGAGTGAGTGAGAGGGAGAAGTGGGTCCCGTTTGTCTGTGACTGAGTGGGTAAGAAAGTTGGTGCCACTTGTTTTATTCGAGGAGAAGTCTGGGCTGGTTTTGCTGGGCCTTAGTGGGCTGGGCCTGTTGCACTATTTTTTTCTGTCTAAACACTTTTTCCTTCTCTAAATCTATTTTTCTGTTTTGAATTTCAAATCAATTATTCAAACATTCAAACAAATCAAACAATTCAAACAAACACTCAACTTTACACTTTGAATTTGGTTCTGTTTGTCAACATAATCCAAATCCAAAATAAATAATATTTTAAATCTTTTTAGGTTCCCTTTATTAATTAATTAAAATGGACCATGGTTTATTAATAAAATAGGGTTTGGTTTATTTAATAAAATCTCCATTTTAAATCCAAATATTTTCAAAACCAATCAGTAGATTTTATTTGGAAATAAAGAATATTTGGAAATTTGTTTAAAACAAAATAACATTTTTGCTAAAGGGACCATTAGTAATTAAATAAAAATGGGCTTTAGTGATTAATTCAAATAGGATTTGTTCTATTTGAGATATATATTTTGAAATCTAAAATAAAGCCAAAACATTTTAGTAGATTTTATTTGTGAATATAAAATACTTAGAAAACTTATTTAAAACAAAATAATAAGTTTTAGTGTTTATTTAAAATGGGAAAAGCCTTTACTTAAATAAAAATTGGATATTAAATCCTCATTATTTTATTTAAATAAACCTTTACTATTTTTATTCAAAACAAAATGTTTTAATTCCAAAGTTTGGTCAAGGTTTAATTTGGCTTTATAAAATAATCCTTATTTATGAATCCACCTTTTCTTTTGAAAACCAAATCTTTTATTAAGAGATCCAAAATAGTATTTTAAATATTTTTATTTTCCTTTAATAAAAGTTTATCTTTTTAAATCTCTTTAGGATTTATCTGATTCAAATTGGTTTGAGGTTCCAATTGAATTCAAAAAGTTTCTTCTGGCTAAGAAAATCAAACAAAGTTTTATTTTATTAATTTATTTTCACATTACAAGATTTGGAAAATCTTGGGATGTGACAGACTACCACCCTTAAAATAAATCTCGTCCCGAGATTTGGGGAGGCTAGGGTTACAAGAAAGTTCAAAACAACTAGGGTACTACCACCCTTAAAAATTTTCAAACAAAAATTACATATTGGCCTTCTTGGGTCCTGGAAAAACTTCTCTAAGCAAATTTTTGCTTTATTTCTATACTTGACTCATGGGCCAAGGTTGAGATCCTTCATAGACTTGTTTAACTTGTTCTCCATCCTTTCTGGACAATTGTTTGCATAGTGGCCTAGTTCCTTGCATTTGAAACATGTGACAAGGCTGAGATCCCTCATTGGCTGGTTTATCTTATGCTTCATCTTTTCAGGACAGTGGTTTGCATAATGTCCTAACTCTTTGCAGTGTTTGCACATCACTTGGCTAAAATCCTTCCTTATCTTGGGTTTCACTAGCTTTTGTTTGTCTTCTTGTCTCTTCTTCTTTTCTGGGCATTCATTGGCATAGTGTCCCATCTCTTTGCAATTGTAACATTGCAACAGGCTTTTGTCTTTCATCTTCTTTTTGGGTCTCTCCAAAGCTAGGAGTTCTTCTAGTTCATGTTCTTCATAGGTGGGAGATCTTTCTCTCTTCTTGAGGCATTGATCTTCATGTTCCATGGATGCATGATCCTTGTCTCTAAAAATATTGCTAGCTTGGGTTCCTTCTAGAATAACATCTTTGTCATCCTTGTTGTCATTAGCTCTTTGGGAAAGGTTTTCTCTCATGTTGATCATTTGAGTAACTAATCCTTGCAACAATTGAGATTGAAGTTTCAAAATTCTTTGTATGGTTGGGTCTAGTCCATTGTTGTTGGCTAAAAGCTGAGTTGTCTCTTGGCTCAACTAGTTTTGGGTTACTATAAGTTCTCTCATGTTGTCTTCTTGGTTGGTGTTGGTGTCTCTTGGAGTAGTCATCTGTTTGGGTTTTGATGGGAGATTAGAATAGGCAAGATATTTCTAAGGAATTATTTCTAATCACACACATCACAATTCACACAAACAGTGTTCAAGCAATCACAAACAAACATTTCACTCAAACAACAAAGTTCAAGCACATTTTTAGGCAACAAAATATTTTTGTTACACCACCTAAGTTGGTGTGTTTGTCTTAACTAAAATATGGTGGTCCATCTATATGGTTCACTTGTGATCTTTCCATCCTTCATGATTCTTCTTGTATGAGATCATGGTTTCCTTGAGATAAACTCTTAGTTGCAATACTTCAAAGTTGTTGGTGGCTCCTTCTTATTTTGCATTCCCTTAGTCTCCAAATCTTGAGCAAGATTTCCTTGTCTTACTTGTAGTCCTTAGTGGTATCCATGTTGGAAGTCCTTGGTGAATAAGCTGAAGATGTTGAAGTCATTAGAGCTGAAGATGTTGAAGTCATTAGAGCTGAAGATGTTGAAGTAGTCCTTTGCACATGGTGTAGTCTTTGGTCATGGGGTAGGTTTTTCCATCAAGTTGAAGTAGAAGAGATGTAGGGTTGAAACCAAAATGGTTGAGGAAAGAATTTACAAGATTTTTGTAAATAAGTTTTTGGAACAAATACAACTCCTATTTTTTTTTCTAAGGGTTTTTGTCCAATCCTAGGTTTACAAATCCCACAGGCAACACAATGCTCTGATACCATCTGTAGGGGTCCCAACCTTTAATAAGATAGAGCCTCCTGTGTTTAACAATGCTAGTCCCTGGATCAAAAGCTAGCATCCACAGTTTAGATGTAATATCAAGAAACAAGGGTCATAATATAACCTTATAACCAGGAATAACATAATTTTATTACATCAAACATAGCTCATTAGGCTATTACATTACATTGCAGCGGAATAACAATAAGCATGGGGTCCTTCATCTTCAAAGTGCCACAGGCAGATGTTGGTTGTAGACTTTGTAATCCTAATCAATCAATCTTCACTAAAAACAATCAAACCTGCAACATACAAGTTACAGCCACAAGGGTCAATACATTTGAATTGTATTGGCAAGTGATACTATGGTAGTATAGTGGTATCTATCATCTATATGCATTTGGCTAAGTGGAGTTGAGGCTTGCATTGCTTAAAATAGATTTTTCCTTAACTTTTGAAAATAGTGTGTTTTTGCTTTGACAAAATCATTTTTCTCAATCAAAGATTTCAAGATCCTTGTACCAAGCCATCTCTCCATCAATGATTGAAGAATTCAAACAACCCTTGTTCAAACCACAAGATTTTAATTTAGAAATTTGAATGATGAGATTCTTGATTGCTTCCATGTCTTGATGCTCAAATTGTCCTTTACCAGGGACATGGCTAAGTACTTAGGTTTTACACTCTGCAGAGGTGGTGCACTTTCCCCACAAGACTTGGTTTCCCAAGACAAGATCTTTCAGAAGCTTTCCCTTAGACCAATATGGACGCGCTCCAACCTATCAAACACTACCACCCACTGTCCATATGGCTAAGTTCTTGCAACCTATATGATCATGGCAGAGCCCATATTGCCAAGTGGTTGCACTTGAAGCTTCTCAACATTTGACATCTCAAATCCCTTTGTTCCTGGGTGGCATACCACAAGTGAGATACACAATCCAAGTCCATGGCATTGTGAACCACTCAACCATTCTCCACCAAGCTATTCCATTCCACCCAGGTGATTCATTAACTTAGTTGTTTTATTAGACAAAATCACAAGTCCTTAGACTTAGAATATTTTTCCATAGTGTGAATATATATTCCACCCATGTTTTCTATTAGCTAGGCTAAGCATTGGTAGTAGTAGGAATCTCTAACTTAGGAAAATCCTACTAAGGATTCATCTACTAGGTTTTCCTATAGCAAGATCTATACTTAGCAAAATCCATGCAAGTTTACTTAGCAAAATCACTAATGCATAGAAAAAGTAATGGGACAAAAAGTATGAAGCATCACTTGCCTTTTTGGTAGGGAATGGTGGTTCACTCCTTGATCTTTCTAGTCTCACACTTCACTACAAATCAATCAAGCAAACACAAATTCAATTCACATTCCAAACCAAAGTCAAACAAACAATTCTTCACACACACAAAGTAATGGAATCTAAGTCATGCATGGGAGCATGCACAAGATAGTTTTATTTTGCAAGGAGGTCTTGTATTGGGTTTCTAAACTTTGTAAGATCCAAATTGGTCATTTACCAAAGTGGCAAAGTCATTAGCAAGAGGGTTTTGTCCAAAAACTATTTTTAAATCCATTCTTCATTTCATGTGGTGAAAATTGTTTTTATTAAGGCAAAACTCTTAAGTTGTTCACCAAATGAGTTGCTATTGCAAAGCTTGGTGTTTTAGGTCAGTAGGTTTGGTCCAAAACCTTTCCTTAAGGTTTTCTTTCCATAAACATTTTTATAACCAAAAACCATTCTTTTTATTTGGCTAGAAAATGACTAATTCAAGTAATCCAGCTAAAATCTTTCCAAAATCATTTTTAACACAAAGGGTTGGTTCCTAGGGTCAGTAAGGTCACAACAATCCAATTTGCAAAGGTTTTATCCTTAAATTCAATTTTAACCAATTTTTATACTCTAAACAAGCTCACAAAAGTTTCTGCAAATTCAAACAAGCTAACAGATACTATTTGCTAAACTAAGGGCATGGTTGGCTAGGGTTTGTTCTCCTGAATCCAATGATATAAAATTTGCCAAATTTGGATGTGTGGATCAAAAGTTATAAGGGTTTGAAAATGGCATCAAATTCTGATTTCAATTTCTGTTTTTAAACAGACAGGTGACACACGGCGTGATCTTACTGGTTGATACCGGTTCGGCCGGATCAGTCGCTGGGGAGCGTTGGATCTAGTTAGATCGAGTGGTTCTGGAAGCGTACCCCTTCGGCGTTAAATGATTCTATCGTGCCCGCCCGATCTAGATCGAACGGTTGCGACAGGCTCGACCTAAAGTGGGCGGCGCTGCGGTGGCTAGCGGCGGCGGAGCGGTCGGTCGTCGACGGTGCCGGTGCTACTGGAGTTGAGGGAGAAAGGGGAGATGCTCACCGGGCTCAGGGGGTCACGGTGATGCTCGAGGAGGTGTTGGTCGGACGAGGGGCGCTCGGGGGCAGCTGCGATTGCTCGTCGGAGTTGGTTCTGGCGACGGTCGCGTGCGGTCGAGGTCGAGGATGACGCTGTGGTCCACGGGAAGACAAACGGAGGACGGGGTTAGCTGCGCAAGATCATGGCAAGGATGTGTGCGTGAACGGAAGGGGTCGGGGTGGTCTGGAATTACCGAAGGAGCTCGACGGAGGCGAGACAGACAGCGGCGCTCAGAACTTTTGTCGAAGACGGTTTCCTGGGGCGCCCGCGGTTGAACGAAGTGTACTAGGAGATGCTCCAGAGAGTGGGGAGGCTGCTAGGTTGCATAGGAAGGCAGGAGGTGGAGTGTGTTGGCCAGAATCGGTGAGAACGGTCGTCGGAGACAGAGGAAGTGCTGGGCAAATTCTCCGGCCTGGGGGCGTGTCGAGGAGGGGCGTCTGGGGGAAATGGAGGAGGAGGAGCAGGCAGTTAAATGGGCGTTGTCGCGACGAGGAATTAACGCGGCGTTAAGGCGTAATCAAGCCGAGAAATTAAGCCTGCAACGGCGGGGAGAGGGGGAAGAACGGGTCGTGGGAGTGGGGAAGGAGAACAGTGGAGTGGGGCCGTTGCGTCAGTGGGAAAAAGAGAGAGAGGGAGGGTCCACCTGTCAGCTGCTCAACGGGTTCTCTCTGCGGTGAAGAAAACGGTTCGGGGAAAAATAAGAGGAGGTGGGGTCTGTTGTCAGCGAGTGAGTGAGAGGGAGAAGTGGGTCCCGTTTGTCTGTGACTGAGTGGGTAAGAAAGTTGGTGCCACTTGTTTTATTCGAGGAGAAGTCTGGGCTGGTTTTGCTGGGCCTTAGTGGGCTGGGCGTGTTGCACTATTTTTTTTCTGTCTAAACACTTTTTCCTTTTCTAAATCTATTTTTCTGTTTTGAACTTCAAATCAATTATTCAAACATTCAAACAAATCAAACAATTCAAACAAACACTCAACTTTACACTTTGAATTTGGTTCTGTTTGTCAACATAATCCAAATCCAAAATAAATAATATTTTAAATCTTTTTAGGTTCCCTTTATTAATTAATTAAAATGGACCATGGTTTATTAATAAAATAGGGTTTGGTTTATTTAATAAAATCTCCATTTTAAATCCAAATATTTTCAAAACCAATCAGTAGATTTTATTTGGAAATAAAGAATATTTGGAAATTTGTTTAAAACAAAATAACATTTTTGCTAAAGGGACCATTAGTAATTAAATAAAAATGGGCTTTAGTGATTAATTCAAATAGGATTTGTTCTATTTGAGATATATATTTTGAAATCTAAAATAAAGCCAAAACATTTTAGTAGATTTTATTTGTGAATATAAAATACTTAGAAAACTTATTTAAAACAAAATAATAAGTTTTGGTGTTTATTTAAAATGGGAAAAGCCTTTACTTAAATAAAAATTGGATATTAAATCCTCATTATTTTATTTAAATAAACCTTTACTATTTTTATTCAAAACAAAATGTTTTAATTCCAAAGTTTGGTCAAGGTTTAATTTGGCTTTATAAAATAATCCTTATTTATGAATCCACCTTTTCTTTTGAAAACCAAATCTTTTATTAAGAGATCCAAAATAGTATTTTAAATATTTTTATTTTCCTTTAATAAAAGTTTATCTTTTTAAATCTCTTTAGGATTTATCTGATTCAAATTGGTTTGAGGTTCCAATTGAATTCAAAAAGTTTCTTCTGGCTAAGAAAATCAAACAAAGTTTTATTTTATTAATTTATTTTCACATTACAAGATTTGGAAAATCTTGGGATGTGACAGTTTCCTTACTCCTTATGGTTCGATAACCTCGGTCTCAACTGAGGGAAAATTTGCTGCTTCCTCTTCACACCCTGCGCTTGGGGTTACCAACAAAGTGCCACATCAAGCACCATCAATAACACCTCTACCAACGATATGAATCCACTAAAAAAAGGTAAAAGATAAAATATAATGGTGGTGATACCGTGGCACTCCCCCAAGCTTGGAACAATCCAAGGGGATGCCAAACCTGATGATGAATTACTCCTTCGGTGGTGGTGGTGTTCTCTTGTCAAGGATCAGAAAATCCTCCAGCATCTTACGAAGACTGTTATTCTCCTCTTGAAGCATATCCACCTTCATCCTCAAAGCACGGTACTTAGCACAAAACTGTTCAGTGGTTCGAAAGGCCTCTGCTACCTCGGGGCAGTATCTGAAGTCTAGACCGAAGGCTATGATTCCCTGCATGTTACGAGAACAAGCATCCCCAGTGTTAATTGCTCCTACCAAAGTAGGTTTCCTTGCCCTTGCCCCTGCGGAGGTTTGTTCTTCCAACTTTATCTTCTCCACGGGCTTATTGCCTTTGTCGTTGGCGGAGACCATGGTGCTCCAAACTTGAGAAGTTTTCTTGACAGAAACAGATCGAAACGAAAACACGACGAGAACACGATGCAAGAACCTCGGGGGATCCGGGGTTATATATTACGAAGTTTCAAAGCATAAGGAAGGTTTTAACATGGAAACGAGGCGGAGTCGGAGCTCGGGGGAGGCACACCCCCTCCAGGCACGGCTAGGCAGGGGCTCGCGCCTGGGGTGGGTTTGTCCACCCCAGACTCCGTCTCCTCCTCTGTTCCATCTCATAACTTCCCTTATGTATTAAAAACATAAAAATATAAAAAGATTTGGGTTTCACGAACCTTTTGTTTTCACCTCTTGTACCTATTCAAAGACGAACTCTACAGACTCCTTTCCTCTTTCTCCTGGAAATTCCTTTTCTCTCAAGCAATACACAAACTTCAATGGCAACATTAGTGTAAGCAAAAACAATTAACCTTTAGGTTCCCACTTCAACTGAAATCCATCAAAACAAAGGCTTCTTTAAGAGGCAAATGCAAATGATAACAGAAATCTGTCAAAACAGACCAACAGGTAAAGATTGATTTTTTCGAAAGCCTTCTGTTGCTCAAATCAAAAAGTGCAGAACTAATGAAAGTTGTGTAACAACTTGGAGAACATGCTCAGAAAAATACAGCTCCATCCGACATACTGATATCCCTCACAAATTTTTACAATACAGCACAAAAATCTGTCCCAAGACAACCACTTTTCACAACTCCTCTACTTCACAAAAGTAGATGAACTAGACACAAAAACCAAAACAAAAAAAGATAAGGAGCGGTTATTACAGAGGTAATAACTTTCAAGACTCAACCAAACTCTTGAGTTATCTCCCAACAAGTACTTTTCTTTATTGCCTTTAAGTTAGGCTTGAAACTTTCAAAGATGCTCACAAAGGAGATATATATCTGGAATGAAAGAGAGCATCAAGAAGAAAATAACCAACACATTTGAGTCTAAACCACTTCCTATGCATAGTGGTATCATAAGAAAACGAATTTTTGAAACAAAAAGCCACTAGCATAGGAAGACAAAACAAATGCAACTTCAAAGCTTTCAACATAAAACGGGGAAACTTAACATTATTGAGAAGCATAAAACCATGTTTCCCTCTCTCATAATAACTCTCAGTAGCACTTTGAATAAATTTGACAATATAACTATCACTAGCAACAACTTTATTAACAGAATAAGCATACTTACAGTCGCTAAAAAGAGGTCCAAGGTCATAAACTGGATCAATAGAAGCAAGTTGTTCCATCCTGAAATCTTTATTAGGCAAGCTGTTTTCACAAGGAGCTTTAGCAAATTTGGAAAAGTTAAACTCATAAGAATCTCCATCAAACCTAGTTAAAACCTTTTATCTATAATAGCTCCACAAGTGTTTAATAAAGGTCTACCAAAAATGCTAGGACAAGTTTTGCTAGTTGCTGAATTAAGCACTAGAAAATCAGTAGGATGCTTAATCTTACCATAAAGAACCTCCACATCTCTTACAATACCAATAGGGCAAATGGTTTCCTTATTAGCAAGGTGAATAACCACATCAATGTCCTCAAGCTCACAAGGACCAATTTCATGCATAATTTCCCTATAAATCTCATAAGGAATAGCACTAGAACTAGCACCAATATCACATAAACCATAGTAGCAATGATCACCAATTTTAACAGAAAGCACAGGAACACTAGCTTTTCTAGCCTTACTAGGATGAGAGATAATATTAGAAGCGTCTTCGCAGAATACAATGTGCTCATCCTCTATATTTATAGCGTCAAGATCTTTCACAATAGTTACCACAGGCTCAATATTCAATTGCTCATCAAGCTCCACGGTTTTCATCGTACCTTTATTATTTGCACTAATAATCATAGAATACTTTTTTATCTTAGCTGGGAAAAGAACTTTCTCAACATGAGGTTCAGGCACCATATGATTAGTAGTACAAACTTCAGCACTTCTAACAGGAACATGACTAACAACATTTTTATAAGGTGCATGGTACTTGTTCCACTTCTTCTTGGGAATTTCTATGTAAGAGGCAAAGCCTTAAAACAGTTGGCAGTACTTTGGGAATCAAGACCAAACTCATTTCTAATATCACGGAAGTCATCAGTTCCCATAAAAGATCTAATGCATTCATAATCATAGTTTATACCTGACTTTCTTCCTTTGTCATTCTCCGAAGCTTCAGTGTTCTCTTGAATACGGTCTAGTAGATCCCATTTAGCTTCTTCCTGAAGGGTTTCGCGGCATAGTAAATCAAAATTTTCTACGGATGCGAACAGAGGGAAGCCAAGATCTAATCTAGGAGATGCAAACAACGAGAGAGATTGGATTAGATCTTCATACCCTTGAAGATTCGCACAGCGGAACGTTCGTCGGAACGTGGGCGATGTAGTCGTACTCGCGATCTGATCCGATCTAGCACCACAAGTGGCGGTGCCTCCGTGAGATGCACACGCGCAGCACCTCGACGTCTCCTCCTTCCTCGGACCAGCAAGTATGGTGGAGAGACGGATTGGATCTACAACACGACGGCGTGGTGTATATGGTGGAGAATTTCTGCAGCAGGGCTTCGCCTACAAGCAGTCGGGAGGGAGAGAGGAGGGCAGCAGGGCGGCTAGGGTTGGAGGGGAAGGTGTAGGGGGTTGGTGCGCCCCCACCCCTCTTTATATAGAGGGGGGCGCAGCCCTAACCCCTCCCCCAAGCCCAAACCGGCGGCCCCAAAGGATAAGGAGTGGGGGGCAAGGAAACCCCCCCCCCCCCTTCTAGAAGGTCTATCTCGAGTTTAAAACTCTCTTGGCCGGCTGGGCCCTATGGGGCCTTGTGCCCCTGGCCCAATGCGGCCAGGGCACTCCCTCATAGGCCCATGCCCCCTCCTGGAAGGTGGGGCCACGTTGGTCCCCTTACGGAAGGTTCTAGAAGCTTCCGGTACAATACCGATTAATCCGGAACAATTCCGAACTCCAAAAACTGCACTGCCTTATATGAATCTTATTCTCCGGACCACTCCGGAACCTCTCGTGATGTCCCGGATCCCATCCGAGACTCCGAACAAAAATTCATAAACCAATTATCCAATCTATCCTAGCGTCGAGACACGTTAAGTGTGTGACCCTGCGGGTTCGAGAATATGCAGACATGATCTTCTATCAATAATCAACAACGGGGTCTGGAAACCCATATTGACTCCCACACATTCATCGATGATCATATCGGATGAACCACGATGCCAGGATTCAATCAATCCCATATATATATTCCCTTCGTCTCGCGATATTTTACTTGCCCGAGATTCGATCATCGGTACCGTCATACCTAGTTCAATCTCGTTCACAGCAAGTACTTTACTCGTTCCATAATCCGATATCACTTTGTGATTAAATCCTTAACCACATGCTTGCAAGCGGTGTTGATATCGATTACCGAGTGGGCCCGAAGTATATCTCTCCGACTTGGGAGGGACAAATCCCATCTCGATACATACAACCCAACAGATACTTTCCGATCACCTGAGAGACACCTTTATGATCACCCTCTCATAGGATGACGTTTTATGACCTCAAAGCTTTCTTCCGATACCAGGGAGTTGTATTATCTCATGGTCTAAGGAATACAATATTTGACATAAGAAAAAGCTTCGCAAAGACGAACACGATGACACGATCTAATTGCTTCGCTTAGTTTGGGTCTGTCCATCATATCATTCTCCCAATGATATGATCTCATTATTAATCGACAACTCATGTCTATGGTTAGGAAACCTTAACCATCATTAATCAATGAGCTAGTCCATAGAGGCATACTAGGGACACGGTGTTGTTCACAAACCACACAAGTATTAAAGTTTCCGCTTAATACAATTCTAGCATGGAATATAAACATTATCATGAACAAGAATTATAATAATAACAGCTTTATTATTGCCTCTAGGGCATAATTCCAACAGTCTCCCACTTGCACTAGAGTCAATAATCTAGTTTACATTTGGCAACAATCTCACACCCATGGCACTGAGGTTCTGATCATGTTTTACACGTGGAAGAGGTTTAGTCAATGGATCTACGACATTCAGATCTGTATGTACTTTGCTAATCTTCAGATCTCCATCTGCTATATAATCTCAGATTATATGAAACTTGCGGTTGATATGCTTGGTCTTTGGATGATATCTTGGTTCCTTAGCGAGTGTTATGGCGCCAGTGTTGTCACACAATATCTCCAGTGGGTCTAATACACTTGGAACCACGCCAAGCTCAGTGATGAAGTTTCTGATCCAAACTCCTTCACTTGACGCTTCTGCAGCAGCCATGTATTCCGCTTCTACTGTAGATCCCGTGATCACGCTTTGCTTGCAGCTTCTCCAGCTCACAGCTCCTCCATTCAAAATATACACGTATCCTGTCTGAGATTTAGAATCATCCTTGTCGGTGTCGAAACTAGCATCGACGTAACCTTTTACGACGAGCTGTTCATCACCCCCATAGACTAAGAACATTTCTTTAGTTCTATTTAGGTACTTTAGGATGTTCTTCACGGCTGTCCAGTGTTCCACTCCTGGATCACTTTGATATCTGCTCGTCAAACTAAGAGCATTGGACACATCCGGTCTAGTACACAGCATGGCATACATGATGGAACCTATGGCCGAGGCATAAGGCACTTTGCTCATAGCTTCCCTATCATTTGCTGTAGCTGGACACTGAGCCTTGCTCAATATCTTACCTGACAACATAGGCATTGAACCTTTCTTTGCCTTATCCATTCTGAACCTTTTTAGAACTTTGTCTAGGTATGTACTCTGGCTTAAAGCTATCAGGCGTCTTTGTCTATCTCTATAGATTTTGATGCCCAATATATAAGCAGCTTCACCTAGGTCTTTGATTGAAAAACACTTGTTCAAATAACTCTTCACATCGTTAAGCATGTTGATGTCATTTCCAATAATCAATATGTCATCCACATATAGTACCAGAAATGTCACCGAGCTCCCACTCACTTTCTTGTAGATGCAAGCTTCGTAGAAATTTGGAACAAATCCAAAGCTCTTGATCACTTGATCAAAACGAAGGTTCCAACTCCGAGATGCTTGCTTCAGTCCATAAATGGAACGCTGAAGTTTGCATACTTTATCAGCATCCTTAGGATCAACAAAACCTTCGGGTTGCATCATATACAACTCTTCATCAATGTTGCCATTGAGGAAAGCAGTCTTGACATCCATCTGCCATATTTCATAATCATGAAACGCAGCAATTGCTAATAAAATCCGAATGGACTTAAACATCGCTACGGGAGAGAAAGTCTCATCGTAGTCAACACCTTGAACTTGTCGAAAACCTTTTGCGACAAGTCGTGCTTTATAGACGGTAACATTACCATCCGCGTCCGTTTTCTTCTTGAAAATCCATTTGCACTCAATGGCCTTACGGTCGCTAGGAGGGTCCACCAAAGTCCATACTTGGTTTTCGCTCATGGATCCTAGTTCGGATTTCATGGCTTCTAGCCACTTCTCAGAGTCTGGGCTCATCATCGCTTCCTCATAGTTCGTAGGTTCACTGTCTTCTACAAACAAGACAGTCAAGACAGGGTTGTCGTACCACTCAAGAGGGGCACGCGACCTTGTCGACCTGCGACGTTCAGTAGCAGCATCGTCCGAAGCTTCATGATCCTTGTCATTAGCTTCCTCTATTGTTGGTGCAGGCGGCATTGGAACAATTTCAGGTGCTGCGCTACTCTCCAATTCAAGAGAAGGTTCAATAACCTCGTCTAGCTCTACTTTCCTCCCACTCACTTCTTTCGAGAGAAACTCCTTCTCAAGAAAGGAACCGTTCTTTGCGACAAACACTTTGCCTTCGGTTCTGTGATAGAAGGTATACCCAATAGTTTCCTTAGGGTATCCTATGAAGACGCATTTCTCCGCTTTGGGTTCGAGCTTGTCCGGCATCAACTTCTTGACATAAGCTTCGCATCCCCAAACTTTAAGAAACGACAACTTAGGTTTAGCACCAAACCACAGTTCATACGGTGTCGTCTCAACGGATTTAGATGGAGCCCTATTTAAAGTGAATGCAGCGGTTTCTAATGCATAACCCCAAAATGATAACGGCAAATCAGTAAGAGACATCATTGATCGGACCATATCTAATAGGGTTCGATTCCGGCGTTCAGACACACCATTGCGCTGTGGTGTTCCGGGTGGCGTGAGTTGTGAAACAATTCCACTTGCTTTAAGATGCGTGAGAAAATCATAACTCAAATATTCACCTCCATGATGGGAACGCAGAAACTTAATCTTTCTGTTACGATGTTTCTCCACTTCATTCTGAAATTCTTTGAACTTTTCAAATGTTTTAGATTTATGTTTCATTAAATAGATATACCCATATCTACTTAAGTCATCGGTAAAAGTGAGAAAATAGCGATATCCACCGCGCGTCGAAACACTCATCGGTCCGCATACATCGGTATGTATGATTTCCAACAAGTCCGTTGCTCGCTCCATCATACCGGAGAACGGGGTTTTGATCATCTTGCCCATGAGGCATGGTTCGCATGTGTCAAATGATTCAAAATCAAGAGACTCCAAAAGTCCATCAGAATGGAGTTTCTTCATGCGCTTTACACCAATATGACCTAGACGACAGTGCCACAAATAAGTAGTATTATCACTATCTACTTTGCATCTCTTAGCCTCAATGTTATGGATGTGTGTTTCATCCCTTTCGAGATTTATAAGAAATAAACCATTCACAATAGGTGCATGACCATAAAAGATGTTACTCATATAAATAGAACAACCATTATTCTCCGATTTAAATGAATAATCGTCTTGCAATAAACACGATCCAGAAATGATGTTCATGCACAACGCAGGCACATAATAACATTTATTAAGGTTTAAAACTAATCCCGAAGGAAAAACTAAGGAGAGCGTGCCGACGGCCATCACATCAACTCTTGATCCGTTGCCAACGCGCATCGTCACCTCATCCCTCGCAAGCCGCCGTCTATTCCGTAGCTCCTGTTTCGAGTTACAAATATTAGCAACTGAACCGGTATCAAATACCCAGGCACTACAATGAGGGCTAGTAAGGAAAACATCAATAACATGTATATCAAATATACCTTTGATGGTGCCAGCCTTCTTGTCCGCTAAGTACTTCGGACAGTTGCGCTTCCAGTGACCCTTGTCCTTGCAATAGAAGCACTCAGTGGCCGGCTTGGGACCAGACCTGAGCTTCTTCTCAGCAGGGGCATTGCGCTTGCCGCCGCCCTTCTTGAAGGGCTTCTTTGCTCCCTTACCTTTCTTAAAGGTGGGCTTGTTGACCATCAACACATGATTATCCTTCTTGATGTCCACCTCCGCAGCCTTCAGCTTTGCGAAGAGCTCGGTGATCGTATCAGTGGAACCAATCTGATTATGAGTCACTACAAAACTTTTGTAGCTGGGAGGGAGTGATTGCAGAACCCTGTCAATCTTGAGCTCCTCTGGAATCGTGCATTCCAGTTGCTCAAGGCGTTGAGTGTAGCCCGTCATCTTAATGGCGTGCTCACTAACGGAACTCCCTTCCTCCATCTTGCAGTTAAAGAACTTCTCAGAGATCTCATATCTCTCAGAACGGGCCTGAGTCTGAAACATGGTTTTCAGCTCTTCGAGAATCTCAAAGGGCCCGGGATAGTCTTCAAAACGATTTTGAAGTTCTGGTTCCATAGCAAACAACATGGTGCTCTTAATCACACCATAATCATCTTTGCGCGACTGATAGACAGCTTTCTCATCAGCCGGCACAGTTGCAGCAGGGGGGTCACCTAAACGCTTTCCCAAGGACATAGTCCTTTTGACCGCCAGAGAGAATGATTCTTAGATTGCGGAACCAATTGGTGAAGTTAGACCCATTGTTTCTAAGCTTTTCCTTCTCAGCAAAAACGTTGAAGTTGAAGTTGGACTTGGCCATGTGATCTACAGTATTTGCAAGTACAACTTTAGACTATGTTCATGATAAATAGTTTAACTTAATCAAATTACTAGATGAACTCCCACTAAATTCAACATCCCTCAAGTTGTTTAGTGAACATGATCCAAATTCACCACACCTAATCCGATCATCACGAGAAGAGATGTGGCTTCAATGGTGGACAACGAAGTGTCGATCATATCATCCATATGACTCATGCTTAACCTTTCGGTTCATGTGTTCCGAGGCCATGTCTGTACATGCTAGGCTCGTCAAGTTAGACCCAAGTATTTCCGCGTGTGCAAAACTGTCTTGAACCCGTTGTATGTGAGCGTAGAGTCTATAGCACCCGATCATCACGTGATGCTTGGACACGACGAACTTTCGCAACGGTGCATACTCGGGGAGAACACAGTTTTTATCTTGATCTTTAAGTGAGGAATCATCTTATAATGCTACCGTCGCGATCTAAGCATGATAAGATACATAAAAGGATAAACATCACATGCATATAACTTTATGTGACATGGTATAGCCAATCTTCGCGCAATGATCTCCATCTTGTGCGTGCCGGCATGATCTCCATCACTCCACCATGATTTCCTCCACCATGAATAGCAACTACAACTATTGCTAACTACTTAGCGATATAGTAAAGCTATTACATGGCGTATAAGAAGTTGACTCGTAGGTCATACACAATTATAAAGACAACCATATGGCTCCTGCCGGTTGTGTACTCATCGACATGCAAGTCGTGAAACATTACAAAACATGATAATCGCATACATTATACACATCACATCTTGGGCCATACCATATCACAGAAAACACTCCCTGCAAAAACAAGTTAGACGCCTCTACTTTGATGTTGCATGTTTTACGTGGCTTATGGGAGTAGATGCTAAGAACGATTCTTACCTACGGAAAGCCACAACGGTGATATTATGGTTGCCAAACTCCGGTGTTAATCCCATGACAACTATAGTGAGAGAAACTGACATCCACCAGCCGCATGTGTGGAACAAGCCACACGTCAAGTGCGGAGCCGGTCTCGCGAACGACGTCGCGTAAGGTTGGCCTGGACCGCTTCAATCTCACTATCCCGCGTCATAAGAAGAACACAAACAAGAGGCTTGCAACAGAAAACATCAACGCCCGCAACAACCATGTTGCGTTCTACTCGTGAAACACATCTATGCATAGATCTAGCTCTGATACCTCTGAAGGGTTTCGCGGCATAGTAAATCAAAATTTTCTACGGATGCGAACAGAGTGAAGCCAAGATCTAATCTAGGAGATGCAAACAACGAGAGAGATTAGATTAGATCTTCATATCCTTGAAGATTCGCACAGCGGAACGTTCGTCGGAACGTGGGTGATGTAGTCGTACTCGCTTCTCCTCCTCACGATCCAATCCGATCTAGCACCACAAGTGGCGGTGCCTCCGTGAGATGCACACGTGCAGCACCTCGACGTCTCCTCCTTCCTCGGACCAGCAAGTATGGTGGAGAGACGGATTGGATCTACAACACGACGGCGTGGTGTATATGGTGGAGAATTTCTGCAGCAGGGCTTCGCCCACAAGCAGTCGGGAGGGAGAGAGGAGGGCAGCAGGGCGGCTAGGGTTGGAGGGGAAGGTGTAGGGGGTTGGTGCGCCCCCACCCCTCTTTATATAGAGGGGGGAGCAGCCCTAGCCCCTCCCCCAAGCCCAAACCGGCGGCCCCAAAGGATAAGGAGTGGGGGGCAAGGAAACCCCCCCCCCCTTCTAGAAGGTCTATCTCGAGTTTAAAACTCTCTTGGCCGGCTGGGCCCTATGGGGCCTTGTGCCCCTGGCACAATGCGGACAGGGCACTCCCTCATAGGCTCATGCCCCCTCCCGGAAGGTGGGGCCACGTTGGTCCCCTTACGGAAGGTTCTAGAAGCTTCCGGTACAATACCGATTAATCCGGAACAATTCCGAACTCCAAAAACTGCACTCCCTTATATGAATCTTATTCTCCAGACCACTCCGGAACCTCTCGTGATGTCCCGGATCCCATCCGAGACTCCTAACAAAAAACTCATAAACCAATTATCCAATCTATCCTAGCGTCGAGACACGTTAAGTGTGTGACCCTGCGGGTTCGAGAATATGCAGACATGATCTTCTATCAATAATCAACAGCGGGGTCTGGAAACCCATATTGACTCCCACACATTCATCGATGATCATATCGGATGAACCACGATGCCAGGATTCAATCAATCCCATATATATATTCCCTTCGTCTCGCGATATTTTACTTGCCCGAGATTCGATCGTCGGTACCGTCATACCTAGTTCAATCTCGTTCACAGCAAGTACTTTACTCGTTCCGTAATCCGATATCACTTTGTGATTAACTCCTTAACCACATGCTTGCAAGCGGTGTTGATATCGATTACCGAGTGGGCCCAAAGTATATCTCTCCGACTTGGGAGGGACAAATCCCATCTCGATACATACAACCCAACAGATACTTTCCGATCACCTGAGAGACACCTTTATGATCACCCTCTCATAGGATGATGTTTGATGACCTCAAAGCTTTCTTCTGATACCAGGGAGTTGTATTATCTCATGGTCTAAGGAATACAATATTTGACATAAGAAAAAGCTTCGCAAAGACGAACACGATGACACGATCTAATTGCTTCGCTTAGTTTGGGTCTGTCCATCATATCATTCTCCCAATGATATGATCTCATTATTAATCGACAACTCATGTCTATGGTTAGGAAACCTTAACCATCATTAATCAATGAGCTAGTCCATAGAGGCATACTAGGGACACTGTGTTGTTCACAAACCACACAAGTATTAAAGTTTCCGCTTAATACAATTCTAGCATGGAATATAAACATTATCATGAACAAGAATTATAATAATAACAGCTTTATTACTGCCTCTAGGGCATAATTCCAACACTTCCTTCATACGTGTGAATGATCTAGCACAAGAAGCATCTAGTAAATCTTTATCATGAAGAGAAAGCCTAGCATAAAAGTTATTAATAATAATATTGTTAGGGAGTTCATGAATAGGAAATTTAAGCATTAGTAACTACAATCTCCCCTAAGCTTGAGCTGTACTCTCCATCATGAGGCCAAAAGTTATATATCAGATTTCTATCCTTATGAATCTCACTGGGAGGATAGAATTTATAATAAAAGAGAGATGCAATTTCCTCCCATTCCATGGATTGTCCATTCTTCAGCATCTTATACCATTCTTCAGCTCTCCCTTTCAAGGATATAGAGAGTAACTTCTTATTCACCTGTTCAGTTGTGGTACCTGCACACTTAAACAAACTGCATAATTCATGGATAAAAATCAAATGATCACTAGGATGGACAGTTCCATCTCTAAAATAATAATTATCCATAACACGATCAACAATACTTATAGGTATCTTAAAAGGATCTATCTCAATAGGTGGTAGTTCATCTACTACCCTAGCAGTGGTAGTAGTTTTCCCAAATAGAAAACCAAGTGGGTTATCCATATTGGAAACAAAGTAACAAGCAGTAACAAAAAGCAATACTCATAGTAGAAGTTTCCTTTACCAGTTCCACTCTTCAATAGCGCTTCACTCCCTGGCAACGGCACCAGAAAATAGTCTTGATGACCCACAAGTATAGGGGGTGTATCGCAGTACTTTTGATAAATAGGAGTGTCGATCCCAACGAGGAGCAGAAGGTGTTGACTAGTGGTATGGAGCAGGAAATCTCTGTAAGTACTTAGCAAATAGATTTTTAGTGGTTTTCTGATAAGGCAACAAAACAAAGAGCAAGTAACAAAGAACAAACGCAGCAAGTGGCCCAATCCTTTCTTAGCAAAGGACAAGCTGGTGGAAATACTTATAAGGACCAAACGTTCTCGAAGACACATGGGAATTCTGTCAAGTGATTTCGCTTCAAATAGCTGAGTACTCTTCTTTGGTGTTGTAAGTGTTGTGTAGGTGAACCTGTGCTAATGTACCGACCTTACTTAGACTAATACATACTTGTGATTATACCCACTTCAAGCATCTGCAACTACAGGAAAGTAATTAAGATATAAACCTAACCATAGCCTTAAACTCTGAGATCCTACACTCCCTTGTGCAAAGGTGTCCTAACGGGGGTTCAGGTTTCTGTCACTCCGGCAACCCCACAATTAGTAGCCAAATACACAATGCATTCCCCTAGTCCCATAAATGGTGAAGTATCATGTAGTCGACGTTCACATTATACCACTAGAAGAATAGCACCACAACTTAAATACTAAACCATTGAATAATAACTCGAGACAAATCCACTAATAACAACATGACTTCTCCCATGTCCTCAAAAACTAAACGAACTAATCATGAGACATCATATGGATCAAGATCAAAGATGATATGATAATGGATAACAATCTGAACATAAAAAAAATCCAATGGTTTCACTCACAAGCATCAACTACAATAGTAATTAACACCGGGAAAGTTTCCCCTAAGAACTAAAGCAATATCCAACACAATTGTTACAGCGGGACGGAGTGGTGATGATGGTGCTGGTGGAGATGATGATGATGATACCGATGAAGCCTAGCTTGATGATAGTGTTGATGGCGACGATCTTCCCTCTCCGAGAAGGAATTTCCCCGGCAGAAATCTGTCTACTAGAGAGATATTTCTCTCTTGATGTTTTCCGCCCCGCAGAGGCGGCGGAAATCTATCTGTGGTCGCTCCCCTCGTATTAGGGTTCCATAGGGAAGATATAGGCGAAGGGGCGGAGTCAGGAGCCGGGCAGGTGGGCCACACCTGCCCTAGGCGCGACCTAGGGTGGGCCCGCGCCTAGGGGGTGTGGGCCCCCTGCGACCCTTCTTCGCTCCTCCTTCTAGATTCCTCAATATTCTGGAAAAATAATGTTTGCCCATATTTTTATGGTATTTTTCTGATCTTCGTGAAATTGCATGAAAACGCCTCCTTTTCCATCAGAATCTAGGCTCCGGCAGTTCATCCTCCAAGAATCGTCCAACATGCAAAAACAGTAGAAAAGATATAAGTAATACCTCACAATAAGATATATGTCAATGAATAGAGGCAAATTATGATATAGAATGGTGATGCAAATTGGACGTATCAGTCACTTGGGAGCCGGGGCGGTGGCCCCGGGCATGGAGGCGGCAGCCTCCTCCTTCCGCTGGAGGTGGGCAGCGAGATATGGTGGAACTCGGGATCTCATGTATTGCAGAATAAAAAGGCAGGTGTCGCTAGCCATGTTGTTCTTCGAGCTCCATGGTGCCGGTCAATTACCTGTCGACTTCCTCAATCCGATCGCGATGAGTTTCGGTCTTCCTCTTGGATATTTTGGTAGTTTAGTGCATGGCACCACTAGATATCTAGAGCGCGATCGATGAGGTCATGCGTTCCCTTATCGTCAGCCAGAGTGGTTTCATTTGGGTGAGGCGCGAAACTTCGCATTTTATCGATGCCATGAGACATGTTTTAATATAGATTTCCATGAAACTTAAAAAGGTGGAAAAATTCATGGTGGCTGCGGTCTAAGGTTGGTAATGCCAGAGAGAGTACTAGTTGCGATGAGGACTATGTGGCAGAGGTTCTTGCATGTGTCGGGTGTTTGGCAACTTGCAGCAGTAGACTTGTCAAGCGGGGATGGCAACACATGTGGACTGTATTCTTGGTGGTGCTCCTCAAGTATCATGCCTCACTTTTTATGGTGAAAATCCAAGTTCTAGGCTTTATTGGTTGTGTGTCAATGACCTTAATGAAGTCTTTGTTTAAAAACTTGGACTTTCTCTAGGGTAAAAACCCTAATATCTACGATCAAGCGACGTTAATGCTTGTGCACTGTTTTTTTTTAAGATGTTTCTTTTGGAGACGGATGGTGTATTGGGTAGTGGTTAGAATGCTACTAATGTGAATGGTTCATTACCATCCGTGATGTCTTTGAATATCTTGTTAGTGAAGAGGCTAGGTATAGTTGGTAATTCATGCTATTAATATATTTCCTTTATTATAAAAAATCTAAATATTTTTTGGAAAAATCTGAGAAAATTCATGGAGTTTCTATTTTTATTTTCAAACCATGAGATGCAAAAGCGTGAGCCCTCTGGAATATTATGCGAGCCGGTGCCTAAGATCGTGTTGATTATAATTGCGCATGATTGTATATTATTACTTACTTATTAAAGCTAGCATTTTCCCTAAAAAAATTCTTTTAAAAAATTATTATATTTTAATCAAGATCTCAAATATAGCCAAAATCATGCATTTTCCCTAAAAAATTCTTTTAAAAAATTATTATATTTTAATCAAGATCTCAAATATAGCCAAAATCATATTATTTCCTTATCAAAATTATCCCAAATTAGAGTACACTAGGTTTTTTTTTAGGTAAGTACACTAGGTTCTTACTAGTACTACTCTTTGGCGTTTGGCGGGTTACCATGGTAACTAGCAACACGTGCAATCCTCGAGCCTTGAATAGCTGTTACTCCTTCCTTTTTATAATATAAAATGTTTTAGCTTTATAAAAATAACGATATCTAGATTTTGTAATGTGTCGGTTTATTCCTATTTACTCAGACCTATACACTAAAAGAGGTCTTTCTTCTGAAAAAGAGTATATATTAATATCACAGGGATATCAATTACATCTAGCATCTACAACAACGCATGCCCTAGCGGCCCTACGGATGCACACTTGCATACAAAACAATGCCTTCAACAAGGTCATTGCCCGATCAAAGATCATAGGTTTTCACCCTGAAGAAACTCCTTACATACAAAACAATGCCTTCAACAAGGTCATTGCCAGACACAACCAGTTAAGGCCAGACCTTGGATTTTCATCCTTCAAGATAAGACTAGAAACTTCCCCTGTGTTGTCTTGTCGCACCAACAGTCGCTGCAACGAGTCCCAGATCACGCAGCCAGTTCTCCGTCGCCACAAGAACAAAAATCACCATCGCTACCCTCATATTTCCGCTTTCTTGATATCCTCTGCATCTGACTTCACCATGGCTCTAAGAATGGCACTTGGTGGTAACAAACAATAGATCTTCGTAACGCTCCCGCTAAAACCAAAAGGCCAGAAAAACAAGGTGCGCACGACCGAATACCTTCCGATCCAGCAATCTCCAGGCATGATACGCCCATGGGAGTTCGCCGGCGGAGCCTTCCGGAACCCGCCTCTCTAGACCAAATCAACAAGGGCAGACATCAAGCAGATCTTCGTCTTCATGCGAAAGAAACCAAAGGACCACCACCTTTATTAGATCCGACTCAGCGATCCGCACACCGCCGACCGCCTAGACCCACGATGAACCACCTCCCATGAAGCTGAAGCCGGGGAAGATTGCCGCCGCCGCCAGGCTGCGGAACACCGCCCCAACCACCGCCCACGTCCATCCCTGATGACCCATCTCCAGCCGCACCGATGGGGATGTTCGCCGTGTCCACCTCGCCTAGCACCATTCGGTACTAGGGGTGCCGCCACCGCGGTCGGCACCGGCGGCAGCGACAAAGAGGAGGGGATCAGGGAGAGGGGGAGTAGGCGACGGGAGGGGATCCCCCGGTGGCACCCTGGGGGTGCGCCACGGGAGGAGAGGTTAGGGTCAGAAATTAGCGATCCTACTAAAAGAGGTCTAGATACACTTCTTTTACAAATCTAAAACAACTTATATTATAAAACCCAGGGAGTATATTACTCTATGAAAAAAGTAGGAAACACATAAAATTGCAGAAAAGGACTAAATCTTTTTTCGCGTCTTCCTCTCCTAGGCGAAGATGCGGCGGTGACTTTGACACCCCGGTTCTGAAAAGACCGTGGCCTCTATGTGACATGCCAATCCCTGGATCGGTTCATTGGCCCACAATAGAGTAAGATAGATAACATAGCAAAATATCCGTGTATCATAGATAACGAAGATCCAGAGTACCATTATTACAATAAAAGATTAGCACAAAGCTAGCTCAAATTATTTCAGGTAGCAACATAAATAAGGTAAATCCTCCATTCTTCAAATTGCCCACAAGTGAACAAGTGCCGAGTGGAGTACCGTGGCCTATAACGATCAATCAGAATCGGAATAACCTGCAACATGAAACGTAGCAGCCCCGAAGGGTCAATACATGGAATGTATGGCAAGTAGAGCTAGTAAAGGGGACAATAGTACTAACATCTACATGCATATTTGGCAATTGGAGCTGTGTCTGGCTTGCATTTGCAAATACATTTGTCCTACTTTCATAAACAGTTTTTGATTTTCTTTGAAAAGATCCCAATTAAGCTAACCCATCCATATTAAAACAATTATGAAATTAGAATGAGCGAGAAACATGTCATGGAATCAATATCTAGCAACTCAGATGTCCATAACCGGGGACACGGCTAATCGATTAGATTATACACTCTGCAGAGGTTAGTACACTTTACCCATGTGACTTGGCCAGCCCAGCTCGTACCATCACTCTCATTTTGGGTGATGATAGGGAGAAGACCAAGAAGAGACTGTTCGGGAAGTACCTCCTCAATCCCGACGTGCACCGGTCCAACCTACCAAAATTCTACATCTCTGGATACACGGGTTCGAGTTACCACAACCTACTAAGTCCAACCAACCGCCCATTTCATTATTGGCACATGGTTGTACACGTAAGCTACACAATAAAGAAGCCAATCAATTTCTCTCGATACCTGGGTGCCTTTCCGCAATGAAACCACCAAAAAATTATCAATACCATCATACCCAGGAGATTCATTGATTAGGTTGTTTTAGTTTTCACAAACCAATACTTTTAGAAACAAGTCTCATGATGTAACCCAGTCCTCGTTTAACATAGCATGGCTAAGCACATCTACCCAACGGTGTTTCATCTACAAGGAAAGCCCTACCACATAATAGGACATAGCATAGCGATAGTATCATCCTACACATGCAACTACAAAATACACGACAATGCATTAAAAATAGTAGGACGATATCATGAACAAAGTAGCATCTACTTGCCTTGGTTGTAGCGGTCGGAAGAACAATCCAAACACGAGCAAGCGTTGCACTCGTCACAATCTACACGATACAATTGCAATCATAAACAAACAATCCACAACATATGCAACAAATATGATGCATGAAATGCAAGAACGGCAAGAGAATTGGTGCTACAGCTGCACCACAACATCCTATACCATAATACTACCAATTGCATGCATGGAAAATAGTTTTAGCGCAAGGAAAACCACTAGACAAAAGTAATGCTCCAAACTAGAGCTAGAACTTAAATAATTCACTACCGGTAGTATACTGTTCGTAAAATCTAAAAATTCTACCGCATAGGCATCGCTGATTAGAAACAGTACCAATTGGAATTACTGCAAAAGGAATTATAAAACTCCCCGAGTAATTAAAACACTGCAGAAATCTCCTAGACAGTTTATGCAGAAGTTTTTACTGTAAGCCTATCTTTTTAATTCACGATGAGATTTCCCTCGTTCCACTGAATCCAGGGACATATCATACGCGATTTTTGGAGCTACGGATCTTTTTCTACGAATTTATTACTCCAAAAAGGCCACTAACAAGTTTGATTAAACTGTACTAAACCTTGCAGCAAAAGCCTGAACCAAAGGTACAGCGAGATTCTACACGACTCACTGAATCTACACATATTTTATTTGCAATTTTTGGCCAAGCGGTTTAATTACTACGCAATTTACAAGATTCTACCGAAATCTGTCAACAAAAGGATTAACGAGATTGACCAGTCAATTGTGTCTGTTGACTGGTCAAAGCGTCTGCTGACTGGGCGCTGACTGGGCGTCTGACTAGTCAACGCCTGAGTCTGACCGGTCAACTAACAATCTGAGCCGCTGATCTGAGATCTGACGGTGGTTGCTGTCTTACCGGAAACAAGCGGCGAAACGGACTCCGGAAGGTGCGGCGAGTTCCGGACGGCGGTGGCGATCGGTTCCGGCGTCGAGGTCTTTCCTGCGCGGATGTACACGGTTAGCACAACGCACCAAGATTAACAACGCGCGAGCAAAACGGCGCGCGTACGTGCATGTATGCGTGCATGCAAGCGTGCACGCGAGACGCATGCGGTAACGCAGCAGCGAGGCAGCGCAGCAACGCGCGGCAGCGCGCGCAGCTGGCGGCGGCTTGGCGGCGTGGCGGCGCGGCTTGCGAGCGGTGGCGGCGGCAGCAGCAGCTGGCGGCTCGGCGGCGGGGGTCGGCGCGGGCGCGCGCGCACGCGCGTGCGAGGAGGCGCGCAGGCGGGCGGCGATGCGGGTGTTGGCGGCAGCGTGCTCGCGGAGGCGGGCGAAGGCGGCGGTGATGCGGCGGCGGGGATGGCGCGTCGCGGCGGCGGTGGTCGGGAACGGAGAGAGGAGAGAGAAGAGGCGGCGGCCGGTGGCGAACCTGGGCGGCGGCGCGGCGGAGGGCGACGGCGGCGGCGGCCGAAGGCGGCGACAGCGGCGGCGGCAGTGCCTCTGGAGGCGTGCGCGCAGGAGACGGGGTCGAGGGCTGGGGGCGGTTGCGGGAACCGAGGCCCTGGTGGGGCCCTTTTGTGGCCGTTCGCGCGGGTCCTACTCAGATTCGGTCCAGAGTTTGTTTAGAACTCGGAAATCGGTCCAGATTTTCAGACCGTTTTCCGGCGGTTTACTAAAACGGCCGAAGCTTTTCCGTACGAGCTCCGATTCGAGCGATTCTCGCGCCTACGGGTTCGTATTGTCGAGGGGAACAATCTAGCGTCAAGGTTTGAGCGAAATCACTAATATACAAGGGTGGTCAATGCTAGTCCTACTAAAGCTTCCCGCAGGAACCTCGTAGCAAAATCGAATAGGGTTTTGCAAATGGCGTTTCGCCGAACCTTTTCACTCGACGGTATTGCATGGAAAAGCATGATTCAATTATATGAATGATATGCAAGACCAAATCTAAAATTTGGGATGTGACAAGACTAACCCCCCTTAAGATGAATCTCGTCCTCGAGATTCGGCGCGGCTAGCAAATAGGTGTGGGTAGTCCTCTCGGATGTCATCTTCATGCTCCCAAGTGGCTTCCTCTTCCGTGTGGTGGCTCCACTGCACCTTGAAAAACCTGATCGTCTTGGTACGGGTAATCCTCTCTGCTGTCTCCAGAATCTTGACCGGTTTCTCCTCATAGGTCAAGTCATTCTCCAGCTGAACTTCCTCTAGCGGTACGGTGTCTCTCAAGAGTGTATCCACCATCTCCGGATGGCACTTCTTCAGCTGGGACACGTGGAACACGTTGTGAACAGCGGACAGAGCCTCTGGCAACTCCAACTGATAAGCAACTTCTCCTTTGCGTGCTAAGACCCGATACGGTCCAATAAATCGAGGTGCCAGCTTACCCTTAATTCCAAATCTCTTAATTCCACGAAGCGGCGATACTCTGAGGTATTCTCTATCACCTATCTCATACACCACTTCCTTGCGCTTGGCGTCAGCGTAGCTCTTCTGCCTTGATTGTGCTACCTTCAGCCTGTCCCTAATCAAGGCGACCTTCTCCTCAGCGTCCTTGATCAAATCAGGCCCAAACAACTGACGTTCTCCTACTCCATCCCATAGCAATGGTGTCCGGCACCGTTTCCCATATAGTACGTCAAACGGTGACGTCTTGATGCTGGTTTGATAGCTGTTGTTGTAGGAAAACTCAGCATAAGGCAAATTCTCATCCCAACTAGAACCATGAGCTAAAGCGCAAGCTCTCAGCATGTCCTCCAAAATCTGATTCACCCTCTCGGTCTGTCCATCAGTCTGTGGGTGAAACGCTGTGCTAAACTCCAATCTAGTACCAAGTGACTCGTGTAGCTGGCGCCAGAAGTGTGAGGTAAATTGGGTGCCTCTATCAGATACGATACTCTTGGGAACTCCGTGTAGGCACACAATCCTGTCCATGTAAATCTTGGCCAACTTTGCACTCGTATAGGTCGTCTTCACTGGAATAAAGTGGGCTAATTTGGTCAAATGGTCGACCACTACCCAAATAGAGTCATACCCTGACCTGGTCCTGGGCAATCCTGTGATAAAATCCATCCCCACTCTATCCCACTTCCATTCCGGCACGGGCAACGGCTGTAGCAGTCCTGCTGGCTTCTGGTGTTCTGCCTTTACTCGGCTACATACATCACATAGGGCAATATGCTCCGCGATGTCTCCCTTCATGTTGTTCCACCAGAATCTGTCCTTTAGGTCCATATACATCTTCGTATTGCCCGGATGTATGGAATATGGCGAGTCATGAGCTTCCTGCAGAATCAACTTCCTCATCTCGGGATCGTTGGGAACGCACAAATGATCTCCGTACCACAGGGTTCCTTGCTCATCCTCGCGGAATTCCCTTGCTCGACCTTCCTTCATCTTTTCCTTAACTTCATCTATATCTTTGTCTCCTATCTGAGCCTTTATGATCCTGTCCTGTAGCGTCGGTTGGACTTCCATTGTTGCTAAGTATCCTTCAGATACTACCTCCAGTCTAAGGTCCTTGAATTGCTTGCACAAGTCCTCAGGCAATTCACCAATTGTCAATCCATTGGCATAAACCTTCCGACTTAGAGCATCTGCTACTACATTGGCCTTTCCTGGGTGGTATTGTAGATTCATATCATAATCCTTGATAAGCTCCAACCATCTCCTTTGCCTCATGTTCAGTTCCTTCTGTGTAAATATGTACTTCAGGCTCTTGTGGTCAGTGTACACGTCACAGTGTTTTCCCATTAAGTAATGCCTCCATACCTTGAGCGCATGAACCACTGACGCTAACTCCAAGTCGTGTGTGGGGTAATTCCGCTCATGGTGCTTGAGTTGTCGCGAGGCATATGACACTACTCTCCCATCTTGCATCAGCACACTACCAAGTCCCTGTCGAGAAGCATCACAGTACACTTGGAAATCCTTCTGAAGATCTGGTAGACACAGAACAGGCGCGGTCACTAGTCGACACTTCAGTTCCTGAAAGCTGGCTTCACATACGTCTGATCATTCAAACTTTCTCTCCTTCTTCAGAAGTTCAGTCATCGGTTTAGCAATCTTGGAAAAGTTTTCAATGAACCTCCTGTAATATCCAGCAAGTCCCAAAAAGCTTCGAATCTCTCCCGCATTCTTGGGCGCTTCCCACTCAGTTACAGCAGTCACTTTGCTTGGATCAACAGCGACTCCTTCTCCTGACACTACGTGTCCAAGAAACCCAACGGTGTTAAGCCAGAATTCACACTTGCTGAATTTGGCATACAGCTGATGTTCCCTCAGTTTCTCCATAATCAGTCGCAGATGTTTCTCATGCTCAGCATCATCCTTGGAATATATCAGTATGTCATCAATAAACACCACCACGAACTTGTCCAAATACTCCATAAATACCTTGTTCATCATGGTCATGAAGTAGGCCGGGGCATTCGTTAGTCCAAAAGACATAACCGTATACTCATATAAACCATACCTAGTGGTGAAGGCGGTTTTTGGTACATCCTCCTTCCGGATCTTCAATTGAAAGTAGCCAGATCGCAGATCAATCTTGCTGAACACCTTTGCTCCTTCCAGTTGATCAAACAAATCATTTATGTTCGGCAGAGGGTACTTGTTCTTGATGGTTACTTCATTCAGCGAGCGGTAGTCCACCACTAATCTCTTGGTGCTGTCTTTCTTCTCCACATACAGAACAGGTGCTCCCCATGACGACGAACTAGGCTGAATGAATCCCTTTTCCAGCTGCTCCTTCAACTGCTTCTTCAATTCCTTCAGCTCATCCACATCCATCTTATATGGTTTCTTTGCTATAGGTCCTGTTCCCGGCATCAGGTCGATAAGAAACTCTACTTCCCTGTCAGGTGGCATCCCTGGCAGTTCTTCTGGAAACACGTCGGGGTAATCCCTAATCACTAGCACAGTATCCATGCTAACCCCCTTAAGAGAATTCAACTTACACCTTCCTGGTCGTACAGCTGACTTGAATCTAATCCTCTTACCATCCGGGGTTTTAAGTGAAACAGCTCGCTGTGCACAATCTATGTGTCCCCCATGCATAGACATCCAATCCATACCCAGAATAACGTCTAATCCCTGTGAATCCAACACTACCAAATGTGCAATGAAGTTGTGTGTTCCAATCCTCACAGTTAAATCGCGGCATCCCGCACTAGCTATCATATCTCCTCCAGGTGAACTCACTCTAAATGACCTTTTCGTAGACTCAGTAGGTAACTTATACTTATCCACAAATGCCCTTGATATGAATGAATGCGATGCACCAGTATCGAAAAGTATAAGTGCAGGGTAAGTGTTGATTGGGAACTTACCAATCACAAGGTCAGGCTCATCCGGAATCTCCTCCACATTCATGTGGTTCACTGTGGCCTTCTCGTTGTTGGTTGGTTTCAGTCCTTTCCTCTCTGGACAGTTGTCAGCATAGTGTCCCTTCTGCTTGCACTTGAAGCACGTCACCTCGCTCAGATCCTTCTTCACAAAGCTGCGATCACGGTTGCGGTCATGTCCACCGTGTCCTCCAGAGTGGTGAGAGTGTCCTCCCTTGTGGCTGTGGTGGTTGCTCCTATGGTTGTCATGACGATGCCCATCGCCTCCATGGTGGTGGCGGTCATGGCTTCCATGGTCACTTCCTCCATGCTTGGAGTATCCATCATATGAAGTGCGAGACTTGTGATGTGAACCAGAGTGGTGATTATTGTTCTTTCTCTTGCGGTTCTCCACCTGTTTGTGCTTCCCTTCCAAGATCCTGGCCTTGTCCATAAGCTCCTGGAAAGTGGGGCAGTAAACCACCAGTAGCTGTACTGAAAGCTCATCACTGAGGCCATCCAGGAATCTCTCCCTCCTTTTTGCATCAGTGTCAACATCCTCAGGTGCATAACGGGACAGGTTGTTGAACTCCTCAATGTACTCGGCCACGGTGCGATTGGTTTGGCGCAAGTTGCGGAACTCCTTCCTTTTCAGGCTCAGAACTCCTGAAGACACGTGGTTGGTCCTGAAACCTTCCTCAAACATTGCCCAAGTCACAGTATCCAGCGGGTGGGTGATCTGAAATGTGTCCCACCAAGAAGCGGCTGGTCCTTCCAGTAGGTGAGCGGCAAACCTCACCTTCTCAGCATCAGTGCATCCAACAGTTACTAGATCCTTGTTGACGGAACGCAACCAGTCGAGAGCAACCATTGGTTCCGTTGCAGTAGAGAACTTAGCTGGCCTTAACCTCAGAAATCTGGTGAGAGCATCTCCCTGAGGCTGGTTGTTTCCATTGTTGTTGTTCTGATTCGCCATGAACTGGGTCATCACTTGGGTCAGCTGTGCCTGAGCGGCCATGAGCTGCTCCAACTCAGTGGGGTGACGATGGGGAGGCATCTGCGGTTCAGCACAGGTAAGTTTAGAAAGAATCATCTACGGTAATAGGATTCTACCCATGCATATGATCAAACATCAACAAACAATAGCAGACAATCACAAGCAAGCAACACACCAACAAACAAGCGGTCCAGCAACATCCCAGGTGTTATCCTAGCAGTATATACCTACTGAAATAGTTTTACAAGAGTTGGCAATGGTTAACTAAACAGTTGATCATCTAAATAACAAAATCAGCAATCTGCCAGAACAGTCCAGCAGCGTTCAAAAATTTTTCCGCCTGACTTAAACTAGTCAAAAAATTTAGCTGATTTTTGTACATATAGTACAGGGAGTTTCGCATCAGCCCAATTTTTTTCAGATTTTTCCGAGTTACCAGAAAAATATGAAAAATCTCGCAGTACTGCTGTATCAGCAGAAAAACTGCAGCGAAAATAACACAGATAGTAACCAAATTGCCATAACTCTTTCATAAAATTCGCACAAATAATTCCTGGGATATTGGAGTACACAAATAAGCAACTAAACACCCTTAAACTAACACGAACTAAGTTTCACAACGATCGAGACTAAACCTAACGAATTTTCCTAACGTGGACTAATTGGTGGACTTCTATCTATTTCTTGAAGAGGTTGCAGTAGGTCCTTGCTGTCATGCGTTGGCGCTTCGGCTCGCGGTACAACCATGGCGGCAGAGTGTACACCTCTCCTGAATCATCACTTGAGATCTCAAACTCCACCTCTTCTGGATCCTCCTCTTCTTCTTCACTCTCAGCTGCAACTGCAACAGCTTCATCTCCTCCACCATCATCGTCTCCATCATCTTCATCCTCGTCCTCATCATCATCATCGTCTCCACTGTCATCATCATCCCCATTGTTGCCATCATCTCCATTGTCATCATCAGAGGGTGGATTCAGCTATGCTTGGAGAGCGGCAATCTGGGCTGTCATAGCTTCAATAGTTTGATCCCTTTCCTGGACGGTCCCTTGCAATTGCTGTATGTTCTGGGTGTTCTCCTGCACAGTACCATGAAGATGTGCTATGGTTGCATCTCTGGCTATCAGGGCATTCTCCAGAACTCCCACGGCTTCATGCAAGGTGTCAATCTCCTGTCCTTGGACCACCATACCATTGCTAGTAAAATCTGCAATCTCCTTTATCATCATCACTTTCTCTGCTAGAGCTCCATTCTCCCTTTCCATGTCCTCTATGTGCCTCCGACGGGGCGGCATGTTGTTCCTGTCGCCCGGGGTAACCACGATGTTCCCATCTTCATCACGCCTTCCATAGTCACGGTAGGGTGAATCTGCTGGCAGTAGGTGTCGGACATTATGGCACTGGCGAGACAGGGCTTCATGTATGGCCAAGTTGATTCCAAGTCCCCAGTTGCAGTATGTCTTGGTGTAGATCAAGTGCACGGGGTTTGGCAAGGCGGCATCTCTGAATATGAAGGTAGTGATCTCCCATGCATCCTCTCCATATCCATAGGTGTACAACCTTCTCCCCTTGAACATGGGCAGTGGCAATCCCAATGACTGCGAGAGCTGAGCTAGCTGCCTTGCAAAGGGCCTTGGTGACTCCATGGTGGTGTTGGAGATATGCCCTAGAGGTAATAATAAATGTAGTTATTATTATATATCTTTGTGTTTATGATAAATGTTTACATTCATGCTATAATAGTATTAACAAGGAAACCATTAATACTTGTGTGATTTGTAAACTTAATTTGAAGTCCCTAGTATGGCCTCTATACTTCACTAGCTTGTTGGTTGATTGATGATGTGGTTTCTTTGTCATGAACATTGAGATGTTATCAACAACAAGATCATATCGTTAGGAGAATGATATGGTGGACATACTCCTATAGACAAGCGTAGCATAAAGATCAAGTCATTTCAATAGTTCAATTGCTATATGCTTTCTGATACATAGTAACCTAATTCCTTCGACCATGAGATCATGCATATTGCCTTTACTGGATGGATGCTTTGATGTCATCAAACACCACACCGTAACAGGGTGGCTATAAAAGTGGCATTGGGTGTTCGGAAAGTATTGGTTGAAACACATGGATCAAGAGTGGGATTTGTCCATCCACATGACGGATAGATATTCTCTGGGCCCTCTCGGTGAAATGTCATCCAATTAGCTTGCAAGCATGTGACTTGGTCACAAGGGATCACATATCACGGGAACGAGAAAAGAGTACTTATCAGTAACGAGGTTGAACTAGGTATGCAGAGATACCGACGATCATGACCTCGGATAAGTAACATATCGTGAGACAAAGGGAAATTGGTATCGTATGTAAGTGGTTCATTCGATCGCAAAGTAATCGTAGAAATATGTGGGAGCCATATGAATTTCCAGATTCCTCTATTGGTTATTGTTCGGAGAAGTGTCTCGATCATGTCCGCATAATTCACGAACCGTAGGGAGACACACTTAAGGATTCGACGTTGTTTGAGTAGTTATGGTATTATGAGAAAGAGACCGAATGTTGTTCGGAGTCTCGGATGGGATCCGGGATATCACGAGGTGATCCGGAATGGTCCGGAGAATAAGATTCATATAAGGAAAGTCCCATTTCGGAGTTGGGGAATGGTTCCGGTGTTTTCATCGGGAACATTCTAGAAGGTCCCGGAATGTCCGGCACTCCGGGGGGGAAGGGGTACATGAATGTGTCATTGCAAGTTGGAATGATTGCATCATGTACTAGGTGTTCTCGCTGTCCAAAATAAAGGGTTTATTTAATTCCTAAATTGGAAAAGTCAAACGGCTAATTTGAAAGTCAAACTGCCAATTTTGGGAAGTGGGAAAAGAGGAGGATTGGTGGAGGCCGAATTGGGGGAGGACTCCTCCCTTGGCCGGCGCCCCACCAAGCCGACTTGGGGAGGGACTCTCCTCCCCATGGCGCAGCCAGCCCTCCCACCTATATAAGGAGGGGCAGGGCTCCCCTCCTAGTACACACAAGTTCCTATCCTCTAAACTAGAAACTAGACCTAGACCCCGGTTTAGAGCTGTTTCGGTTTAGAGCCTTCTAATTGGTTTAGAGCCCTCTAATTGGTGTGTCTAATTACTAGACCACTAATAGCCTCTCTCATAAGCTCCATCATACTCGCACCGGCTTAAGGCGAAGCCCTGCGGGATCTCCCCTCTACCTCCGGTACCACGCCGTTGTGCTGCCGGAATCGCGAGGAGAGTGCTACAACCTCCGCTGCCTGCTGGAACAAGGGAGAGGAAGGTCTTCGTCGAGTACCGAACGTGTGACCGACTGCGGGAGCGCTGCGGGAACGCGGCGCCGGAAGGATCGTCTACGCGATCTTGAGATCGGAAAGAGTACGACTACATCACCCACGAGAATCTGCTCTCGTTAAACACTTTGGAATCTTCGAGGGTGAGTTATTCCATCGACTCGTTGCTACAATCTAGTAGATAGATCTTGGCTTGTTTGTTTGTATGCGATAGAAAATTTTTGTTTTCCATGCTACGAACCCCTACAGTGGTATCAGAGCCGTGTCTATATGTAGATCTGTTGCACGAGTAGAACACAATGGTCATTGTGGGCGTTGATGCTTTTATTGTAGATTGCTTTTTGTGTACTTTGCATCTTGCGGTATGTTGGGATGAAGCGGCCCGGGCTAACCTTACATGACATCGTTCATGAGACTTGCTCCACGCTTGACATGCAACTCGTTTTGCATAAGTGGCTTTGCGGGTGCCTGTTTCTCCTAGCATAGTAAAGATCCAATTTACAACGGGTGATCAACAATGCTAGTATCAATGTTGTGGTTCTTGTTCGTAAGTTAGAACGACACTTATGGAAAGCCCCAAACCACGTAAAATATGCAAAGAAAGTAGAAGCGTCTAACTTTGTTTTGCAGGGGTGTGCAGTGATGTGATATGGCCATGATTGTGATTATATTTGATGTATGCAATGATCCTTATTGTAAGTTGGCAACCGGCAGGAGCCATATGGTTGTCTTTAATTTCTGTTAAGGCCTGCGTGTCTATTCAAAATAGTTGTAATAGTTGAAGTTGGCGGACGACAACCATGAAGAAGCGTCATTGACCTTGATGCTATGCCGGTGATGATGGAGATCATGTTCGTGCTTGAAGATGGAGATCGGAAGCACAAAGAAGAAAGGCCATATCATATCACATATTATGAATTGCATGTGATGTTAATCCTTTATGCATCTTGTATTGCTTAGTAGACGACGGTAGCATTATAAGATGATCCCTCATGCACATAAATTTCAAGTTCTAAAAGTGTTCACCCTTAGTATGCACCGTTGCCAAAGCTTGCTGCTTCGAAGCACCACGTGATGATCGGGTGTCTTTGATTCCGCGGGTGACTACAACGTAAGCAAGCCAGATTTGCTTATGCGGAAGCTAAGGTTTGATCTTGACGAGCCTAGCATGTACAGACATGGCCTCAGGAACACGGATCGCCGAAAGGCAAAGCATGAATCATATAGTAGATATGATGAACATGATGATTGTTCGCCATTAAAACTATATCAGCTCTCGTGATGATCGGTGTTGATGTAGTGGATTTGGTTCGTGTGATCACTAAAACAATGTGAGGGATGTTGTTTTGAGTGGGAGTTCACCTAGTTTAATTTCTTTAATTAATTTGAACTCAATTTGTCATAAACTTAGTCTAAACTATTGCAAATATGTTGTAGATCAATGGCAGCCCCTACCATCAATTTTAATGCGTTCCTAGAGAAAGAAAAGTTGAAAAACAATGGAAGCAACTTCGCGGATTGGTTCCGCAATTTGAGGATTGTCCTCACAGCTGGTAATTTGACCTATGTGCTGGATGCACCGCTAGGTGACCCACCTGCAGCTGATGCTACCGATGAAGTAAAGAATGTTTACCTCGCTCGGAAGAATCAGTACTCCATAGTTCAGTGTGCTATCTTGTATGGTTTAGAATCGGAGCTTCAGAAAAGGTTTGAAGAGTCAGATCCATATGATATTGTCGAGGATCTCAAATTAATCTTTGAGACTCATGCGGCAATTGAAAGTTATGAAGCTTCTGAAAAGTTCTTTAACTGCAAGATGGAAGAGGGTAGCTCCGTCAGTGAGCATGTGCTTAAAATGTCTGGGCACGCAAATAAACTTCAAAGTTTGGGTATAGTGATTCCTAATACTTTGGGAGTTTACCGCATCCTCCAATCACTACCACCAAGTTACAAGAACTTTGTGATGAACTACAACATGCAGAACATGAACAAAGAGTTGCCAGAACTATTTGCTATGTTAAAATCTGCAGAAGTGGAGATCAAGAAAGAGCACCAAGTGTTGATGGTCAATAAGACCACCAAATTCAAGAAAGGCAAGTCTAAGCAGAAGGGACACTTCAAGAAGGGTGGTAAGAAAGTTACCACGCCGACGAAGAGGACCATGGCTGGACCCAAGCCTGATACTGAGTGCTTTTACTGCAAGGGAGAAGGTCACTGGAAGCGGAATTGCCCAAGGTACTTGGCGGATTTGAAGAACGGCAACATCAAGAAGAAAGGTATATCTGATATACATGTTATTGATGTGTATCTCACTAGTACTCGTAGTAGTGCCTGGGTATTTGATACTGGTTCGGTTGCTCATATTTGTAACTCGAAACAGGAGCTGCAGAATAAACGGAAGCTAGTGAAGAACGAGGTGACGATGCGCGTGGGAAACGGATCAAAGGTTGATGTGATCGCGGTCGGCACACTTCATCTACCATCGGGATTAGTTTTATACTTAAATAATTGTTATTTGGTGCCTGCGTTGAGCATGAACATTATATCGGGATCTTGTTTATTGCGAGACGGTTACTTGTTTAAATCCGAGAATAATGGTTGTTCGATTTATATGAGTAATATGTTTTATGCACATGCACCTTTGATAGATGGTCTATTCATATTGAATCTCGATAGTAGAAATACACATATTAATAACATTGAGGCTAAACGTTTGAAATCAAGCGATAATTTGACCTATATGTGGCACTGTCGTCTTGGTCACATTGGAGTGAAGCGTATGAAGAAACTCCATTCCGATGGACTTCTTGAATCACTTGATTTTGAATCACTTGAAAGATGCGAAGCATGTCTGATGGGTAAAATGACTAAGACTCCATTTTCTGGTATGATGGAGCGAGCTACAGACTTATTGGAAATCATACATACCGATGTGTGTGGTCCAATGAGTGTAGCATCGCGCAGTGGTTATCGTTATGTTCTTACCTTCACGGATGACTTGAGTAGATATGGGTATATCTATTTTATGAAACATAAGTCCGAAACTTTCGAGAAGTTTAAGGAGTTTCAAAGTGAGGTAGAGAATCAACGTAACAAGAAGATTAAATTTCTACGATCTGATCGTGGAGGTGAATATCTAAGTTACGAGTTTGGCGAGCATTTGAAGAAATGTGGAATACTTTCGCAGTTGACACCGCCGGGAACACCACAGCGTAATGGTGTGTCTGAACGTCGTAATCGAACTCTCTTAGATATGGTTCGTTCTATGATGTCACTTACAGATTTGCCACTATCATTTTGGGGTTATGCATTAGAAACAGCCACATTCACTTTAAATAGGGCACCGTCTAAATCCGTTGAAACGACACCGTATGAATTATGGTTTGGGAAGAAACCTAAATTGTCGTTCCTTAAAGTTTGGGGATGCGAAGCCTATGTAAAGAAGTTACAGCCGGACAAGCTTGAACCCAAAGCGGAAAAATGCGTCTTCATAGGATACCCGAAGGAAACTGTTGGGTATACCTTCTATCATAGATCCGAAGGCAAAATCTTCGTTGCTAAGAATGGATCCTTTCTAGAGAAGGAATTTCTCTCGAAAGAAGTGACTGGAAGGAAAGTAGAACTCGACGAGGTTGTCGAACCTTCTCTCGAAATTGCGAGTAGCGCAGCACCGGAAGAAGTTCCTGTGGTGCCTGCACCAATAAGAGAGGAAGCTAATGATGGTGATCATGAAACTTCGGTTGAAGTTACTACAGAGCCTCGGAGGTCAACGAGAACTCGTACCACTCCAGATTGGTATGATTCCGTTGTGAATGTCATGTTGGTGGACAACACCGATAACCCCGAGACATATGAGGAAGCGATGATGAGCCCAGATTCCAATAAATGGCAAGAAGCCATGAAATCCGAGATTGGATCCATGTACGAAAACCAAGTATGGACTTTGGTGGACTTACCGGATGGCCGGAAGGCTGTCGAGAACAAATGGATTTTCAAGAAGAAAACAGATGCTGATGGTAATGTTACTGTCTATAAAGCTCGACTTGTCGCAAAAGGGTTTCGACAAATTCAAGGAGTTGACTACGATGAGACTTTCTCACCGGTAGCGAAGCTAAAGTCTGTGAGGATTATGTTAGCAATCGCTGCATATTATGATTATGAGATATGGCAGATGGATGTCAAAACAGCATTCCTCAATGGAGACATTGATGAAGAGTTGTATATGATACAACCCAAAGGTTTTGTCGATCCTAAAGATGCTAACAAGGTATGCAAGCTTCAACGGTCCATCTATGGATTGAAGCAAGCATCCCGAAGTTGGAATCAACGTTTTGATAAGGTAATCAAAAGTTTTGGTTTTATACAAACTTATGGAGAAGCTTGTATTTACAAGAAAGTGAGTGGGAGCTCTGTAGCATTCTTAATACTGTATGTGGATGACATATTGTTGATTGGGAATGATGTAGACCTTCTTAATAGTGTCAAGGAATATTTGAATAATAGTTTTTCAATGAAGGATCTTGGCGAAGCAGCTTACATATTAGGCATAAAGATTTATAGAGATAGATCGAAACGCCAAATATCATTGTCACAAAGTACATATTTGGACAAAGTTCTAAAGAGGTTTGGAATGGAAGATAGCAAGAAAGGGTTCTTGCCCATGTTGCCCAATACGACCTTGAGTAAAACTCAAAGTCCGACATCGGCAGAAGATAGAGAAAAGATGAGTAAGACTCCCTATGCCTCAGCCATAGGATCTCTAATGTATGCCATGCTATGTACTAGACCCGACATCGCATATGCTGTTAGTCTAACTAGCAGATATCAAAGTGATCCAGGAGTGGATCATTGGACAGCGGTCAAAAACATCCTTAAGTACTTGAGAAGAACTAAGGATATGGTTCTTTCTTATGGAGGTGATGAACAGCTCGTTGTTAATGGTTACACCGATGCTAGTTGGAACACCGATCCGGATGATTCTAAATCACAATCTGGATACGTATTTATTTTGAATGGTGCAGCAGTTAGCTGGAGGAGTGCAAAGCAAAGCGTTGTGGCGAGATCTTCAACTGAATCGGAATACATGGCTGCTTCGGAGGCTTCACAAGAAGCGATATGGATGAAAGAGTTCATTACAGAGCTGGGTGTGGTTCCAAGTGCGCTGGACCCAATGTCTATCTACTGTGATAACATGGGCGCCATAGCCAATGCGCAAGAACCAAGGTCACACAAGAAGCTGAAGCATATCAAGCTGCGTTTCCACGCTGTTCGAGAACATATCCAGGATGGGGATATAAAGATTTGCAAAGTACACACAGATCTGAATGTGGCGGATCCGTTGACTAAACCTCTCCCGAGGGCAAAACATGACCAACACCAAACTGCCATGGGTGTTCGGTATATTACCATGTAATCTAGATTAGATGACTCTAGTGCAAGTGGGAGACTGTTGGAGATATGCCCTAGAGGTAATAATAAATGTAGTTATTATTATATATCTTTGTGTTTATGATAAATGTTTACATTCATGCTATAATAGTATTAACAAGGAAACCATTAATACTTGTGTGATTTGTAAACTTAATTTGAAGTCCCTAGTATGGCCTCTATACTTCACTAGCTTGTTGGTTGATTGATGATGTGGTTTCTTTGTCATGAACATTGAGATGTTATCAACAACAAGATCATATCGTTAGGAGAATGATATGGTGGACATACTCCTATAGACAAGCGTAGCATAAAGATCAAGTCATTTCAATAGTTCAATTGCTATATGCTTTCTGATACATAGTAACCTAATTCCTTCGACCATGAGATCATGCATATTGCCTTTACTGGATGGATGCTTTGATGTCATCAAACACCACACCGTAACAGGGTGGCTATAAAAGTGGCATTGGGTGTTCGGAAAGTATTGGTTGAAACACATGGATCAAGAGTGGGATTTGTCCATCCACATGACGGATAGATATTCTCTGGGCCCTCTCGGTGAAATGTCATCCAATTAGCTTGCAAGCATGTGACTTGGTCACAAGGGATCACATATCACGGGAACGAGAAAAGAGTACTTATCAGTAACGAGGTTGAACTAGGTATGCAGAGATACCGACGATCATGACCTCGGATAAGTAACATATCGTGAGACAAAGGGAAATTGGTATCGTATGTAAGTGGTTCATTCGATCGCAAAGTAATCGTAGAAATATGTGGGAGCCATATGAATTTCCAGATTCCTCTATTGGTTATTGTTCGGAGAAGTGTCTCGATCATGTCCGCATAATTCACGAACCGTAGGGAGACACACTTAAGGATTCGACGTTGTTTGAGTAGTTATGGTATTATGAGAAAGAGACCGAATGTTGTTCGGAGTCTCGGATGGGATCCGGGATATCACGAGGTGATCCGGAATGGTCCGGAGAATAAGATTCATATAAGGAAAGTCCCATTTCGGAGTTGGGGAATGGTTCCGGTGTTTTCATCGGGAACATTCTAGAAGGTCCCGGAATGTCCGGCACTCCGGGGGGGAAGGGGTACATGAATGTGTCATTGCAAGTTGGAATGATTGCATCATGTACTAGGTGTTCTCGCTGTCCAAAATAAAGGGTTTATTTAATTCCTAAATTGGAAAAGTCAAACGGCTAATTTGAAAGTCAAACTGCCAATTTTGGGAAGTGGGAAAAGAGGAGGATTGGTGGAGGCCGAATTGGGGGAGGACTCCTCCCTTGGCCGGCGCCCCACCAAGCCGACTTGGGGAGGGACTCTCCTCCCCATGGCGCAGCCAGCCCTCCCACCTATATAAGGAGGGGCAGGGCTCCCCTCCTAGTACACACAAGTTCCTATCCTCTAAACTAGAAACTAGACCTAGACCCCGGTTTAGAGCTGTTTCGGTTTAGAGCCTTCTAATTGGTTTAGAGCCCTCTAATTGGTGTGTCTAATTACTAGACCACTAATAGCCTCTCTCATAAGCTCCATCATACTCGCACCGGCTTAAGGCGAAGCCCTGCGGGATCTCCCCTCTACCTCCGGTACCACGCCGTTGTGCTGCCGGAATCGCGAGGAGAGTGCTACAACCTCCGCTGCCTGCTGGAACAAGGGAGAGGAAGGTCTTCGTCGAGTACCGAACGTGTGACCGACTGCGGGAGCGCTGCGGGAACGCGGCGCCGGAAGGATCGTCTACGCGATCTTGAGATCGGAAAGAGTACGACTACATCACCCACGAGAATCTGCTCTCGTTAAACACTTTGGAATCTTCGAGGGTGAGTTATTCCATCGACTCGTTGCTACAATCTAGTAGATAGATCTTGGCTTGTTTGTTTGTATGCGATAGAAAATTTTTGTTTTCCATGCTACGAACCCCTACAGGTGGCATACTCAATCCTGACTTCTCCCATCTATCAAGTAAAAGAGGAAAGTGTGAGAATAGCATATGGTAAGAATTTACGAGGGTGAAAGGCATAAGATGAAAGATAGAGTTAATATAGGTTTTAATAAATCTATGGCTTCCTAATCCAATCCTAGGTCACGATCCTACAGTCGACACACGGGCTCTGATACCATCCTGTGACACCCCGGTTCTAAAAAGACCGTGGCCTCTATGTGACATGCCAATCCCTGGATCGGTTCATTGGCCCACAATAGAGTAAGATAGATAACATAGCAAAATATCCGTGTATCATAGATAACGAAGATCCAGAGTACCATTATTACAATAAAAGCTTAGCACAAAGCTAGCTCAAATTATTTCAGGTAGCAACATAAATAAGGTAAATCCTCCATTCTTCAAATTGCCCACAAGTGAACAAGTGCCGAGTGGAGTACAGTGGCCTATAACGATCAATCAGAATCGGAATAACCTGCAACATGAAACGTAGCAGCCCCGAAGGGTCAATACATGGAATGTATGGCAAGTAGAGCTAGTAAAGGGGACAATAGTACTAACATCTACATGCATATTTGGCAATTGGAGCTGTGTCTGGCTTGCATTTGCAAATACATTTGTCCTACTTTCATAAATAGTTTTTGATTTTCTTTGAAAAGATCCCAATTAAGCTAACCCATCCATATTAAAACAATTATGAAATTAGAATGAGCGAGAAACATGTCATGGAATCAATATCTAGCAACTCAGATGTCTATAACCGGGGACACAGCTAATCGATTAGATTATACACTCTGCAGAGGTTAGTACACTTTACCCATGTGACTTGGCCAGCCCAGCTCGTACCATCACTCTCATTTTGGGTGATGATAGGGAGAAGACCAAGAAGAGACTGTTCGGGAAGTGGCTCCTCAATCCCGACGCGCACCGGTCCAACCTACCAAAATTCTACATCTCTGGATACCCGGGTTCGAGTTACCACAACCTACTAAGTCCAACCAACCGCCCATTTCATTATTGGCACATGGTTGTACACGTAAGCTACACAATAAAGAAGCCAATCAATTTCTCTCGATACCTGGGTGCCTTTTCGCAATGAAACCACCAAAAAATTATCAATACCATCACACCCAGGAGATTCATTGATTAGGTTGTTTTAGTTTTCACAAACCAATACTTTTAGAAACAAGTCTCATGATGTAACCCAGCCCTCGTTCAACATAGCATGGCTAAGCACATCTACCCAACGGTGTTTCATCTACAAGGAAAGCCCTACCACATAATAGGACATAGCATAGCGATAGTATCATCCTACACATGCAACTACAAAATACACGACAATGCATTAAAAATAGTAGGACGATATCATGAACAAAGTAGCATATACTTGCCTTGGTTGTAGCGGTCGGAAGAACAATCCAAACACGAGCAAGCGTTGCACTCGTCACAATCTACACGATACAATTGCAATCATAAACAAACAATCCACAACATATGCAACAAATATGATGCATGAAATGCAAGAACGACAAGAGAATTGGTGCTACAGCTGCACCACAACATCCTATACCATAATACTACCGATTGCATGCATGGAAAATAGTTTTAGCGCAAGGAAAACCACTAGACAAAAGTAATGCTCCAAACTAGAGCTAGAACTTAAATAATTCACTACCGGTAGTATACTATTCGTAAAATCTTGGAAAAATTCTACCGCATAGGCATCGCTGATTAGAAACAGTACCAATTGGAATTACTCCAAAAGGAATTATAAAACTCCCCGAGTAATTAAAACACTGCAGAAAGCCCCTAGACAGTTTCTGCAGAAGTTTTTACTGTAAGCCTATCTTTTTAATTCACGATGAGATTCCCCTCGTTCCACTGAATCCAGGGACATATCATACGAGATTTTTGGAGCTACGGATCTTTTTCTACGAATTTATTACTCCAAAAAGGCCACTAACAAGTTTGATTAAACTGTACTAAACCTTGCAGCAAAAGCCTGAACCAAAGGTACAGCAAGATTCTACACGACTCACTGAATCTACACATATTTTATTTGCAATTTTTGGCCAAGCGGTTTAATTACTACGCAATTTACAAGATTCTACCGAAATCTGTCAACAAAAGGATTAACGAGATTGACCAGTCAATTGTGTCTGTTGACTGGTCAAAGCGTCTGCTGACTGGGTGCTGACTGGGCGTCTGACTAGTCAACGCCTGAGTCTGACCGCTCAACTAACGATCTGAGCCGCTGATCTAAGATCTGACGGTGGCTGCTGTCTTACCGGAAACAAGCGGCGAAACGGACTCCGGAAGGTGCGGCGAGTTTCGGATGGCGGTGGCGATCGGTTCCGGCGTCGAGGTCTTTCCTGCGCGGATGTACACGGTTAGCACAACGCACCAATATTAACAACGCGCGAGCAAAACGGCGCGCGTACGTGCATGTATGCGTGCATGCAAGCGTGCACGCGAGACGCATGCGGTAACGCAGCAGCGAGGCAGCGCAGCAACGCCCGGCAGCGCGCGCAGCTGGCGGCGGCTTGGCGGCATGGCGGCGGCTGCAGCAGCTGGCGGCTCGGCGGCGGGGGTCGGCGCGGGCGCGCGCGCACGCGCGTGCGAGGAGGCGCGCAGGCGGGCGGCGATGCGGGCGCTGGCGGCAGCGTGCTCGCGGAGGCGGGCGAAGGCGGCGGCGGGGATGGCGCGTCGCGGCGGCGGTGGTCGGGAACGGAGAGAGGAGAGAGAAGAGGCGGCGGCCGGCGGCGAACCTGGGCGGCGGCGCGGCGGAGGGCGACGGCGGCGGCGGCAGTGCCTCGGGAGGCGTGCGCGCAGGAGACGGGGTCGAGGGCTGGGGGCGGTTGCGGGAACCGAGGCCCTGGTGGGGCCCTTTTGTGGCCCTTCGCGCGGGTCCTACTCAGATTAGGTCCGGAGTTTGTTTAGAACTCGGAAATCGGTCCAGATTTTCGGACCGTTTTCCGGCGGTTTACTAAAACGGTCGAAGCTTTTCCGTACGAGCTCCGATTCGAGCGATTCTCGCGCCTACGGGTTCGTATTGTCGAGGGGAACAATCTAGCGTCAAGGTTTGAGCGAAACCACTAATCTACAAGGGTGGTCAATGCTAGTCCTACTAAAGCTTCCCGCAGGAACCTCGTAGCAAAATCGAATATGGTTTTGCAAATGGCGTTTCGCCGAACCTTTTCACTCGACGGTATTGCATGGAAAAGCATGATGCAATGATATGAATGATATGCAAGACCAAATCTAAAATTTGGGATGTGACAGTGACCTACTCCTTGTAGATCTCCACCGGCTAGGACGTTGGTCCCCTCTCCCTGATTAACGCTCCGGTGATAGGAGGGAGGGGGCTCGTTCCTTCATTCTAGTCTAGTAGATAGGTTAGAGTTTGTCTACTGTGGTGCATTGTTGTTGGATGGGGGAGCAGCGTCAAGGCAAATAAATCTTCCTCAACTCTACTCCCACACTGGCAGCGACCTTCAAGGCGGTGTCTCGGAGTTGATGGCAACATGTGCTGCTCGGTCCTTCAGATCGGTAGCTTGTTCTTCTCGCCGTTCTTCAGATCTGGCGAGATCAGTGTCTCGGTGTGTCGCTGATGTTTGTTGTTATTCGCAAATGCGTTGGTTGTCGGGCGAGGTGGTTTCTCTAGAGAAAGGATGTTGGCCCGAAGATGGTGTATCTGTCATTCTTGGCTTCATCGATAGGAGGCGCCGAACCTTTGGTTTGGTTCAAGACAGCACGGGGACGTTTTCGGTCGACGTGCCACATCGACATGTGTCTCACTGCTTGCAGCTGGCCTATTCATCAACTCACAAAGCCTCATTGGCAATGCTATTTTTTTACGGATTTGATAGTTCTCAGGCGCCTAAGAACTTCTTAAGTCCCAGTCGCCTTTTTCACTCTTCAATTTACCTCCTGATTCATGTAAAATGGAAGTTACATATGAGTTGCAACTCGGATGTAACCGAGAATTTAATGAGTTGCAATTAGGTTGCAACTGAGAATTAGTACAAATCTTATGAGTTGCAAATAGGTTGCAACTGAGAATTAGCACAAATATTAGGATGACATCAGCGACTTAAACATAAGAAGTTCTCAGGCGCCTGAGATCTAGGCACTCCCTTTTTTTATCTTGCATTGGTGGAGTCTCGGCGTCTCTTCGTGCGTCTCGGCGGCGACCTATGGCTTCGGTGATTGCAGAAACTCTAAGGATCGTTTTGTATTTCTCAATTTCTTAGGATTTCATATGCAAATTTAGAATAATTTTTTTTTCAGATCTGTCTTTTAGTTTCCGGTCCTTCTAATTCAATTTTCGATTAATATAGGGTTGTTCTTAAAAAAGGAAAAATTATAGTTCTAAGATTGAGGGCTATCCAACAAGTGTACCAAATTCTCCGTGTGAACCGGGCGCAAGTGACCCGCAGGATTTTGGGGGGAGCTTCCGTTCTGGAGTACAGAGGGGGCGTTGTAGAGGACGTGTTTCTTTTACCGATGAAAGCTCCGATCCATAGCCCTGGCCAAGATATGTGCGCTCCTAGATACATCCGCTCGGTTCCTCGTCTCCTCCGTCATCCTGACATCGCCACCTCTCCTCCCAATGCACGGCTTCTCCTCTCTCGCGCGACCACTCCTCTCTTTCATGTCCCGTGCTCCGCCGCCACGAATTTCCCCTCCCATGGGCCAGGCAGCTCCCAGTGCACCAGTTTGTCGTGTTTCCCGATTTCCTCATGGATCTCGTAACATGGCAAGCACTAGAGGGACGAGGGGTATAACCGAGGAGGCAATCTCTCGCAATCCTGATGGGATGGCTTGTAACAGGAAGACGACGGAGGGAGTGCAGTAGCCAATGGTCACCGGGTCATAAGGGAAATGCCCCCGGGAGATCGGCCACTTCGATCGTCCGGTCCGGTACGTTGCGCGCCACGCGTCCATCCGGTAGAGACATGAACCCACCGCATGCTAGCCTTAGGGCAAGTCCAGCAATTTCTCTAAAATATATCCCTATATCTCAAAATTTTGAACTCTTTTAAAATTATTCTCTCCTAAAAGTTTTCCAACTCTAGTAGTTTCTCTAAAATATCTCCCCTATTCTATATTTTAAGAATTTTCTATAACTGCTATTTGAAACCCAACGGCTATCTTTTTAACAGCTAGTTTTTCAACGACTCGATTTTCAACGGCTAGTTTTTAGATCTATATATACTTACCATCTCGCATATCTCTCACAACATTCTTGATTCTGCCTCCTCTTCTACTTCACTTTCACCATCTCTCTTGCATCTCTCGAACACGAAATGAGTCACCGCAAAAGCTTGGCACGATAGTTTTGCGAAGATTCCTCGTCTGAAGACCCTTGTGTTCTATCCGAGTCTTCAGTCTTATTGGCATGGAAGTAAGCATTTATTCTTTTCCAATAACAATTACGAGATTGGTCGACTCCTATGATGGGATCTTGAGTTATCTCGAGGTATGCATCACACAAAGTCAAGTCTTGAGCCTTGCTAAAAAAATTTGCCTCTTCGAAGCACTTGATTTCAGAGCGCTACCTTTTGAAACCCTTGCTTTTTTACCGCTTGCTTTTACAGGAGGGGTAGCTTCTTGACACTCTTCGAGATCGATTTGTTGTTTTTCGTAACCTTCAAGATTGATGTGTTGTTCTCCATGCCCTTCAGGCCACAAATCATTCAATCCGGCATCACAATTCAAAAGATTGGTAAAACTTTGATTGTCCATTGCTAAAATCTGAAAAAAAAATACAAAGAAATATGTGAATTTCTCAAACAACACCAACAACACAGCAAGCCTGCACAGCTACCATCGCATGTACTGCCCAGCGCTGCGTGCCCCTGGCCGTGCGCCCAGTTTCACACACAGCGCCACCCCGCGGCAAAGCACCCAGCGCCGCCCTGCGCCCGCAGTGCCTAGCCCTGCCCCGCGCCCACGTGCGCAGCACCCAACGCCCGCGTACGTGCCTATCGCCAACCCCTGCCTACGTACGTACACCTCCTGTCCACTATCCTCTTCCTCTCCCTAGAATCTGAAGCTCGATTTGAGGTAGGAAATCGATATATTGCTCGATTTGGGGTTGGGAATCAACCTCCCAGCTTGATTTCGACCTCGATTTGGTGCTCGATTTGGAGAGGAAAAAGAAGAAATAGAGAAGAGGAGACATACCCGTGCGGAGATCCTGGCGGGAGGATTCTTCAGGGAGGAGCGCTTGCTCGAGTCGGAGGATAGGGGAGGCCTCGGCCGCGCCGATCTGTAGGGGAGAAGGAGGGGATGGATCGGGGAAGCCGGTTTTTGAGGGAGCTTTTGGGGGAACTGTTGGACCGACTTTTTTTGTTTTTTCTCCCCTAAAACGTTATCAGGAAGACTTTCGGGGCACCGCTGGACTTGCTCTTATCTCCCTTGAGATTTCTCTTCCACTCATTATTTTCCCCTTCTCTTTCATCGTTGACCACCCAACGTTCCCATGTTCCTTTTCTCCCCTACCAAGAAAGCATCTGCCTACCTCCTGATCTCCAAGTAACAACCATGGCCAGATGAGCTTGCCCTCAAGCACCTCCACTCGTTGACCTCCGCAGCTTTTTCCATGTTCCTCTTCTCCCCCTAGACTGCCTACCACCTGATCTCCCCCTAGAAATAGAAGCCATGGGAAAATAGGCTTCGCGTCGAGCATCTCGGCGCTCATGCGCTGCTGCAAATAGCGCCACCGCTGCGAGCTGTGCTGCATACATCGGCCACCTCTGCTACGCACGTCGGTCGCTGCTGCTACAAGAGGCATTGGTCGCTGCTACAAGAGGCATTGGTCGCTGCTACAAGAGGGTCGAGCTTGCCACATCGGCGGCGGTGGCCACTGCTGCTGCTAAAGTAAGCGGCGACACTTTGCTACAAGCGGCGACGACGCATGCTACAGGGTGTGCGGGGCTCTACTACAAGGGCAGCAGGCGGCGCCGCTACAGCCGGCATCGGGTATTGCTACATGCGTCAGCGGAACTTCTACGTGCGCCATCGGGATTTGCTACTACGGTTCGACGGCGCTGCTACAAGCACCGGACGAAGCTGCTACATGCTCCCGACGGCCGTGCTACAAGCCCCCGACGGCGCTGCTACTCGTGCCCGACGGCCCTGCTACAAGCTCACAACGGTGCTGCTGTAAGCACGCCATGGCGCTGCTACTTGTGGCCAACACCCTGCTACTCGCGGCGGCGCTGCTACAAGCACGTGATGGTGTTGCTACTCGCGCCCGTCGACGCTGCTACCTGTGTCCGACGAACTTGCTACAAGCGGCCGACCACCCTGCTACAAGCACTACAACCGGTTGTGCTGCTACCGTAGAGGATGGAGCGAAGGATGTGGGCCTTCCCTGTTGCCGTCGATTTGCTGCAGCAAACGCCAGCGACTTCTGCAGGGCATGCCTCTGCATCGCCTGCCGTCTCCTTCCCCACCCGCGAGAGCGAGAAGCTCGCTGGCTTTTTTCTTTTGTGGTGTTGTGACGGTTCAACATAGTAGACCGGGGACAGAGAGAGGAAAATCAGACGGTACAGTTTTGTTAGATCCAACGGCGAGGGACCCGAGGGATCGGGGGGTTTGATCCCCCGGGGGACGCGTAGTACGCTCCGGGTCATAATCGTCAACAGTGATAACGATGAAGAAATGTCCTGATACGTCAAGGAAAGTGTATTCCCTCTATATACGTTACAAAATACCAGCCACCGTAGTGGTTCTTGCTGAAGTGTATAAGTGGATTGTACTAGCCCTTTTCATCAGTTCGGAATTTTGGTTGCGTTGGCTAGTGCATGGATCTTGACATGGTATCAGAGTCTAAGGTCTTGAGTTCGAGTCCTGGCTTTCGCAATTTATCCTAAAATTGTTGTTGCCCCCTCTGTGTTCATGTATAGACATCTTGAGTCATACGTGAGTTTCGCGCGCCGTCGCTCTCTTCCGGTTGCACGTGCTGACTTCTCTCCGTCACACGTGAGAGGGGGTGTTGAAGTGCATAAGTGAATTGCACTAGACTTTTTCATCAGTTCGGACTTTTGGTTGCGTTGACTAGTGCACGAGGCTTTGACAATTCTATATACGACGAAGCGAGTGTATTGGGAGAATTCTTTGGCATCTCAGACTCCTGTTGGAATTCAGGACTCGCAGCTGATTGCTTCCACCCAAATGGAACCTGCGTGGTGCATCCACCTACCTAGGTGCATGCTGCAGATTTTCTCACTAAAGCTGGCTAAAGTTCCTGCGAATAGTGCCTCGGTAGAGTTGTATGGATACAATTTTTTATAAGAAACGTATATTAATATCGTAACGAATTACATTCAGCCAACAACCCATTGCTTTATTGGCATTGCCGATACATAGTCGAACAAAAAATTATAAAGAAAAAGTCCCGCTACAATGATTAGATCCTTCGAACAACTCTAGCAGACCCCGCATCTTGGCGCCTGCAAAAACTAGCATGTGGTAAACTGCAAACAGAATTTGACCCAATTTAGGATTCAGTCAATTGCGTACCAGATTAGATACCGCATCTGCAAACTGCATATTTGAAAAAAAACTTCACGAGAGAATTTAAATGTAAGAACTAGGGATTAAGGTTGAATTTCAGATCGCAGTTGCATTTACAAAAGATCACAGTTGCATTTACAAAAGATCGCAGTTGCAACCAAAATGCAGCCCGAGATTCTCACCGAAGCCTATTTGCCGTGGCAGCGACGTGGGTGGAGGCTCATTCGTCGTGGTCGAGGTCGACAAAGACCTTGGCTTGCGCCTCCGCCTCTCATTGCCACTCCTCCGCCTTATCGGCGTCTTTGCGGCTGCTCTCCGACACCAGCTTGATGGCGGTGCCGAGGTGGTGGACTTTGACGAAGTCTCCACGCGCGAGTACCTCCCTCTCCGCAAGCATCGCGACGACCTTGCCGATGTCCTCGTCGTCGACATAGTCGCCCGGTGGAAACATCGGCACCTCCTCGTCGTCGACGACCTCCTTCTTCACAGGTAGCAGGGCGCGGGAGCTTGAGGAGGAAGGGAACGGGAACCGCGGGCGTCAGACGGAGGGAGCACGACGGGGACATGGATGGACATTGGGTGCGAGCCTGCCAGTACCGTGGTTCCCGACGAGCGAACGCGGGCGGCGGGTTGTTGTAGCGGTACGAGCCACGGATGCGTACCGCGTCCAAGATCCTCCGGCGTCGCTCTTCTCGGTGGCGGTGAGCTCACGGGCAGCGGATCTGCGGCCAATCTGGCCATCCCCGCGGCCAAATCGACCTCCACCCGACGACATGGTGGTGCGGAGACTGCGGATCTGTGGCGGAGGTTATGGATTGCTCATCGGCGGTGTATCAGAGGGAAAGGCAATACAACAGAGGGGAAGGTGATGCGACAGCATGAGGATAAGGTTCAGACCCGCATGGCTGCTCCGAGTGGCATATACGAAGGCCAATGCGGTGCGGAAGCAGGGCCTGACATATTAGATGCACTCCGGACCACCGATGCAGGGTCTGGTCCGGCCAAAAAAATTGTTGAAACCCGCATATTAGTGCTATATTGCCATTGCGGGCCGAGATGCGGGGTCTGCTAGAGTTTCTCTAGAAGTCCAATCCCTCCAAAAACTGTGCCTCCAAGAAGGAAATGGTGCACAAGCGCTATCGTCGCTAATCAAAGATCCTAGATTTCACCCTATAGAAAGTTCTCGCTCGCAAAACAATGCATTCTACAAGGCCATCATGAAGCATAAGCAATGAAGGCCAGATCTTGGGTTTTCATCTTGCAAGGTAAGACTGTGAAATTCTCTTGTGTTATTGCCCCCCACTAATAGTCGCTGCTGCGAGTCCCAGATCACCAAGTCAGTCCCTCACCACAAAGACTCAAACCACCATCGCTAAACCTCATATCCCGCATTTCATGACATTCTCTACATCTGAATTCATTATGGATCGTCAAAGACATGTCTCATGATGGTAACAGATAGTTGATCTTCGCAATGCTCCCAGTGAAAACAAACGAAAAAAAAAGGTCCATCTGACTGAATCCCATCTGATCCAGCAATCTCCAGGCATGAGGCGCCCTTGGGAGTTCACCGGCGGAGCCTTCCGAAACTCGACACTCCGTCCAAAACAATGAGGGCAAGCATCCAGTAGATCTTCGTCTTCGCATGGGAGAAACCATAAACCGCAGCACGACGGGCAGCGCTACGGGGGAGAAGAGGATCCGTGCGCCACCTATCAGTTCTACCTCTTGCCTTCACCGCCGATTGATGGCTAGGGAACCTCCACCACCGCTAGTGCCGGTGGCGGATAGGTTTTTGAGGAGGATGGAGTCGCCCCCGGGAGCAACCCGCGCCAGCCGACCCGGGAGCGTCTTTTCTCAAAAAGAAATTCTCGAAATAGGATTTCACCCCGCTATATTAATATAGCAACCACACGATACAACTCTGAGTGAACTGCTGGGGCAAACAACACAAGCAAACCCAAAAGAAAAAACAAGAGAAAATAAAAAGGAACTAACGCCGGCAACGCCGGCTCGACAAAAGCAATAAGTACCCGCAACTGATGTGCCCTACAAAGAAGTCCCACCACACTCCTATCCCTATAAATCACCGTGTACCAAACACCACCTTCAAGAAGGGATGCGACGACGACGCTGATGCCCAGACTAGTCCTAGGATTTCTCCTGGTACACAGAGGGGAGGGGGGAGAGGTACAACTAGCGCCCTTCAAGAAGGAAGGGTGGCGCCCGCAGGAATCACCATGATGGTGCCGGCCAAACCGATAGAGATTTCTCCCAACCCCCAAAAAACCACAACCCTAGATAATCCGAAGCACGCCACCAAACTTGCGTCCACCAACATGTGCCACCATAGTCTTGAGGAGTCTCACCATGGCAAACGCTGCGAGACCGGCCAGACTGAGACAAAACAGATGTAGACAGAGGCACCGACGCCGTAGTCGCGCGGGAGGGAACCACCTCCACCGTCATAGACGGTAGCCGTTCGGACACAGAAGCAAGAGCATACCAAGGCAACATTGGAGCCAGAGGGCGACAGCAGCACAACCACATGGAGAGCGTCCTCCACCGCCATCGGCGGGTGCTGACTGGACGCGGCAGCAGGGACACACCGGGCCGAGCAGGCCCAACCAGGTCCCAGTGAAACCCGTAAAGTCCCCGTCACCATGCTGCTGCACTTAGGCCGTCACCGCCATTTTCCTCTTGTTCGGCGCCATCGACCCGGCCAAGCCCAAACGGGCCTGTGAAGCTCCCGCCGCAGCACTGCAGCATGGACACCACCATTCCTTTCACCAGTTGTCCGTTAGTCCCACCGGAGACGGTGAGCACCCTGACTCAGATCGGGCCCTTCGAGACTAGATCTGGGCCTGTAGGGCTTCACCGGCTAGGCAATTTCCTTGACGCCGCCACCACCAAGAAGAGCCATCGCGCGCCGTCCTCCGCCTTGCCGGAGCATCGTCGCCTGGAAGCACCCCCACCGAGCAGGGCCTCCTAGACCGTGGAATGGAATGGGCCGCCACCTCCAGCCCCACATCGGCCTCGCGCGGGCAATGCCCAGCAGTGCCCGCCGGAGGCGGCGGGAGGGGAGAGCGAGAGGGTGTGCTCGGGAGGGAGGGGTCGGAGGGAGCCGCCCTGGCCACCTCGCTCAGGGAGGCTGCGCAGGGGGCACGGGGGAGGGGTCCGGTTCCTGTTCCTCAAAAAGAAACTCCCACCAGCTTTTTAATTACGTCTATATACATAGCGGTACGGGATAAGCTGGATCGACTCCCTTAATTACGTCGTCAGCTGGGATGATCCCATCGTCGTGGAGCAGGGATCTCTCATCAACATGAATGGCCCTAAGCGAGTGATACATTTGGTTCACACTATCATAATCGAGTATGACGTGAGGATCAAGACAGGCAAACAAGAATGGAACTGTCGCGCATTAAGAAGACATCCACGGCGAACGTGGCGCCGTTAACATAACTTTCTTGCGTCTTGAAGGGGGTGTTGATGCGCTCGTAGAAGTTTCTATATCGGAAATGAAATGCAGTTTCAGTTTCCGTCTCGGTTGTTTCGTCGATAGATTAGATGAGTAAATTCGTCTCTTTGATGGCTCTATTGGATAATCAAGCCTCTTAGAGAGGTCTGTGGTGACTTGATCGACCTTGTCTGGCCATCGTGATATCGATCTGACATGAACTTTGTGAAACAGTTGTTTCTGTGGTGATATAGAATGGGTCAATTTTTGGGTTCTACCTTGTCCATTATGAACAAGACGATTTGGAAAGCTCGGGCTTTCATTTTTTTTCGATAAAGGGTGTTTTATTACTTAAAGAGTTTTAAAAATTACACCCGGCCTCTGCATAACTAGGATGCACACAGCCGCCAAAATCCGGCAATCCAAACATAAAAAACATAGGCGAATTACATATCATAATGAGAATTTGTAAAGCGCCTAAGGAGCTGAAGGTAGGTCAATCCGCAGATTATGTTGCCAGCCAAATCGGGTGAACAAATCCCGCGCCGTGTCCTCCAGCCACGTACACACCTCCGTGAAAAGCTCGCGGTGATCCGCATGATGAAGTGCCGCCCAACACCGAAGGGTGAGCTTGGGCTTCCATAAAAAAAATTTTTGCTTGACTACACAAAATAGGATGGCGGACCTGTTAGGAAAAAGAGGATGGAGTAATTACGGGTTGTGTCCTCTTTGCAAACAAGCTATGGAATCGGTCTCTCACATTTTCGTGAATTTACGAGCTTTGGGGCTACATTAAAGGTTGGATGGGAATCAATGAGCTTCAACCAATCCAATGGATAGATTAAAAATTGGGTATTTTTTGCCAAATCTAACTTTTCAAAAAACTTCAACCGAATCTGACCCCTTCCCGAAACTAATTCGAAATCTAACCACTGGGATCGGCGCCATTTTAAATGGAGCCGAAGTTATACAGGTCGGCGCCAACACGTGACAACATGGGGGTAACCTAGGGAGGTCGGCACGGTTTTAAATGGATCTGACCTCCCTTGGTTCGGTTTTCTGATGTGTGCGCGACGACCTATACAATTTCGGCTCCATTCAAAATAGTGTTGACTCAGGGGTCAAATTCTAAATTAGTTTCGAGAAGGGATCAGATTCGGTTAAAGTTTTTATATTTGGACAGATTTGGTAAAAAAAACAAAAATTGGTGGTCCTTGAAAGCCATGGCTTCGCTTACCTTGCTCGTCGCATGGGAAATTTTGAACGAGGGTATTCCATAAAAAGCATGCGCCTCCTTTTGTGATTTTAGATAAGATTAAGATAGAAGCCCGTTTGTGGATTATCGGGGGGAGCAAAACGTTTGGGAGAAATAATGCGGGGAGAGTAGGCTTTTGTAATATGTGCTTCTATTTCTCATATAAAACTCTTTCTTAATCAATAGATTGGGGCAAACATTTTGTCCCCGTTTCAAAAAAAATAAAAATAGATTGGGCAAATCTATCAAGTCGGACAATCTAGTATCGAGACTTGTGGCAACAATGAAGCAATCGGACATTGTCCAATAAAGCTATTTCTGTCTAAATTCAAACTTAGATTCTAGTCAATCTGGTGTAAGGAAGTGTTCGTACTGTCTACTATAAAGTAGTACTGTATGATTTATTTTTCCTGAAGCGTCTTTTATTTTTAAGGTCGAATGGCAAGTGCTCTGGCTTTGATTATAGATACAGAATGTACAAGCTGTGAAGCTTCTTCTAACACTAATTTAATTCTCGACCCATACTATACTGCACACAGAAACATCTCCTTATTGCACCGGAAAGTGGAAATGAGGACCATATATACTGAAGCTGCTTTTGCAGGTTCCGGGTGAGTGGAACAGACAATGCCCAATGGCCTCCATGCGGTTTATGCCAAGTTGATCTAGGATAAATTGCACTAGCTTTCACGCCTTTCTTTCTCTTGGTTAGAGTAATATACGGGGCATAATACACCAAAAAAGCAAGCAGGGACTAGCTGTTCTCTTTTGGGAAAGGAATTCCTTTGTGAAAAGAAACGTGGAGCTAAAAGAAGCTTAGCCAGTAAGTACGCTCGACGGGTTAATGGGGCTTAATAAAGAGCAGATAGGTCAGGGCCACCTGAGCTGTCAAGGTCCTGAAAAATTCAGTATACTCCATGTACAATTAGTGTATATATAAGTAGGGCGAGGACGAAGAGTACGGTGAAGGCAACAGGAGGAGGAGGGGAAACCGAGCCGTAGTCAGCGATGTCCGGTGGTGGGGCTACGCTCGAGGAGACGCCGACATGGATCGTGGCGTCCGTGTGCTCCGTCATCGTCCTCATCTCCATCATCTTCGAGCGCTGTCTGCATTATCTCGGGAAGGTGAATTTTTTTGCTTGCCAGTGTCACGGATGCAGAGAGCTCGTTAGTTTAGTTAGCGAGAGTAACTAAGTTCTTACTTACTTGTTGTATCACTTTGCAGGCTCTGGAGCACCGGAGGGAGACGCTGTACGAGGCGTTGCTCAAGCTCAAAGAAGGTCAGTCAGTTGTATCGTCCATCGATCGTACCTTGCTTTCTTGTCACTTTTTGAATTTGTGCTTACTTGCCAATGCTGCAGAGCTGATGCTGCTGGGGTTCATCTCGCTGATGCTGGTCGTGTCCCAAGACCTGATACAGAAGATCTGCATCGATGAGAGCCTCATGGGCCACTGGCTGCCGTGCCTCCCGGGTACCAGCGCCAAGACTGCCCATTACGGCGTCTCTGCTTCTTCTTCTTCTTCTTCTTCTTCCAGCTTGGGCATCGGCGCGAGGAGGCTGCTCAAGGGAGAAGCTGCAGCCTTGGGCCACTGCTCGACCCACAAGGTTTGAAAATGTTATTATACTCGCGTCGACATCAGATGTAATGTAACCAGGGGAATCGATCGGGTCGGTTTGGACATGTTTCAGAGTCGTCGGTGCATAGAAGGTTTAGAAAATTGCTCCAGACAAGTAGACTGGTCTGACCGAGGTCTTGATACACTACATTTTCTGTTTTTAATTGGGACCGTCATGGGTAGTAAAACTGGATCACAGTGTCAGAAAACCTTTATCTTACTATAGTACTAGTACGTACTAGTACTAGTATAGTACCTGGGCTAATTACTGCAACGCATCTTTGTATATGTTTCAGGGACAAGTGCCGTTGCTCTCCCTTCACGCCTTGGAGCAGATACACATCTTCATCTTTGTTCTAGCTATCACGCATGTCGCTCTCAGCGCATTCACCGTGCTCCTGGGACTTCTTCAGGTAACTAAAACTACTAATCATTTCTGAACTTCCAAAAAAGCTTACCTGACAGTAAGTAAATAAGCCGCGATTCTCGTGCGTGCGCAGATGCGGAAATGGAAACAGTGGGAGAAGAGCATCCAGATAAACGGCGACAGTGGTAGGGCAATACTACTCTTTATTGTAACGAATGTGAGTAGAGGTTGCTATATCATCATAACTCTGATTGCTGGTTACCCTCATCAGCTGCCGCTCCTAAGATGATCCACCGGATGCAGCAGCACAAGTTCATCCAGGACCGCTACAAGGGGTACGGCAAAACCACCATGGTCATACTCTGGGTGGTACGTATGCGATGATGCAATCAGCAGCCAAAACTTGAGATTTCTGTTTACTGATGATGGACGTCTGAACTCGATCTGAACTTGGACCAATATGGTTTCTTCCAGCGTTCTTTCTTCAAGCAGTTCTACGGATCAGTGACCAAAGACGACTACGTTGCAATGAGGCTTGGCTTCCTCATGGTATAGTATGACACGCACACACTTAATTGGCAATGGGATACATTTAGGCGTAGATGTTTCGTGTTGATGATTTGTGCTGGGGGTGGTGTTTTCCGTTGACAGGAGCACTTCAGGGGGAACCGGAAATTCGACTTCTATGACTACATGATAAAGGCTCTGGAGAAGGATTACAAGAGAGTCGTTGGTATAAAGTGAGTTGGTTGGTACTTTATGCCGAAGAAGATTGGCTGCTAGCTGTTTCGTCAGAGGTTTCAGTAAACGACCGTCTGTTTAATTAGTAACTTGGATCTGATAAATGCAGGTGGTATTACTGGATATTCGTGATGATTTTCCTGCTAATTAACGTCACAGGTATGCCTCCTCATTTCCTTTACACTATAAACCATTTTCCCCAGCGTTATCAATCCACAACGACATTATTGAGTATGATGGCTGACAATGGTTGTTGTTGCAGGGTGGCACTCCTACTTCTGGATCTCACTTGTCCCATTGACTGTAAGTGCTGCATTGCTCTGTTTTTACCCTTGAACTCCTCGCCTCCTTACCTTATGACGTGCGCACCCTGCATTGCTTGTTCTGTATGCACGCAGCTGCTGCTTGTGATCGGCACGAAGCTTGAGCACATCATAACCCAGATGGCCTACGAGGTGGCCTCTAAGCACGCCGCCGTGGAGGACGGGGACATCGTGGTCGACCCTTCCGACGACCTCTTCTGGTTCCACAACCCCCGGATCCTCATCATCCTCATCCACTTCATCCTCTTCCAGAACGCCTTCGAGTTCGCCTACTTCTTCTGGACGCTCGTAAGCATGCCATGCAGTCACGACACGCGATTAATCCTTTTAACTCGTCCATTGGTAATAATTTAATTAAACCGCGTTACATACTGTGGCATTGTGCTCTGCCCAGGCGACGTTCGGCTTCAACTCCTGCATCATGGACAGGCTCGGGTTCAACGTCTCAAGAATCGCCATATGGTACGTACGTAGCACTAGCAGCGGCTAATATTTCTTCCAGTCGTCAGGTACTCGATGCGCGCGCGTAGCTGACGAACGTTTGCTTCTTCTTTCGTCGTCCAGTGTCGTGGTCCAGGTTCTCTGCAGCTACAGCACGCTCCCACTCTACGCCATCGTCTCTCATGTCAGTAATCAGCAACCCCATGGCCATGATTCTCCTCTGTTTACTTGTCCAACGTATACGCGCGTTCCCAGTTTAACCGATGGAGTCTTGACTGAATTGTTTAATAATGCAGATGGGGAGCTCGTTCAAGAGCGCCGTGTTCGCGGACGACGTGGTGGGCCATCTCAGGGGCTGGGCCGACGGCGCCCGGATGCGAAGGCGAGGAGAGGAGGTCGGCTGCCTGGGCGGCGCGGGAGCGGCGGCGACGGGGTCCAGCAGGGAAGGGGACCGGCAGTCGTCGCAGGATGTGCCAGCAGCTGCCGAAATTTCATGAAACTTTTTTACTACATGTGAAATTCTTTTCGGGCTCGACAGAACTCGTGTGCCTTTCTTTGGGATGAATGTATTGCGTTGCGCGCGAGTTTTTTCCATCGCTGTTGCTTTCCGTCCATCGACTGTGTTTTGATCGTGAGAGCGTGAGGAATGGCGGAGCTGCGCTGTGTACGTCGGGATAGATAAGCGGGTTGGGGCGTGCGTGCCGAGCTGTGGTTGATTTTGTTCGTTTTGCCCGGGACGTCTATGGGTAGGAGGCCGGTTGAGCTCTATTTGCACACGTATGCTCTAATCCACTTTTTGTTTTTGGGCAAAATGCTCTAACCCACGTTGTAAGAGCAACTCTAACATATACGTTAAAACGCGGAACTGTAAAACACAAGTACAGACAATTATATTTGATTTTTACCATTCGAAAACCAGCGGCGCGGATCAGTGTCCGCAAACTCGACCCGTGAAAAGGCGGATGATCTGGAACTTTAAAAGACAGCAGATTTCACACAATTTCAACATATGCAAATTCCTATCATCGCACCGAACAAATAATTGTCCACAAATAAGCATCAAAATAATAATCCAAGCACAACTCAAATTACAACAATAGTTTCGATCAAATTACAACAATATTGTTCAAATCAAATACAAACAAATTGTTTAAACATAGGCCAAATAAATGTTGATGTTACACAATGAAGAATTGGCAATAAAATGTTGCTCATTGACGGCCTACCCTCAACTAGTGGTGGTCGATGAGATCCTTCCGAAGCTGCGAATGGGTTTTCTCATTTTCAATGTTGCAGTAGGACTCAAGAAAAGCATGGATCCTGTCAGGGTTCCTTTGGAGCTTGAATCGCCTGCCAAGATTGTCGTAGAAAACTTCCAAATCCAACCTTATCTCATCCTCGATGATAATGTTGTAAGAATGACACAACATTTCATGATGTTTTTGAGGGTTTTCATATCCAAAAAACAAGCAGGACCTCTCACAATAGCAAATCTCGCTTGCAAGACACCAAAACCTCTCTCAATATCCTTTCGGGCTGCCTCTTGAGCCTTGGCAAAATTAGATTCTAGCTTTGTGAGTGGCTTATGAATGGTTTTCACCAAAGTTGTCCAATCAGGATATATGCCATCGGCAAGATAGTAGCCCATTGTGTAGTCATGGTTCATGACTCTGTAATTGCAAGCAGGGGCATCTCCACTAGCTAGTTTTGTAAATAGGTGGGATATATGTAAGACATTGATGTCATTCAGTGATCCCAACAATCCAAAAAAGCATACCAAATCCACAAGTCCTCGGATGCGACGGCCTCAAGCACAATCGTTGGACCATAATTTTTGCCGTGATATTGACCTTGCCAAACTTTTGGGCAATTCTTCCACTTTCAGTGTATACAATATACACTTCCAAGCATGTCAGGCCAACCCCTTATTTCATTTGTTTGTATTATCCGTATAGTGTCTTCTTCGTTCGGAGATCAAAGATACACATCACCATAAAGATGGATCACCGGTTTGTCAAACCGGCACACAGACTCAAAGGTAGTATCTTCACCAATGCGCAAATACACTCATCTGTGTAGTCAGCGGGCACGCCATATGCGATCACTCGCATAGTTGTGCAGATTTTCTGGTAGGGCGCTAAATCCTAGGGTGCCGGCAGCGTTTCTATGATGTTGAAAGTAGGTGCAGCTGGCCTTGCAATCTTAAGCAATTTTGACAAACAAGGGTCGAAGCATTCGAAACCTTCTACGAAAGATATGTTGGTATCTCGTCAAAATAATCTTGCATCAACGTGCAGTGGCTGGCCGCGCGATTGCTTGAGATGGTGATGCGGCCCATGATAAATCCCCGCCGCCTGCCCAACAACTTCATCCTATCCTCAATCTCCTTGACAGCGAGGACGATGTCCAAGTGCTCGGTGTCGTCCTCGTGGAGAAAATCCCCGATGTCTAAATCGTCGGAGCAGGACAAGTCATCGAAGAAGAACTGCTCACTCTCGCTCATCGTCAAACTCATCTGTGCGAAATCACATATCAATATCTAAATCGAGCGGGTCAAACTCCGGTGGCATGGAAGATCGTTGGATAACTTACCGTGACAAGATTTGGGTGACTCCGACGTTGGAAAGCAGACAAGGCAGTAGCAAATCTGGACGCCTAGGTGCAGGGCGACGCTGAATTGCACCTCCGTCATGCATTCATGGCTGGCGGCGCCATGATTCCTCCTACCGTGGCCAAAAACACGGCCGTCCCACAAGATTTGACCTACTAGCGACACGGTGGGGGTGCGGGGAAGGTCGTGGCGGCTAGGCGTGGGTCGAGGAAGCATAGATGGGTAGGGGAGACAACGGCAGCAGAGGTGGGGGGAAGTGCCCGTGGGTGGTGAAACTTTAGCGCGCCAGGAATTGGCCAGTAAGTAGGGTTCATGCTCGGGTCGGGCCTTCGCACGGTGTATGTACCAGTCGCCGTGAGGATTTTTCCAAAGCCCTAAAAAAGGTAAGGGTCGGGTCCTTTTACAAGGACCGATCAACGCCGTGAGTTTCGCGCAATCTGTAAAATAGAGGTTATTTTGAGGGTTTCGGTGTTTTATCATATCTGCTAGAGTTACTCTAATACCCTTAGGGCATATAGTGAGGCATGATGGCTGTCGGGCTCCATGGAGCCCGGTTTTTGAAGCTTCAAAATTTAAAATATAAATGTCTTAGAAACTTATGAAACAAAGACAATAACTATATGTTCTAGTGTAAAATTTCAGTTCAAAATACTTTGTATTTTTGGCTCAGCAAAAATGAAAAATTGAGTTTTGTCATCGGTATGGTGAAAAGTGTTAAATAGACAGGTGAATTTTTTGCAAAAAGGTGATTCTATCATTTTGTGTGATTTTGTCTTTTTTGCTGAGTCTAAAATATGTAATATTCTTTGCTAAAAATCTACACACCGGTAAATTTCATGGTTACTTAAATGAAGATTTTTTTTAGAATTATTTGAAAACCATTGAATTCAAATTATTTTTGAGTTTCGAAAATAAATCAACCTCTGCTGGAGCCTGGGAGCCATCAGGCTTATTTGGTAGGGCATAGCACATCTAGGGTGTGGTGACATAAAACATGTTAAGTAAACAGCTAGTATGTAGAAAAAAAATTATTGGTGGCATTCGAAAAATAGTGGCGTTGAACCCACACGTCACTAACTTTACGCCACTGATAGCAGGTAGTGGTGGCGTGTGGTTCCAATGCCACTAGTAAAACAATGTACTGGTGGCGTGTTGTTAGAACGACACCACTATTTGTTTTAGTATTGACGCCAGAGTACCAAAAGCATCATTGAACGCCACTAACATTTTAGCACCAACAACATTTTACCCTATCACGGTAGCATTTCGACGTATTTCCCTGCTGCAGCAGAGAAATATGCTGAAATGCTGCCACGTCAGGGCTTTAGGCAAGTGTATTGAGAAGTAATATATACAGTAAAATATTTAACTTTAAAACACAACGATAAACGATGAAAACTTGATAGCTAAATCAACCAAGTCTACTCAGAAAGTACTTGTACACACAACAATCTTAGAGACACACACGATGACACAATATAATTAACAAAGTTTTGATACAAGTGAACCTTAACAACGCTCGAAAACTACTTCTTCGGGAGAAATGGGAGAACACCCTAGTAGGTGTTGAACAACGGGTTGTGGCCATGTTGATGCATGTGATCCATCATCTCATACGGAGTATCTACACAGTATCTACACCGCCGCAGAACACACCTGGTTCGTTGATGACGTCTTTGTTGAGGATATTTGCAAGCTTCAATTAGATGCGTGAGAGCTCATCCCTCTAATCTCCATATTTTTTCTTCTCTAGTCCTTGGCCCCATCTCAACACGTCTTTTCCCAGTAAAGGGTATCAAACACACATATATATATATTCACTGTTATGATGGATGACGTAGTATGTAACCATAATATTGTGTCCAGGCAATGATGGAGCAGGCTACTGCAGGCAAGAGAATTGATCGTTTAAGCGGAAGCCAGCAAGACATTACAATTCTTTCTATTTTTTTAGTTATGCATCCTCCATGAGTTCTATAGTTGATGAGAGCTTCGTCCATGACGTCGCATGCTAACGAGTAGTATTTCTTCAAGCTTCTCACTGAATCCATGACAAAAGCCAGGCAATGATGTGGGTGCATAACAATGAGAATATTGCAACTGACTGCACAAATAGTTGAATAGACCAATCATATAATGGAAAAGATATATAAGGAAAGCATATCGATCTTAATTAGCTAGATGACTGATATAATGACTTAGGGAACCCTACGAAAGGAGAATTGTGGTCTTTATCTTATTGACAATGAGAAAGTATGACAGGTACTTCCTTGCTTCTAATTTTAATCCCTCAAGGTTCTTCAACTTGTTCTTGCTGAAAAGGTAGGGGTCCACAATTGCGATACCTTTGGTCTTGTCGATGTTGACGATTGTGTGAGCCATATGGAGGCCCATAGGCTGATAAAGATTCCATACACAAGGGCATCAGATGCATCATATTGAAGATGGAATCGAATTGTATGTAGAATTTGTCCACGGGGGCTTTATCATTCCAATCAACATAGGGTGGCACCTGAACAACAAAGACCAGGAGGAGATTTGCTTCCTTTAGCTCTGTTTTCTCCCTTATTAGAACATTTTCATTCAGCTTTTTGAATTCAACGGTTGCCGTGCGGTAACTTTCCAATGGAAGGATGTTGTTTCCGGCGTAACTTAGCTTCATGACCCTCTGATTTGCTTAATCCAACAGGGAGAGCATATGGCTGCTTGCTAGGGGATGGCTGGTTGCTTCCTATGCTTCTTAGTGGGTGTCGGTTGGTCTGGGCATTACAATATTGCTTCCTTGGCTATGTTCCTAAATGTATTTGGACCGAATAACATTTGTCGTTGGGTGTCCTGCTAGGTGTTCTCTGGTGTATGATCATTAAACAGACTCTTCTGACACTGAGGAATAACCAGTTAAACAGCTGGTGCTTCTAATTGGGGTGGTCCTTCTAGTTGGGGTCCTTCTGGTTGGCGAGAACAACTACCACCTATGACATGTAAATCGAGGAGACCAAGGTTGTCATACATGTTGGTGTCACCGCCCACCGCCAAGTACTGATCGGTGTCATCATACAATAGCTCATTTTCATACACTATGGCCGGGGCAGAGCTAGCTCTAACAGGGTTCTGACCCAGAGGAGATGGCATCGTTGGAATTTCCCTTGTATGTGGGATGCTGCTGGCACCCAGACGAATGTACGCCTTCGGCAACTCCAGCATCCAATTATCCCTACATTGTAAGAGGTTCATGTGGCTGTCTGCATGTGCAGGTTGAATCGGAGGATCTATCTCCTCATAACCCTCATGGACCACATGCACATTAACCCGAAGAACGTCGCTTCGCATGTTTTGATTGTGCAACAACTTCTGATTAGGTTGAATGACTTTGCCTATGGCAACTTCCTTCAACTCCTCATTCACCATTCCGAGGAGAGTGCACGGTGTGTCCTCCATTAGGGCGTCTAGCTCATCCCTTGGCGACGCCATGGTGCAAGAGACAGATGGGCTGCTATGATGATTTTGTAAGATAGGGAAATTCTCTCCATCGCCACTAGAAACTTTTGGCAGTGCCAACTAAACAACAAGGTTGAAGGTAAATTGTGGCATTTCTCCTACACAACCTTGTTGTACCCAAGCCTTTACTACCTCGTTATAGACGTTGCTTGCCTATTTCATGAGCTTATCGGCTACTTCTTTAATTACAGCTCGTGCTTCGGTGGCAATTTTGGCATCGGGTTCAGCTTTTCATTCAACAAGCAGTGATTAGTCATCTAGTTCTTAGTGATTACTAGTCATCTAGCTCATAGTGATTAGTAAACTAGCTCGGTGGATATAAGCATCATGTCTGCCTAGCCGTGTTGTAAAAAAATTACTCCATGCTCTTCCAATAAACAAAAGTAGATACTCCAACTTTAGCTTCGAAGATTTCGACTTTGGTGGTGAAAGATTTATTGTACATCTATTCACTCTTATGAGCTACCTATGTCAACCTAACGGTACTTTAGTTCCTAGACTCACACTGTTGGGGATATACTTTCCGGGTATACAGACAGGACTCGCTGACCAGGGTGGCCCACCAACGGGTTAGAGCTTTGCTTCACGGGCGTCCCAGTCAGAGAAAGAGGAGGATACAACTCCGGCTACGACAAGGCCCAGGAGAGTTACCGAGTTAGGCCTGTAGTATTACTTATAGTCCAAGCTGTACATAGTTACCGACTTTGTAATGTAGCCGGATAGGTCTCTCCTGTAACCCTAGGCCTCGGTGACTATATAAACCGGCTCTATGGGAGCCTTTAGGGCAACAACTCAATAGGTACAACCACAACCAACTCGCATAGGCGAACCTCTCTTGTAATCCGCTGTAACATCCGGCTTACGCCGATATATTATGGGGTTGCTAGAAGGAGTAGGATCCGATCACCGCAGTCGGATCTAAACCTGGGTAAACTTGTGTTCTCCGCTCCTGGAACATCTGACGTATCACATCCCATCCTTCCAACGCCACTAGGACCCCCTATGGCGTACTTATCGACAATCCGACGACAGTTGGCGCCCACCGTGGGGCAGGTGACCTTTGGAGCAGCGTTCTAGGCGGAATCTGCGCGTGCAGGAATCGACGAAACAATCGCCAAGGGTCGTGTGGTCTACGCCAGTGATGTCCCTCTCATCCTCCTCGACGAGACTTGGATTCCAGCTTCGAAACCCATGACAACCTAAACGATCATGTCTATCGAAGAGATCGATATCTATCTCGGTTTCGCTGAACCGGCCCAACCCACCCTTGAGGTGATGACCATGGCGGAAGAAAAATCCAGATCTACTTTGTCCGCAGAGGCGGAAGAGTTCAAGGTCCCGGAAAAAATCAAACCCACCCAACCCACTCATGCAGTGGAAGAAGAGGCGGAAGAACAATCCGGATCTGATCTCCCAGATGAGATCGGATACACGGATGAAGAATATATCCGCTACGGATCCATCGTCCAAGACACCGTAGTAGAAAAACTACCCTTGAAGCACAGGATAGAGAAGATGATGAAGCGCCCCTTCATTGATTACAAAGCAATCACCGACATCTTGGAGAACCTTGAGATGGAGGAGGCGGAAACCCAGCTGTGCCACTACCTCAAGAACATGAACAAGAAGAAGCACTGTTTCGTGTACCACATAAGCATTGGATCTGACTCTGTCGATGCTGGGGCTGGTAGCGACTCGGTTCTAGACACAACCAAAGAAAACGCTAACTCGTCTGGCTCCCCTCAGGAGTCAATCACGTCGCAAGAACTTCAAGACTTCGACAAAGAGATGGAGGAGTATGAACAAGAGCACGTCTCCAAACAAATGCAAGGATGAGATGGATACCGCAGATTCCTCCGAGATCCACAAGCCAACCATGACCGAAAGTACCGACGAAACTTTATCCCCCGGTACCGGACCAAAAGCCGTCTATGCCACTGGTACACACGTTAAAGCTACTGGGCGGTCAAAAAAGAAGAAGAAGAACAAAAATCTAACATCGGCAGAGCCGGACGTCGAGGAAACTAACGAATAAAAAGTTGATGAAGAGATCGAGATGGAGAATCAGGACGGAGATCCGATTAATACCACCCCGATCGACCCTCATGTGGATGGACACGTCATCACCAAGGGTGCACGTGAAATTTATGGAGATGCGCTCACAATTCCAATCCCAATGTCTTCGGATCTCACGCCGGACGCGTTGGAGAAAAGGGTTGAGGACCTGGAAAAACACCGCTTGTTTCTACTCGAAGAGGTTGCACGCCTCGTCGAGATGAGAAAGCAGTTAGACAATGATCCTGCCAGATATTAGTCATACTTCAAGCGACATCCAAACAAAACAAGGGGAGGTCCGTTTCTTGCTAACAAGAATCCGGATATCCACAAAGATCTATTCGACGGAAAAGATGGAGAGAAGATCTGAGTCTACAACACGCCGTTGGAAAACGCTACTGCAGCTCGAGCCATCCTCGCCAACAATCTGTCTCCACAGCAGGTCCAACAGTGCGTTGCATTGCTGGACAAAGGATTAAGGCAACAGAAAACAGCCGCGTCATTTAGTGGCAAGCTAGCCTCAAAATCAGAGTTTTGCCACACTGGCGCCGACCAAAGCGCTGACGTAAGGCTCCGCAGGGATACGACTTAGTGATATCGTCCCCGTGGAGAAGAAGAAAATTCAATAACCGGCTCAAACAGCCACTCTCGCAGGCCGGCACGTGAATGGGCAAGAGTTATTCCGGCTGCGGCCGAAGACGCCATCAGGGCAATGGTCCCCCATCAGGACCATCGTCAGCAAAATAATCGCTATAGAGAAGACCCGGAAATACGCCGCCGACGATAGGAGCAAGATCGGCTAAGGATGCCACCACCGAGCCGTCCGGCTGGCAATGCCAAACGAAGAGATGATCCGGATCGTCCTGAATCTAGTAGGGACGATGCCCAAAGAAACAGGCATCAGAGTCATCATAATGAGGCTCCACTGCCACCACCAAGAAATCCAGCCGGAAACAATCCACCAGGGCCACCATCACCTCCAAGCAGTGACCATGAAGGATCATGTTGTAGCCATGGAAGCCGCAGGGGAGGAGGCGGAAATGGTGAGAGGAGAAGCAGAAATCCGACTCCACCGCGCAGAAGCCGTGAGCCTCCAAGGCGCAGATCTCTCTCGCTAAACGACGCTCGCCATCGCATTGAATCAAACATAGAAGCGCAGCGATACGAGGAAGAAGATGTGTACGTGGGACCCAAATGGTTTGGACCACGTATACGTCAAACAAGATTTCCGGTTGACTTTGGCATCACCAAACACATTCAACCCTACGACGGTGCAACATGACCAGATACTTGGCTCCAGGCTTGCTGCATCGCCAAAGGAGGAAACAACTTGGTTGCAGTCCAATATCTCCCACTTATGCTAAGGAAGACGGCTCGATCATGGCTCAATGAACTGCCACAGAATTCAATTCACAACTGGTATGATATGCAAAGTGTGTTCTTTTCAAACTTCGAGGGAACATACAGGAGGCCCTGCATAGTTGGAGACTTGCAGCGTTGCACCCAAAGACCCGGAGAAACCTGCCGGGATTACTGATGACCCACAAGTATAGGGGGTGTATCGTAGTACTTTCGATAAATAGGAGTATCAATCCCAACGAGGAGCAGAAGGTGCTAAACAGTGGTATGGAGCAGGAAATCCCTGTGAATACTTAATAAACGGATTTTTAGTGGTTTTCTGACAAGGCAACGAAACAAAGAGCAAGTAACAGAAGTAACGAACAAACGGAGCAAGTGGCCCAATCCTTTCTTAGCAAAAGACAAGCCGGTGGAAATACTTATAAGGACCAAACGTTCTCGAGGACACATGGGAATTCTGTCAAGTGCATTCGCTTCAAATAGCTGAGTACTCTTCTCTGGTGTTTGTAAGTGTTGTGTGGGTGAACCTGTGCTAACATACCGCCCTTCCTAGGACTAATACATACTTGTGATTAAACCCCCTGCAAACATCCGTAACTATAGTAACGTAATTAAGATATAAATCTAACCACAGCCTTAAACTCTGAGATCCTATTCTCCCTTGTGTAAATGTGTCCTAATGGGGGTTCAGGTTTTTTTCAATTTGGCAACCCCACGATTAGTATCCAAATACACAATGCATTCTCCTAGGCCCATATATGGTGAAGTGTCATGTAGTCGACGTTCACATGACACCACTGGAAGAATAGCACCACAACTTAAATACTAAACCATTGAATAATAACTCATCACAGATTCACTACTAACAACATGACTTCTCCCATGTCCTCAAGAACTAAACGAACTACTCACAAGACATTATATGGATCAAGATCAAAGATGATATGGTAATGGATATCAAGGGGCGGAGTCGGAGGCCGGGAAGGTGGGACACACCTGACCTAGGCGCGGGGTCAGCTGGTCCCGCGCCTAGGGGGTGTGGGCCGCCTGAGGCCCATCTCCGTCCCTCCTTGTGGCTTCCTTCGTCTTCTAGTAAAATAATATGTTTCCATATTTTTATGGTATTATTCTGATCTTCGCGAAATTGCACCGAAACGCCTTCTTTTCCATCAGAATCCAGACTCCGGCAGTCCATCCTCCTGGAATCATCCAACATGCAAAAACAGATGAAAAGCCATAAGCAATACCTCATAATAAGACAAATACCAATGAATAGAGGTAAATTATGATATAGAAGGGTGATGCAAATTGGGCGTATCAACTCCCCCAACTTAGACTTCGCTTGTCCCCAAGCGAATACTGAGCTCAATAAACATGTCCACAGGTTTATGGAGTGAAGTGTCAATAAAAGAATACGAACAAGAAGCATCACACTTACCATTGCATAACTCATAGAAGAAAGCAACTCACCATTATATAACTTAGCTTGCAGCCAAGTACAGCAGTCACAATAGAGATGCATAAAGATAAATCATAATTGGAATTGGAAAACTTGTTCTTGGTCAGAGAACACATGGCAAATAGTTTCACAAAAAGCTTTTTGTAGAAGTTTCAAGACAGGAGCACTCTTTGCTCAAAAAGGTTTTTCACAAGTGAAGGCTTTCAAAGTAATACTCAATAGATAAGAGTTTTGTACAAACAAGGAAGATAGAGAACATGATTGAATAAATCACCATATGAATGCTTGAAACACAACAACTCAAAAGCTTGCTGAAGAAAGAGATGAAGTAGGTTTACTGACTCAAACTGGTAACTGGGAGAAAAGTCCCTTCTTAGAGGGTAGCAGGGATTACAAGTCATAAAGAGCTTCCATAAGATTATGGTACTTACTAGCTTTGAGACCTCATTGCCCCTATCATAAGCATCTTGAGATGATTAAGGTTAAAGTGAACAAAGATGGAGTATATGCTTAACGAAATATAAGTTGGCAATCTCATGTACCTTGAATATGAGGGACACTCCTCATTCATACTCAACTTTGGGTCCAGGTAAGTTCTTGTCATTGTAAGTATTTGCATATCATTGAGAACCACCAACGGGGTACCCCTTGTACATGGTACAGGATCTTTCCCATAACCAAAATGATAAGGCAAGCATACAATGAGCATCTCAACGATCTTTTTATTTACTATGTGTATAGCTTTTTATTAAGGATGCTTCATTGATGACTCACTATTGGTGATGCTGCAAGTTTCCACCATGATTAAGCATGGCTTAGGCTAGCGGCCCAGGCGTTTCTCTAACACAAAATACAAACTCCATGGACTTACAAGTTCCCTCTTTATTTCACATCGTTGACATCTAGAGACAAAAGAGCACGATATCAACTGTATACAGAGTACAAGTGCAATGTTGAAAATGTTCCCCGTGACAACACGGTTCTGCTAATCCCAACGTATAGATGCAAGCATATACAACTTCGATGTTCACAATGGTTCAAGTCTATTAGGGTCAAGTAAATAAAGTGTGTCATCAAGTTCGTGAGAGCTTTACTAACTAGTTTTCACATAACAAAATACTTTTTAATTTGAAAGGTAGATGAAGCTTGAGAATTTGCTAGGAATAGCAAAAGCTACTAGGTAGATATGGTGGACACAAGTGGCAAAAGTTTTGGGTTTAAAGGATTTTGGAAACATGAGAAGTATGCCTTCTCAAAACAGGTTTTTGGCTAGCAAGGCTGGGTAGCAAGCAAGAGAGTTGAAAGAAACAAGCAAACATACAAGTAATAAAGCCAAACATGCAATCTTCCTTGAAGACACAAAAGAATCTTAAGAAATAAAGAATACTAAGCTTATGAGCCAACAAGAAAGAAAACAAATGATACCAAATACCTTTAAGCTCTTTCTTTCTTTTCCTTTCAAACTAAAGCCACTAACCAGAACTCGGTTTGCCAAAACCAATTTAGATCGACTTGATGATCCCAAAGTGGTGCCAATACTAAACAACAAGATCCATCATATAATAGAGATTGCAAACTAAAGATAAGAAGTGGAAAACGTAAAAGATGAGACTTCTCATTAATATTCCAATAAAGGCACTCACACCAAGGGATACATAGATAATCAACTAAAGGAGAGATACTTCCACATGCAAACCAAACTATAAAATAATCCCTCTACCACATATATGAATCCACTAAAAGGGTAAAAGATAAAAGATAATGGTGGTGATACCGCGGCACTCCCCCAAGCTTGGAACAAGCCAAGGGGATGCCAAACCTGATGAAGAATTACTCCTTCGGTGGTGGTGTTCTCTTGTAATGGGTCAGGAAATCTTCCAACATCTTACGAAGCCTGGTTTTATCCTCTTGAAGCATATCCACCTTCATCCTCAAAGCACGGTACTTATCACAAAACTCGTTAGTGGTTCGAAGGGCTTCCGCTGCCTCAGGGCAGTATATGAGTTCTGGACCGAAGGCTATGATTCCCTGCATGTGACGAGAAAAAGCATCCGCAGTGTAAGTTGCTCCTTTAAAAGTAGGTTTCCTTCCCCTTGTTCCTGCGGCAGTTTGTTCTTCCAACTCTATCTCCACGGGCTTCTTGCCTTTGTCGTTGGCGAAGGCCATGGTGCTCCAAACTTTGAGAAGATTTCCTGACAGAAATAGATCGAAACGAAAACATGATGAGAACAAGATGCACGAACCTCGGGGGATCCGGGGGGTTATATATTATGAAGTTTCAATACATAAGGAAGGTTTTGACACGGAAACGAAGAGGAGACGGAGTTCTAGGCTGGGCCCGCGCCTAGGGTGGATTTTTCCACCCCGGGCTCTGTTTCCTCTTCAGTTTTGTCTCGTAACTTCCCTTATGTATTAAAAACATAAAAAATATAAAAAGATTGGGGTTTCACGAACCTTCTGTTTTCACCACTTTTACCTATTCAAAGACGAACTTTGCATATTCCTTTCTCTTTCTCCTGCGAATTTCCTTCATACAAAACTTTTGCAGAAACTCAATGACAACATTAGTGTAAGCAAAAACAATAAACCTTTGGTAAACATTTCAACTGAAAACCCATCAAAACGAAAGCTTTTGTAAGAGGCAAATGCAAATGATGGCAGAAATCTGTCAAAACAGACCAGCAGGTAAAGATTGATTTTTTCGAAAAACTTCTCTTTCTCAAATCAAAAAATGCAGAACTGATGAAATTTGGGTAACAACTTGGAGAACAAGCTCAGAAAAATGTAGCTCCATCCGAAGTACTTAGCCCCCTCACGAATTTTTACAATACAGCACAATAATTTGTCCCCAAAAACCAAATGAAAAAGGATAAGGAGCGGTTATTACAGAGGTAATAACTTCCAAGACTCAACAAAACTCTTGGGTTATCTCCCAACAAAGTACTTTTATTTAATGCCTTTAAGTTAGGCCTGAAACTTCCAAACATGCTCACATAGGATATATATATCTGGAGTGAAAGAGAGCATCAAGAAGCAAATAACCAAAACACTTGAGTCTAACCCACTTCCTATGCATGGGGGTATCATGAGAAAATGATTTTTTGAAACAAAAAGCCACAAGCATAGGAAGACAAAACAGATGCAACTTCAAAGCTTTCAACATAAAATGGGGAAACTTAACATTATTGAGATGCATAAAACCATGTTTCCCTCTCTCAAAATAACTTTCAGTAGCACTTTGAACAAAGTTGACAATATAACTGTCACTGCCAACAACTTTATTATCAGAATAAGCATACTTATAGTTACCAAAAAGAGGTCCAAGGTCATAGACTGGATCAATTGAAGCAAGTTGTTCCATCCTGAAATCTTCATTAGGCAAGCTATTTTCACAAGGAGCTTTAGCAAATTTGGAAAAGTTAAACTCATAAGAATCTCCATCAAACTTAGTTAAAACTTTTTCCTTCTTACAATCAATAATAGATCCACAAGTTTTCAAGAAAGGTCTGCCAAAAATGATAGGACAAGTTTTGCTAGCTACTGAATTGAGCACTAGAAAATCAGCAGGATATTTAATCTTACCACAGAGAACCTCCACATCTCTTACAATACCAATGGGGCAAATGGCCTCCTTGTTATCAAGGTGAATAACCACATCAATGTCCTCAATCTCACAAGGACCAATCTCATGCATAATTTCCCTGTAAATCTCATAAGGAATAGCACTAGAGCTAGCACCAATATCACATAAACCATAGTAGCAATGATCACCAATTTTAACAGAAAGCATAGGGACACTAGCTTTTCTAAATTTACCAGGATGAGAAATAATATTAGACGCATCTTCACAGAAGACAATATGCTCATCCTCTATATTTCTAGTGACAATGTCTTTCACAATAGCTACCACAGGTTCATCACTCAAATGCTTACCAGGCTCCACAGTTTTCATTGTACCTTTGCTATTTGCACTAATAATCATAGAATACTCCTTTACCTTAGCTAGGAAAGGCATTTTCTCAACATGGGGTTCAGCACAATATGATTAGTAGTACAAACTTGAGTACTTCTAATGGGAGCATGACTAACAACATCTTTATAAGGAGCATGTTACTTATTCCACTTCTTCTTGGGAATTTCAATATAAGAGGCGAAGGCCTTAAAATAGCTGGCAATACTTTGGGAATCAAGACCAAACTCATTGCTAATATCACGGAAGCTATCAGTTCCCATAAAAGATTTAATGCATTCATAATCATAGTTTATACCTAACTTTCTTCCTTTGTCATTCTCCCAAGCTTCAGTGTTCTCTTGAATATGGTCTAGAAGATCCCATTAAGCTTCTTCCTTCATACGTGTGAATGATCCAGCACAAGAAGCATCTAGTAAATCTTTATCATGAAGAGAAATCCTAGCATAAAAGTTATTGAGAATAATATTGTTAGGGAGTTAATGAATAGGACATTTAAGCATTAGTAACTTCAATCTCCCCCAAGCTTGAGTTGTACTCTCTCCACCAAGAGGCCAAAAGTTATATATAAGATTTCTATACTTATGGATCTCACTGGGAGGATAAAATTTAGAGTAAAAGAGAGATGACATCTCCTCCCATTCCATGGATTGTCCATTCTTCAGTAGCTTATACCATTCTTTAGCTCTCCCTTTCAAGGATATGGAGAGTAGCTTCTTCTTCACATGTTTAGTTGTGATACCTGCACACTTAAGCAACCCGCATAATTCATGGATAAAAAACAAGTGATCACTAGGATGGACAGTTCCATCCCCAAAATAATAATTATCCATAACACGATTAACAATACTAGTAGGTATCTTAAAAGGATCTATCTCAACAGGAGGTGGTTCATCTACTACCCTAGCAGTGGTAGTAGTTTTCCCGAACAGAAAACTAAGTGGGTTATCCATATTGGAAACAAAGTAACAAGCAGTAACAAGAGCAATACTCATAGTGAAAGTTTCCCTTACCAGTTCCACTCTTCAATAGCGCTTCACTCCCCGGCAACGGCACCATAAAATAGTCTTGATGACCCACAAGTATAGGGGGTGTATCGTAGTACTTTCGATAAATAGGAGTGTCGATCCCAACGAGGAGCAGAAGGTGCTGAACAGTGGTATGGAGCAGGAAATCCCTGCGAATACTTAACAAACGGATTTTTAGTGGATTTCTGACAAGGCAACGAAACAAATAGAAAGTAACAGAAGTAACTAACAAACAGAGCAAGTGGCCCAATCCTTTCTTATCAAAGGACAAGCCGGTGGAAATACTTATAAGGACCAAACGTTCTCAAGGACACATGGGAATTCTATCAAGTGCTTTCGCTTCAAATAGCTGAGTACTCTTCTCTGGTGTTTGTAAGTGTTGTGTGGGTGAACCTGTGCTAACATACCGCCCTTCCTAGGACTAATACATACTTGTGATTAAACCCCCTGCAAACACCGTAACTACAGGAAAGTAATTAAGATATAAATCTAACCACAGCCTTAAACTCTGAGATCCTATGCTCCCTTGTGCAAAGGTGTCCTAAAGGGGGTTCAGGTTTCTGTCACTCCAGCAACCCCACGATTAGTAGCCAAATACACAATGCATTCCCCTAGGCCCATAAATGGTGAAGTCTCATGTAGTCGACGTTCATATGACACAACTAGAAGAATAACACCACAACTTAAATACTAAATCATTGAATAATAACTCATCACAGATTCACTACTAACAACATGACTTCTCCTATGTCCTCAAGAACTAACCTAACTACTCACAAGACATCATATGGATCAAGATCAAAGATGATATGGTAATGGATAACAATCTGAGCATAAACAATAATCCAATGGTTCCACTCACAAGCATCAACTACAATAGTAATTAACACCGGGAAAGTTTCCCCTAAGAACTAAAGCAATATCCAACACAATTGTTACAGCGGGACAGAGTGGTGGTTATGGTGCTGGTGGAGATGATGGTGTGGATGATGATGATGATCCGATGAAGCCTAGCTTGATGATGGTGTTGATGGCGATGGTCTCCCCTCTCCGGGAAGGAATTCCCCCAACAGAAATCTGTCTACCGGAGAGATCTTTATCTCTCGGTGTTTTCCGCCCCCTAGAGGCGGCGGAAATCTATCTCTGGTCGCTCCCCGAGGCTTAGGGTTCCGTAGGGAAGATATAGGCAAAGGGGCGGAGTCGAAGGCCGGGCAGGTGGGACACACCTGCCCTAGGCGCAGGGTCAGGTAGGCCCGTGCCTAGGGAGGATGTGGGCCCCCTGAGGCCCATCTTCGTCCCTCCTTATGGATTACCTTGTCTTCTGGTAAAATAATATGTTTCCATATTTTTCTGATATTTTTCTGATCTTCGCGAAATTGCACCGAAATGCCTTCTTTCCCATACAAATCCAGACTCCGACAGACCATCCTCCAGGAATCATCCAACATGCAAAAACAGATGGAAATCCATAAGCAATGCCTCATAATAAGACAAATATCAATAAATAGAGGTAAATTATGATATAGAAGGGTGATGCAAATTGGGCGTACCAATTACCTCGGACGCTGGATCGATACGAAGAAATCCTGTCAGGGAGTAAACGAGCAAACTGTGATAGAAGCTTTTATTGTAGGACTTCCAGTCGGACTTTTACATCACAGGCTGAAGCGTGACCACGTCACAGATTTGGGAGAAATGATAGAGACGGCAAGCAAATATGCTGACGCCGACGATGATTCAGAAGGGATGCTAAATATTCTAGCCAATCTCAATGCGGCCAAACAGCCAAAACAAACTCAGAAGCGCAAGAACATCTCGAACAAAAAGCTGGGTCCGGACAACGCAACTGTTAACGCAACGTTTGGATCCGGAGGAAGAGGAGGGCACGGAGGCGGCCGGGGTAGAGGCTAAGGAACTTTCCGAATCCAGGGCAGAGGAGACTAGCAACCCGGAAGAACCTATACCTAGGATGACATTGCAAATAATCCCTGTGTCCACCACTTGGATAGTAACGGAGGATCTACCCACACAAATGTCGAGTGTCATTTTAACGACGACATCAAGAAAGACGAATCCGCTGGCTGCAGAGCCAAGCGACGAAGAGGAAAGAAAAATTTCGAGAAAGTAAAGGAACCCAAGGAATATTCCGACATGGAAGAAGCGGAAGCCGCTGCAGAGCCCAAGTCGGATGGAAAGAAAACTTTTCCGACTAAGAAAGACGCATACGTCTGCTTCCTTGGATCCCGAACCTGCCAAGGAAAAGAAGGCGGTTCTTCGTGAGCGTAATGCCACGGTTCCGGCGGTTCCACAGTTCCTGGACTGGTCAGAGGTAAATATCACCTTTGATCAGTCAGACCACCCGAGGAAAACACATCGTCGGGGAAAGTATCCTCTGTTCGTCAATCCTCTTATTGATGGCTATGAGTTTTCTAAAACACTCATGGACGGTGGGAGCAGCATTAACATTCTCTACATCGAGATGCTCCACCACATGAAGCTGCATGAGAGCCAGTTGAGTTACAGCAGTGTAACTTTCCATGGCATTGTACCAGGGAGGCAGGCGGATTCTCTGGGTGAGATTACTCTGGACATGACATTCGGAACCCGAGACAATTACCGGACCGAGACACTCTCCTTCGAGGTGGTACCATTCAAAAGTTCTTACCACGCCATCTTCGGACGTCCGACTTACTGGGCGTTCATGGCCCGTCCCTGTTACATCTACAACATGATTAAACTTCCAGGTCCAAAGGGCGTAATCACCGTACGAGGAAATCCGAGAAAGGCACGATAGTGCGACGAAGGATCTGCTGCCTTCGACGAAGCCGTGCTGCACGCCCAAGAGTACCAGGAGATCAAGAAGATCATCAATCCGTCTGAGATGCCCACTATGAAGAACGAGGTGCTGAAGCCAAGTTTGTAGTTCAAGGCGTCAGAAGAGACGAAGAAAACGTCGCTGAAGGAACATGATCCCTCCAAGACGACAAACATAGGGGTAGGCTTAGGACACGCATAGGAAAGCGCGCTCGTCGAGTTCCTCAAAGCTAATAGTGATATCTTCACATGGCAGCCTTCTGACATGACCGGGGGTACCTAAGGAACTTGCCGAGCACTCTCTTAATGTGTACCCAGACGCTAAACCCGTCAAACAGTCCTTACGACGGTTTGGTGATGAAAAGCACAAAGCGATAGCCAAGGAATTATCCCGCCTAGAGTTAGCGGATTTTATAACAGAGGTCATCCATAGAGATTGGGTGGTAAATCTTGTACTTGTCCCTAAAAAGGACACCATTGATTTAAGGACGTATGTTGATTATACCGCTTTGAACAAAGCATGCCCAAAAGATCCGTTCCCTTTGCCAAGAATCGATCAAGTTATCGACTCAACGACAGGGTCAGAATTACTCTGTTTTCTCGACGCATACTCCGGATATCACCAAATACCGATGAAAAAGTCGGATCAAATTAAGACATCTTTTGTCACTCCTTTCGGAACCTTTTGCTATAAAACTATGCCTTTTGGCTGAAAGAACGCAGGAGCAACATATCAACGTACCATGCAACGTTGTCTCAACAACCAAATCGGACACAACGTTCATGTATACGTAGACGACATAGCAGTTATGTCCAAAAAGTAGGAAACTTTAATTTCTGATTTGGATGAAACGTTTGCTAGTCTGCGAAAATTCAATATGATGCTAAATCCGAAGAAGTGTTTCTTTGGAATTCCAGCCGGAAAATTGTTAGGGTTCATGGTCTCTAAGTGAGGCATAGAGGTGAACCGGGACAAAATAAAGGCTGTCTTAAACATTACCAGGCCGACTCGCCTGAAGGACGTACAACGCCTCACTGGTTGCATTGCAGCAGTAAGTCGGTTCGTCAGCCGGCTCGGTGAAAGAGCCACACCTTTGTACAAACTCTTTAAGAAAACCGACAAATTTGTCTGGACCCCAGAAGCCGAAACTGCGCTGCAAAGTTTGAAATAGCTGCTTTCAAACCCACCAGTTCTCGCAGCGCCAGAACCTCAGGAGCCTATGTTACTTTACATTGCAGCGACCAACAAGGTCATAAGTGTAGTAACCGTAGTTGAGCGCGAGGAAGAAGGCCACGAGCATAAGGTGCAGTGGCCAACTTATTATTTGAGTGAGGTCCTGACAGAACCTAAACAACGGTATCCACATCATCAAAAGCTAGCCTATGGAGTGTTCTTTGCATCCAGAAAGCTATGTGTTGGGGAGGTGACCCCGGATAGGGTCAGGACGGGGAAAGACAAAAGGAAGTTCCCCGTCCAAATTCCGAGTTACTGTCTAAATCGGCCGAATCCTGTAAAGGTCGGCCGAGGTAAGAAAGAGTAGGACACTTATGAGAAGAGCAATACGTTACCCGGCCGACGTACTGTTTAAGTCGGTCGGGTCAGCCCGAATAATCTGAATGCAGGTGAAGGCCAAGCCGAGTTAAGCGAGGCAGGGCCGAATGACATGAAGCTTGTAGGAGAAGAAAGTGCCTAGAGTCAAACCCTAGCCACAAGCTAGGAAGAATCTGCGCAGAGCCAAACACAAAGGACAAGGCGCAGAAGGGCAGAAGGAGGTCACGGAGGTGACAGTCCTGGAGCCCGAGGCGTGCAGGTGGGATTCTCTGAAACCTTGCTGTCACGAAAAGGAGTCCGCCGAGTTACTATATTGGGACAAGCATATTCTTCGAATATGCTTGCCATGTCAGCCCTAGAGGAGCCAAGACGCCCCTTTATAAGGAGAGGCTTGGACTCTGAGAAGGGGATCGGCTCATTTAGTACCGTTAGGCTGGTAAAAGTTCATCTTCTCCTCTTGTAAACAGCTCAAGGAGCACTTGTAGCCCAAGAGAGGAGGAATAAAGATCTTTACCTTAATCGCTTGTGTGTAGAATCAACTACATTTTCCCTCCCCAGATCCCTCTAGCATCCATTGGCCCCATACTTTAGCCTACCCATGGCATCTGTCGTGCCACCACCATGACAGTTGGCGCCCACCGTGGGGCCAGCAGCGGTGCTAGCTGGATTCATGATCCGGACGGGAAACTTCATCCACACTGGCAAGCGCGTTGTCTCTGGATTAGTCCGGAGATTTGATCTCTGTGACTATGTCAGCGATAACGCAGGCAGCTTCAGGGGAAAAACTCCTCCGCGCAACGGCGTCTTCATCAACTTTGGCATGCACCAGATCTACGTCGGTGTCGACACCACCAGCGTTTATCCTCACCAAGTTATTGTTGCAGGAGAGCCTCCCCTTAGCGCCGCAAACGGTCCGAGCAGAGTGCACCCCGTCAGTAGCGTCGAGGTTGTAACACCCTCAGAATCGGCCCTATGCAAGTTTCAGCGCTTCCCGCCAAACCCGCATAGAAACGATTCAAAGGTACCCACCAGGCACTTGCGTGCGGGTGGAAAACGAAGTAATAACATTACACAACAGTCCTCGATGGAACCCACAGAACAGATATATATACAACACGACTCCAGGAGTCAAGAATACAGATATACAGAACAAAGATCCAAATCACCTTGAAAACGATAGAGCGTCCAGCTACGGGCAAGATGCAAATGGGGCTAAGAGCCCTGAAGAATAACCAATGGCGTCCATAACCCTGCCCAGGCCAAGCCGGAAGGGTAACCCTGCTAACGACGTCGATCTCAAAACCTGCTTAAACAAAAGGGGTGCCGACAAAGGGCAAAGGAAAAAGAGAGAGCGGTCAGTACTGAGGCCAGTACACGGCGAGGCTAGAATTCGGCGGTCCTCGCCTACATAGGTATGGTGGACTGAAGCGGCAGCGCAGCATGCACTAAACAACCTATAGAGACTCGATAAAACTGGCGGCTATCAGACAGGGACGAGAAAGATCTATTCGGATCCAACCTGATTCTAACACCAAACAAACCCATCCTGGTGTTTCCCCCTCGAGACCAAACGAGGAAGTCAACCGAGGAACTCACACCGTTGGCAGTTTTACTCATTCCGTTATAGTTGCGGCAATTACTAGTCAAATATAGGTAGTCATCCTGATAAAATAAGCGGTGGGCAGTTTTATTTAACCATTCCGTTGTAGTTGCGACACTTACTAGTCAAATACAATTAGCATGAGGTAACCCAAAACCCAGCAGTTGTTGGTACTTTTATTTAGCCATTCCGTTATAGTTGCAATACTTACTAGTCAGATACAATGGTAGCAAGCGACATCCCAAACAAGCAATTGTTGGCAGTTTTATTTAGCCATTCCATTATAGTGAAGCTGATTACTAGTCATTATAAAGTCAAATTTATAGCACTACTTTAGTTATAGTTGTCTATGATCGAGATACTGTGCTCCAAGTCGTCCATAACCGCGGACACGGCTTTCAGAAAGTTTTACCCTGCAGGGGTGCACAAATAGCAACACACACTCGATCAACCTCGGAAAAACCAAATCAAAACCCAACGAGGCCTTCACGACAAAGCAATCACAAGATTCAGAAATATTTCAGGGGGCCACCCCATTAAGTATACCCGCAACGAAGTTAGCTGACTTCGAGACGGACTCAAGTTTTGTGGGGCCGGCTGTAAACGACTGGGAACCCGAAAGTGTGACTGGGCTTGTCGATACCGCGAAAACGGGTCACGATCCTAAACAGTACAGGTGCTCCTCGCACAATCGTAAATAAAGCAGTAAAGCATGGCATAAGTACAGGATAGTAAATAAAACCTCAAACTAGTTTGTGGCCCCAAGAAATAAGAATGAATCAAGCTCTGGCTCAGGGGGGTCCCATAATCCTCCCGGATGTGGATAGCGCGAATATTCAAGGAACAGGTATCAAGTACTCGGGGTCCTACGGGACACAAGTGGACGGTTAACAACCAAATAACATCTATTGCCCACCTATGCCTCTGCATTTACCTACTTCAATTTTAGTTGTTAAACAGTAATTAAAGTCTTGATCATCTCCAACAATAAACACACGGCAATACTCCAACAACTGTGGTACTTGACGACACGCAACAGCACTTGAGCAAGCGACTACGACGCGCAGGTCCAACTATCTACCAAACAACAGGTAATAGGAGGTGTCCAAGGCAATATAAGGCTGCAAGGGATAACACGGGTACAAAAACTAGAGCATCGCAACACAGATAGCAATAGATCAACATGAGGGAATAAATGCTATAAAAGTAAGATAGGTAGAAAGGGGGAGATGCTCGCCTGAAAACATTGCCGAAGGTTTATCCGAAGATCGGGCCGACACTCGCATCAACTCAACGGCCTTATCCGCGAAGAACCAAAACACTAGAATAAACACCGGATGCAATATTTAATACTACGGCAAAAGATCGGCATGATGCATGTATGATGTATGACATGGCAAAGGTGCGGTGCAATTAGGCAAGATTAAGCGGAACCGGGGTCCCGACAATTAATTAGATGGTTCATGTTATTTATCTACCCCGCAAATTAAATGTTGTAATAACAAGGCAAGATAAGTTACCGGTTCGCTACACAATTTTAAATGGGACCAATATACGACTAGAAAAGCACGCATATGGACCCCATATTTAATTTAGGTGAATCGGCGTAAGGCCCCCAAACCACACCAATATGCATGCGAGATGAACAATTATTATGCAACAGGTTTTATATATAGCATTTATAAAATAGGGGCTCGGGAAAAGGTTCACACATCTGGGGTCGAAGGTCTTGGGGGTTCGGAGGGGTTCCGGGGTTGGGTCTCAGGGTTCAACAGGGATCGAGGTTCGGATTCAAGATGGAGAACTTGTTGTGTCGTGACGGAGAACTTGGGTCCAAGCGGTCGATCTTGCCGTCGCGAAGATCTTGTCGGTTCCGTGTATCGGGTCGGTCTTGGCATTCGGGATGCAGAACTTGGCGTTCCGCGGCGAAGTGCTTGTCGTACCAGTGGCGATCTTGGCGGTCTTCGGGTCCGGTCTTCGCCTCCGGGAACGGGTCCTCAGGGTCTCGATGAACTTGGTGTTCTGGCATCTCTGAGTCGTGGATCTTGGCGTCCGGGCTCTCGGTCATCGGTAGATCTTGTCATTGCTCTGGTCTTGGACACGACACATACGATGGAGATCTTGGGGTACCATCTTGATCATCAGAGGCGAACTTGGGGCTCGACACCGGGGTCAGTCTTCGGATCTGAGAACGGTCTTGCGGTCCGTGTAGGAGAACTCACCGGGCCCATGATGAAGATCATCCTTCGGGTTTAGGGGTCTTGTGCAACTTGTCGGGGTAGAACTTGGCAACTCTGGTGGCTTCTATCATCTGTAACAAGCATACTTGCCTCATGTCACCATCACACCTGGCCAAGTAGCACAACGTGCTAGAGAAAGCGCCTGAGCTCACGGCGTACAGGGACCATCGGAAAACCGCATCACGTAGGCGAGGTCATGGCCAGAGGAGACGAACAGGCATGGCGACGGGGCGGACGCAGTGACGAGGAGTGCGGGCGACGTCGACCGGTTGACGGCAACTCGGGGAACCCACAACGGAAGGAGGGCGCGCGGCGAGGAAGGCGACGGGGAGGCTCCCTGGCAGCGAGGCAGCTCTGCTCGGGACTTGGCGGCAGGGTTCAGAGGAAGGCGTCGCTGGGCGTCCAGGAGGAGGAGGAGCTGGAGCGGCCGGGGACGGACGACCTCGGGTGGAAACGGGATTCTGCGGGGAAGAGGGCGAGGCGACGGCGGGGGGAAGAGCCGAGGACGAGGGGAAACGGCCATGGCGCTGACGACCTTGCCGGGGCGACGAGCTCGACAGGGTCCGGGGCTCGCGCAGGCTCTGCTTGAGGAGGAGAGAAGCGGTCCCGCCGGCGACGATCGGCAAGAGGAGGCAGGGACGAGGTCTGCGGCCATCTGCAGAGGGGGAAGGTGCTGCCGGCGGCGCTGCGGGAGGCCGGAGGCGCACGCGAGGAAGGCGCGGGACGACGGCTGCCGGACGCAGGGCAACAATAGGGGCCGAGGAGGCGGGGAGCTCGTCGAGCCGCCGCAGAGGGGCGCCGGCAGGGCTCCTGCAGAGAGGAGACGAGGAAGGAGAGGATGGTGGCGAGGGTAAGCGGCAGAGAGAGGATTGTCTGGCGGCGGAGGCGAGCGACACGGGGAGAGAGAGGGGATCGCGAGCGGGTCGGGTCACGCGGGGTGGTGGGACCAGGGTGTCGGGGTGGGATGGGGAGGCGTGTCCAGGGGCGGTTGGCCAGGGGGAGGGAATGTAGGGGTTCGTAGCATGGAAAACAAAATTTTCTATCGCATACAAACAAACAAGCCAAGATCTATCTACTAGATTGTAGCAACGAGTCGATGGAATAACTTACCCTCGAAGATTCCAAAGCGGTTAACGAGAGCAGATTCTCGTGGGTGATGTAGTCGTACTCTTTCCGATCTCAAGATCGTGTAGACGATCCTTCCGACGCCATGTTCCGGCAGCGCTCCCGCAGTCGGTCACACGTTCGGTACTCGACGAAGACCTTCCTCTCCCTTGTTCCAGCAGGCAGCAGAGGTTGTAGCACTCTTCTCGCGATTCCGGCAGCACAACGGCGTGGTACCGGAAGTAGAGGGGAGATCCCGCAGGGCTTCGCCTTAAGCCGGAGCGAGTATGGTGGAGTATGAGAGAGAACTATTAGTGGTCTAGGGTTTAGACACACCAATTAGAAGGCTCTAAACCGAAGGCTAGGGCAATTAGAAGCTCTAAACCAAAATGGCTCTAAACCGGAGATTAGAGGATAGGAACTTGTGTGTCTAGAGGAGGAGGCCCTGCCCCTCCTCTTATAGGTGGGAGGTGCGGCCAAGGGGAGGGGAGTCCCTCCCCAAGTCGGCCTTGGGTGGCGCGCCGGCTTGGAGAGGAGACTCCTCCCCCAAGTCGGTTTCAACCACCTCTTGCTTGTTTCCCACAGTTTCTTGTTTTAGCCGTTTGACTTTCAAACTGGCCATTTGACTTTTCTGTTTTAGGATTCAATTTAATCCTTTATTTGGAACAGCAAGAACACTTAGTACATGATGCAATCATTCCAATATGTAATGACACATTCATGTACCCCTCCCCTTTCCCGGAGTGCCGGACATTCCGGAACCTTCTAGAACATTCCCGATGAAAACACCGGAAACATTTCCGAACTCCGAAACGGGACTTTCCTTATATGAATCTTATTCTCCGGACCATTCCGGATCACCTCGTGATATCCCGGATCCCATCCGAGACTCCGAACAACATTCGGTCTCTTTCTCATAATACCATAACTACTCAAACAACGTTGAATCCTTAAGTGTGTCTCCCTACGGTTCGTGAATTATGCGGACATGATCGAGACACTTCTCCGAACAATAACCAATAGAGGAATCTGGAAATTCATATGGCTCCCACATATTTCTACGATTACTTTGCGATCGAATGAACCACTTACATACGATACCAATTTCCCTTTGTCTCACGATAGTTTACTTATCCGAGGTTATGATCGTCGGTATCTCTGCATACCTAGTTCAACCTCGTTACTGATAAGTACTCTTTTCTCGTTCCCGTGATATGTGATCCCTTGTGAGCCAGTCACATGCTTGCAAGCTAATTGGATGACATTTCACCGAGAGGGCCCAGAGTATATCTATCCGTCATATGGATGGACAAATCCCACTCTTGATCCATGTGTTTCAACCAATACTTTCTGAACACTCAATGCCACCTTTATAGCCACCCTGTTACGGTGTGGTGTTTGATGACATCAAAGCATCCATCCGGAAAAGGTGATATGCATGATCTCATGGTCGAAGGAATTAGGTTACTATGTATCAGAAAGCATATAGCAATTGAACTATTGAAATGACTTGATCTTTATGCTACGCTTATCTATAGGAGTATGTCCATCACTTCATTCTCCTAATGATATGATCCTGTTGTTAATAACATCTCTATGTTCATGATCAGGAAACCATGATCATATATTAACCAACAAGCTAGTTTAACAAGAGGCTTTACTAGGGACTCTTATTTTAGTTTACAAATCACATAAGTATTAATGTTTCCGGTTAATACAATTATAGCATGGTATGTAAACATTTATCATAAGTGTGAAGATATGATAATAACCTCTTTATTATTGCCTCTTGGGCATATCTCCAACAGTCTCCCACTTGCAGTAGAGTCAATAATCTAGTTTCAAACCTTTGTGTATTCAACACCTATGGCTTTCCGGTGTTGTATGTACACGATTGCTAGTGGTCAACTGATCTCCGGATCTGACACTTCCAGGTCCGTGTGTAATTGCATGTTTTTGCGTCTCTACGCATCACTCATTCTCTAATGAGATGGCTTTGTATAAATTTGGTCTTTTGGTGTGACCTTTAGCTCTTTGGGGTTAAAACATGTTGATAATATTGTCGCACAATATATCTTCATAGTATTATCCCACTGTGAACTACACCTAGTTTGATAACAAACTACTTGACACAAATGCCCTCTTTTGCTGCTAAAATAGCAGTCATATACTTTAGCCTTTTGTTGTAGTATCTGTCACAATGTCTTAACTTTGGAACTCATCCAAATCCATTATGGAACTCACTTTCCATTATATTGTGCCACCCTTAGTTTTAGATTGAGATAAACTTAATTTGTACTTTGTGACAAAACTAGTATCAATGTAGTACTTTTACAATGAACTAACCATCTATTTGTCACTTCTACAAATAATATACTCTTAGTTCTTCCAAAAGATCATAAGAATATCCTTACTATTGTCCAATGATCATCTTATGAATCATTCTGGTATATGCTCATAACATTTAGAGCATAGGACATATCTGGATTTGTACATATCACAGTATGATTGATATAAATACTCTTTGTGATTTCATATATCAAGTATCAATCTATACTTGATTATTTGTTTCACTTTACCAAATGTCAATACACTTGAATATATCATCAACATTGAACTCATTCAATCCTTTCTGTGCGACAAGAACCTCTCTTGTAGTTTCTATATTGAACTCATTCAATATCTTGTCTATGTACTTCTAGCACAACCATATTAGCGTCTATTGATGCCAAATATTTGGGTTTTGCCTAAGTCTTTCATCGGGATGAAATTCTTAATATGTGTTAATAAAAGATACATTATTTCCAATCAACAATATGTCTTCCACATAATGTATTAGAAACATGTCTTAGCGCTCCCACTTAATTTCTTGCAAATGCAAGCATCTTCATCATCTCTAATGAACTTTTAAACTCCTTTAACAGTTTCATCACAGTGAAGATTCCAACTCCGCGATGCTCACTTTAACCATTGAAGTTTGCATATGCTTTTAACATCCTTTGAATTAACAAAACCCTATGGACCGTGTTATGCACATGTCCTAGGTAACGATTCTATTAGAAGAACTTGTTTTGTTTATTCAACTACCATATAACAAATTATATGTAGTGGTTGCTACATTAATCCGTCTAGACTAAATATCACTATGAAAGATCAAATCTTGTCATAGTCAACCTTTGAACATTTTGTGAACTCTTTCCCAACATGTCGACTATTTCATAGATGTAAAACATCCATGTCTATTTCTTTATAGATCCAGACACAACTGTAAGGTCTTACACCTTTCTCGAGGGTCCTTCAAGTTCAAAACTTGATTTCTCGTGTATGGAACTATCACGGATTTTATGGATTCAAGCCATTTGACGGAGTCAGGGCTCATCATCGCTTCTTTGCACGTAGTCGGATCATTATTGTCAAATAATGATTTAACTCTCAAATCTTGGTATTTGATTGTTCATCCGACCTACTTGTTTCAATAGGAACTTAGATCTCCGTGACCACAACCTTTGAAGTACGCGAGCCATGAGCATTGTTTGCTAACTCCGGAACACTTTTCGGTGCTGCGCAACTCTGCACATATAGCTAAGGTTCTTTTAACCTTATCAAAGTTCTATTGTCCTCCCACTTAACTTTTCACGAAAAAATCCTTCTCAAAGAAACTTGACGTTCTAAGCAACAAACACTTTTGTCTCCGGTGTTTATGGAGGAATACTTAACAGTATACAAAGACAGGTTCATCCGATTTTGGTTGCAAACATCTTTCTTATGCATAGCATACCAATGTTTAAGAAAGGACAACTTGGGTTTTATCCCAAACCATAACTTTATATGGTGTCATTTCAACGGATTATGATGAAGCTCTTTTCAGTGGAAAAAACGGTAATCTCTAAAGTTTTTAATCTTTAAAATATAATGGCAGTTTTATGAATTATACCTTTGATCTTACCATGTCAAACAAGGTTTAATTACATACCTCGAACGCTCCATACCCTTATGGTGTTTCGGGAAATGCAAATCCACGGAACGATTCCTTAAATCTTAGGTATTATGCTAAACTCTGTAACTCAAATATCTTCCTTTATGATCTTTATCATAAACTGTTTATATTCTTGTTACAATGATTTTGCACTTCATCTTGAAAGTCTTTGAACTTTTTCAAATATTTCACACTTCATCCTTATTAAGTAAATATTCATATATTCACTCAAATTTTCGGAAAAAGCAAATGAAGTTAAAATCCATCGCTCTTGACTACACATAATGGATTTCGTACAACAATATGTACAAGTTCCAATAAGCTAGTCATTCGTTCCCTTTTGGCCTATGAACGAAGTTTTAATTATCTCTAGGAAAGTTTCACAAGTGTCATTTGATCAAAAATCAAAAGACTCCAAAATTCCATCCACATGGAGTTTCTTCATGTTTTCTTTCCAATATAATTTAAACGGCGATGTCACTTCCTAAGTGATCTTTCAATCAATTTGTCTTTCGACATATTTAGCACTAGTTTTATGGATGTGATGTCTCCAACGAGATTTGTGAATCATCCATCTTTTATGGATTACGTCAATTATTTGAACAATCCATTTGTTCTCATAATACCTGATAAAACAAATCTTGAAGGCAAGCTTTGACGTTTAACGAGCAACACAAATAACCCTTTATTTGTTCTCGATGAACATCATCACATATTCTTTTGCTAGTTACTTAGGCCATTGTAGTTCATGAATTGTGTTGTTTCGTATGACGATTCACACCAACAAATTCAGTATCAAATACTTAAGAACCACATTGTTTAATAAGCAAAGAATATAGCCATAACATGTATATCATCTATATACTTAAGCTGAACAATTCTAGTCTTTTCCTTTCTGCCATATACTTATGAGATTTTCTTTCAATATTTCCTTTCCTGTTTGAAAGAATCTATCAACATCAATAGTGGAGTCATACATATGACACATAGTCCAAAACATGTATAGTTAAATACCAATGTCTTTGGACTTGCACTTTGAAGTAGATCACCATCATCAAATGTTTGGTGTTCTTTCAAATTCCTTTCTTTAGTAATCTCTTGGTGTAGTAAACATTTTACCTACATCAAATATTCACCCTTATCATGGAATCGTCCATGATCAAACTACTTTTAGCTTATAATGATGAATTATGAGTATAATGTTGCTATCCAAAACCTTTTGGAGGATTAGGACAACAAGTGTCTCCAACCTTTTGCAAATTCTCATCAAAATATGAGAACATGAACTTTGCCATATTATACTCTATCATGTTGTAACCAAAACTTCGTTTCAGATATCACAATATCTTCCACACATTATGGTTTCTGAAACAACTCTTTCAGATCCTAGATAAACTTGATATTAAGAGAATCCTTTGAATATCAAGAATCATGGAGACAAACATGATACTTATATACTAACACTTGGAATTGTTACTCTTGATTTAATACTAATTATTAAACTTCATGGAGTAACCGGAACTTACTGAAAGTTTGCAATAGGACTTTTAAACTTTAGATTAACACTTCAAAACAATACGATACCAGTTCGTAAAGTAACTAACCAGAATTCTATAGTTCTATCATCTCAATTATAACTAAGTGCAAGGTGGTAAACGGATGCCAATGACTACAACAACTATGCAAATTCACTTTGATTTAGTTTATGATAAATTGAGTTCTAATTAATAATTAAATTAATCTAGGTGAACTCCCACTCAAAACAATATCCCTCACATTGTTTTAGTGATCACACGAACCAAATTCACCACATCAAAACCGATCATCACGAGAGTTGATATAGCTTCAATGGCGAACAATCAACATGTTCATCATATCTACTATATGACTCATGCTCTACCTTTCGGTAATCCGTGTTCCTGAGGCCATGTCTGTACATGCTAGGCTCGTCAAGATCAAACCTTAGTTTCCGCATGAGAAAATCTGGCTTGCTCACGTTGTATACACTTGCAGAATCTAACACACCCGATCATCACGTGGTGCTTCGAAACAACAAGCTTTAGCAACGGTGCTAACTAAGGGTGAACACTTTATGACTTGAAATTCATGTGCATGAGGGATCATCTTATAATGCTACCGTCGTCTACTAAGCAATACAAGATGCATAAAGGATTAACATCACATGCAATTCATAGTATGTGATATGATATGGCCTTTCTTCTTTGTGCTTCCGATCTCCATCTTCTAGCACGAACATGATCTCCATCATCACCGACATTGCATCAAGGTCAATGACGCTGCTCCATGGTTGTCGTCCACCGGCTTCGACTATTACAACTACTTTGAATAGACACGCGGGTCTTAACAGAAATTAAAGACAACCAAATGGCTCCTGCCGGTTGCCGACTTACAATAAGGAACATTGCATACATCATATATAATCACAATCATGGCCATATCACATCACTGCACACCCCTGCAAAACAAAGTTAGACGCCTCTACTTTCTTTGCATGTTTTACGTGGTTTGGGGCTGTTAATAAGTGTCGTTCTAACTTACGAACATGAACCACAACATTGATACTAGTATTGTTAATCACCCGTTGTAAATTGGATCTTAACTATGCTAGGAGAAACAGGCACCCGCAAAGCCACTTATGCAATACAAGTTGCATGTCAAGCGTGGAGCAAGTCTCATGAACGATGTCATGTAAGGTTAGCCCGGGCCGCTTCATCCCAACATACCGCAAGATGCAAAGTACACAAGAAGCAATCAACAATAAAAGCATCAACGCCCATAATGACCATTGTGTTCTACTCGTGCAAACAGATCTACATATAGACACGGCTCTGATACCACTGTAGGGGTTCGTAGCATGGAAAACAAAATTTTCTATCGCATACAAACAAACAAGCCAAGATCTATCTACTAGATTGTAGCAACGAGTCAATGGAATAACTTACCCTCGAAGATTCCAAAGCGGTTAACGAGAGCAGATTCTCGTGGGTGATGTAGTCGTACTCTTTCCGATCTCAAGATCGTGTAGACGATCCTTCCGACGCCACGTTCCGGCAGCACACCCGCAGTCGGTCACACGTTCGGTACTCGACGAAGACCTTCCTCTCCCTTGTTCCAGCAGGCAGCGGAGGTTGTAGCACTCTTCTCGCGATTCCGGCAGCACAACGGCGTGGTACCGGAAGTAGAGGGGAGATCCCGCAGGTCTTCGCCTTAAGCCGGAGCGAGTATGGTGGAGTATGAGAGAGAACTATTAGTGGTCTAGGGTTTAGACACACCAATTAGAAGGCTCTAAACCGAAGGCTAGGGCAATTAGAAGCTCTAAACCAAAACGGCTCTAAACCGGAGATTAGAGGATAGGAACTTGTGTGTCTAGAGGAGGAGGCCCTGCCCCTCCTCTTATAGGTGGGAGGTGCGGCCAAGGGGAGGGGAGTCCCTCCCCAAGTCGGCCTTGGGTGGCGCGCCGGCTTGGAGAGGAGACTCCTCCCCCAAGTCGGTTTCAACCACCTCTTGCTTGTTTCCCACAGTTTCTTGTTTTAGCCGTTTGACTTTCAAACTGGCCATTTGACTTTTCTGTTTTAGGATTCAATTTAATACTTTATTTGGAACAGCAAGAACACTTAGTACATGATGCAATCATTCCAATATGTAATGACACATTCATGTACCCCTCCCCTTTCCCGGAGTGCCGGACATTCCGGAACCTTCTAGAACATTCCCGATGAAAACACCGGAAACATTTCCGAACTCCGAAACGGGACTTTCCTTATATGAATCTTATTCTCCGGACCATTCCGGATCACCTCGTGATATACCGGATCCCATCCGAGACTCCGAACAACATTCGGTCTCTTTCTCATAATACCATAACTACTCAAACAACGTCGAATCCTTAAGTGTGTCTCCCTACGGTTCGTGAATTATGCGGACATGATCGAGACACTTCTCCGAACAATAACCAATAGAGGAATCTGGAAATTCATATGGCTCCCACATATTTCTACGATTACTTTGCGATCGAATGAACCACTTACATACGATACCAATTTCCCTTTGTCTCACGATAGTTTACTTATCCGAGGTTATGATCGTCGGTATCTCTGCATACCTAGTTCAACCTCGTTACTGATAAGTACTCTTTTCTCGTTCCCGTGATATGTGATCCCTTGTGAGCCAGTCACATGCTTGCAAGCTAATTGGATGACATTTCACCGAGAGGGCCCAGAGTATATCTATCCATCATATGGATGGACAAATCCCACTCTTGATCCATGTGTTTCAACCAATACTTTCTGAACACTCAATGCCACCTTTATAGCCACCCTGTTACGGTGTGGTGTTTGATGACATCAAAGCATCCATCCGGAAAAGGTGATATGCATGATCTCATGGTCGAAGGAATTAGGTTACTATGTATCAGAAAGCATATAGCAATTGAACTATTGAAATGACTTGATCTTTATGCTACGCTTATCTATAGGAGTATGTCCATCACTTCATTCTCCTAATGATATGATCATGTTGTTAATAACATCTCTATGTTCATGATCAGGAAACCATGATCATATATTAACCAACAAGCTAGTTTAACAAGAGGCTTTACTAGGGACTCTTATTTTAGTTTACAAATCACACAAGTATTAATGTTTCCGGTTAATACAATTATAGCATGGTATGTAAACATTTATCATAAGTGTGAAGATATGATAATAACCTCTTTATTATTGCCTCTTGGGCATATCTCCAACAGGGAAGTGGGTTGTGTGCGTGCGTAGCAGGTGGGGAGAGGGAGGGAGTTGGGGGTGAGGTGGCAGCGTGGGATTGGATAGAGGGAAGGGAGAGGTGAGGTGGCGCGAGGTGAATGGTCGGGGTGAGGTGGCTGGGGACTGGGTAGGTTAGGGTTAGGTAGAAAAGGGTTTAGGTGGTCTGATTTTTGTACTGGGGGTGGCCGACTGGGTCGGATCGGCCCGGTTTGGCTGCCCCCTAAAAATAATTAAACATTGTATTTATTTAAAACAGGGTTTTTGCAAACCGTGGTTAGTCAAAACAAAATATTCTGGAGACCCGGGTTTTAATTTGAATAAAGACAGGAATATTTAGAAAACAAAACTAGGCGTTTTCGAAAATAGTTTAGACAAAAACCATGCAGGATGATGACGATGCTCAAATGCAATGTTGCATGATGACATGAGCATGCGGTCATGATGATGCAATGCACAAAAATAACGCGATTTTCTAGTAGTGGTTTTGCGGGATGCCACAATTCGACACCACTAACAATGGATCTCGCCCTCGAGATCCGCCTCATGGTATCGGGATGAAGGGCGGCGATCTGAATCTTCTCGCTTCGTGTAGATCCTCGCGACACCACTAACAAGAGGTCGTTGTCCGTGATCGTCGAGAGAACACTCCGGGAACCAAAGGTCGAAGGTAGAGGTATCAACAATAAATCCACCTCTAACTCCGATAGAAAGAGAGAATCGATGCATTCTCATCCACTTCAATGTACACAAGCGAATAGAAGGGGTAGTCGGCATGGGGGCCAATCCATCACGCACCCAAACTATTACTCTACACAATCAGTAGAAAAGCGTGCAACCATTCTCGGAATCAGACTGAAGATCTCGACAATCGAGGTTCAGAAACAAAGGAGTGATGCAGACTCTGCATCGGATCTAGCGTAGATGATGTCGTCGCGTCGGAAAACACCGGATGGCACGAGAAGGAACAAAGAGAAGTCCACTAGAAGAATGGTTCCTCGGATAGCATGATGACCAGATGTAGCAACACCGTTACCAAAGGAGGAAGCGAAACCCTGAAGGTACGACGGAACCCAACCACGAGAAATCCTGGACTCGAAGAGAGAGAAGAGAGCGGATTCAAAACACGCAGAGGTGAGAGGAGAGCAGTAGAGGGGTAAGGAGTAAAATCAGACCTAATCAGAACTATCCAACCGATTTTGCAAAAATAGTTTTGACACTCTACTTCGGCCGTTAGCTAGGTTATCCTACAGGCTGGACTTGTGGGGTATCGCAACTGCTGAGCTCTGATACCACTCTGTAACACCCTCAGAATCGGCCCTATGCAAGTTTCAGCGCTTCCCGCCAAACCCGCATAGAAACGATTCAAAGGTGCCCACCAGGCACTTGCGTGCGGGTGGAAAACGAAGTAATAACATTACACAACAGTCCTCGATGGAACCCACAGAACAGATATATATACAACACGACTCCAGGAGTCAAGAATACAGATATACAGAACAAAGATCCAAATCACCTTGAAAACAATAGAGCGTCCAGCTACGGGCAAGATGCAAATGGGGCTAAGAGCCCTGAAGAATAACCAATGGCGTCCATAACCCTGCCCAGGCCAAGCCGGAAGGGTAACCCTGCTAACGACGTCGATCTCAAAACCTGCTTAAACAAAAGGGGTGCCGACAAAGGGCAAAGGAAAAAGAGAGAGCGGTCAGTACTGAGGCCAGTACACGGCGAGGCTAGAATTCGGCGGTCCTCGCCTACATAGGTATGGTGGACTGAAGCGGCAGCGCAGCATGCACTAAACAACCTATAGAGACTCGATAAAACTGGCGGCTATCAGACAGGGACGAGAAAGATCTATTCGGATCCAACCTGATTCTAACACCAAACAAACCCATCCTGGTGTTTCCCCCTCGAGACCAAACGAGGAAGTCAACCGAGGAACTCACACCGTTGGCAGTTTTACTCATTCCGTTATAGTTGCGGCAATTACTAGTCAAATATAGGTAGTCATCCTGATAAAATAAGCGGTGGGCAGTTTTATTTAACCATTCCGTTGTAGTTGCGACACTTACTAGTCAAATACAATTAGCATGAGGTAACCCAAAACCTAGCAGTTGTTGGTACTTTTATTTAGCCATTCCGTTATAGTTGCAATACTTACTAGTCAGATACAATGGTAGCAAGCGACATCCCAAACAAGCAATTGTTGGCAGTTTTATTTAGCCATTCCATTATAGTGAAGCTGATTACTAGTCATTATAAAGTCAAATTTATAGCACTACTTTAGTTATAGTTGTCTATGATCGAGATACTGTGCTCCAAGTCGTCCATAACCGCGGACACGGCTTTCAGAAAGTTTTACCCTGCAGGGGTGCACAAATAGCAACACACACTCGATCAACCTCGGAAAAACCAAATCAAAACCCAACGAGGCCTTCACGACAAAGCAATCACAAGATTCAGAAATATTTCAGGGGGCCACCCCATTAAGTATACCCGCAACGAAGTTAGCTGACTTCGAGACGGACTCAAGTTTTGTGGGGCCGGCTGTAAACGACTGGGAACCCGAAAGTGTGACTGGGCTTGTCGATACCGCGAAAACGGGTCACGATCCTAAACAGTACAGGTGCTCCTCGCACAATCGTAAATAAAGCAGTAAAGCATGGCATAAGTACAGGATAGTAAATAAAACCTCAAACTAGTTTGTGGCCCCAAGAAATAAGAATGAATCAAGCTCTGGCTCAGGGGGGTCCCATAATCCTCCCGGATGTGGATAGCGCGAATATTCAAGGAACAGGTATCAAGTACTCGGGGTCCTACGGGACACAAGTGGACGGTTAACAACCAAATAACATCTATTGCCCACCTATGCCTCTGCATTTACCTACTTCAATTTTAGTTGTTAAACAGTAATTAAAGTCTTGATCATCTCCAACAATAAACACACGGCAATACTCCAACAACTGTGGTACTTGACGACACGCAACAGCACTTGAGCAAGCGACTACGACGCGCAGGTCCAACTATCTACCAAACAACAGGTAATAGGAGGTGTCCAAGGCAATATAAGGCTGCAAGGGATAACACGGGTACAAAAACTAGAGCATCGCAACACAGATAGCAATAGATCAACAAGAGGGAATAAATGCTATAAAAGTAAGATAGGTAGAAAGGGGGAGATGCTCGCCTGAAAACATTGCCGAAGGTTTATCCGAAGATCGGGCCGACACTCGCATCAACTCAACGGCCTTATCCGCGAAGAACCAAAACACTAGAATAAACACCGGATGCAATATTTAATACTACGGCAAAAGATCGGCATGATGCATGTATGATGTATGACATGGCAAAGGTGCGGTGCAATTAGGCAAGATTAAGCGGAACCGGGGTCCCGACAATTAATTAGATGGTTCATGTTATTTATCTACCCCGCAAATTAAATGTTGTAATAACAAGGCAAGATAAGTTACCGGTTCGCTACACAAATTTAAATGGGACCAATATACGACTAGAAAAGCACGCATATGGACCCCATATTTAATTTAGGTGAATCGGCGTAAGGCCCCCAAACCACACCAATATGCATGCGAGATGAACAATTATTATGCAACAGGTTTTATATATAGCATTTATAAAATAGGGGCTCGGGAAAAGGTTCACACATCTGGGGTCGAAGGTCTTGGGGGTTCGGAGGGGTTCCGGGGATGGGTCTCAGGGTTCAACAGGGTTCGAGGTTCAGATTCAAGATGGAGAACTTGTTGTGTCGTGACGGAGAACTTGGGTCCAAGCGGTCGATCTTGCCGTCGCGAAGATCTTGTCGGGTCCGTGTATCGGGTCGGTCTTGGCGTTCGGGATGCAGAACTTGGCGTTCCGCGGCGAAGTGCTTGTCGTACCGGTGGCGATCTTGGCGGTCTTCGGGTCCGGTCTTCGCCTCCGGGAACGGGTCCTCAGGGTCTCGACGAACTTGGTGTTCTGGCATCTCTGAGTCGTGGATCTTGGCGTCCGGGCTCTCGGTCATCGGTAGATCTTGTCATTGCTCTAGTCTTGGACACGACACATACGATGGAGATCTTGGGGTACCATCTTGATCATCAGAGGCGAACTTGGGGCTCGACACCGGGGTCAGTCTTCGGATCTGAGAACGGTCTTGCGGTCCGTGTAGGAGAACTCGCCGGGCCCATGACAAAGATCGTCCTTCGGGTTTAGGGGTCTTGTGCAACTTGTCGGGGTAGAACTTGGCAACTCTGGTGGCTTCTATCATCTGTAACAAGCATACTTGCCTCATATCACTATCACACCTGGCCAAGTAGCACAACGTGCTAGAGAAAGCTCCTGAGCTCAAGGCGTACAGGGACCATCGGAAAACCGCATCACGTAGGCGAGGTCATGGCCAGAGGAGACGAACAGGCATGGCGACGGGGCGGACGCAGTGACGACGGAGTGCGGGCGACGTCGACCGGTTGACGGCAACTCGGGGAACCCACAACGGAAGGAGGGCGCGCGGCGAGGAAGGCGACGGGGAGGCTCCCTGGCAGCGAGGCAGCTCTGCTCGGGACTTGGCGGCGGGGTTCAGAGGAAGGCGTCGTTGGGCGTCCAGGAGGAGGAGGAGCTGGAGCGGCCGGGGACGGACGGCCTCAGGCGGAAACGGGATTCTGCGGGGAAGAGGGCGAGGCGATGGCGGGGGGAAGAGCCGAGGACGAGGGGAAACGGCCATGGCGCTGATGACCTTGCCGGGGCGACGAGCTCGACAGGGTCCGGGGCTCGCGCAGGCTCTTCTTGAGGAGGAGAGAAGCGGTCCCGCCGGCGACGATCGGCAAGAGGAGGCAGGGACGAGGTCTGCGGCCATCTGCAGAGGGGGAAGGTGCTGCCGGCGGCGCTGCGGGAGGCCGGAGGCGCACGCGAGGAAGGCGCGGGACGACGGCTGCCGGACGCAGGGCAGCAACAGGGGCCGAGGAGGCGGGGAGCTCGTCGAGCCGCCGCAGAGGGGCGCCGGCAGGGCTCCTGCAGAGAGGAGACGAGGAAGGAGAGGATGGTGGCGAGGGTAAGCGGCAGAGAGAGGATTGTCTGGCGGCGGAGGCGAGCGACACGGGGAGAGAGAGGGGATCGCGAGCGGGTGGGGTCACGCGGGGTGGTGGGACCAGGGTGTCGGGGTGGGATGGGGAGGCGTGTCCAGGGGCGGTTGGCCAGGGGGAGGGAAGTGGGTTGTGTGCGTGCGTAGCAGGTGGGGAGAGGGAGGGAGTTGGGGGTGAGGTGGCAGCGTGGGATTGGATAGAGGGAAGGGAGAGGTGAGGTGGCGCGAGGTGAATGGTCGGGGTGAGGTGGCTGGGGACTGGGTAGGTTAGGGTTAGGTAGAAAAGGGTTTAGGTGGTCTGATTTTTGTAATGGGGGTGGCCGACTGGGTCGGATCGGCCCGGTTTGGCTGCCCCCTAAAAATAATTAAACATTGTATTTATTTAAAACGGGGTTTTTGCAAACCGTGGTTAGTCAAAACAAAATATTCCGGAGACCCGGGTTTTAATTTGAATAAAGACAGGAATATTTAGAAACAAAACTAGGCGTTTTCGAAAATAGTTTAGACAAAAACCATGCAGGATGATGACGATGCTCAAATGCAATGTGGCATGATGACATGAGCATGCGGTCATGATGATGCAATGTACAAAAATAACGCGATTTTCTAGTAGTGGTTTTGCGGGATGCCACAGAGGTGATGGTCGCATCCGGGGTGCAGGCAGGAGCAACGGGCGCCGGATCAGCCAACCCAGCTGAGGTGCAGGAGACGACCCCAAAGGCACCAAGGGTAAGAGGGCCACCTCTGGAAAGACCAGAAAATATTCTCCAGGCAACTATAGATAATCTGACTACGCCTGTAGCACCGATACTTGATCTGGCTAATGCTCAGGCAGAATTAGAAGCAACCAGGCAAAAAGTACTGGTAGAGGCAAAAAAGGTGTCGGCATTGCGGGAGTCCTTAAACAGGACCGTGCGAGAATATGCTAAGGCAAACAAGCTTGACGTCGCCCCCGAACGGGTTGATGAATTAATATTAAGAGGGAAGAACCTCATAGATGATATCAATAAAGAGCATGAGGCTCATAAGGCAGAATCAGTTGATTTAGGCTTGCCGAGGTATAGTACCCCGGCAAAGAACCTAAGGGCGGAAAATGGCGCTGCACTAGAGTTAGAAGGATTGACCGGGGAAGCCCGACAAAAACAGCAAGAAAGAGTGAATGAGCTGGTGCGCATTGCGAACCAGCAGAATGAAGAAATGCTCAGGGCAGACCCGACAAGGCCTAGTGCCTCGCGAATGGTTCATTCGGCTGGTGCAGCACCTGCCCTATCTGTAGCAGCAGCATCCTCACCCGAAAATAACGCGCGAAAAGACAGAGCAGTAACTTCGGGAAAAATAAATAAGCAAATTGTTCCGTATGATCCAGCGGTAGCCAGAAAAGCAAATGAAAACATAGGTAATGGAAGCCGAGGTAACAGTGGGGAAAGAAACCCCGGCCGTGCCGATAGAGGCAACAGAAGCCGAGGTAATGAGGATCTCGGAAGAGAAAATCATGAGAATAATATCCCGGGAGAAGGAAGGAGAGATCCGCCACCTAATCCTCAACCGAGGTATGAACCTCGACAGGAAAGAGAAGTGAGACCAACTCGCCACAATCAGGTGAATGAGAGGTACAATGATGGTTATTCAGAAATGGAATATGCGGTTCATGGTGGAAATAACCGCTATGGAACGCAGGAAAGAATTATGTACAGAGATTTGCTATCAAGTGACGCAAGAGTAAAACTAGACCGACTATACCGGTCAGAGTTGTTAGAAGAGCAGGGCCCACCGGGTCCTGCATGTTTCAGACCACGGATCATGGGCGAGCCACCAGTGCCGAACATTCAGCTGGCAAGAGGCACGAAAACATACAATGGGAGAACCAAACCACAGGATTGGTTGATTGATTATGCCACGGCTGTAAAAATAGCAAGTGGAAACTTGCGATGGGCAGTAAGATATGTCCCGCAAATGTTGGAAGGGCCAGCCAGAGTATGGCTGAATAATCTGCCTCCAGGCAGCATCAACTGTTGGTTGGATTTCGAAGAGATGTTTGTCAGGAACTTCACCAGTACTTATAAAAGGCCAAACAGGCCGCAGCAGCTAGCCATGTGCAAGCAAAGGCCGAATGAGACAGACAGAGAATTCTTAACTCGGTGGTGTAACCTCAGGAATTCATGCGAGGGAGTTATAGAATCACAAGCGATAGCTTGGTTCGCTCAAGGATGCCGTTATGCCAGTGTTTTGTGGCAGCGACTGCAAAGAGATATGCCAACCACTTTGGCAGAAACCATCAGGATAGCGGATTCGTATGCGTTGGGAGATCCGACGCAACCAGAGCTGATGTCGGCAGATCATCGGGAGCATCAAGATCAATATGCAAGAGATGCAGCCGGATCATCAAGGCATAATGAGTTCATAGGAAGAAGAAGAGAGGAAAGACCGGATTACAGATATGCCTCCAATCAGGTGGCACCAGTAGTGCAAGATCAGCCGAGTCACGGAAACAGTCAGCGGCAGAAGAATGGTCCTCAGCAATGGACACCAAGGAATGAAGGAAAGAGACAGTGGACACCAGAACAAAAGAAGCAATGGCAGGAAAGGCCGAAGTACACGTTTGAGTCCATGTTGGATCAACCGTGTAAGTTTCATACTCCAAACCCGGCCAAGCCGGCCAATCATATAACTCGGCAATGCGCCTGGATGAAAAATGCAATGGGTAACCCAGCAGGCATGCAAGCAACTTCCCACCAGGCGCATCAGCAGCATCAGCCGCAGTTGACTGGAGCAAATGCACAGCAACTAATGTTACCACCTCCTCCCCCGAGGTATGATAACTTGGACCGGAGAGATGCAGTGCATCCAGTGATAAATCAGGGTCCGGATGGAAGGACGAACCCAGGAAATAATGGATGAAATGATTACAGGGAACATCATCAATCATATTGTGTGTTCACAACAGAACAGCAAGACAGGCAAAGTGTACAGCGCCGGCATATGGAAGTAAATGCGGTTATGCCGGCAGTACCAAGATATGTGCCTTGGTCAGATCAGGAAGTAACTTGGAGCATAAAGGATCACCCCAAAATAATGCCGAATCCGGGGTCGTACGCACTCGTGCTAGATCCGACATTTGTTGGACCGAGCATTAATGTGAAATTTTCAAAAGTACTCATTGACAATGGGAGCAGTATCAATATCATGTACAAGGATACAATGCATAAACTCGGAATATCGCAGAATATGCTGCAATCCACGAGAACCACGTTCCATGGAATAGTGCCAGGGCTTTCATGCGAACCCATTGGAAAGGTTCGAGTAGATGTGTTATTCGGCACAAGGGATAACTGCAGAGCAGAAAATTTGGAGTTTGAAGTGGTGGATCTAGAGAGTTGTTATCATGCTCTACTTGGACGGCCGACATTGGCCAAATTCATGAGCAGCTGCCACATAACTTACTTGAAAATGAAATTACCCGGACCACAAGGGGTGATAACAGTAGCAGGAGATTACAGGAAGTCAATGGAATGTGCTTCAGCCGGATCAAACCTGGCCGAGTCATTGGTAATAGCAAGAGAAAAAAGAAGGATTCAGGAGGTAGCGGCCCTTGCTCAGTCGGCACAACTGAATATGACGGCATTGGCCAATCCGCATGGAAGTGTCTATTTCCAGCCAACTAAAGAAATAAAAAAGTTCCAGATAGATGAGCAGTTCCCAGAGCGCACTGTCACCATTGGTGCCGGCCTAGATGCTAAATAGGAAAGCGAGCTCACCAACTTCCTCCGTGAGAATCGGGATATCTTTGCACGGTCAACTCAGGATTTGCAAGGTGTGCCGAGGGTTGGCTGAGCACTCTCTGAATGTAAGGCCAGGAGCAAGGCCGGTGAAGCAACCTCTCCGCCGCTTCGCCGAAGACAGGAGAAAAATAATAGGGGATGAGATAGCTCGGCTCCTTGCGGCCGGGTTCATCATGGAGGTGCTTTATCCGGATTGGCTATCAAACCCGATGCTAGTAGAAAAGAAGAAGGATGATCCAAATATAGCCATTGTATGGCGAATGTGTATTGATTACACAAACCTGAACAAGGCGTGTCCAAAAGATCCTTTTCCTTTACCTAGAATAGACCAGGTCATTGATTCGACCGCTGGTTATGAACTATTATCATTTATAGACGCGTATTCTGGTTTTCACCAGATACCGTTAAATCCGGCCGATCAAATAAAGACTGCGTTTATTACCCCGTACGGGGCTTATTGCTATCGCACCATGCCATTCGGCCTGCGTAACGCAGGGGCAACGTACCAGAGATGTATGCAAAAATGTCTGCATGACCAGATAGGAAAAAATGTACAAGTATATGTAGATGATGTGGTTATCAAAACCAAAGAAAGCAAAACGCTACTGGATGATATTCGGCAGACTTTTGCGAACCTGAGAAGGTTCCGAATGAAGCTTAACCCGGAAAAATGCACCTTCGGTGTACCGGCTGGAAAACTACTCGGTTTTCTCGTATCTAGCCGAGGTATAGAGGCCAACCCAACTAAGATAAGAGCAGTAGAAAGGATGGAATTGCCGAGATGTCTAAATGACGTACAGAAGTTCACAGGTTGCCTGGCCTCGCTTAGCCGATTTATATGTCGGCTGGGAGAGAAAGCATTACCACTTTATCAACTGATGAAAAAATCTGATAAGTTCATTTGGACACCACAAGCAGATAATGCGTTCCATGAACTGAAGAAGATGTTGGTCACAGCGCCAATCCTGGCCTCTCCATTGTCAAAAGAGCCTATGTTACTTTACATAGCCGCCACGAACAGATTAGTAAGTGATGTGATCGTGGTGGAACGAATTGAAGATGATAAATCAGTACAAAGGCCTGTATATTACCTAAGCGAGGTACTATCAACCTCAAAGCAAAATTACCCACATTATCAGAAGATGGCATATGGGGTATACATGTCAGCGAAGAAACTTAAACATTACTTCGAAGAGCAGCCTATCAAAGTGATCTGTGAAGCACCCATAGCCGACATATTGAGCAACAAAGATGCAAGCGGCCGAATAGAAAAATGGGCAATTGAGTTGTCACCTTATGCTCCGCAATTCGATAGGCGAGATGCAATCAAATCTCAGGCTATGGCCGATTTTTTCGTGGATTGGGCTGAGGTACAATATGAGCCACCATTACCAGATCCGAGTTATTGGACGATGCACTTCGACGGTTCCAAACTGAGAAACGGTTTGGGGGCAGGGATAGTGTTAACCTCGCCAAAAAGAGATCAGCTGAAATATGTGCTGCAAATACATTTTGCCGCATCAAACAATGTAGTCGAGTATGAAGCACTCGTCCATGGATTGAAGGTGGCAAAAGAGATTGGGATACGCCGAATCTTATGCTACGGAGATTCAGATCTAGTAGTACAACAAGTATCAGGCAATTGGGATGCGCTAGATGCCAATATGGCCTTATATAGGTTCCATGTGCAAAAACTCAGTGGATACTTCGATGGATGTGAATTTCATCATATACCTCGGGCAGAAAACGACGTCGCAGACACGCTGTCAAAACTCGGATCAACCAGGCAATCAATTCCCCCAGGTATCGCCCTAGAGCACCTGAGAAAACCATCAATAACACCATCACCAGAGTCCGAATCCATCTTTATTCTGGCAAAATCAAGAGAAGATAGTATGCCGATGGAAATTGACAAGGAATGTAACCCGGAATTTCTGAAAATGAACCCGGCCGATGCACGGATGGATATGGAAAAATCCGAGGTAGTTATGTCGGCGGAAAATATGGAAATAGATAGTGAGATTACCCCAGAGAAAATCATACCAACATGGGCGCAACCCATATTTTCTTTCCTTAAAGATGCGACTTTGCCGAATAACGAGGTATTGGCCAGACAGACAGTGAGAAGAACTAAAGCTTATACAATCATAAACAATGAGCTGTATAAAAGGAGCGTCACAAGCGTGTTGCAAAGATGTGTGGATTCGGCGGAAGGCCAGGAGATCCTCCTAGATATACATCAAGGAGAATGCGGGCATCACGCCTCGTCCAGAGCTTTAGTGGCCAAAGCATTCAGGCATGGATTTTATTGTCCAACAGCGTTGAAAGAGGCCAAAGAACTGGTGGAAAAATGTAATGGTTGCCAGAGATATGCCAGCAAGATACATATGCCATCGTCCGAGTTAAAAACGATACCAATTACTTGGCCGTTTTCTGTATGGTGCTTAGATATGGTGGGACCGTTCAAGCCGGCCTGGAGCGGGATGACCCACATCTTAGTCATGGTCGACAAATTCACAAAATGGATTGAAGTGAAACCAATAAAAAAATGTGATGGACCCACAGCAGTAAAGTTTCTCAAAGATATTATCTTGAGATATGGTTACCCACATAGTGTTATTACAGACAATGGTACAAATTTTGCTGAAGGAGCTTTTGCTAGATTCTGTCAAGGAAAACACATAAGACTAGATATCGCCTCGGTGGCTCACCCAGCATCTAATGGGCAAGTAGAGAGATCCAATGGACTAGTACTGTTTGGAATAAAACCCCGACTCATCGAACCACTGCAAAGGTCGGCAGGGTGTTGGATCGAGGAACTACCAGCAGTACTATGGAGCCTCAGAACTACCCTGAATAGGTCGACGGGCTATACCCCATTTTTCTGGTATATGGAGCAGAAGCCGTGCTTCCAGCCGACATAATACATGACTCGCCAAGAGTTACCCAGTATACAACCGCTGAGGTGAATGAGATAACTCGGCAAGATGACGTTGACCTGCTAGAAGAAGCTAGGGAGTTGGCACAATCAAGATCAGCTATCTATCAGCAAGACTTACGACGATATCACAGCAAGAAATTCAATCCAAGAGTGTTTAAATAAGGAGATTTGGTTCTTCGGTTAGTACAACGCACGACCGACATGCACAAACTATCACCCCCATGGGAAGGACCATTCATCGTGAGCAAAGCATTGCACAATGATGCATATTACCTAATTGATGCTCAGTCACCAGAAAAGAACAAGGCAGACAAAGCCGGCGAAGAATCGAAAAGACCATGGAACATAGCTTTACTTCGTCCATTTTACTCGTAGGAGTCATCTATGACACATTGTAAAGTGACGCTTCAGGACGAAGTATCAACTATGTATTGAACCTTGGCACCTCGAGCAATGACTCGGGGACTGCCCTATATTATTTTTCATTTTGGATTATGTGTTAAACCTCGGCACCTCGAGCAATGACTCGGGGACTGCCCTATATTATTTTTCATTTTGAGTGATGTGTTGAACCTCGGCACCTAGAGCAGTAACACGGGGACTGCCCTATGTTGTTACACATTCTAAAGTAGGTACTAAACCTCGGCGCTTTGAGTTATGCACTTGGAGGAGTGGCACGGGGATTGCCCAATGTCATATTTTTCCTGAGTTATGTGTTAAGATTCAGGACCTCGAGTAAGGAACTCGGGGACTATGACGTATTATACATTATTTCGAATTAGGCATTAAAACCTCGATTTCTAGAGCACTGACTAGTGAATTGCCCCACAATTTTCCCTTGTTACAAAGATGGGTATTAAACTTTGGCACCCAGAACGATATTATTTCGCTTTCCCCAAATGTGGGCTTTGAGAGTTATAACTCGGATAGAGATCAAGGACACAATGGTTGAGCCGTCAAATTTACAAAGGTCAGACAATATTAAACGCCGAACTACGGTGGGACAAATGCAAACACACAATCCGAACTTACGAAATTGAAGGCCACCAAAGCAAAGATTTAAACCAACAAGATCAGTTTAGATAGAATAATAACGATCACCATCATATGTGCCTAAGTGGCAAAAGGCAAAAGAAGTTCATACCACACAGAAAGTCGGACAATTGTTCCACACACATCATACGCCCGGCATACCAGGGATAAGAAACAACTTAAAGTTTTTTAACAACCTACGGGGCAGCGACTTGGTCAGGCACTGGGCGCTCCGAGGTAGACGGCACCTCGGCCGAAGTTGCTTCACCCTCCACAGAACGAGGAGCGACTTCGGGGGAAGCCCGGGACGGTTGAGAAACAGTAGCTTGATCTTGAGAATGCCCAGTCCCTTTGGAGGATGAACGCGCGTCGCCGTTGCCATCCGAGCTTGCGCTGGAATCACTAGAAGTATCCGAGTCACCCTCATCCTCGTCCTGGTCGGCTGAATTATCATCAGAGGCATCTTCAACCTGGACGTCGTCCGCCGGGTTAGAAAGGAAACTCGGCCCTTCAATCCAGTTATGCACGTCCGCGTACTCGACAAGCTGGAAGGCACGAGCTTGTCGGCGAGCGATGAATTCTGGATCCTCAACCCAACGGGAGCCAGCGCGCAAATTTATCAAGGTATCGAGCGAAATATCCTCGTACCATGACATAACGACTGTGAGCGCCATATCAGCACCGGCTCGTCCAACGGACTCCCTCCAGAGATTTAACTGGTTCTGGGATGCCATCAGTCTTTCCACCAGTATCTTGATCTCATCAATATCAGGAGTTCCAGAAGTATTCGGCCAGAGAACATGGTAGGCTCGGATGGCTGCCTGCACCAAGTCCCTCCCCATAATCTTCATCGGACCAACGACAGCACCAACGGCAACCAAGTAGTCTTCCATCGAGTATTCTGGGCTTGCATCTGCGGGGACACCTCGGCGCACACGAGAATTAACCACCGCTCTAGAGCTCACGGGCTTAGCTTCTGGAAAATGGTCTACGCAAAATAAAAGTACATCGGTCAACAGTAAGAAAGAGAAAAAGATAACTCGGCCACGGTCAGAGGCTTACGATGAATATAGCTCAGCATTCTCTAAAGATCTTGAGCCCAATCACCCTTGGTTTTCACAAAGCGAGTGATCTCCTCGCTCATCGCCCGTGTCTTGAGTTTGGCAGCCTCGAGGAGTTCTTTATTTTTCTGCAATTGCAGAGCTAGCAGATTCTTCTCCTCGGAGAACTCTTGGTCAACTTTCTCTAACTCAGACTTCTTAGAGAGGGACTCCACCTCGGCGCACAAGCAAATTATCTCGTCATATTTATCTTTCAGCTGCGCCGAGTGAGTAGCGGCTTGTTCTAAAAAATGCAGCGTCATATCAGGCATGGGTATGCATTCTTGATGTGACGCTGCAAAAGTTTGTAACTCGGCTATACCAAAGCCAAAAGGGTTAAAAGAAACCCGGTATAAGTTCCGAATGGAAATCTGTAAAGAAAAAGGGTAACTAACCTTCCAGGGCCTTGACTTTCTTCTCAAGACGGATATTAAGATTGTTGATATTACCTATTCACCAGCAAAATGAGCTAACACCTCACGTCCAAAACAATAAGAACTTTAGGGACAATGCAAAAGTTTGTTAACTTACCAGCTTTCTTCACCACGAGAATGACTTTCTCATACTTGTCTTGCAATTTCTTATGTGCGAAAAGCAGCCTTTGGAATTCGGCGGTCCGCCGATCATGCGCAACCTAAGCAACAAAATAAATAGCAATGAGATACTCGAAGCTCAGATAGATCCGAATCAAGCAAAGCTTAACTCGGATCTAGGTGGCTGGATATTTGAACACTAGGGAAAGTCCGAATTAAGCAAAGCTTAATTCGAACCTAGGTGGCTGGAAATTTGAACACTAGGGCAGATCCGAATTAAGTAAAGCATAACTCAGATCTAGGTGGTTGGATATTCGAAGATAAGACAGATCCAAATCAAGAAAAGCTTAACTCGGATCTAGGTGGCTGGATATTCGAAGCTAAGACAGATCCGAATCAAGCAAAGCTTAATTCGGATCTAGGTGGCTGGATATTTGAACACTAGGGCAAGTCCGAATTAAGCAAAGCTTAATTCGAACCTAGGTGGCTGGATATTCGAACGCTAAGACAAAATTGAACCAGGCAAAGCCTAATAAAACTTCCAAACGAATAACAAATTATTTGGTTGCAAGCTTCGAGGACTAGAGTATATATAATATCATTCGAATGACTAATCAAACGTAAATAAAAACCATTACCTCATTCATCTTATCGCTGTCAAGAACGATCTTGGCAGCCAGATGTAAGCGACTGCTGATGTCGGAGAGTTGAAATGGCTGACTGCTTGGATTGCCCTCGAGCTGATCAGCAGCGTTCCAATTGTTGGCATACTCAACCAACAAGCCGAGGCTGTTCCCACTCTCAGTACGAGTCAAGACTTTACCTCGGACGTGTTGTGTAGCCACCGCCGCCGCGGGACTCTTGTGAAGAGCGTGTTGGGTATCAGCGGCCGGGGTGACAATAGTCTTGAGAGAAGAAATCCCCTTGCGCAGCGCATCAGCAATTGTAGGCTGAGAAGAGCTGGCAAGCCCTTTCTGAGATGAGGGAGGTTTGGTGATGACGAACTTTTTTGCCTTAGAAGAGGCATCGGCAGGAGCCGTTACCTCGGCACTTGGAGTGGCATCTTTGGGGGCCGGAGGGATTACGGTTTCTGAGGGCGCCGAGATAGTGATATCCTCGGCTGGAGTCGGAGTGGCAGTAAAGGCTGTGGGGGTCGAAGGAATCTCGGGGCAAACTCCGGGGTTCACGAAGGAGGCAGCAGGCTCAGTGGAAATATCTACTGGCCGAGTTGTGTCGGCATCAACAGGAGAGACCTCAAGCGCATCATGGCGAGATGATGTCTGATTCGGAGCAGGAGGAGAGTCTGCGCGGGCAGGACTAGGAACCCTAGTATCTTCAGGAGGCGGAGGAGAAGGCGGCCGAGTCGTATGACTCGTCATGCTAGGACCACTGGGCTTAACAGAGAGAGGAGCTCTGCAAAGGCACAAAGAGTCAGGTCAAAAGACAGAAAGAGAGAAACAAGAAATATAAATGAAAAGCAACTCACCCAGTAACCCCGGGCATAGTTTTACGCTTCGAAAGGTGCTGGGATGACTTTTTAGTTCTCTTCTTGGGGGCGGCTTCGGAGGCACCCGTTGGAGCGGCACGCTTCCGCGAGGTAGCAGGAGGTTGGGAGGCGAGAGGCTTGGCTTCGTGCACCTGACCGGTCTGATTAGCTGGGGAAGTAGAAGCCGGAAATGCATAAGAGATAGGCATTGCGGCAACTACCTCAAGAATTTGGACGTCGTCCGAATCAACTTCCTCCTCGTGAGCCGAGGTCTTGCCACGGGCACGAGCCGGAGCGAGGTCCGAATGGGAACGAACTCCTCCGAGTCAGGTTCCCCGCTATCTGTGGTATTCCGATCCGCGGTCCACGGGAGGGCCAAAACCTCGGCATCTTCAATCTTCTGCTCCGCAAATCTCTGCAGAAAAGATACAAAGGAATTAGCAAAAGGAATCACCAACACAATTGGGGGGCGAAACATAAATGCATGAACTTACCTCGGGAGGGGGGTTCCCACGGGTGAACGGCTTCAGTACCCAGGTCCAATCCTCAGGCATCTCCGTCTTAAAGATAGCTCGGACACGCTTAAAAATAAGATAATTATCGAGCTCAACTGTTGAGACTCGATTGGGATCAAGGGGTCCGCTCATATATCAGAGATTATGCGTGCGTTGCTGAAAGGGGCAGATCCGGATGCTGACGAAGGTGGTCATCAGATCCTCGCCGCGTAACCCGGCGTGGATCAGCTCCTTCAGCCGAATCTCAAAGGCCTCGGCCAGAGCATGGCTCTTCCTGGGATTATAAGTCCAGTTCTTCTTGGAAGGGGGGCAAATAGAGAAAGCAGGAAGCCGAATCTTATCGTCTTTCCCAGAGTTCGTGACATAGAAAAACGATTTATGCCACTTCTTACATGACTCAAGACCAGCAACGCGAGGAAACTCGGACTTCCTCCGAGGTGTGATGGACGCTGCTCCACACTGGGTAAGCAATTTCTCGGAAGGCTGAAGGGATTTGTCTGGAACGACATTGGATCGGATCTAGAAGAACTTGGACCATACATGCACTGACGGCCAGAGGCCGAAGTATCCTTCCGAAGCCGAGATAAAGGCGGATAGAGAAGCAATGGCGTTAGCCGGAAGATGATGCGGCTGCAGGCCGAAGTAATCGAGGAATTCCCTAGCAAATTCACTAAGGGGAAGACCGAACCCGCGAGCGAAATGGGACATGAACACGACATACTCACCCTCTTTAAGGATAGGAGAGCATTCGCTGCCAGGTAAGCGACAGGCTACATCGGCAGGAATCCGTCGAGTTCTAATCAACCACTCAATCTCTCGGCGGGTAACGGTGGAACCTTGCCAAGAGCCCCGCTCTGGGCCAGACGCTGCATCGTCATCTTCGATGAGCGCGCCGCTAACGGAGCTTGACATGGGGTCGCTGGAGGAGTCAACGGAAGAGAAACTAGCGGCGGAGCAAAGTCTATAAGTGCAAGGCCCCGTCGTGGTCCTAAGCGAGAACGGCGGCGGAGAGGAAAAGAAACCGCCGCGGACAACCTAGAAATCAGCAGACACGTCTAGGGAAGAATCTAGGCAGTAAGACAAAAGAGAAACTCACCAGCGACGGCGCCGGAGCAAGTGCGCACGGACGAGGTCGACGGAGCAGAGGGAATAGGACCTCGCCGTCGAAGATTCCGACGTGCGCGCGGCCGCAGAAGCACGAACGGGCGCAAGGGCGAAAGGAGGAAGAATGGCAACGGTGAGCGAAGGAGGAAAGTGAATCCCCTAGCCCCGTGCCCCTCTTTATAACCGCGTGGCCTTGGTGATAGTGGGATCATGCGTGCGAGTGATAACCGTGTAGATCGTGTATGCGGCGTAACCGCTCGCGGCTGAGTGGAGCCACACTAACGGCCACACGACGAAGGGGAGGATCAGGCCTCCTGAAAATTGCAGTGCGCGAGGCGTCGCAGTGCCGACGCGACAGGCGCAGTAATCACTGTAGCATTGTCAGCGGGAACTGTAGAAGAACAAAAAACTAGAGAAATAATGATGAGTGTTACACGTAGGATGAGGCGTATGCAAGAAGATACACGGATACCTCGGACGGCGGAAAAGTAACTCGGAAACAAGGATACACGAGTATTGGGAAACTGATATGGACCAGCCGAGGTTATAGGCAGGACCATACCAGCTTCGAGGACTGATGTTGGGGAGGTGACCCCGGATAGGGTCAGGACGGGGAAAGACAAAAGGAAGTTCCCCGTCCAAATTCCGAGTTACTGTCTAAATCGGCCGAATCCTGTAAAGGTCGGCCGAGGTAAGAAAGAGCAGGACACTTATGAGAAGAGCAATACGTTACCCGGCCGACGTACTGTTTAAGTCGGTCGGGTCAGCCCGAATAATCTGAATGCAGGTGAAGGCCAAGCCGAGTTAAGCGAGGCAGGGCCGAATGACATGAAGCTTGTAGGAGAAGAAAGTGCCTAGAGTCAAACCCTAGCCACAAGCTAGGAAGAATCTGAGCAGAGCCAAACACAAAGGACAAGGCGCAGAGCGGCAGAAGGGCAGAAGGAGGTCACGGAGGTGACAGTCCTCGAGCCCGAGGCGTGCAGGTGGGGTTCTCTGAAACCTTGCTGTCATTAGAAGGGCGACATGGAAAGGAGGCCGCCGAGTTACTATATAAGGAGAGGCTTGGACTCTGAGAAGGGGATCGGCTCATTTAGTACCGTTAGGCTGGTAAAAGTTCATCTTCTCTTGTAAACAGCTCAAGGAGCACTTGTAGCCCAAGAGAGGAGGAATAAAGATCTTTACCTTAGTCGCTTGTGTGTAGAATCAACTACATTTTCCCTCCCCAGATCCCTCTAGCATCCATTGGCCCCATACTTTAGCCTACCCATGGCATCTGTCGTGCCACCACCACGACAGTTGGCGCCCACCGTGGGGCCAGCAGCGGTGCTAGCTGGAGTCATGATCCGGACGGGAAACTTCATCCACACTGGCAAGCGCGTTGTCTCTGGCTTAGTCCGGAGATTTGATCTCTGTGACTATGTCAGCGATAACGCATGCAGCTTCAGGGGAAAAACTCCTCCGCGCAACGGCGTCTTCATCAACTTTGGCATGCACCAAATCTACGTCGGTGTCGACACCACCAGCGTTTATCCTCACCAAGTTATTGTTGCAGGAGAGCCTCCCCTTAGCACCGCAAACGGTCCGAGCGGAGTGCACCCCGTCAGTAGCGTCAAGGTGATGGTCGCATCCGGGGTGCAGGCAGGAGCACCGGGCGCCGGATCAGCCAACCCAGCCGAGGTGCCGGAGACGACCCCAAAGGCACCAAGGGTAAGAGGGCCACCTCTGGAAAGACCAGAAAATATTCTCCAGGCAACTATAGATAATCTGACTACACCTGGTAAAAGTTTATCTTCTCCTCTTGCTAACAGCTCAAGGAGCACTTGTTGCCCAAGAGAGGAGGAATAAAGATCTTTACCTTAGTCATTTGTGTGTAGAATCAACTACATTTTCCCTCCCCATATCCCTCTAGCATCCATTGGCCCCATACTTTTGCCCATGGCATCTGCCGTGCCACCACCACGACACTATGCCACTACTTTCAAGAGCACAAGATCACAGTGGTGAGCACCGCTCCCCTGCGAGATATAATAAATGACCGCGACGCCACAGGATGTGTCGCAAAGTGGGGAATAGAGCTTGCAGCTTTTGACATTGAGTACAAACCACGTACAACAATCAAGTCCCAAATACTTGCCGACTTTGTCATTGATTGGACAGAAACGGCAGAAAACTCAGGCCCTCCAGATTCGGAATTTTGGACACACTTTGATGGATCAAAAGCACGAGGAGGCTCAGGGGCTGGCGTGGTGCTCAAATCACCCCAAGGAGATAAGTTGTTCTTTGTGTTGCAAATACACTTCACGACAACCAATAATATTTCCGAGTACGAAGCATTTCTACATGGAATACGCATGGACAAAAACATTGGCATATCTAGACTCATGTGTTATGGAGACTCGGATTTAGTTGCTCAGCAAGTATCCGATATCTGCAATGCAAACAAGCACATGGAAGCATACAAAGCTGTTGTGGATGAACTATCTAAATAGTTCGAGGGTTTTGAGGTTCAACACATCCCTCGAGCAGAAAATGAGGAAGCAGATGCTCTATCAAGAATAGGCTCTGCGCGGAAACAAGTACCGGATGGCGCTTTTTTAGAGCATTTAAGGGTCCCCTCCATAGTCGGAGTTGATGAGGACTATCCGATGAAATCCGACTCACCTTTAATAGCAGTTTTGGCTGTAATTCCCAGCTGGACAAAACCCTATCAGGATTTTCTGATAGACGGAAAACTACCCGAAGACGAAATCTTGAGCCGGCAGATTGTCCGACGAGCAAAAGCCTACACTATAATAAATGGTGAGCTCTATAAACGGAGTGTTTCTGGCATGTTTTAGATATGTATTTCTTCGGAAGAAGGAGTAGAAATTTTAAGAGAAATCCATGAAGGCGAGTGTGGTCACCATGCTGCAGCCAGATCCTTAGTGACAAAATCTTTTCGACATGGATTATTTTGGCTTACAGCTAAGACGGATGCCGATAAACTGGTCAAAACGTGCATGGGCTGCCAAGTACGCTCATCAGGCACACATTCCGGCCGAACAACTGCGAACAATCCCTATTACATGGCCGTTCGTGGTCTGGGGGCTTGATATGGTAGGGCCATTTCGCACGGCAAAATGTGGATTTACTCACCTACTAGTTATGGTGGATAAATTTACAAAATGGATTGAGACTAAACTCGTAAAATTTGCGATGGAGCCACAGCCAGAAAGTTCGTCGAGGACGTAATCATCCGATTCGGATATCCGCATAGTATAATTACTGACAATGGGAGAAACTTTTCCATGGGGGAACTTGCCGAATTCTGTGAAGAACAAGGGATCCGACTTGATATTGCATCAGTCGAACATCCACAAGCCAATGGACAAGAACTAATGGCCCCATTCTACAAGGAATCTGACCTCGCCTCGAGGCACCGCTTTGTTGGGCTGTGGGGGCTTGGGCGGAAGAATTACCGTCTATGATATGGAGCCTGCGTACAACTCCTGATAGGTCAACCGGCTATACTCCTTTCTTCTTGGTCTACGGTGCAGAAGCAGTTCTTCCAAATGATCTTATTCATCAGGCTCCACGAGCTAAAGCATATATCAAAGAAGATGCAGAAGTTTCTCGACAAGATGATCTCGATATAATCAAGGAAGTACGTGTCGTTGTTGAGTAGAGATCAACAGCCTATCAGCAGAAGTTGCGCAAGTATCATAGTCAGAGAGTGCAAAACCGTTCTTTCAGAAAAGGTGATTTGGTTCTCCGACTTGTGCAAAAGAGAAAGCACAAACTTTCCCCAATTTGGGAAGGACCTTTTATGATTAGCAGAGTTCTGCATAATGGGTCATATTATTTAACTGACCTGAGACCAATCAAGGAAAGACCTGATACTCGGAAGAGAAAGAGAGCTGGTGGTAGCACAGACCCGGATGAAATAGACCGTCCATGGAATATTGCACAGCTACGTCCCTTCTATTCTTAGTTATATTTCCTTGTAATCATATATGTACATGTTCAAAGTGAAATAAAGTGTTGGTTTCCTCATATTTTATGTTTGAGAAGTTTTTGCCATCTTATTTCCAAAAGAGCATGTAATTTTGTCAAAAATCCTAGAATGCTTGAAAGTACTTTATGCTCATGTTCGTTCTGGTTATGATTTTTGAATATCTAAAAATGTTACCTTAGGGTACAAAATTTAATTTATTGTCTATACTTTGATTCTTTATCTGATTGCTTAGATACGGGCATTTTCCGAGTAATGAGTTGTTGGTACTGGAAGACGGCTTTGTTTCCGAGTTTAAACTGGTTTAGCAATTACGCTCCATTGCTCGACAAAGTTTCCATGCTAAAGGTTGGCCGACCCATGAAAGGGACGAGGCAGAGGGCCAGATAAACTGATAAGTATAGGCATAAAAAATGCGAAGTGCTTCAGAAATTTTCAAGCAAATGCATCAAAATATATAAGAAAACGTGCTAAGATAGTAAAAGCATTAGTTTTTACAGGACCAACACAAAATAGTAAACATTGTATCCATCATTACATTGCCATAAGATCAAGATAATGCATAGAAATTGTTTATGCTGCAGGCGGTGGTGATGAAGCAGGTGGAGCACTGGAATCAACAGCAGTGTTGCCCTCGATCTCAGACTCGGAAGCATTGCTGGCTTCTGGCTCTTGGGGTGAGGGAGGAGCGGCGACGGATTCGAAGAATGGCGTCGTGTAGTTGGTCATCTCCGCCACTCGATAAGCGTAACCTACACAACAATCTTGGATGGCCTTAATGTCTTGCGGGTTACCCTCATCATCATCCTCGGCAATGCCCTTGGTGACGTGCCAGATTTCCATCTCGCTATGGTGTCTCATCACCATGGTTAGATCTATTTGCACAGCAGTCCGAGCGTAGGAGATCTTCCAGTCTTCGATCAATTCGGAATCTCCTTAACTTTGTCCCTCACCTCAAGCACTGACATCATGTGCAAATCGGAAAGCTTGAAAGACTCGCCAGCCTCTTCTAGAGTTTGGCGGAAGTCGTACAAGACATCTCCGACAAGCTTAATGCGCTCGAGGCGAGGTTCAGAAGTAGGAGAATCGGAAATATTCAAGGGGGCTAGGAAAGAATCAAAAAGTCAAAATTCGGCTGAAAAGAAAGTCAGAAAATGAACAACACAAAGAAAAGATTCGGAAATCTTACCAAGAATAGAGTAATTCCATTCAGCATGCTCCTTGCAGAGGCTGTCTAGTTCACTAGCTGAGGCCTCGGCAAGATCCCCCTGGATATCAAAGTCCTTTTTGAGATCATCAAGTTCCTTGTCTCAGAGGGCTATGAGCTTCTCAAGCCTCACGGTCTCGTGATTTCTTGACTCCAGGACCGCGGCTACAGATTTCTCCAATTCCAAAGTTAGCTTCTCAAGCTTTTCCCGGAGTTCAGCATTCTCTATCTCCAAGACCTTGAAGTTTTCGGCTTGTGATATGTCGGAAAGGTATCTATAATTTTTGATGTTCCATGCTTGTTTAGTATCTACTTTGCTTTGCTTTGTCTACACTTTGAGGTACTTTTTACATGTTTTCTAGTACTAACCTATTAACAAGTTGCCACAGTGCTAGCTGCGGGATCATACCAATCAGAAGTGGTACGAGTTGTCGTTGACCTGCGAGGTTCCGTAGTAACTTCAACCAAAGTTTCATGATCAACATCATTAGCTTCCTCTATTATTGGTGTAGGCGCCACATGAACTACTTCCGGTGCTGCGCTACTCGCAAGTTCGAGAGAAGGTTCAACAACCTCGTCGAGTTCTACTTTCCTTCCAGTCACTTCTTTCGAGAGAAATTCCTTCTCTAGAAAGGATCCATTCTTGGCAACGAAGATTTTGCCCTCGGATCTATGATAGAAGGTCTACCCAATAGTTTCCTTCGGGTATCCTATGAAGACGCATTTTTCCTCTTTGGGTTCAAGCTTGTTCGGCTGTAACTTCTTTACATAGGCTTCGCAACCCCAAACTTTAAGGAACGACAATTTAGGTTTCTTCCCAAACCATAATTCATACGGTGTCGTTTCAACGGATTTAGATGGTTCCCTATTTAAAGTGAATGCGGCTGTTTCTAATGCATAACCCCAAAACGATAGCGGTAAATCTGTAAGTGACATCATAGAACGAACCATATCTAAGAGAGTTCGATTACGACGTTCGGACACACCATTACCCTGTGGTGTTCCCGGCGGTGTCAATTGTGAAAGTATTCCGCATTTCTTCAAATGCTCTCCAAACTTGTAACTCAGATATTCACCTCCACGATCAGATCGTAGAAATTTAATCCTGTTTTCTGCTGTTTTTGGTTCTAGAAAAGCTATTAAGGAAATATTTTCGGAATTGGACGAGACAAACATCAAAGTCAATAACTTTTCGTGGGGAACAAGAAGTCTGGAGGGGAGACAGAGAAGCGGTCCAGGGCGCCCAGACCCCCCTAGGCGCGGGTGGGCCCTGCCCGCCGCCTAGGTAGGGTGTGGGGCCCTGGCCGCCTTCTCAGCCTCCCCCTTCGCCTATAAGAATCCCCCGATGCAGAAGCCCTAAGAACCCGATCAAATCTCCACGAAACTGTATGTAGCCGCCGCCACCATTTTCCCTAGATCGGGGGGGATCTAAAGTTCTTCCCGGCACCCTGTCGGAGGGGAGATCATCCCGGAGGCCTTCTCTCCAGTATGATACGTGTGTAGTTCCACCTTGGACTATGGGTCCATGTAGTAGCTAGATGGTTGTATCTCTTCCTTGTGCTTTCATGTATAGATCTTATGAGCTCCGTTCATGATCAAGATCTAATCTATTTGTAATCATGCATGTTGTGTTTGCGGGGATCCGATGGATATTGATATTATTATGTTGGTTTGATTAATGGTTTTGTCTTTATGATTCTATCATGTCTGTGTTGTTTGTGATCTTGCATGCTCTCCGTTGTTAGTAGCTATCTTGGCCGAGTAGTTGCTAGTGACTCCAAGAGGGAGTATTTATGCTCGATAGTGGGTTCATGCCTCTAGTTTCCAAGGGAAGTGATAGAAATCTCTTCGGTTGTAGATGTGTTGTTGCTACTAGGGAGAAAACAACGGTCTCTTGTTCATGGAACATGTGGACTGATTACCTTACACACTTTGCTTAAAGCAGTTGTCTGTTGCTTGCAACTTAATACTGGAGGGGGTTCGGATGATAACCTGAAGGTGGACTTCTAGTTATAGATGTAGTTGGATGGCGGTCTATGTATGTTGTTGTATTGCCCAATCGAATCTCATAGGATCTTTCCGACTAGTAATTGCATTGTTATGCCTTGCTCAGTTCCTGTCAATTTCCCCGCTGTAATTTGTTTACCCTTCATGCCATGTTGTTTATCTAAGGAGAGCACCTATAGTGAACTATGGACGCCGGTCCAATCTTTACCATTGATACATCTTCCACTGTTACTAGTTTACTTCCTGCAAACCACCATTACCTTCCACACCGTACGTTTAATCCTTTGTTACAGCAACCGGTGAGATTGACAACCTCACTGTTAGTTGGGGCAAAATCTTGAGTTTGTGTTCTGTAGGTCTCCGCGTTGCTTGCAACACCCGTGTGACGTTTCCTTCCTCCTACTGGTTCGATAACCTTGGTTTCTTACTGAGGGAAGACTTGCCGTTGTGCTGCTTCACACCTTGCTCTTGGGGTTCCCAACAGGCTCCACATCAACTGAGCCATCAACAAGTTTTCTGGCGTCGTTTCCTGGGAGGCTAAGGACATCTTCACTAGGTTTGAACTTCTCCTCAAGAAATCTGTTGGATTCAGCTGCTGGAGGTACCTTCATGGGCCTCACTTTGGGTGCTCCAAAAAGGCTCCTTGATAATATGATGGTTAACTACTCTGAATGGCATGTTGAGAGAGTTCCACATGGTAAGAAGGTAAATTTTGTTGAGTAAACTTCCTCTTTGAGTGATAAGATTGATGTTATTGTGGCTATGCTTGTTAATGGGAAAGCTCCTCTAGATCCGAATAGTGTTCCCTTAGCCTCTTTGGTTGCTCAAGAAGAGCAAGATGATGTGAACTTCATTAGAAACAACAATTTCAACAACAATGCCTATAGAAATAATTTTGGTAGCAACAACAATTATAGGCCTTATCCTCCTAATAATGGCAATTCTTATGGAAACTCTTACAATAATGCTAGAAGTGCCCCCTCTTATCTTGAAGTCATGCTCAAAGAATTTATTAGTAAACAAACCACTTTCAATAAGGCTATAGAGGAAAAGCTTCTAAATGTTGAGAAAAATATATCCTCTTTGTCTGAAGCTCAATTTTCCTTGGTTAATAAAATGGCTGCTAAACCTGAAGCTATGGAAAATACCTTTGCTACTGCTCATGCCATACAAGTTACTATTGATGAAAATGTTAGGCTGTTAGCTCAACTTCATGCTAGGTGGGAAAGGGAAGCTGAAATTGATAGAAACAATTGTGTGTGCATCATCACCACTAAACCACAAGTAGTCCCTATTCCTCCTCCTACTATGCCTAAGCCTATTGAGCCTACTACTAGTGATGGTAAATTTGACTTTGATATTGATGGTTGCAATATTTCTGAAGTGATTATGTACCTACAAAGCATGATAGAAGTCCTAATGCTAGTGATATGCATGTTGCTTTCACCATACACATTACAGATGCTCTTGTGAAAATTAAGGAAGATAAGCTAAAACACAAAGATTCTATTCCTAGGAAAGTAGAAGATAGTTGGGAACCCATTATTAATATACAAGTGAATGACTTTGATCTCAAAGCTTCATGTGATCTTGGTTCTAGTGTCTCTATTATGCCTAGGAAGATTTATGAAATGCTTGATTTGCCACCTTTGGAAGATTGTTATTTAGATGTCCCACTTAATGATAATGCTAAGAATAAACTCATGGGGAGTATTAATGATGTTCTCATTATGGTTAACAATTCTTATGTACCTGTGGATTTCTATGTATTGGATGTTGAATACAATGCTTATTGTCCTATTACTTTGAGAAGACCTTTTCTTAGAACAGTTGGCGCCATCATTGATATGAAAGAAGGCACCATCAAATATCATTATCTATTCAAGAAAGGTATTGAACACTTCCCTATGAGGAGAGATAAGTTGCTTTTTCTCCTCCGGTAAGCAATCATATCTTCCCTAAAGAGAATAAGAAAGGTAAGAAAGGAAAGAACAAGAGGGGTAATGCTTCATCATTTGAAAATACTTGATTCTTCTTGCTTCTTGTGCCTAACTTAAAGGCGTTAAAGAAAAGTACTTGTTGGGAGATAACCTAAGAGTTTCCTTGAGTTGGAAGTTATTACTTCAGTAATGACCTCTCCTTATCTTTTTTTTCTTTTTGTGCCAAGAATGACCTCTAATGAGAAGGAAGTAAGATTTGGGGCGTTGCTGCCCCGAAACAGATTCCTGTCCTCCACCATAAAAATTCGTGAGGAGTCTCTTTAACTCAGATATAGCTAAAACAATTCGACTAAATCCCCCAGTATGTTAGCTAACTTTCGTTAGTTCAACACTTTTTGATTTGAGCAACATAAGATGTTCGAAAAAATTGGTTTCTACCTGCTGGTCTATTTTGACAGATTTCTGCCATTATTTGCATTTGCTTCTTATTGATTCCTTTGTGAGTTCTCTTTTAGAGAATTGAGATTTTTGAAGGAGTTACTACAGTAGCTGGTGTTTTTAGTGAAAGGCCTTGCTGTTCCAAAGCTTTGCCAAAGGTCTAATATCTTTTGAATAAAATAATGTTGCTAATGAAGATTGTGTGAAGTTTTGTATGAAGGAAAAAATTTTCAGGTGTAGAGAGAGAATGATGCAATGAGATGAAGAATGGACAAAAGCTCAAGCTTGGGGATTCCACCACGGTGTCACCCCAAGAAATATCCAAGAGGTACAAGCGTCAAAGCTTGGGGATGCCTAAGACATCCTCTTCTTCATTAATAAAAAGCTCAGGTCTGTCTAGACACTTCGTTTTTATTGTTTCATGCATAGTTGTGTTGTTCTTGGAGCGTCTTAGTTTTAGCTTGCTTTGATTAGGTTGTTTAGTTTGCTTGAATAAAGTAGTTTGGACCCCCCTTCTCGCTGTTTTGTTTTGCAAATAAGTTTGATTGGTGTTGGAAAGGAGTAGTAAGTTCTTGCTTGTAAGCGCAAGAGGAGCTTGCATTGACCGTGACTTAGACTTTAGCATGACATGCTAGGTGTTGTTTTGACCTTATGCTTAGTGATTATTGCTGTAGAATATCTTGTTCCAAACAATTGGGATTGCTTAGCGTTCCTTGAAGAAATTATGTGTTGTTTTAGCATGCAAAAGCTTAGAATTGTGGTATTATCCTTTGATGATTTGTTTGGGTTGACTTGGCACATGCTCATACCATGTTATTAATATGAAAAGTCACCATTATCCTCTATGATCAGTTAGTCCTTTACTTTTAGTACCACTCTATGCTTTGATTAGTAATGTTTTATCGCTCTGCATGATTATGGCCACTATTGCTCTCTTATTTGGTTGCTCCCAGTATTTTGCTAGCCTCCACTTGTATGAGTAAGCTCTACTCATGCTTCCAACTCCCAAGAAACCAAGTTATTCCAAAGTGTCCACTATAAATTCCTATGCATGTTGTGTTACACCATTCCAAGTATATTCTTGTTTTCAGCTATCTTCCAATTAAAAACTATTTTGTTATGTGAAAACTTAGTGATTAAACCCCTCACAAACTTGATGGCACAATTTATATTTTTTCCCCTAATAAACTTGAACCATTGTGACGTCTATGTTGTATATGCTGCACTTATACGTTGGAATTAGCAGAACCATGCTGTCATGGGGAACGTTTTCAACATTGCACTTGTACTTTGTACTCAGTTGATATCATGCTCTTTTGTCTATGGATGTCACCGGTGTGAAATAAAGAGGAAGCTTGTAAGTCCATGGAGTAAGTATTTTGTGTTAGAGAAACGCCTGGGCCGCAAGCCTAAGCCATGCCTAATCATGGTGGAAACTTGCAGCATCACCATAGTGAGCTATCTATGAAGCATCCTCAATAAAAAGTTATGCATATAGTAAATAAAAATATCGCTAAGATGCTCATTGTCTGCTTGCCTTGTCATTTTGGTTATGGGATTATCTTGTACCATGTGCAAGGGGTACCCCGTTGGCGGTTCTCTATGATATGCAAATAGTTATAATGACAAGAACTTATAGGTGACTGAAGTTGAGTAGCATGAGGTGTGGCCCTCGTATTCAAGGGATTTGAGATTGCCAACTTATACTTTGTCAAGCATATACTCCATAGTTAGTTCACTTTAACCTTAATCACTTCAAGATGCTTATGATAGGGGCAATGAGGGCTGAAAGCTAACAAGTACCATAATTTTTGGAAGCTCTTTTTGAAACTTGAAATCCCTGCTTCCTTTACAAAAAGGCCTTTCTTCCACCACTATTGAGTCTCCACCTTCTACCTTTAGGCACCATTAAGAGAGCATAGTTGTCATTCTGTGTGCAGTGTTCCAAAGATTATTGATTGATGCATATTGTGATATTACTTGTTCTTGTGCTACTTGTTTCTAGTCACCCTTGTGAACTTTGAAGGTGTCCTATGCATCTATATTGCTACTCCATGAGGGACAAGCTGAATGCCACTATGCTATTTTTTCTATATGTGAAACAAACAAACGTTTTTTAATGCATGATCTTTGTTTGTAGTCTTTCATGTTGTGTGCATAGTTACTATGTCCTATTGTTAGAACTCCATCTTTCATGCACATGTTTAGAGTTCTTTGATCCCAGCTTTCAATGCTTGCAAATGGTTAGATCTTTATTGCGAGGGTGCATGTAACCTCAAAAATTATTCTTTTATCACTTACCTACTCGAGGACGAGCAGGAGTTAAGCTTGGGGATGATTGATACGTCGAAAACGTATCTATAATTTTTGATGTTCCATGCTTGTTTAGTATCTACTTTGCTTTGCTTTGTCTACACTTTGAGGTGCTTTTTACATGTTTTCTGGTACTAACCTATTAACAAGTTTTCATAGTGTCAGTTGCCTGTTTTCTGTTGTTTTTGTTTTCAGAAAAGCTAGTAAGGAAATATTCTCGGAATTGGACGGGACAAACGTCAAAGTCAATAACTTTCCGTGGGGAACAAGAAGTCCATAGGGGGGATGGAGAAGCGGGCCAGGGCGCCCAGACCCCCTAGGCGTGGGTGGGCCTTGCGCCGTGCCTAGGCAGGGTGTGGGGCCCCTGGCCGCCTCCTCGGCCTCCCCCTTCGCCTATAAGAAGCCCCCGATGCAGAAACCATAAGAACCAGATCAAATCTCCAGGAAACCTTCTGTAGCCGCCGCCACCATCGTCCCTAGATCGGGGGATCTGAAGTTCTTCCCTGCACCCTGCCGAAGGGAGATCATCCCGGAGGCCTTCTCTCCGGTATGATGCGTGAGTAGTTCCACCTTGGACTATGGGTCCATGTATTAGCTAGATGGTTGTATATCCTCCTTGTGATTTCATGTATAGATCTTGTGAGCTTCGTTCATGATCACGATCTAATCTATTTTTAATCATGCATGTTGTGTTTGCGGGGATTCGATGGATATTGAGATTATTATGTTGGTTTGATTGATAGTTTTGTCTTTATGATTCTATCATGTCTGTGTTGTTTGTGATCTTTCATGCTCTCTGTTGTTAGTAGCTATCTTGGCCGAGTAGTTGCTAGTGACTCCAAGAGGGAGTATTTATGCTCGATAGTGGGTTCATGCCTCTAGTTTCCAAGGGAAGTGACAGAAATCTCTTCGGTTGTAGATGTGTTGTTGCTACTAGGGATAAAACAACGGTCTCTTGTTCATGGAACATGTCGACTGTTTACCTTACACACTTTGCTTAAAGCAGTTGTCTGTTGCTTGCAACTTAATACTGGAGGGGGTTCGAATGATAACCTAAAGGTGGACTTCTAGTCATAGATGCAGTTGGATGGCGGTCTATGTATCTTGTTGTATTGCCCAATCGAATCTCATAGGATCTTTCTGACTAGTAATTGCATTGTTATGCCTTGCTCAGTTCCTGTCAATTGCCCCGCTGTAACTTGTTTACCCTTCATGCCATGTTGTTTATCTAAGGAGAGCACCTCTAGTGAACTATGGACCTCGGTCCAATCTTTACCATTGATACATCTTCCACTGTTACCTGTTTACTTGCTGCAAACCACCATTACCTTCCACACCGTATGTTTAATCCATTGTTACAGCAACCGGTGAGATTGACAACCTCACTGTTAGTTGGGGCAGAGTCTTGAGTTTTTGTTGTGTAGGTCTCCGCGTTGCTTGCAACACCTGTGTGACGTTTCCTTCCTCCTACTAGTTCGATAACCTTGGTTTCTTACTGAGAGAAGACTTGCTTCTGTGCTGCTTCACACCTTGCTCTTGGGGTTCCCAACAGGCTCCATGTCAACTGAGCTATCAGCTTGCTCCACCATCTTGTTGGATTGGCATAAAAATTCTGCAAAGGCAAAAATCAGTCGGACAAAGCAAAATTCGACTAGGACAAAAATGAGAATTGATTAAGAGGAAGCCAGAAAAGTTTACCTTCTGCTTCATCTTTCTCAATTTTCAACTTTGAATTTTCAAGACGGAAAGCTTTGATTTCATTGCGCTTGTTGTTAATATTATTGAGCAATTCCTGGTTGGAAGATGCAATTTTCTGTAAGTATGGAGACAGAATACCGTCAAACGGCTACTAAGACTCGAGCTACAAATTTAGCTAAGTAAAATCACAGCACGAGCCTTGGGGGCTACACTACATCGTTCTTTTGCAACCTAAAAGCATTAACTTGGATTCAACGATGTTTATCCAACTTTATGCTTGGGGGCTAGAGGATATGATAATAAATGCAAATAAGAATTGGAAACTTACAATGTGTTCCAGGTGCATCTTTTCAAATCTGAGCTTGGTGCTATGAAACACCTTCTCGGTAAGGGTGAGTGAAGGAACATATGTCGTTGGGAATTCACCAGATTGTACTTTAGCATCCCTTCTCGGTAAGGGTGAGTGAAGGAACATATGTCGTTGGGAATTCACCAGATTGTACTTTAGCATCCCGGACCAAAATTTGGTCCAGGAGGCTAACCAGCTTGACATCTTCCTCCTCTTGGCTCGCTTCTTCTGGGGTCAAGGTTTGCTTCTCAAGACTGGACTGAGCCAGTCTGAGGATCTCTTCCTTTTCCTTCCTCCTAGGGACATGAACAGCAGAGCCAACCACCTTATCCATGGTTCCTGTGGTTATTACCATGGGATCATTACCCTTGATGGGTTCACCCTTGTTAGTTGCCTGGTCATCAACGGTGACCAGGGCTTTCGAGATTTTGCCAACATCAGGGGAAGGAGAAGCTCCTTGTGCCGACGAAGTAGTAGATGGAGTCGACGATGGCACAACAGGGGAGATAACAAGCTTCTGCTGATGCATCTGCTTGCCCGGCTTGTTGTCCTGCTTGGTCTTGCTCTTCAAAACTGATTTAGCTCTGGAACACAAAAATCCTACATATCAGGTGTGTTCTGGAAAGAAGTAAAGGTATAGAAGTACTGAAAATGAAAGGTAGGGTGCTTACTTTTTAACTACTGGCAGCACTTGGCTACCAGCAGCAGCAAATTCCTTCGCCGTACGCTTCTTGGAGGCAGGGCGGCAACTTATTGCACCTCATCATCCTCCGTCACCTCCGGGTTGTCTGAAGCGTGGCCCTCTAGTGGAGCTAGCTCAGACTCGGAGAGTTTCTCGAGCTGACAGAGTTGAAAAAAGCATCGATGAAAATAGAATCGGAGGAAGAACAAAAAAAGAACGACGAAACACGAAAACATATTCGGAAACACTTACCGAAGTCAAAGGACGGTTGGTCGTATACATCTTCATGGAAACCTCTGGAATCTTGCGTTCCACTCTTTCCTTGATCAAGAACTGCATGAGGGTCTTGTAGTCCTTCGCCGGAATTCGGCTAGAACTGACCCGCATCTTGTACTTCTTGTCACTCGTAATCTGGTGCATGAGGCGATCTCCGTGGTGCTGGAGAGGTTGAATCCGGCGCTCCAGCCAGCAGTGGATCAAATCGGATCCACGGAGCCCCTCATGCTTCATCAAAAACTTGATCCGCCTCTTGGCAAGGATCAAAATATCTGACAGCTCCGGCACTTCCGCGTCCCATGAGTTCTGGTGGGAGGCGGCACCATCGGAGAATGCCAGAAGACCTTCCGCCTTGCCTGGAGCCGGAATATCCTTATGGTAGAAGAAAGTTCCAGCCCAGCGCTAGACGGATTTGCTAGCGTTAATCCTATGATAAACTCGGTTTCTCCTAAGGACTAAGATAAGAGTGTCGGTGGTGTAAGGAACACCGGCACTGATGTAATTCTTCCGCATACCATAGTAGTACCGGAAAAGGGTGAGACCTGACCTAATGCCAAGAAACCCCTCGCACAAAGCTGCATGAGCACTAAGCTCAAGTAGTGAGTTGGGAGGAAGATTATGGAGTTGCACACCATAGTAGTGGAGGACCTCGATGAGGAAGTCCGACAGTGGCAAGCTGAGGCCACGATCGGCGTGAGTGCCGAACAACACCCTCTCGCCGTCGAGTGGGGCGGGAACGGCGTGCCCTAAAGCGCTCCACCACGTACCGGCGATGATGAACCCTTCATCCTCCATGACTTGAAGTTCCGCGTTGTCCATGGCGCTGGGGATCCAGAGACCCCGCATCTTCCTTTCCTCCGCCGCCGACGAACCCGTCGCTCCTGAGGTCGAAGCCATGGATCTTGGAGGAAGAAGGGCTGGTGGGGGAAGGAGAGATTTTTTTCTCACGGTGCATAGATGGGAACTGGTGCGGAGCGCTCGAGGAGTACGAGGATGCAATGAATGAATCGATGGAGAGGTGAATTTGAGAGAAAGGGTTTTCTCCCCTCTTTATTTGTCTCTGCGTCAAGATTAGTGCGATGAAACGCGTGATTAGCGCCACGCGTATAGGAGAGGAAGATTTAGCTTCCTCGCGACTCTTCCGCCCCCTCGATTTTCGCGCAGGCATTAAAATGGTGTTCTGTTCCGTAAAGAACAGACCCACCAACGGTCGTGCTGATGGAAATCCTGTTAGTGACAGGACTTGGCCTATAAAGTTGTCAGTCAGCACGCCGCTGAAAAATCCGGCTTATGTTTCAAACCAGGCAGGAAAAGACTAAGGTCAGAGAAGAATCATATCCGACTCAATTGACTCGGAATCCTACATCAATGAACGAAGTTTTTGGGAACCCTTCAAGATTCTCAAGATGAAGAAACCATCAAGTTAGACGATTTATCCGACTTTGGATCTTGGAGACTTCCGGGGGCTACTGTTGGGGATATACTTTCTGGGTATACCCACAGGACTCGCTGACCAGGGTGGCCCACCAACGGGTTAGAGCTTTTCTTCACAGGTGGCCCAGTCAGAGAAAGAGGAGGAGCCAACTCCGGCTACGACAAGGCCTAGGAGAGTTACCGACTTAGGCCTAACGTAGCCGGATAGGTCTCTCCTATAACCCTAGGCCTCGGTGACTATATAAATCGGCCCTATGGGATCCTTTAGGGCAACAACTCAATAGCTACAACCACAACCAACTCGCATAGGTGAATCTCTCTTTTAATCCGCGATAACATCCGGCTTATGCCGATATATTACTGGGTTGCTAGCAGGAGTAGGATCCGATCACCGCAGTCGGATCTGAACCTGGGTAAACTTGTGTTCTCCGCTCCTGGAACATCCGACGTCTCACACCCCATCCTTCCAACGTCACTAGGACCTCCTATGGCGTACTTGTCAACAATCCGACGACACACACGTCTCAGGTGAATGGGTGTGTTAGGAATCGTACAACTCCATCTCATTTGTATTGCAAATAGTAAATAATTAGTTCCAAATAGTATTAAATTTCTCAGGACCAAACCAACGCCCTCGGGTCACTAGAGTGGGCGATCCCCACTCCAAAAAATGCTACCCTCGCGTCCCTTCTGGCCGCCGCTGCCGCCGGCGGTGGCGGCGTCCCGTCTTGCGAAGGCGGTGGGGCAAGGTGGGCACGCCTCTCTCCCAAGGCTTCGCGCGGAGAGTAGGTGTGGCGGGGCGCACACGGCTCGGTGCGCCGTCTGCTAGTGCGCGACAGCGTGATGGACTGGAGGTGGGGCGGCGGGGCATGGTGGCGGTGCTGCGATAGCCATCCTTGCAACGTTCTCCACTGAAGTGCTTCCCCTCGAAGTTCTCGTGGGCATGACGGTCGGGGTCACCCTCGATCTGTCGGTGTTAGTCCAGTTGGTCTGGTGGCCGGTGAAGGCCGATCGGGTGGGGGATGCACGTCGAGATTTGAATAAAGGGGGTTTGGTTCTAGGATCCCTATCTATCCAAGATGATGATCTACTTATCGCTTGTCTTCTTAATCAGGTTGGAGTGTTGTGTTCCGGAAGGCTCCGCTGGCGAATTTCAATAGACGTCACGCCTAAATTTCGCTGGATCATATGGGATTCGGTAGCATACAACCATGTTTTTTACTGACTGATTGGTTTTAGAGTAAGCGATATGAAGCTCTACTATCTGTTACAACCATGGGACTTGTCTTTTAGTCTCATGGTGAAGTCAGTCGTGGAAAAGGGCATGAAAGCCGAGATCTGGAGACTAGCAATGGTGCCTAGAGGTGATGAGGTTTTGGCTTTGGTGATCCATGACTTGGAGCAGCGACATAGGAAAGTGGGGGTGACGGTACAGGAGAAGTTCTAAGTTCAATCTTGCAGCGTGAAAACCCAAGGTCTGGCTTTAATTGGTTGTGTCTGACAATAACCTTGTTGTAGGTATTGTTTTGTGAGAGCGGACTTTTTCCGGGGTGAAAATCTATGATCTATGATCTGGCAATGGCGGCACTTTTGCATTCTTTCCTTCTTGGAGACGTCGTTTTTGGAGAAGCTAGACTTTTGGTGCTGTCTTGGTGGTGTTAGATTCGCTATTACAAGGAATAGATCGCTATAGCGGGACTTTTTTTTGTATTTCTTCTTTTTTATGGGTTGTGTGCATCCGTAAGGCCGCTAGGGCTATGCATTGTTGCAGAGGCTGTGTAATTGGTATCTTCTTGATGTTAATTTATACTCTTTATAAAAAAAATGAGTTCAAAATTCTTAAAGGAATTACATGCAAAGATGTTTTTGACAAATTCAATATTTTTGAAATTCATGAAGTAATTTTTATTGCACAAGACACAAGAGGTCATATATTTGGACTACCATAGGCATGCTGGTACATATTTTATCCAAAAATGGACATCTAGGCTCTTTTTTGTCCAAAATCTTGAAGTGTGGTTTTTAATAGAGACCAAATGGAAAAATGTTCACTTTTGAATTTACTTCTCCATTGAACCTCCCAATAACAACAAAATACCATTAGTAGCTTCAAGCATACAACTACATGAAAACAATTACCCCAAATCACTAGAAGCGCTTGAGAATAAGTTCAAGTTAATATATTAAAAACTGAACTTTATGATTTTGTTAGGAATAAAGGTGAGAATGGATATTTGGGCTCTTGTGTCACACAGAGCTGTGTTTTCGATATAAATATATAGCTGTTAGATGAATAACATTAATTAACATGGTGACAAAATGTTGATTGAAGCGTGCAATTAGGAAATTGAGAAGCTGGATCAAAGTAATTAGGACGTTTGTCTGTGTGTCTATGTTCTGATCGAAGGACTCAAACTTTAGCTGGACTTAATTCCATGATAATACAGCGAGAAGAGCAGTAGGGGACCTTCAAATGATGGACATAACATTGATGCCATGACCAGCCTATCACAAAATCCAAAAGAACGAACAAGAAAAGGACGTACTAGTTATTATCTCTACGAGTAGGCCGTTGGGCCCGTCGCCCCGCGGCCGCCTGACGTCGGCATGAACGCCAGCACCAACAGCATTAACAGCATTGCCACCGGCACCAGCATCAGCATCGACGGAGGCGGAGGCAGTGGAGGCAGGACAAGCGGGAGGATCACCAGCGACGCGGTGACCAGAACGAGGAGCAGGACGGAGAAGTAGTTGGTGAAGAAGCTTCCGCTGCCGCCGCTGCCGCTGCAACTAGGCTCCTCCTTCCCGTGGTGGTACTGTGATCTTTGGTCAGACGGCGGAATCGGCGGTGGCGACGACGACGTGCTGATTCCGCCTCTGCCGCTCTCCATGTCGTTGGCTGAGGCCGATGCTGTGTCCCTGAGGTTAGGGATCAGTTTTTGGCTGTCCTCCGACTCCAAGGACTCGCTTCTTTCGGTCAAGAACATGAGGAGCTAGCTAGCTAGCATCCAGTTTGATACCTTGCCCTTGGCGTGACGAGTCTTCTTGGAGTGGAAGATGGTGCAGTGCGCCAGAGCTGTCTGCTAGCTTGGAGTTGAAGCTTGGATAGCTCCGAATTCTTGGCGAATCAGATCAGATCTGGCAGTCTAGTTATATCCCTGTGGATTGTTGTGGAAAATCGAAGATCTTATCAGCATGTGAAGCAATCGATGGAGCTAGCTAGCTAATATAACCCGTCTTTTCATTGCGTAAGCTTTACGTCTAGCTAGCTAATAGGTTCCGTTTCACTACATCTCAAGAAGAAAAAGTTGGTAAAGCCATAGAAAAAGGGTGGAAACATCAAAAAGGGAGGCGAAATGGCGTTAGTTCCTTGTTCTTTCGGAAATAAAGGGTCCCAGCTAGCGAGCGCGCGTTGATTTTCTTAGGATAGTCCGGACGGGTTTGTTGATTAACCAAGTCACAATTAGAGTACTAATTACATCTACAAGCAAAATATGTACTGTACGTAGGACAAATAAAATAGAAACAAAGTACAGGATTACTATATATAGCTGAAGCGATCGTACGTTCAATACCGTAGGAAGAATTAACCTAGTACTAGTATGCTAAACCGATCGAGAGCCTTCACCCACATCCACTACATGTATATGCAAGCCAGGCCAGGTGTGTCCGTACGTACGCGCCGACAGGGTAGACATACGATCACATGCAGCACACATGCACCGAGATGCATGCATGAACATCGCCACCAAGCTAAGATTGACAGATGTCAACCGGTGGTACGTAAAAAACTGCACAGAATATATACTCCATACATACCTGGTGAAACCGATGGCAGGCAGCAGCTCGCAGCTATATTAGCATCCAAATTTTCATGCGCATCAAGCTCGCTCGGTATACATCATCAAGCAGTACTGACTATGACTTTTAGGATCTATGGCTCATCCATTCGATCATATGGACTGAGCGAGAGATGCAGACAGGCAGACGAGGGGAAGGAGGAAAGGAGAGAGAGAGAGGGAGGGAGGCGGAGGGATAGAGAGAGAGGTAGATGGCAGCAGCGCGGGGGGGGGGGGGGGGGGGGGGGGGGGGGGGGGAGGGAGGGAGGGAGGGAGGCTGGATGCATTGCACCCAGCAGCCAGCGGTATTAGTCATCGCGTCGTCCCGTGCAAGTTGTGGCGATGGTGGGGGAGTATTATAAGCAGGAGGTGATGGAAAGGCAGGAGGTAGGGGGGAGGGGGAGGGGGGTTCGTCTCCCCTGGCCATCCTCGCTGCCCTCGTACGTGTTTTTGGCTGCCACTTTGCCAATTTCTATGCACCTGCCCCCACCCCCGGCCCCTTTATGCAGTCTCGGTCGGCGAACTCCCTCGTAACATCGGATCTCCACTGCGTCTGCAGCCTGGCTTTGTTAATCAAAGAGGAAATCTAGGGGCGTCTATCTATCCTTTGTTTAGGGTTTTTGCGGAATCTTGACTGTCTGGGGCGGGCGCACACAAGTCTTTGCTTTGCCAAAATAGCCAAGGACGACGTACGTCTCTCTTGACCTTGGTCCTGTTAGATGTATATATCTGTATATTGTATTTCCCCCATATGTTAGGGGGCTTCCTACATATTTGCCCTATACCTGTACTATATATTGTGGTCTTTGGTCCCCAGAGGAATACATGTTGCATATTCCTGACATGGTATCAGAACTAGATTAGACAAATTTTTCTGCAACATCGTCACCGCCGCCACCGTCCCTGTCGTCGTCGTTCTTCCGACGTCGCCGCCGCCGGTTGCCGCTCATCTCGGATCTGCCGTCTTCCACACGATCTGCCGTCTTTTTGAGATCGGTTCGAATCGATCTCGTTTTCCAGCAGCATCTTCTCCACGCGACGTTGTTCGAATCAATCGCGCGGGCCTGCCGCGTGCCGATCTGCTCCTTCTCCACCGCCTGGCCTGGGATTCTCCACTCGCCTGACACCGCCCGATCAAATACACGCACGGGAGGACCCTGCCTTGCTCCAGTGACCACGCACGGGAGGAAGCCAGCTCCCCGCCTTGATTCTCGCGCCCCACGCGCGGTACTGCTCCCTGACGCGTACTCCCTGGCGCGGTACTGCTCCCTGACGAGTACTCCCTGCTCCCACGCGCGGGCTCCCTGCTCCCTCTGCTGCCCGTGCTGCTCCCTGACGAGTGCTCCCTGACGCGTGCTCCAGTGCTGTTGCTCCCTCTGCTGCCCGGTGCCGACCTGCTGCTGCCTTCGACCGCATCCCGCCTGGCCTGCCGCCGGCTGATTTTCGTCTGCTTCGTCAGGATCAATTAGATCTGGATCTAGATCTGATCTGAAAAAAAAGAGGCAAAAAAAAGAGAGAGAGAGATATGTCTTCTTCATCGGGTTATGTTGCGATTCCTCGCTGCCCGGTGGTCTTTGATGGCGCGAATTACCCTGATTTCGCTGCCTTTATGCGCGTTCACATGCGCGGTCTCCGTCTTTGGGGTGTGCTCTACGGCGAGGTCTCTTGTCCGCCGTGCCCCCTGCTCCTGTGGCTCCTATTCCGTCGACGTCGATTGTTCTTGATGCTGATGCTTCTCAGGAGGCCAAGGATGCTGCTCAGAGTGCTGATGATAGTGCTGTTGCTGCTTATGACCTGAAGTTCAAGCAGTACTCTTCTGATCTCGAGGCCTATCGACACGCTCTGACTGCTTACACTCAGTGGGTTGATGAGGATGCTCGTGCTGATGCTGTTCTCACCTCCAGTGTTCTGCCTCAGTATGCTGCTGAGTTCATGAGTCTCCCTACTGTTGCCGCTCAGTGGGCTCATCTTCGTCAGCGCTATCAGCCGTCTGGGGATGCTCTTTACCTGTCCGTGGTTCGCCAGGAGCATGCTCTTCAGCAGGGTGATTCCACTATTGATGAGTTCTATACTCAGAGTGCTGCTATCTGGCGTCAGCTTGATTCTCTTTGTACTGTTGTCTGTGGCACATGCTCGTGCTGCTAGATTGTGCGCTTGGATTTGGAGTTTCACCGCATCTATGAGTTTCTGTCTCGGCTTCGCCAGGAGTTTGAGCCCTGGCGTGCTCAGCTGAATGCTCGTGGTCGTGTTCCGCTCTCTGAGGTGTTGTCTGAGCTTCGGGCTGAGGAGACCCGTCTCCGTAGTGCTGGTCTTCTTGCGGTTCCGTCTGTGCTTGCTACTCGTGGTGCTCCTCTGCCGTCTGCTCCCTCGACTCAGCCGCGGTCCCCTGTGCCGCCGCCGCCGATTCTGCCCACTCCTCCAGGTCAGGGTCAGGGTCAGGGTCAGCTTCAGCACCAGCAGGCTCAGGGTCAGCTTCAGCACCAGCAGCCTCAGGGTCAGAGTCAGCACCAGCAGGCTCGTGGTTAGGGTCGCCGTGGTTCTCTTCGTCACTGCTCTTACTGCAACAGGGATGGCCACACTTGGGCCACCTGTTATACACGGGACCCCAGTTTACGTCAGCAGCACCAGGCTCGTGGGAAGTCGGCTCCTTCCGGATCTTTAGCAGTTGCTCTCTCTGATCAGGACATTATCAGAAGTCTTCGCGGTCTGCTTGCTGCTACAGGCTCTTCTTCGACGGGCACTGCTGGTTCTGTGACTGACTCTTCAGGCACTGTGCGACCACCACCTTCTACACAGTCAGGTACGTCTCCGTGGTATCTGGATTCTGGAGCTTCTTTTTATATGACCTCTGAGTCTTCTTTTCTGTCCGCTCTTCGTTCTCTCCCTTCTCATGTCCGTGTTTTTATGGCTGATGGTACCTCTCTTCCTGTTTCTAGTCGGGGCACCCTTTCTACTTCTTCTTTTTTTGTTCCTGATATTTCTCATGTCCCTCTTCTTAAGATGAATCTGTTCTCTGCTAGCCAGCTTACTGACTCTGGTTGTCGCGTCATTTTTTATGCTGATTCTTGTGTTATACAGGACCATCGCACACAGGCCCTGGTTGGAGCTGGCCCTCGCAGTCGTGACTCTTCAGGACTTTAGGAGTTAGACTGGCTTCGTGTTACGCACTCTTCTTCTTCTCTATGTTGATGATATGATCATTACTGGTGATGATCCTGAGTATATCGCCTTTGTTAAGGCTCGTCTTCGTGATCAGTTTCTTATGACTGATCTTGGTCCTCTTCGATACTTTCTTGGGATTGAGGTTTCCTCCACTTCTGATGGCTTTTACATCTGTCAGGAAAAGTATATTCAGGATCTTCTTTCTCGTGTTGCTCTTGGGTATAAGAGCACAGTTGAGACCCCTATGGAGCTTAATGTTAAGCTTCAACTTACTGATGGTGATCCTCTTTCTGATCCGACGCGTTATCGTCATCTTGTTGGGAGTCTTGTCTATCTTGCTGTCACTCGTCCTGACATCTCTTATCCCGTTCATATTCTGAGTCAGTTTGTTTCTGCTCCTACCACTATTCACTATATTCATCTTCTCCGTGTTCTTCGTTATCTTCGTGGTACGATCACTCGTCGCATTTTCTTTCCTCGTTTCAGCTCCCTCCAGCTCCAGTGCTATTCGGACGCTACGTGGGCGAGTGATCCTTCGGATCGTCGTTCACTTTCTGCTTACTGTGTGTTTCTTGGTGGTTCGCTCATTGCTTGGAAGACGAAGAAACAGACAGCGGTTTCCCGTTCGAGTGTTGAGGCTGAGTTGCGTGCTATGGCCTTGTTGACTGCTGAGGTGACCTGGTTACGGTGGTTACTTGCGGATTTTGGGGTCTCTCTTACCACACCCAGTCTGGTTTTGTCTGACAGTACAGGTGCTATTAGTGTTGCACGTGATCCGGTCAAGCATGAGCTTACCAAGCATATTGGTGTTGATGCTTTCTATACCCGTGCTCAGGTGCAGGCTCAGGTTGTTGCGCTTCAGTATGTGCCTTTAGATTTACAGTTGGCGGATTTCTTCACGAAGGCACAGACCAGAGCGCAGCATGATTTCTTACTCTCCAAACTCAGTGTTGTGGATCCACCATGAGTTTGAGGGGGGGTGTTAGATGTATATATCTGTATATTGTATTTCCCCCATATGTTAGGGGGCTTCCTGCATATTTGCCCTGTACCTGTATTATATATTGTGACCTTTGGCCCCCAGAGGAATACATGTTGCATATTTCTGACAGGTCCTACATGCCAGGAGGAAATTGCAGTTTTACACCGGCCGACTTTCACTGCAAGGAACACGAGCTTTACGATTTCTGTGCAGTTTTTTCACAGCTCACTACAGCGAACAACCAGGCGCCGACGGCCAGCTCCTATCGGCGTAGCCCGTGATTACCGTCGACGTAGGCTATGTCGACGGATGTCGTGGCATAGCACCTATGGGGTTCATATCGGTGGTTGACAACCAGTATGGCGGTAGCTATGCCCTTTTTTACAATTTTATTTTATTTTTTAAAATTTGTTTTAACTATTTGACTCGTTAATTTCACGAGCATCTTTTTTTAAATTGTTTATCTCGTTAATTTCATAAATGTCTTTTTAACACTAAGTATGTTTAATCTTTGTTAAATTGCACTCATGGTCAAACTTTCCGATCAGTCACCCTTACACTACTCTACTCTTAGCACGTTTCACTCTTCTCTGTTCTTTCCGGATGAAATTAGACCTTATTGATAATAGTACCATATCAATCCTATTAATCCTTGGATCATGGTGTCACACGCCTTTATTTTTAAAATTTCAAACAATTATTTAAGTAAAAAATGAATAAGTAATAATAATTTTGAATTCAAATAACAATAAAATGAATTTTTTTTGCCTTCTTCTATTTAATATGGAATAATTCATATCTTTAAATTCGTAAATCGGAACACTTGGTACTTGACACAAGTGCGTAATTCATATCGCCGCCAACACACTTGGTTCTTAAATTCATAATTCATATCTTTAAAATTCATATCTTTTAATATGGAACACTTGGTACTTGACACCTTCGACCGTGCGAGTATCGAGGGGCTGCACAATGTGCGTCATACCAGGGTTTCGATGTGCCATCGCCGCCAACAACCTAGGGAGCCTCCCATATGCTTCCTCCCAATCACCATAAACCATCTTCATAGCCATTTGCTTAGCCCTCCAAGCCTTTCCATATTTGATATGATAGTCAAATATGAGTTTCACAAATTGGACCAAAGAGGCCGCTTGCAGGGTAGGCGTAGCTTTGATGGCATTGGCACACCGGTGTGCAATAAAAGTAGATGTCAGTTGCCGGTGCTTGTTGCCCTCCAGGACGGCATTGCCACATGTGTGCGGGCCTTCATACTTACTTATCTTCCACCAACCTTCAGGTTTCTTCTTCCTTGCCCATACCTTCCATGGACAATCTTCATTCTCGCATATCAAAACATATCTTTCATTTTGGTCAGACTTGAACACTATATAGGGTCGATGATGACTTACGGCATACTCCTGGAACCATATTTGCATGTCCAACATATCCTTGAATTTTAGCCCCGGGTATATCAAAGGTCGTGCCCTAGGTCGACTTTGTGCCTCGTCTTCGGTGAGGGGTCTAGGCCGCTCCGGCCCATACTCCCGAAGGTTCGAGTCTGCCACGGCTAGGTGAGCCTCCCTAACATCCTTGAACTCATGAACATAAGGATCTCTGCCCCACACCTTGACAAATGCATCGGTCTCCTTCTCCGAAAACTTGGGAACCGAACGATCATCGTCCGAGTCCGCAGCGTAAGCATGTTTATACCCCTTGTCCTCTTCATTGTCATCTTCATAGGTATATGGATCTCCCTCAAGCATCGAGGATGACACCAAAGGTACACAAGGCGATGATGGAATGTTGATTGGCGAGACAGCTACAAACTCTTCCTCGATCGGCTCTAAGGTTTCAACATTCATTTTCTCCTCGATGATCTCTACTCGTTCTCTTTCAACAGAACTAGGCTCCTCCATAATCTCCTCCAAGTAATCTTCATCTTGTTGATTTTCTATATCCCACACAGGCGGTTGGCTTGGACCCGCATCATACACATCCTCATGAAGGTCATCGTTACTTCTTTCGATAACCGAGGGCCGCTTGTTCAAGTCGATGAGAAGATGGGCATGCCCGGTGACCTTGACAGCAAACACGACCAAAGATTTTATTTGCGAGTTCTCCACTATCTCTTTGTATAGATCCCACTCGTTGTCACCGTTGATCAGGATCATCTCAGTATAAGATCTAGAGCCACCCGCATCATATCTTCCTTCCAAAACAACTTCATCGTTTGTCACTCCATCCAAGGGCGGATCTAACCTTGACAACAACATCACTAAGACTAGGACTAGTCGGAAAAATATCACAGTCTTCGCCATATCCACAAACTCAACACTGCAATCCGATTGCACAACACGCCCACCCTGATGCACATGAAGGACTTTTGCATAAGCTTTCCATATTAATAGCCAAAACAAATACCAAATCATCCATTAGAGAATGCAATACCCAACAAATTGTGACAATGTGCAACCAATAATACCAAGCCATCTACAATATCATTGCTCTAACCTACTCATTTTGCACTAGCCAATATCATTCATATATGTTGCACATGCTTACAACACATTACTACCAATCGAAAATACAAACACCAATCAATGTAGCAACTCCTACAAGCTCGAAAGTGAAATCCTACAAATGTTTCCTACAAGCAACTCCTACAAGATCAAACACATGTTTCCTACAAACAACTCCTACAAGCAACTCCTACAACCAAATCCTACAAGCTCAAGCACATGTGACATTTACCAATATCATCTAAGTGAATTCTAATGAGCATTAGTTGATTAAGTTTCTAATTTTACATGATCTTGCAAAGAACAAATCAATAGATCAAGTAGTCAACAGATTTTGAGAGAGGGGAAGGGGAGGGGAGAGGTACCTACAGAGTTGCAGAGGAGGTTCAGCCGGAGGGCAGAAGAAGCGGACGGGGGAAACGGCCGGAGGAGGAGCTGCCCACCCTCCACCGGCGTGCAGGTGGAGGAGGAGTGGCTGTCCACCCGCGTGCGGGCTCCGGCGGATAGGCAGTGGGGGTGGAGGAGGGGGTGGTGCGGTGGAGGCAGAGAGTCCAGCGGAGGCGCGGCCGAAGGCGGGGAGGGCGATGGAGGAGCGGCCTGCCGGCGTGCGGGCGGAGGAGGCAAACCGGCGCGGCGGCCGGGTCACTTGAATGAGGGAAAAACGAAACCGAGAGGGCACGATTCGCTATAACCCTAGGGTCGGCGCCATTATAAATGGCGCCGACATAGAGGCCACGTTAGCCAGGCGCCCACCCAGTGGCTAGCTCGGCGCCATCACCGACATGTGTTAGGTCGGCGCCATTTGAAGTGCGCCGACGTGAGGGGTCAGATTCCAAATTAGTTTCACCCGGGGGGGCAGAGCTGGTTGAACTTGTTCAGTTTGGTTAGATTTGTCAAAAAATACGAGCGACGTGAGTTGGATAACGCTCGGCTCGTTGAGCCGTCCAAGCGAGCCGCGAGCTTCTCGAGCCAAGCCATAAGCCCACTTTTCAGTTATTTTTTATACACAAGTCAAGCTAGGTTTGACTCGATTTTGCTCGAGCCTGACCAAACCGAGCTACAAGTTGACTCGGCTCGGCTCGATTCCACCCCTAGGTATAATATTAAACCTAGGCCAACGGCTAAACCATTGGCATAGACTTGATGCTGTCACATCTAATCTGATGGCCTAGTCTACACTAATGGCCGTCGTCGGCCTATCCCGACCTACGCCGACAGTAAACCTAGGTCGACGATACGTTTGCTCAGCTGCCCGTCTCGGGGCCTACGCCGATGACCCCAACAAATAGCCGTCGGCGTCTTCATCTTCTCCCGTAGTGGCTTTTACGTCTAATCAGTTGCATATTTCACTAGGTCTCCCCGTTAACGCACTACGCTGGTTAGCTCAGCTGACACCAAAAATGTGATTTTTACTCAATCCCTTTTTTATGAAACAACAATGTTTAGATGTTTTGTGTGTTTCTTGCAAAACGAATAATCTTGTCAGACTAAATAAACCATAGAAAAATAACTCTCTGTCAAAAAAATGATTTTATTTGGATGCTTCTAGGTTGTAATTGTAGGGTTCGCAGCATAGAAAACAAAAATTTTCCTACGATGTGAACTATATACCAAGATCTATCTACTAGATACAAACAACGGGCGGATGTATATCCGTAGAGAACATACCCTTGAAGACCGACAAAGCTTAACGAGTTCAACTCGTGGTTGATGTAGACGATCTCTTGCCGATCTCAAGATCGAGAGGAAGTCCTAGCGCCGCAAATCAGCAGCGCATCCGTGCTCGCACACACGTTCGAGGCACCGAGCAACCTCCGCCTCCTCGCTCCAGCGATGCAGCGGAAGCACAACTCTTTCTTGCCGAATAGCCACCGGGAACATGTATCTCGCTAGTCCGAGACCATGGGGGATAAATTCTAGAGGGGGAGAGAGATCCTTCACGAGGAGGTGTGAGAGACAAGTGAGGAGGGGGGCTCCTTTTATAGGAGGAGGAGGGCACCCAAGGGGGTGGCCGCCGGCCATGGGGGCTGCCCCCTCCCCTCCTTCATTCATGTGGGTGGACACTCCACTCACAAAATGCCCTTTAAAATCCCTCCACTCAAAAGTCCACTCAAATTCCCATTAAATTTCCACCAAATTTAATGCAAACTCTCATTAAATAAAACTCTTTTATTTTATTCAGAATTTTGTCAATTACTTTAATGACAAACATTCACAAATAACCCCTTGCTAGAATTCTATTTCACATGCATAACCACTTTATGCAATTTCACCCGAAAACCTGTTTCGGTATCTAGTGAAATAAATTCCTGCGCTTGTTCATTCTTTCGGCATGAAACATTTGCTCCAATTGGATGTCGGTGTCTCTTAAGTGTGTCACCCTACGGTTCGTGAATAATGCGGACATGATCGAGACCCCTCTCGGATCAATAATCAGAAGCGGGATCTGGAGACCCATACTGACTTCCACACATTCAACGATGACTTTCTTCTGATCGTCGGAACCTTTTACGCTAGTATCTTAATCCCTTTGTTTCACGATATATTACATGTCCGAGATTCGATCATCGGTATCTCCACACCTAGTTTTATCTTGTTACCGACATGCACTCTTTTCTCGTTCCTGTGATATAACATTCTAGTGATCAAATCACTTGCTTGCAAGCTAATCAATGTGATATCACCGAGAGGGCCCAGAGTATATCTATCCGTCATCGGGATGAGCAAATTCCACTCTCGATCCATGAGCCTCAACATAACACTTTATTAGTTCTGAATTCATCTTTATAATCACCCTGTTACGGTGTGACGTTTGATGTTATCAAGAAACTCTTCCGGTGTTAGTGATTGACATGATCTCATGGTCTAAGGATTAGGATCACTTCGTAAGTTGTTATAGCAATATAAAATCAATGACTTTGATCGTAATGCTATACTTCGGATGAATGTTCATCACACCATTACACTAATGTTGTGATCCCGTTATTAACAACATCCAATGTCCATGATCAGGAAACCTTGATCATCTTGTTAATCAACGAGCTAGTTTATGAGAGAGGCATAACTAGGAACTTTCTGTTTTTTTATTAAACACACATGTATTAACGTTTCCGTATTAATACAATTATAGCATGCAAAATAAACATCTATCATATACTTGGAATACACATAATAAACACTTTATTATTGCCTCTCAGGGCATATTCCCTTCAGTCTCCCACTTGCACTAGAGACAATAATCTAGTTACATAGTGATAAATCTAACACCCATTGAGTTCTGGTGTTGATCATGTTTTGCTCTAGGGAGAGTTTTAGTCAACGGATCTGCTACATTGAGATCCGTATGTACTTTACAAATCTTTATATCTCCATCCTTGACATGCTCGCGGATGGAGTGAAACCGGCGCTTAATATGCTTGGAATGCTTGTGAGACCTTGGCTCTTTGGCATTGGCAATGGCACCATTGTTGTCACAATAGACCACCATTGGGTCCAATGCGTTTGCCACCACTCCTAGTTCGGATATGAACTCCTTCATACAAACTGCTTCCTGAGCCGCTTCTGAAGCAGCAACATATTCGGCCTCCGTTGTTGATCCCGCTACCACAGGTTGTTTGGAGCTCCTCCAACTAACCGCTCCGCCATTCATGAGAAATACGTATCCGGATTGAGACTTAGAGTCATCCGGATCGGTGTCAAAGCTAGCGTCGACATAACACTTAGCGACGAGCTCTTCTTCACCTCCGTATACAAGAAACATATCCTTAGTTCTTCGTAAGTACTTAAGGATATTCTTGACCGCTATCCAGTGTTCCGAACCTGGATCCGATTGGTACCTACTAGTCAAACTAATAGCATGTTCCACATCCGGTCTTGTACATAGCATGGCGTACATTATAGAGCCTATGGCTGAAGCATAGGGGACTTGGTCCATTATCTCTCTTTCTTCCGCCGAAGCCGGACTTTGAGTCTTACTCAATGTCTTGCCTTGCAACATAGGTAAGAACCCCTTCTTACTTCCATCCATTTTAAACTTCTTTAAAATCTTATCAAGGTATGTACTTTGCGATAGCCCTATTAGGCGCCTAGATCTATCTCTATAGATCTTTATGCCTAATATGTATGACGCTTCACCTAGGTCCTTCATTGAAAATTTGCTGTTTAGATAACTTTTAACACTGTTTAAAAGATCTATATCATTTCCGATCAATAATATGTCATCCACATATAATATCAGAAATGCCACATTGCTCCCACTCACTTTCTTGTAAATACAAGCTTCTCCATAAGTTTGGACAAATCCAAACTCTTTGATCACCTCATCAAAGCGGAGATTCCAACTTCGTGATGCTTGCTTCAATCCATAGATGGATCGCTGAAGCTTGCACACCTTGTTAGAATCCTTAGGATCGACAAAACCCTTTGGTTGTATCATATACAACTCTTCTTCAATATTACCATTGAGAAACGCGGTTTTGACATCCATCTGCCATATCTCATAATCGAAATATGCAGCAATTGCTAACATAATCCTAACTGACTTTAGCATCGCTACGGGAGAGAAAGTCTCATCGTAGTCTTGAATTTGTCGAAACCCCTTTGCGACAAGTCGAGCTTTATAGACGGTCACATTACCATCAGCATCAGTTTTCCTTTTGAAAATCCATTTGTTCTCCACGGCCTTTCGGTCGTGAGGTAATTCCACCAAGTTCCAAACTTGATTTTCATACATGGATTCCATCTCGGATTTCATGGCTTCTAACCATTTGTTGGAATCCGGGCTCATCATCGCTTCTTCATACGTCGCAGGGTCATCATTTTCATCAACCATGAAATTCATGACAGGATTTCCGTACAGCTCGGGAGCTGCACGCGTCCTGTTTGACCTGCGAGGTTCGGTAGTACTCTCTTTCGGAGTTTCATGATCATTATCATTAGTTCCCTCTTCAACAGGTGGAGCCAACTCCGGAACAACTTCTGGCGCTGCGCTACTCGCCATACTTTGAAGAGAAGGTTCCACAACCTCTTCGAGTTCTACCTTCCGACTACTCACACCTTTCGCGAGAAACTCTTTCTCTAGAAAGGATCCATTCTTGGCAACAAAAACCTTGCCCTCGGATCTATGATAGAAGGAATACCCAATAGTTTCTTTAGGGTATCCTATGAAGACGCATTTTTCCGCTTTGGGTTCGAGTTTATCCGGTTGAAGTTTCTTCACATAAACATCGCATCCCCAAACTATAAGAAATGACAGCTTAGGTTTGTTTCCAAACCACAATTCATACGGTGTCTTTTCAACGGATTTAGATGGTGCCCGATTTAAAGTGAATGCAGCAGTTTCTAGTGCATAACCCCAAAATGACAACGGCAACTTCGTCAGAGACATCATAGATCGAACCATATCTAATAAAGTACGATTACGACGTTCCGACACACCATTTCGCTGTGGTGTTCCGGCAGGTGTGAGTTGTGAAACAATTCCACACTCTTTCATGTGAGTGCTAAACTCGTAACTTAGATACTCACCTCCACGGTCGGACCGTAGAAATTTGATCTTTCTATTACGATGATTTTCCACTTCATTCTGAAATTCCTTGAACTTTTCAAAGGTTTCAGACTTGTGTTTCATCAAGTAGATATAACCGTATCTACTCAAATCATCCGTGAAAGTAACAAAATAACGATATCCACCTCGCGCCGACACACTCATTGGACCACATACATCAGAATGTATGATTTCCAATAAATCTGTCACCCGTTCCATTGAACCGGAAAACGACGTTCTAGTCATCTTTCCCATAAGGCATGGCTCACATGTATCGAATGATTCATAATCAAGTGATTCCAAAAGTCCATCCGAATGGAGCTTCTTCATGCGTTTAACGCCAATATGACCTAGACGGCAGTGCAACATATATGCGGATATATCATCATTAAGTTTAATCCTTTTAGCATCAACATTATGAATATGTGTAACATTATCATCGAGATCTAATAGAAATAAACCATTCATCATCGGTGCATGACCATAAAAGATTTCATTCATATAAATGGAACAACCATTGTTCTCGGATTTAAATGAATAACCACTTCGCATCAAACACGATCCAGATACAATGTTCATGCTCAGTGCAGGCACCAGATAACATTTATTCAAGTTTATAACTAATCCCGACGGCAAGTGGAGAGGCAGCGTTCCGACGGCGATCACATCAACGCTTGATCCATTGCCGACACGCATCTTGACCTCACCCCTTGCTAGCGGTCGCTTGTTCCGCAGCCCCTGATTCGAGTTACAAATATTAGCAACTGAACCGGTATCAAATACCCAGGTGCTACTGCGAGCACTAGTCAAGTACACATCAATAACATGTATATCATATATACCTTTGTTTGCCTTGCCGGCCTTCTTGTCTGCCAGATACTTGGGGCAGTTGCGCTTCCAGTGGCCAGTCCCCTTACAATAGTAGCACTCGGAATCAGACTTAGGTCCAACTCGGGGTTTTTTTTTCAGGCGCGGCAACAGGCTTGCCGCCCTTACTTCCCTTCCGTTTTCCCTTCTTGTCTTTCTTGAAACCAGTGTTCCTATTGATCATCAACACTTGATGTTCCTTTTTGATCTCCACTTCTGCAGTTTTAAGCATTGACAGAAGCTCGGGGAGAGACTTCTTCATGCCTTGCATATTATAGTTCATCACGAAGCTCTTATAGCTAGGTGGAAGAGACTGCAGAACACGATGGATGCCTAAGTCAATGGGAATCGATATTCCCAAGGACACAAGCTTATCGGCGTAACCCGACATCTTGAGTACATGCTCACTGACGGAGTTGTGCTCTTCCATCATGCAGCTAAAGAACTTTTCTGAAGCGTTGTAGCTCTCTACAGCAGCATGTGTGTCGAAAATCATTTTCAACTCATCCATTGTATCAAATGCATTGCCGTTTTCGAAACGCTTTCGAAGTTCCGGCTCTAGCCCATACAATATGCCGCAATGAACTAAGTTGTGGTCCTCCTGACGAGTCTGATAGACATTCTTCTCCTCGTCAGGGGCATCATCAAAAGGTGGGGGGCCTAACGGCGCTTCTAGCACATATTGCTTTTGTGCAGCAGAGAGGAGAATCCTCAAATTCATGGCCCATTCGGTAAAGTTGCTACCGTTCGTTGCTAGTTTCTCTTTCTCCATGAACACATTGAAATTAAAAGCAGGTGGTGCCATCTACAACAGAATTTGTAAAGTTTAGACTAAGTGTATGATATATTGAGTTCAACTAATCTATATTACGAATGAACTCCCACTCAAAAACGACATCCCTCGTGCCGTTTTGGTGATTACATGAACCAAATCCACTACACCAAGTCCGATCATCACGTGAGTCGGTATAGCTTCAAAGGCGAGCATCAAATGGGCATCATATCAACTATATGACTCATGCTTAACCTTTCGGTCCGTATTCCGAGGCCATGTCTGTACATGCTAGGCTCGCCAAGTTAGAACCTTAGTATTCGCGTGTGTAACTGTTTTACACCCGAAATATGGTCGTGGATCCAAGAACACCCGATCATCACGTGATGTCTTGGAGCGACGAAAACATAATCGGTGCATACTAAAGGAAGAACACATTCTTATCTTGATATTTAAATGAGGGATCATCTTATTATGCTAACAAAGCGCTAAACAAGCAATATAAGATGCTATCAAACATCATATGTTTATTAGTGAAATTATATGGTTCCCGCAGATGATCTCTATCATGTGCATCGTGGTATGATCACTATCATACCTATATGTGTAAATCCAAGGTCTATGGATTTTACACGCTATGTGTGTTGTAAGAGTATCATCTCATACTTCTACTTACAACACTACCATATCATAACACTAGCATAGCAACAATCTAAACTAGACGCCTCTAATTTATCCATTGCAAGTTACGTGGCTTAGGGCTTTCGAGATAGTACCGTTCTTACCTACGAACATGAACCACAACGAAGATAATCAAATTGTTGACAACTCGCTTGCAAAATAGATATTGACTATAGTAGGAGAGACAGACACCCGCTAGCCACTTATGCAAACTAGTTGCATGTCAAGCGTGGAACAGGTCTCATGTGCGAGGACATGTAAAGTTTGTCCGGGCCGCTTCATCCCACTATGCCACCAATATCCAAAATTACAACAAAGGAGCAACAACATAATCATCATCGCCCACATACTCATATGTGTACTACCCGTGTAAAGTATCTACGCATAGATCCGGCTCTGATACCACTGTAGGGTTCGCAGCATAGAAAACAAAAATTTTCCTACGATGTGAACTATATACCAAGATCTATCTACTAGATACAAACAACGGGCGGATGTATATCCGTAGAGAACATACCCTTGAAGACCGACAAAGCTTAACGAGTTCAACTCGTGGTAGATGTAGACGATCTCTTGCCGATCTCAAGATCAAGAGGAAGTCCTAGCGCCGCAAATCAGCAGCGCATCCGTGCTCGCACACACGTTCGAGGCACCGAGCAACCTCCGCCTCCTCGCTCCAGCGATGCAGCGGAAGCACAAATCTTTCTTGCCGAATAGCCACCGGGAACATGTATCTCGCTAGTCCGAGACCATGGGGGATAAATTCTAGAGGGGGAGAGAGATCCTTCACGAGGAGGTGTGAGAGACAAGTGAGGAGGGGGGCTCCTTTTATAGGAGGAGGGGGGGCACCCAAGGGGGTGGCCTCCGGCCATGGGGGCTGCCCCCTCCCCTCCTTCATTCATGTGGGTGGACACTCCACTCACAAAATGCCCTTTAAAATCCCTCCACTCAAAAGTCCACTCAAATTTCCATTAAATTTCCACCAAATTTAATGCAAACTCTCATTAAATAAAACTCTTTTATTTTATTCAGAATTTTGTCAATTACTTTAATGACAAACATTCACAAATAACCCCTTGCTAGAATTCTATTTCACATGCATAACCACTTTATGCAATTTCACCCGAAAACCTGTTTCGGTATCTAGTGAAATAAATTCCTGCGCTTGTTCATTCTTTCGGCATGAAACATTTGCTCCAATTGGATGTCGGTGTCTCTTAAGTGTGTCACCCTACGGTTCGTGAATAATGCGGACATGATCGAGACCCTCTCGGATCAATAATCAAAAGCGGGATCTGGAGACCCATACTGACTTCCACACATTCAACGATGACTTTCTTGTGATCGTCGAAACCTTTTATGCTAGTATCTTAATCCCTTTGTTTCACGATATATTACATGTCCGAGATTTGATCATCGGTATCTCCACACCTAGTTTGATCTCGTTACCGACATGCACTCTTTTCTCGTTCCTGTGATATAACATTCTAGTGATCAAATCACTTGCTTGCAAGCTAATCAATGTGATATCACCGAGAGGGCCCAGAGTATATCTATCCGTCATCGGGATGAACAAATTCCACTCTCGATCCATGAGCCTCAACATAACACTTTATTAGTTCTGAATCCATCTTTATAATCACCCTGTTACGGTGTGACGTTTGATGTTATCAAGAAACTCTTCCGGTGTTAGTGATTGACATGATCTCATGGTCTAAGGATTAGGATCACTTCGTAAGTTGTTATAGCAATATAAACTCAATGACTTTGATCGTAATTCTATACTTCGGATGAATGTTCATCACACCATTACACTAATGTTGTGATCCCGTTATTAACAACATCCAATGTCCATGATCAGGAAACCTTGATCATCTTGTTAATCAACGAGCTAGTTTATGAGAGAGGCATAACTAGGAACTTTCTGTTTGTTTATTAAACACACATGTATTAACGTTTCCGTATTAATAAAATTATAGCATGCAAAATAAACATCTATCATATACTTGGAATACACATAATAAACACTTTATTATTGCCTCTCAGGGCATATTCCCTTCAGTAATGAACCAGTTTTGATTCAAAGATTTTAAAATGTGCCAACAAAAACATGTCCAACCTGTAGATAACATTGTACATGAAATGGACCTGGAATAAAAAGTAGCATGTTTATTTACGAAAAGTGTTTTTGGCTCCCAGGATCTAGTGATCTCTTTATTCTAAAAGATTCAAAAAATTACAAGTTTCAGAAAAATATATTGGACATATCCTACAAGCATGCAAAATCTCAATGCGGAGTTCTTTGTATTGTGGGCTACATAAAAATAACAAAATCTTATAAAATTTGAGATTTGAAAATATGCATATCGGATCCCCAATTTTGTCATTTTTGTAAGTATTTGCAATTTTTATTTTACATGTTTATGAGATATATGATTGGCTACCTCCGGTTTTTCTCATTTTTTAAAATTTGTAAATATGTTTCAACACAAAATTTTAAAAAGATCACTCGAGCTTGGGAGCAAAAAATCTCCACTTGTTTATATAGACAATACATAAAATATAGATGAATTAACTTAGCTAAGCAGTGCTTTAACGAAGAACTTGTGGAATGTGCAACATATTAGATATAGAAGTAGTGAAAACTGCAACAAAAAATCGTACAAGTGCTGATCGTGGTGATCTTTGGAAAATCTTATACTCTCTCTCACCCATATTAGTTGACTGGGAGGGAGATGAAGGCGAGCACGCTGCTCAAGGGAAAGCGCTGGTAAACTGGATAACCGTCTGCAGACCTAAGGCCTTGGGAGGGCTCGGGATGCCTGATATCGAGCGTACTGGAAGAGCGCTGAGGCTCCGCTGGCCTTGGCTTCAATGGACTGACCCTGCACGCACCTGGGCCGGATCAAAGCTTCCTTGTAACTCCTCTGACATGGCCCTTTTTCGAGCATGTACCAAGATCACAGTCGGAAACGATGAAACCGCTTCTTTCTGGCACAACAACTGGTGTGACCGCGGGCCTCTCAAGCAGTGGGCTCCCGACCTCTACAAGATCGCTACAAGAAAAAAAAAAGGACTATTGCGATAGAGTTTGCTAATGGAAACTGGATCCGCACGGTTGACAGGCTCAACACGCCGACCCAGCTTGCACAATACATGGAGGTTTTGGACATCACCCAACAAACTCAGTTGAGTACGACGCTTCCTGATTCCATCAAATGGACCCCCACCGCTGACGGAGTATACTCCGTCATCTCGACCTATCATGCACAATTCAACGGTTGTTTTCCCAAATTCAAGGCGCAAAAGATTTGGGACACCCACGCTGAGCCGAAGTGCAAGCTCTTCTCTTGGCTGGCCCTCCACGGAAAACTACTGACCGCTGACATGCTGGCCATCAGGGGATGGCCTCATGACCCCATCCGCCCGCTTTGTGCATCGGCCCCGGAAACTGCCAACCATCTCTGCAAAGATTGTCCTTTCACGACTGTTGTCTGGAACATAACGCAATCATGGAACAACGATACAATCGGCAGTCCCGGGCAGTCCTTTTCCTCCATATCAGAATGGTGGGACGACTTGATCGTCGGAAGATCAACAAAGGAGCAGAACCGCCTTAGTGGTCGCATGCTTTACTTCCTATGGAATGCCTGGAAGGAACGAAACCGAAGAATCTTTACGAGTCGACGGCTAACCTATATAGAGGTCGCTTCCATGGCCAGAGACGACATACTTCAACGGAAGCTCGCTTTTCATACGCATGGGCCGGCTATTCCAGCCGAGCCAGACTAGTTTTTCGGGGTTTTCTGGTGGTTTTGGCATGTCTTCATCTTAATCTAAACATGTCATTCTGTACTTTGACCGATTATTCTCTCTTCTAATAGAAAAAGACAGTGCTCCTGCCGATTGCTCTAAAAAAATATTAGTTGATTTAACTTTGTCTATATACGGATGCATCTAGACTAGATATTTAAATAGATACATATAAATCTTGACAAACTTAAGTCAACTAATATGGATCAGAGAAAACAGTAAAAGTATTGGAAAGCGCAATTTCCTGTACGTGCCAGATTGCCAGCTGTATGTGACGGAATTTTCACATCCGGAAAATTTGCACGAGAGAGACTCGAGTAGTTAGTGAAAAGTAGTGCATGTACGATTTCACCATCAAAATTTGGATTATGTTCGTCTTGTTTGTTTACCTAATAATTGGCTATGCATATTGGGCACTGGTGAAGGAAAAAAAGAATAACGGTTATATTGACCTTCATTAGAAGAAAAAGAAAGAATAACGGGTTCCTAAAAATGTCTTGGAGAGAGAAAAGTGTGGCTTGGAGGATGGACCTCTTAAACGTAAAAGAGTATAGCTAGCTTTAAGGGGTCTCCAAATAGAAATACCATTCAAGACGCACATCTTATACCCATATGCGGATCCAATGAGTATACAAGATAGAAGAACATCTATAGCGGATCATGTAAAATTCCTGCCCTAACCATTAGTTTTATGTTTTTAGGCAAAAAAAATGACCAGCACATATCCCTCAAAACTGTCTGTCCTAGATTTTCTTTCGGCGAGTTGAAAACTGGCCACCAAATCATGGTGTTGGCCGGAGGGGCTCTACGGGTGTGTTTGGTTTGTGCCAAAGATTGCCCCACCAAATATTAGGCTAGCCAAAATTTTGGTTAAGTCTTTGCTTGCCCATAAGTTGGCCAACATTGGCTAAAAAATTAAACTAGAGTAGGTAGTGGAGCATTGGTGAAAGGGCATGTATGCCCTCATGTGTGGTTTTGGTAATTAATGACAATCTCTATGGACTAATTCACTTGTAGGTTTGTCCATTGGCATCGCTTGGGCCATGTGTTGGTCTCAAGGGTGGAAGATGAAGAAATGTCCAAGGGCTTTGTGCCCATTGGAATCATGAAGAAAGAAGGAGCTTGAAGGTTGATCAAGACATATGCAAAAGTTGCATCAAGATGGATCAACCTCAAGAAGGGATGAAGAAGGGCAAGCTCAAGATGCGGCATCTCTAGAAAATCACATGCTTGAAGCTTGCCATTCTCATGATCATGGAGTGATGAAGACAAGTTCAAAGAAGAGCCCCCCCCCCCATGGAGTATGGGGGAGAAATTTGCAAGTATTCATCTTCATCAAGCAAGAGCAAACAAGAAAGGTGTTCCCTCTATAGAAGAACAAGACGATCTACATCAAGTTCAAGTGGGATGCTCAAGGCAAAGGTATGTTCTTGATAGGGATTTTTTTTGCCGGTCTCGTGTTGTTAGTTGGGAGACCGGGTTTAGGATAGATAGCCGTTCTATCAAGAGGGGCTCTCAAGCGGGTGTATCGTTTGCATCGTTCAGAGAGATCTCAAACCTTTGCATTCATAGCATCATCTTTCTTGGTTGCTATTTGGTTCTTGTCCATGAGAGGATCTAGAGCTTGTGGTCATCATCATAACAAGCTATAGTTTATCATCTAAGGATTTCACTTGCATATCTTATTGCGGTTTTTGATCTTGCGAGTTTTCCGGCTCCACACCTTGGGGGATACTTCACATATATATTCATAGTATTTTCTCTCAAGGTGATACCCAATATTTCGTCGTTATCTTTCCAACGAAATTGTTTTCATCTCGTTTGGAGTTCGGATGCAAAAGTTATTGCATTTCTGGTTTTCTGGTTTCTGGGATTTCCCTAACCGGAAGTTCCGGCTTGTCATCGGAAGTTCCGCTAGGGCATTTTTGCCGCCGAAAGTTCCGGTGGAAGTTTCGGGTCTTCTTCCTCTCACGTTCAGTAACCTTCTGTTTCGGATGTGCTATTTGAAGGAACTTCAGTCGGAATTTCCACCCGAAGTTCCGCTCCGACCGGAAGTTCCGGCCAGGGACCGGAAGTTCCACTCGGGCCTAATTGCCGCCGAAAGTTCCGGTTGAATTTTCGGCTCTCGTTCTGCTCACATTCAGTAACCTCTTTGTTTTTGTTTGCTCTATTTGACGGAACTTCTGTCAGAACTTCCACCGGAAGTTCCGCTCCCACCGGAAGTTCCGGTGAACCGGCGAAAGTTCCGACCAGGACTCCCGTTTTCAGTTTCTCGCTTCACGGTTTTTGACCGTTGGCTTTGTGCCACCGGAACTTCCGGCCTCCCACCGGAAGTTCTTCCATGGTCGTGAATGCCCATAACGGGCAGATCTGGGAGCCCTTTAAAAGGGGGTTCCTCTTCCCCTTCGTGGGTAACAGCTCTTTTCTTGGTTCTTGGCTTTCTCTCTCTCCTTCATTGTTGACCTTGAAGAAGCTTTCCCTTCCCATGATTCTCGCATCTTTTTGAGGGATTTGAGAGAGGAGATCTAGATCTACAATCCCCCCAAGCTAAACCCTTTCTTTATGAAGGAATCATTGGGATCTAGATCTTGGAGAGTTTTGTGTTCTTCTCTTGTGTTCTTCCTCCCTTATTCCCCCAATAGCTTTTGTAGCTTTGTTGGAATTTGGGAGAGAAGGACTTGCCCTTGCATTTGGTGCATAGGTTTGAGTTGTCCTCGGAGATTCGGCGAGTTCAAGCTTGTGGGATTGTTTCTCTTGGGTTCCTTGGAACCCTAGACGGTTGTGTGGTTGGATTGTTGACCTTTTGTGGTCTTGTTGACCTTTTGTGGTCTTGTAGTCTTTTGTGGCGTTGTTGGCCTTTTGTGGCATTGTAGCCTTTTTTGGCTTTGTTGTTGGGAGCCTCCAATTGAGTTGTGGAGTTAGCCCCAATCTTGTACGGGTTCGATGACCTCCCTCAAGCGTCCCATAGTAGAGCGAGTGCCCGCCTTTTGTGGTGCGCACTCGGGAGAATAGGGTGAGCCTTTTGTGGCGTCGGTGAGTTGCGTGCTTCCGCATCCGGGGTGTGGCCTTGTGTGGCGTTGGGTGAGCATCGAGCCACCACACCTCGAGGTGAGCCATTTGTGGCGTTCGGAGAGCATTGCGCCATCGCACCTCTCCAATGGAGACGTAGCTTCTTTGGAAGTGAACTTCGGAAAACAAATCTTCGTCTCCGCGTCCATCGGTTATCTCTCAACCGAGCCCTTTACTTATGCACTTTACATTGTGATAGCCTTCGTGCTTGAAGTATTTATATCTTGTTATCACCTTTTTGCTTGTATTGCCTAGCATAGGTTGTCGGTGCACTTAGGTGAACTTAGTGGCTAGGTTTTGTGCTCAATAAATTAAACGTTAGTTTGATTCCATATTTACTTGAGCCTAAACCGTAATAATTTTAAAAGCCTATTCACCCCCCCCTCTAGGCGACTTCCTTTGTACTTTCAATTGGCATGCCAAAAAATTGGTAACAATCCAAACAAGAGCCAACCTTTTGGTCATGACCAAAATATTGGTATGGTACATTTTGGCCACAATCTAGTTAAGTAAAGGAGAAATTTATCAAGCGAATTAACCATAATAAACGCTAGATAAAACATGATTAGAATAATAGAAATTATATTAATCATGTGAAATAGCGCATACATATTAAGGCAGATAACCAAACAGATTGCAAGGCAGAGAACTTGAGATACAATTAGAACAAGGTTGAGAAAGAGCATATACACGACAGCAGCAGCAGAGGAACCGCCAGCGTTCGTGTTGGCACCGTCATCAGCCATGTTGTCGAGGAAGAGGGTGCTGATGTCAGGGAAGAAGTCCTTGTTGGGGAAGACGTCGGCACAATCGCTATCCATGAATGAGTTCGTGATGAAGCCAGTAGTCGTGCCAATAGCGCTCCCCAAAAACCTTATCAGCCATCTCCCATGTAGGACTCGAAGCAGCGGGGTCTCGGAGGCCTACTGTCTCGGCTCGCGGTGCACGCCGCAAGATGAGACTCACCCCATGGCCGTGCGGGTGGGCCCACCCACCGCCTGGGGGGTGCAGCCGCCCTGGTGGCCCCCTGCCTCGCTTCTTCGCCTATAAGAAGTCCCCGATGCCTAAACCCTAAGCACCCGATCAATATTCCACGAAACCGTCTGAAGCCGCCGCCACCATCGTCCCTAGATCGGGGGATCTAAATCTATTCCCGGCACCCTGCCGGAGGGGAGATCATCCCGGAGGCCTTCTTCTTCATCATGCCAGCCTCCGGTATGAAGCGTGAGTAGTTTCACCTTAGACTACGGGTCCATGTAGTAGCTAGATGGTTGTATTTCCTCCTTTTGCTTTCATGTCTGGATCTTGTGAGATTCGTTCATGATCAAAATCTCATCTATTAGTAATCATGCATGTTGTGTTTGCGGGGATCCGATGGATATTGAGATTACTATGTCAGATTGATTAATGGTTTTGTCTATTTGATTCTATCATTTCTATGTTGTTTGTGATCTTGCATGCTCTCCGTTGTTAGTAGCTATCTTGGCCAAGTAGTTGCTAGTGACTCCAAGAGGGGGTATTTATGCTCGATAGTGGGTTCATACCTCTACTTAATCAAGGGAAGTGACATAAATCTCTACGGTTGTAGATGTGATGTTGCCACTATGGAGAAAACAACGATATCTTGTTCATGGAACAAGTGGATTGTTTACCTTACACACTTTGCTTAAAGCAGTTGACTGTTGCTTGTAACTTAATACTGGAGGGGGTTCGGATGATAACCCAAAGGTGGACTTCTAGTCATAGATGCAGTTGGATGGCGGTCTATGTATATTGTTGTATTTTTCAATCGAATCTCATAGGATCTTTATGTCTAGTATTGCATTGTTATGCCTTGCTCAGTCCTGTCAGTTGCCCTGCTGTAATTTGTTTACCCTGCATGTCATGTTTGTTTATCTAAGGAAAACACCTCTAGGTAGCTATGGACCCCGGTCCAATATTTACCATTGATACATCTTCCACTGTTATTGTTTACTTGCTGCAAACCATTATCACCTTCCACACCATACAATTAATCTTTTTTTACAGCAACCGGTGAGATTGACAACCTCACTGCGAGTTGGGGAAAAGTCTTGAGTTTGTGTTGTGTAGGTTTCCACATTGCTTGCAACACCTGTGTGATGTTTCCTTCATCCTACTGGTTCGATAACCTTGGTTTCTTACTGAGGGAAAACTTGCTGCTGTGCCGCTTCATACCTTGCTCTTGGGGTTTCCCGACGAAACGTCCACCATGCAGCAAGACACTTTCTAGCGCCATTGTCGGGGAGGCTAAGGAAGTCTTCACAAGGGGAGTCCTTCTCAACCTTTCTCTTTACTTTGTTTTTAGTTTTCTTAGTTTCTTCTGCTTAGTTTTGTTTGCCTCTTTTTATTCAAAACTCCAAAAAATTAGTTTAGTTTGGTTTGCTTTCTCTTATCAAAAACACACAAAAATTAGTTCCTACTCTAGTTGTCACCTTTCTCTAGTTCACCATGTTGTTCCCCAAGTTCACCCTGAAGGACCTTTCAATAGGTAGTGGCTCCATAATTGGGAAAGATAATATTGAAGAATTCTTTAATCATGTTAGCAAGCATGAGGATATTGAGGATAGATCTATAGCAGAACTTGATCCTAATTATGAAATTGATGTAGCTTCTTTAGATCATATGTTGGATGCTAGGTTTGTTAGCCTTAACCCCATGATGCAAATTTTGTTCTTAAAACTAAAAGAAGAAAAGAATGCTGAAAAGAGAGAATTTATTCTTGAAACTTTACTAAAAGAGTGCCATGATGTTTCTAAGGAATCCAAAAAGGTCTTTGAGCGTTTTAATATGCTAGGCTCATGTGTAGATGTTGTGGGTACTTCGGATAAAACCAAACCTAGAGAAGAATTTAAGATACCCATACCCTTTAAGCTTGTTGGGATGCATGAAGCCTTTGAAAAGAATTTTGATTGGATTGTTCCTAAAAATCCTTTTGATGAAAGTAATAAACCAAAGAGATATTAGAAGGGATCCTCCAAAATTTATTTGGATGAGATACCTTTCATATTTGAAGACTTTGCAAGTATTGATCTTAATTCTTCATTTGAAAATACTTGATTTCTTACTTCTTGTGCCTAACTTAAAGGCGTTAAAGAAAAGTACTTGTTGGGAGATAATCCAAAAGTTTTCTTGAGTATTGGAAGTTATTAATTCAGTAATTACATCTTCTTGTCCCTTTTGTTTGCTTTTTGTGTCAAGAATGACCTCTAATGAGAGGGAAGTAAGATTTGGGGAGTTGTTGTCTCGAAACAGATTTCTGTCCTCCACCATAAAAATTCAGGAGGAGTCTCTGTAAGTCGGATTGAGCTGAAAATTTATGAATAAATCTCCCAGTATGTTATATAACTTTAGTTAGTTCAACACTTTTTGATTTGAGCAACACAAGGTCTTCAAAAAAATCGGTTTCCACCTGCTGGTCTTTTTTGACAAATTTCTGCCATTATTTACATTTGCTTCTTATTGATTCCTTTTTGGGTTCTCTTTTGGGGAATTGAGATTTTTGAAGGAGTTGCCACAGTATCTTGTGTTTTTAGTGAAATTTTTTGCTGTTCCAAAGCTAAGCCCAAAGTTCTATTATCTTTTGAATACACTAATGTTGCTAATGAAGATTGTGTGAAGTTTTGTATGAAGGAAAATTTTTAGGTGTAGAGAGACAATGATGTAATAAGATGAAGAATGGACAAAAGCTCAATCTTGGGGATGCCACCCCGGTATCACCCCAAGAAATATCCAACAGGTACAAATGTCAAAGTTTGGAGATGCCTAAGGCATCCCCTTCTTCATCAATAAAAAGCTTAGGTCTTTCTAGACACTTCGTTTTTATTGTTTCATGCACTGTTGTGTTGTTCTTGGAGCGTCTTAGTTTTTTTTGCTTTGATTAGTTTGTTTAGTTTGCTTGAATAAAGTAGTTTGGACCCCCATTCTCGCTGTGTTGTTTCAAATAAGTTGATTGGTGTTGGAAAGGAGTAAAAAGTTTTTGCTTGAAAGTGCAAGAGGAGCTTGCTTTGACTGTGACTTAGACTTTATAATGTCATGCTAGGTGTTGTTTTGACCTTATGCTTAGTGATTATTGATGTAGTATGACTTGCTCCAAGTCAATGAGATTTCTTAGTGTGTCTTGAAGGAATCATGCGTTGTTTTAGCATACAAAAGCATAGTATTATGGTATTCTCCTTTGATGCTTTGTTTGGATTGACTTGGCACATGCTCCATGTTATGACTATGAACAAGTCACCATAGCCTCTATGATCATTTAGTCCTTGACTTGTAGTACCACTCTATGCTTTTATTAGTAATGTTTTGTCGCTCTACATGATTATGGCCATTATTGCTCTCTTAGTTGGTTGCTCCCAGTCTTTTGCTAGCCTCCACTTGTATGAGTAAGTTCTACTCATGCTTCCAACTCCCAAGAAACCAAGTTATTCCAAAGTGTCCACTACAAATTTCTATGCATGGTGTGTTACACCATTCCAAGTATATTCTTGTTTTCAGCTATCTTCCAATTAAAAAGTATTTTGTTATGTGAAAACTTAGTGATTAAAGCTCTCACGAACTTGATGGCACACTTTATATTCCTTGCCCCTAATAAACTTAAACCATTGTGTCATATATGTTGTATATGCTTGCACTTATACGTTGGAATTAGCAGAACCATGTTTTCATGGGGAACGCTTTCAACATTGCACTTGTACTTTGTACACAGTTGATATCATGCTCTTTTGTCTATGGATGTCGCCGGTGTGAAATGAAAGGGAAGCTTGTAAGTCCATGGAGTTATGTATTTTGTGTTAGAGAAACGCCTGGGCCGCTAGCCTAAGCCATGCCTAATCATGGTGGAAACTTGCAGCATCACCATAGTGGCATCTATGAAGCATTCTTCTTATAAAAAAGAGATTGAGAAAAAAACAGACATATTGAAAAAAGAGGAAAGAGAGAAAAGGCACCATATCCCATGGTAAATAAGAAGAATGTTGAGATGCTCATTGTCTACTTGCCTTGTCATTTTGGTTATGGGAAAGCTCCTATACCATGTGCAAGGGGTACCCTGTTGGCGGTTCTCTATGATACACATGTACTTACTATGACAAGAACTTGCAAGTAACTAAACTTGAGTAGCATGAGGAGCGGCCCTCGTATTCAAGGGACATGAGATTGTCAACTTATACTTTGTCAAGCATATACTCCATAGTTTGTTCACTTTAACCTTAATCACTTCAAGATGCTTATGATAGGGGCAATGAGGGCTGAAAGCTAACAAGTACCATGATTTTTGGAAGCTCTTTTTGAAACTTGAAATCCCTGCTTCCCTTTATGAAGGGCCTTTCTTCCACTATTATATTGAGTCACCACCTTATACCTTTAGGCACCAGTTAAGAGAGCATAGTTGCCATTCTTAGTTCTATGTGCATTGTCCCAAAACTTATTAATTGATGCATATTGTTGTATTGCTTGTTCTTGTGCTATTTGTATCTAGTCACTCTTATGAACTTTGAAGGTGTCCTATGCATCTATTTGCTACTTCATAAGGGACAAGCTGATTACCACTATGCCATGTTTTCTATATGTGAAATAAACAAACATTTTTCAATGCATGTTATTCATGATCTTTGTTTGTAGCCTTTCATGTTGCATGCATAGTTACTTTGTCTTATTGTTAGAACTCCATCTTTCATGCACATGTTTAGAGTTCTTTGATCCCAGCTTTCAATGCTTGCAAATGGTTTGATCTTGGTTTTGATGGTGCATGTCACCTCAAAAATTATTCTTTTTATCACTTACCTACTCGAGGACGAGAAGGACTTAAGCTTGGGGATGCTTGATATGTTGGAAACGTATCTATAATTTTTGATGTTCCATGCTTGTTTAGTATCTACTTTGCTTTGCTTTGTCCATATTTTGATGTGCTTTTTATATGTTTTCTGGTACTAACCTATTAACCAGTTGTCACAGTGCCAGTTGCCTGTTTTCTTCTGTTCTTGGTTCCAGAAAGGCAAAAAATCAATATTCTCGGAATTAGACGGGACAAAAGCCAAAGTCAATATTTTACTGTGGGGACCATGAAGTCAGAATACGAGACGGAGGAGACTCACCAGGGGCCACACCCCCTAGCCGCGCGGGTGGGCCCACCCCGTGCCTGGGGAGGGTGCAGTACCCTGGTGGCCCCTGCCTCGCCTATAAGAAGCCCCCGATGCATAAACCCTAAGCACCCGATCAATATTCCACGAAACCGTCTCTAGCCGCCGCCACCATCGTCCCTAGATCGCGGGGGATCTGAAGCTCTTCCTGGCACCCTGCCGGAGGGGAGATCATCCCGGAGGCCTTCTTCTTCATCATGCCAGTCTCCGGTATGAAGCGTGAGTAGTTCCACCTTGGACTACGGGTCCATGTAGTAGCTAGATGGTTGTATATCCTCCTTGTGCTTTCATGTCTAGATCTTGTGAGCTTCGTTCATGATCAAGATCTCATCTATTTATAATCATGCATGTTGTGTTTGCGGGAATCCGATGGATATTGATATTACTATGTCAGATTGATTAATGGTTTTGTCTATTTTATTCTATCATGTCTGTGTTGTTTGTGATCTTGCATGCTCTCCGTTGTTAGTAGCTATCTTGGCCAAGTAGTTGCTAGTGACTCCAAGAGGGGGTATTTATGCTCGATAGTGGGTGCATGCCTCTACTTAATCAAGGGAAGTGACAGAAATCTCTACGGTTGTAGATGTGTTGTTGCCACTAGGGAGAAAACAATAGTCTCTTGTTCATGGAACAAGTGGATTGTTTACCTTATACACTTTGCTTAAAGCAGTTGTCTGTTGCTTGTAACTTAATACTGGAGGGGGTTCGGATGATAACCCAAAGGTGGACTTCTAGTCATAGATGCAGTTGGATGGCGGTCTATGTATATTGTTGTATTGCCCAATCGAATCTCATAGGATCTTTATGTCTAGTATTGCATTGTTATGCCTTGCTCAGTCCTATCAATTGCCCTGCTGTAATTTGTTTACCCTACATGTCATGTTTGTTTATCTAAAGAGAACACCTCTAGTGAACTATGAACCCCGGTCCAATCTTTACCATTGATACATCTTCCACTGTTATTGTTTACTTGCTGCAAACCATTATCACCTTCCACACCATACAGTTAATCCTTTGTTACAATAACCGGTGAGATTGACAACCTCACTGTGAGTTGGGGCAAAGTCTCGATTTGTGTTGTGCAGGTTTCCACGTTGCTTGCAACACCTGTGTGACGTTTTCTTCCTCCTACTGGTTCGATAATCTTGGTTTTTTACTGAGGGAAAACTTGCTGATGTGCCGCTTCATACCTTGCTCTTGGGGTTTTCCAACGAAGCGTCCACCACGCATCACCTGGTTATGCCACCATGGCACAATGGAAGCAGCAGGGCAACCGCGTCATCCAAGGGATTGGTCCCCTTGTGGTTGCTTCCTCAAGGCTCCCTCCCGCATCGATGGTGGTGGGGACCATTATTTCCATAGTAGTGTTGTTTGAGGATGGCCAAAATATGTGGAAACTGGATCGAAGAAGGCGGTGGCAAAGGGTGCTACACCTCGTCCAGCTCGCTAGGCGCTTCTACCAACATCGCCCTACCTCCAATGTGTTTGAGGAAACACTAACGAGGTAAAAAATCATCATTTTTTTGAATGTGAGTTGAATTGCTCGTGTTGTTTTGTTCTTTCAGTTTTCCAATTGCGTAGTTTCAAATATTTGCATTCGATTGCTACCTCTTATGTGCATACGTTAGAGGGGAATGAGGTCAATATTCCTGGTGCACCACTTGACGCATTCGATGACATCATGGAATATCCTGCCGATGAGGTTGGTGAGACTAAAGTGGATGTGATTAGGGAGAAGGTGTTTGATGCTTCTCAACCGAAAGGAAGAGCCCAAAGAAGCACAATTACAGGGATGTGGTGGCCGGCAATGATCAAACTGGCAGGAGTAATAGGAAAGAATTGATGATAAGTTCTAGCGACTTATGCCGACCCCATTGAACCACACACTGAGATCACTTCAAGGCCGTTATGATGTGATCAAACAATGTTGTAGCCTTTGGAGTAGTTGTTTGGAGAAAGTGACGAATGCACCTCCAAGTGGAGTCACTGTTGATGACTATGTGTGTTAACTGTTAATGTAAATTGTCTCAAATTTTGAGTGTTGTTGTTTACTATGAATATGCTAATTTCATTTTTTGAAATGTAGGATCGTGTTGCAATGGAAAGATAGAAGCAAATGCCGACTTCCAAAAACAAACAATTTGTTCTCCAACGTTGTTGGAAATTGCTTAATCATGGTGAGAAATTGAAGCTAATATGTCAAGAAGCTCCATTGAAGAAAGGAGCATTAATTGTGTTGGATGACGAAGATTATAGTGATTCGCCAAAGGGAGGAAGAAACAAGTGGAAGCCTGATGGAAGGAAGATGGAAAAGGATAGGGTGAAGAAGCTAACCCTAGCCGCAAGCTTGAGAGAAAAAATAGTGAGTTTTGGGTACAATGTCAGGCTTCATGGATTGAGGTCATCCTCTCCTCATTAGGAAGATGGGTCGTAATCGTTTCATGGCATCGAATATATGGATTGTGAAGTGATGATGAAGGCCTTGAGGAGTCCAAAAGCGGATCACTCACGACCTGCTGCAAGTTTGAACCAGGTCCGTCGACTACTGAATGGAGATAGAGGGATCGTAATTAAAGTGGGTTGCACATGTAGTATTATTAGCTAACTTTCTAGAACTGAGAGAGCAACAATGTTTGGTGGCATCGCTCACTGGAGTGTCTTTATCAGGTGTTAGTTATTACTCCTTCCTGTCCATATTAATTGACTTTGATTTGTTAAAATTTGAATGAACCTACATACTAATTAGTGTCTAGATTCATTTAAATTTAGACAAATTTGAGTCTATTAATATGGGCCGGAGGGAGTAGCTTATTGCAATCCTATAAACAAGAATAAAGATCTATTTTCCCAGCAAAAGACTATGAGATGTCAATTGTTTTTTCTACTGACAGTTCGTATAAGGAATTTTGTTATAGATAAAAAATGTCACAGATGTTGGATCACATTCTGACGGACAAATAGCCGTGTGTTCGTGATGTTGTAGAAAGACCGTAAGAGACAAACAGTCGTATATACCTAACCATATCATGATATTCACGTGCCAAAAATCTCAAGTTTGTTAATCTTCTACGTGAATCACATGGCAAACTTCTATGACTAGTTCCAAAATGTGTATTGTTACAACTATTAGTGGACACTGCTACCAGATGGTACAAATGACAGTTCATAGAAGTATCATGTCGATACAGTGATGCTCAGACATGCATGGAGTTACACTAAAAATGTATGGAATTGGAACCGGATGTCATGAGCAGAAATATATTATCTTGTACTCCCTCCGTTTTAAAATATAAGATGTTTTAGGTTTGTAAAAAAAATAAATTTAGACTTCTTTTAGTGTGTAGATTCATCCTAAAGTTGAGTGAACCTACGTACTAAAACAAGTCTAGATTCATTTTCTTCATAAATCTAAAACATCTTATATTTTAAAACGGAGGGAGTAGTATATAGTGATGGTCAGAAATACACGGAGATAGGACACCCAAATTGCATTCTTTCTTTTCGAAACCATGTGCATGCTTTCATTAATATCGAGAAGTTTTACAACGCCAAAAGAAGACACATCAGTCCCTAAGCTTGTCACCAAATACTCTGCAGTATTTGAACACTTGTTAGAGGAAGCCTTATTTTAACGCCTATTTCAAGTTTCCAATCTCCAACCGATAAATTTGCACAAATATGGCTAATGCTCTAACAACAGTATTTTCTTCTGAACACTAACAAAACTTAGATAATGATGACCATCAAGCAGTTACCTATACAACCAACGTGTGTCCATTCAAACTTGAGAGCTCGAGATCCTGATTATCCAGGTTCGGTGCACTGCTGAGCCCACATTGTGACAGCCAAGTGTCAGCGGAGCTATTGTACAAGACCAGAGAAAAAAGTGCCTTACCAATATCCACTAATCATCCAGCTCAACAAGCTGAGCTCTTCTCTCAGCTGCTTTCTTCCTGACAAAGATGCCCCACCGCATGGCAGCCTTAATCTTAAGCCACCCTACAACAGCCTTACCAGATGGGCGAGTCCGATCATCCTCAAAGTTGAAGGCTGGTGTAGGAGATGGGGTGTAGGAAGAAAAGCCACCTATATTATTCAGGTTAGATGATGCCCCACCCATACTCAGAATGCGCAGCATTTGTTGCATCTCTTGTTCATTCTCCAGTATGTCGTGGCTCCTCACCCTTATCTCCTCCATCAGGAAGTCATCAACGCCACCACGGTTCTCCTGCAACCGGCCAGACCAGTCATCAAAAGGATTGAGAGCCGGAGATTGCATAGACAGACCAAGTGCTGAGAATCCATGGTTTTGCTGCTGCTCTGGAGGTCCCAATGCTAGCATGTTGGAGCTTCTTGCTGCTTGAGTTTGGATGGAGGAACCATTGAACTGGCTTTCAGGGATCAATGAACTCATGCCATACTGCATGGCAATAGTTTGGGAGATGTCCTGAGGATTGGCTGCATATCTCATTGCATGCCCCCCGTTGGATATGATTCTAGTCCTTTCTGCCGAACAGAGCAAAAGAGCTTCTAAATTCAAGATAATAGTAATTGGTAAATGAATAATAAAATGCTATCTGGGCTTCAAAGTGCAGCATGATGATATTCTCTAAGTAAATGGATACACCAAAGCCGCAATGCTATAACAAACAAAGCTTTTCTAAGCACTATATTAGTTCAATTATTAAAATAGCCATTTGCATCCATGATATTAAACAACATGACTGAAATTGTTACTTGTTAGACACTCAAGCATCCCAACCCATTTTAGGTATTTCAGATGCATACTTTGTAGTACCACAGATACAAAACAATGTTCAAAATTTGCCACTGGAGAGAAGAAGACATTGAAACAAAATGGATTATCTTGTAAGATGGTAGGTGGATATAAACAGGAACCAATACCATGCAGAGGTCATTAGAAAATGGGAAGTTCATTTTTAAATAATAGTACATACTGCTCATGGCCAAAAGAAGGGTGTGCCAAAACATTCAGAAAACCATACGTTGAGCTACAAGAGACCAAAGCCAGATACCTTCACTCATACTGCTCACAGAAGATTGATCAACATTTGCAGGACCTCCTGTCAATTGTTTCGGAGAGTGAGCTGAACCATACGCAGTAGGGTAGCTTGTAGAAACTTTTGCAGCCTCACTTCTTGTTGTGACCGATTTCTTTTTCTGCTTAAACTTCAACAGTGCGTTGCCATCATACTCTACAACGTTGATCCAATCATCATACGCTTGCTTCACCAATGAATCCGCAAACACCTGCGATCAAGGGCCCAAATCCAGAGCAAAAGAAAATCACATCACACCAGACAAACACAAATGTAAAATCAAGTACCCAAAATTACAGATTACAGAGTGGAGATAAGATATAAAAATATCCAATGACCAGCATTAACAGGGAATTTAGAAGATACTAACCCTCTGGTTTTCAGTAAGATTTTCAGTTGAAATGAACTGATCATCAGCAATCAAACCAATGAACTCATATATATTATTGAATATTGCACCAACATTTCCTGCATCATTTGAGTAATATATATAATGCTTGCCACTCAAAACGCAAGTTTTTGCATGCTCAACAAGGCTTTCCCACATCTTATTTGACATGCCAGTGCCAAGAATCTGCAAAAGGTCAACAGAAGATGCTGATATTGGCTACAAAGCAATACTCATAACTCATAGTCAGAGAGAAACAGAACAACTTACACTTCTTAACTTCTGTTGATCTTTAACAAGAAGTTGAAGAAAGTGTTCGACTGTGTAGATTCCATTTGAGTTTAGCTTCCCATGAAAAGCACCATCCTTTCCAATCTTTTCCAATCTCCAAACATCATCCTTTAGCGCAGGAGGGTAATGCTTCTTGTACACTACAATAGACAGGGAATATAGTCATATCAAAATTTACAGTTTAGATCATTTAACAATGACACTTGACCAGTAAAAGAACATGAAAACGTACATTCTCCTCTGTGGTCTTTCACAGTAAAAGCCTCTGTCTTTGCCTCTTTGATACGAATTCCTTCACAAAATCCTGAAGAGACTCTCATTCCAAGTCTAAATTTTCTGCTCCTTATCCAGCTGGAATTATCAGTGAATATAAGCTCTCCTATGGTCCCTACCCCTTCTTTAAGGGTCACATGGATTTCACCATTTAAAAGAGGCCTCTTCCCTTCGCGTTCCTTCACAATGTGGCTCTCAAATTCCTCTTCAGTCCAATCTTCGTCTTTCTCTTTATTAAAATCACCCTCAAGCACGAGGACATCCAATTTTGCAGATGACTCAGGTCCTGAAGTAACAACATGTCCCGTGTTTGCATCCAGTAGCACAACATGTATTGATGCTCCCTGCTCTCCTTCCACTTTTCCTCCGGTAAAGAGCGGAAGTGCTAATCTACTCCTAAACTGAAGCTGGAGATTACTACCAGCAGGGCCTTCAATTCTTTTGGGAGAGGTCCTGTTTTTACTCAGTTCATAAAGCTTGATTTAAGTGACAGATAATATTTATCTACCAGTGTCAACAAGTGTAACAATAAGCAACAAGTTGCATGGTCTTGTACCTTCCTTCAATTCTAGCAGAAGCTGCAGGACCTAATTTGGCTAAAGCACGCTCTACTTCTTCACTGACCTACAAGGCAAATAATGTGTGGCAACTGATCAGAAAAGCTGCCAGATGGGTATATGAACACGTTCATTAACGGTGACTGCATGTTTTTTAACTTACAACTCTTCGGAGAATTGGCTCCAGGGATGAACAAAGCTTCTGCAGACTGTCCATCTTGAGAGCTTCTATAATCACACTGTAAAAAAGACAAGTTGCTAATAAACCATCAGAAGGATTTATCAAAGCACAAGATAAAGTTTACGAGACGAAGAAACAAAGGAAGCACGCGCTAGAGCCTTAGATTTTCATATCATTTGTTGCGCAATGGTTTACCGACATAAAATTATTTGCTGAATGAAGCGTGAGTCACATAGTTTTCATATGGTCATGGAGAATGGATAAATTCAACAACTGATAACTTGAGGAAACAGACAAGACAGATACCGATTAAGAACTCCAGTTAACGTTCAATACCTTATGGGTAATTGGAAATAAAAGGATATCATAGCTATCTTATACTCTTATAATAGAAACAAATGTTGGTCTTAGTCCTGTCCAGCGAACATATATCACAGAAGGATGAATTTGAAATTCTTGTGAAAATAACCCTCATATTGTACACTGAAAAGCACAGCACTCTTAAACAGTACTCCCTCCATCAAGAAATGCAATTTTGATTCCAGGTTCATATGAATCCAAAAAATGGAAACATCTCCAAAATTCAAATCTCGAAGTCTCAATTTTTTTTAAAAAGAATCGGCTATATAAAGCCTGAGTAAGTAAGAAATATAAATTTTCTTACAGTTTGTACTTACTATAAATTAAAGATATTTTATGCAGAGTTCATATATGCCTTGTATTGTAGCTAATTACCGTACAATACCTTAATTTGTGATTTAGCTGCAGCTCTCAAATGATCATATTTTTCAACCAATTTCAAATGTAGGTGTGCCTACCAGTTCTCTACATGCCTGAATTTTTCCAGAGTTTTTGAAACTTATAGCTATGGTTTTCGTGAAGTTTTCATTGTTGGATTCATATGGACCCGAGATCACAAAGTTCACTCTGTCCCTCCATCTGGACATATACAGTGCATTTTTATTGGTTAAGACAACCAAAATATGTCCTATATATATCCATACAGAGAGAGTACCAACCAAGCCACCAACTATCTGTGTGTGGTACATACTGTGGATGATGATGACACGCTTTTGAGCATAAAAGACGCTCTAAAGCAATCTTCCAGCTAAAATGACCAATCCAAGGCATGTTCCCAGTTGTCACACAGAAACTTGATTTTGCGGAAGGAAATTCTCATTCTGGACCAACTAATCCATTCAATTGGAACTGAACTTTCACTGCCCAATTTGAGCTGCCCCAAAGCAGATACTGGTATTTTCCTCTTGAGAGCAAACACATAATAAAACAGCTTGGTGCATGAATACGACCTGATCATAGCCTCAGCTTTACACTAAATCACGATAATAGTAGTAGATTTATTTGTAGCACTCTAAGCTACGAGTCTCTCCTCTATGCTAGTGGTCAAGGTTTTAAGCTAAAGCAAATCGCCAACCCTGAGAAGTATGGACACAAACAAGTGCCAGGACTCACCTCGCAAGTGCCGGGACGCGCGGGCGTTTTGGGTCACGTTCGTCGTCGCCGCCGCCGCCGCCGCCGCCACTGCCGCCAGGGTCTAGCGCCCGCTTCGAGCCCGAACGCTCCATGTGCCGCCCCTGCCTCTGCATCCCCGCCGGCGCCGTCTGCTAGATCTGCAACCACCACCACAAGCTCGGATTATCAATAAAAAAAAGGTCGCCTCAAAACCCCCGTAATAAAATCAACACCCCGAATCAGAGCCTAGAGGAGCTCTAACGAACCGTAGCAGCAAGCAACTAGCGCTAGAATCCGCGGGTGAAACCGCGGCACGAGGGGCTGGAGAAGGCACGTGCTCGAGCTGCTCGACGCGCGTCGAGCCGGCGCAGCGCCGCGGATACGAACGAGACTGGGCGACGACCCGGGACCGGGAGAAAGAGAGAGAGAGAGAGAAGAAGATCTATCTATGCGTGGCGTGGGTGCGGGCGGGTGGGGGGTGTCGCCTTCTGCCTTTGGCCGTCGCCGTTTTGTTTACTCGTTTTGGTTCGCGTACGAGGCGCCATTCGTCAACAACCGCGCTCTCTCGCTGACGGCCATGGCCCACCGGAGCGGCCGGATCTCCTGAGAAGAGGCGGGTCAGTCGGAGTGATCTGAATGACATATGGGGCACCAACCGACGGGACCTTTCGTCAGTTGTAGTGGTGGATTTGCTAGGAAGGTCCTCCGTGATGTGGCGGCTACCCTGGCCATTATTTTTCTTCCATGAGGGTTGTGCACTGGCGTGTTTAGCCGTGCTCGTCACTGGCTGGTGGGTTTGCGTCTTGCCTTATAGTACCTACTCCTATACTTTAATTTCGCTGACAGTGGGTCGGCCAAGTGGACACTAAGTTCCAGTCTAGTACTGTACAATAGAGCGAGTAGTCTTTGTGCTACTGCGCCGGTGAGGTGACTGAACAGATCGCCCACCATGGATAGTATGAGACAAGTCCTGCGTAGATCGTCTGCGGAAGACCGTCTACTTCTTTCCATGTTAAGCAATAAAGCAGAACAATGAAACGGAGGGAGTACTACAAAAGTACGTACTACATAATTCGCTAATCTCTCACAAGACCTCCCAAAAAATGTAACCCTCAATGGAAAATTACACACTTTCTCTACTTTCATGAGGTGATTTTTTTCTTGAGCAACCGGTAGAAGCACTGCCTTTTCAAATTAGAAGAGGAAAAAAACAAATTATACATAGAAGGCATGTTTATATTAAGATGGAACATGCCAAACCACACCCCATGGCAAAAAGAAAAAAAAACCTAATCAGGCTCGGCTGGGATATGTAGAGAACCATGAGGTGATTGTTTTACACACACACATATTATAGCGCTATTTGACACCCAGGGTGTAGAATAGTTATTCTACACCCACCCACTATCTTTAGAACCGTATATTATTTTTATGTCACGTAAATTTTTCTTACTTCTTAAGTCGAGAAGAACATAATAAAATTTATAAATGACATAATTTCTTTTGTTTACATGATGTATAAAAATTTGATGTAAATACATATTTTTAGTGTATTTTACACTATAATGACTCATAAAATCTATTTCTTTATCGATTTTTGTTGTTGTGCTGAATATATGAACATAGTTATTCGTATACAAAACATATATTTTTCAATATAACAACGTAAAAATATGTTGGGTGCAAAATAACTATTCTGCACACTGGGTGCTGAATAGGGTTTCTATATATATATATATATATATATATATATATATATATATATAGCTCTGCTATTCAAGAACCACTTTCTGAATAACTATTCAGAAACCCCCTGTTACTATTCATGTGACTATTCACGTGAACACCAGGAACCCTCTGTTAACTTCCAGGCGAGTACGAGTTAACTTCTTTTTCTTTCTAAGTTAACTTCCAAAATGTAACAGTAATAGTGAATGTTTACTTTCACTGTGTAAGTTAACTTCCACGACCATTCTTAACTACCTCATGTGCGCAAGTTAACTATCTTTTCTATGCTAGTTAACTTCCTAACGGAGCATCGATATTTCGTGTTTTCGTGGACTGTATATTGATCGCAGTTTTTGAACCACTTATTGTAATGATGCATGCGATTTACCATTGAAAAGGTATGGAAATTTTGCATCTTTTTCGTAAATAAAGTTTTGCCAAATTCGGTATATTTTTAAAATACTATCAAATATACTAAACAGTTTTTTTCGCGAATTTCTTTGTCACTATACTGTTTTTTGGGATTTATTTTCAAACCGATTGTCGGAATGATGCATGTGATATACGTTGAAACGGTATAAAAATTTCGCAACTTTTTTGTAAATAAAGTTTTCCCAAATTCCTTACGGTTTTAAATTAATTTTAAATATATCAAACTTCATTTTTGCGTGACATTTTTAATTTCATTGCAACTTAACTTCGGCGCCCCCATTAACTTTTCCGCGAACACGAGTTAACTTCCATTTCTTTTTCATGTTAACTTCCGCTCGGGGAAGGGGGTGGTGGGATTTCTCTGATTGTTAACTTCTATTTTTTCACACGAACACCAGAAACTCCTTGTTAATTTTCACGTGTGTACAAGTTAACTCCCTCTTTTCTACTAGTTAACTTCCTGACAAAGCATCGATTTTTTTGTGTTTTTTCTATGCTAGGACACCACGCTGTTTACACTAAGATCAAAGGCATCACAACACATAACAAAAAGGCAGTGCATGGGCAGTGCATTGCCATGCCACCACGTCGTGCACTGCGACGCAAGGCAGTGCAACGTAGAACAACAAGGCAATGCACCGTCCGTGCACTTCCAGGACATCACGCCTTTGCACTGCAACCGAAGGCAGTTCAACCTAGTATAATAAGGCAGTGCACGGACGGTACACTGCCAGGACACTATACCATACACTGCAACAGAAGGCAGTGCAACCTAGTACAATAAGGTGGGTGCCATAACTCCCTCAAAAAAAGGTGGGTGCCATAACTCCCCTTCCCGACATCTTCTCTTCCCACCCCGCACAAACCGCTCGGAGCCACGATTTCCGGCAGCCGCCGTCGCCCCGTAGAAATCGTCCTCTATCTCCCCTCGCTCCATCATTGCCTCACGCGCGCGGTACCCCTCGCGCTCCTCCCCGTACTCGCAGGCGCTTCCGGTGCTCGGATTTTTCCAGGTGTCTAGGGTTTTTAGGCGGAGGCGGAGCAGTTGCCGGCGTTTTATCCACCGGCGCCATTGACGGCTTGTGTTTCTCGGCGGAGGACCGACGTGCTGCGTATTCTCTTGCTCTTATCTGGAGGCTGGTTAGTTCACCGAAACCTACTCCATATCCGCTCTATCATGATTTGTTTTTTTGGGTCACGGATGCTTTACTGAGATCCCCAAATTCTATGTTTGTGTAGGGAGGAATCTCCTGCTAGTTGTGTTTAGTTGATTTCTATGAATGATTCTCGTTATCCAGGACAAAGAGGTTTGTTTAATTTCATTACTAAGTTTCTTTCGATTTTGTAGTTAGTTTCGTATGTGTATGATGTTAACTCCTGCTGTTTTTCCATTATTTTTTTTTCTGCTGTTGTTAAAATGATGCTAACTACAGTCTAAAAATATCCTGCTAGTTGATGTAGTTGATTTATGCTAGTTGTATGATGTTAGTTGAACCTAACTTCTGTTATAAGAGGGTGTTAACTCCCCTATTTTGTCTGAACTTTTCCAGTTGTTTGAAGTTAACTTCTAGTATATTATGATGCTATAATAAATTATAGGGTTCATTGTCGTATATCTCCTGCTGTTTTTCGATTATTTTTTTGTTTCTGCTGATGTTAAAATGATGCTAACTTCAGTCTAAAAATATGCTGCTAGTTGATGTTAGTTGATTTATGCTAGTTGTATGATGTTAGTTGAACCTAACTTCTGTTATAACAGGGTGTTAACTCCCCTGTTTTGTCCGAACTTTTCCAGTTGTTTGAAGTTAACTTCTAGTATATTATGATGCTATAATAAATTATAGGGTTCATTGTCATATATTTATTATTTTTCGAATTTGATATATGTTTTGTGAGTTTAATTTTGTAAAATGAAACACTTGTGATATGTTTTTTCCTATTAGTTTCTTATTTTTATGAATTATGTGTATTATATTTCAACTTTGTAGCTTTCAACTTTTATAATTCCTGTTATATTAACTTCTAACTTTCATATTTTAAATTTATACTATTATTGCACATTATATTGACTACTTTATTTTAACTTTTATAACTTCTAATTATAACTTCTGTCATATATTTATCTTAACTTCCTATATTTTGAATTTTTATAGTTCAGTGTAACTCCCAACTTTTTTGTATCTTAACTTTTTCATTTTTTTGCAGCTAGCTTTCCTTTTTTAAGTTATATTTTTAGTGTATCTGAACTTTCAATCTTTTATTTTTAGTTTTTTTGCAACACAATACAAATTCTGTAATAACATCTTAGGCAGATTACTGACAAGTTAACTTCTCAAGCTCATTATGTGAACTTCACATTTGTATTAGTTAATTCTTGTCTGTTACAGTATGTTCTTTTTTATGTTGCATTTTTGTAATGATTTCTGTTAATTGTGTATGTGTTTTCCTAGGATCTAGTGATGCTTCTGAGAGTTCAAACCTTGTTACGGTTATTAAGAAAGCGAAATTAGTTGCCCGTGATGGAAAATTGAGTTTAGCTGCTGGCATTCCTTTACTGCTTAGTCATGATTCTCTAGTTTCTGAATATATCACGCAGACGCGGGATATGGCCAAGGACTATCACCATGCGGTTGATCCTGTCAAAAAACCCGTATCTCCACCTGGTATGGTTTTATTCTTTTTTTCATTCTTTTTCTTTGTTTACTTGTAATTTTTTTATGTTTAATTTCCTCCTTTTTTACTCATAATTAACTCCTAGTTTTTATTATGTTGATTTGGCAGTTATATCTGTGGCAAATAATCCTAATTTGGAAGATTTATCTACTGCTGATGGAGGTTTCTTCTCTAATACTTTAACTACTTCTGTTAACTCTTTATCTTATTTTTGTTTATGTGATGCGACCTAGTTTATTTGTAAAATGAAACACCTGTTATATTTTTTTTCCTATTAGATATGTGTTTTAACTGTCCTATTTAAAATTGAGACTACTAGTACACATTGTCTACCTCTAATTATAACTTCTATCATTCATTTATCTTAACTTCCTAGATTTTATGTGCATTTATATGTGAACTTTACATCTTTGATCTTTATAATTCAGTGTAACTCCCAACTTGTTTGTATCTTAACTATTTAAATTTTTGCATCTAACTTTCATATTTTAAATTTATACTACTAGTGCACCTTGTCTTCTTTAGCTTAACTTTAATAACTTCTAATTATAACTTCTATCATATATTTTATCTTAACTTCCTAGATTATGTGCATTATATCTAATATTTATAGCTTTGTGTTTAGTTTTTTGGAACATAATGCCAATTCTGTAATAACATGTTAACCAGTTTTTAAAGGTAACTTGCATTCCTATAGTAACTGCATTCATTTTTTATCACGAATGCATTTGTTTTTGTTATACCAGCTGATGAAACTATTAAGCAAACCTTGGATATGTTGAATGCTGATTATGTTGATCTAGACAAACCTGAAGAAGTTGTTGCTGCATCTGATACTGTGCCTGCCAGTGCTTTGGGGCCCGATGGTGTAAGAGGGCCAGCCTCATATGATGAGCATACACCTATTCGTGGAGCTGATGTAGAGGGTTCTGGTGATAGGACAGTTGGACCTATTTTTGATAGCACACCTGGTTATGTATTTGGATAGTTGTCATTCAAAAAAGCATTCTGTGATGCATCTCAGGACCCCTCGTGCTAACTTCTTGCACGAGAAACCATTGAAAGCCATTTATTCTGAAGACATTATCAAGAATGGCAAAAGTGATTTGTCCAAGTATGTTTTTGGGAAGCTTCCGGTCAGTAAACCACCCCCCATGTTTTTTTATGTTGTATATACGATGAGTGAACTCGTGTTCCTTATTTGTTATTTAATTCCCCTATATGTTTATTCTTACTGTTATAGTTAACGACAATTATTTGAAGAATGTTTAACCTCCATTTATTCCACTGTTAACTTCTTTGTTTTATATAGTTAACTTCTTGGTTTTATACTGTTAACTTCCTTTTATTTTCAGTTTTTTTGTTTCAGTTAACTTACTGTAAGTTTTATTCCTATTTTGAGAATATAATTCGATGTGCACTACATAAGAATTTTAGGATATATGGATTTTTTATAAGGGTTTTTACTTCGACCATAGTAAAAGTTAGCCTCCTAGTTTCTGAAAGTTTTAAGTTTTTGTTTTTTATGTATGATTTTTTTGTTTACATGGTGGTAACCTCCATCGTTTATGAAAGTTAATTACCGTTTTTATGAAAAGTTAACTTCCACCTTTTCTCTGTCTGGTCCTAATGTGAATTCTGATTCATTTATTTTGTTTATCCCCTTTTTTATTGATATGCAGTGGAAGTGTCGCAATGACATTGTTTATTCATACTCCATCCGCGTCGAAGATATGTAAATCGATGACATTCGGTGCCATGATCCTTTGGTAATATCTCAGCATCCTCATGAGCATATTGAGAGGTCTGAGCATCGCGATGAGCCTATTGAGAGGTCTGAGCACCCTGATGAGCATATCGAGAGGTCTCAGCCCGATTTGGTGAGTGAACAGGCTCCAGTGGCTGGTGAGAGGTTTGCTGATGCATCAATGTTTTCTAAAAGTGGAAAGTCTACGTCCTCTACAGCCATAAAAGATATTGATCAGCTGCTGCAAAAAGTTAGTGATACTGTTAAAGTTGTTCCGACTACATTTGATCGTCTTGGCAGTATAGCTGGCCTTTTTCCTGCTGGGCATGGGCCTACCAAAGAAGTTATGAAAGAGGCTTCTAATCTTGAAGTTAGTTTTCTTGGTGACATGGTGTCAGCTGTAAATTTTTTGCGCAAAGGTTTAACTAATTTTGGTTGTAAGCAAGATTTGATATGCACACCCTACGAAAGAGAAGCTGATACTATAGCAAGACAGATGGATTTGAATGATGATGTCCCTGCTCGTGGTGGCGTTGACAAATCCACCTTCACTACAGTTCTAGGGCAATCAGCTGCTGAGGCTCAGGTATAATGTTTTCTCTCTTTTCCCATTCTTTTTGCTTAGAGGTTTTTTTCACTGCCTTTTCTGTTTTTATTATTTAAAACACTTGAATTTTTTGTATCTTGTTTGATAACTTCTAGGATTTATGTAACTTAACTTCTAGGATCTCTGTAACTTAACTTCTTTTTTGTAATTTCTGAAAGTACATATTTTTGTATTTTATCCTTTTGTTAATTGTAAACTCCTATTACTGTAAGAAGTTAACTACCAGGGCTATATGATGTTTTTAACTTCACTATTGTACTTTTTTGACTGACATTGTTTTATTTACTAGACATCTTTTTTTTAAAACAGATTTGCATCATGTTTATTTTTCGTGGTTTTGTTAACTCCCAGTTGTTAGTTTTATTTTCTTGACATCTTAACTTCTCACAGGAAGAAGCTAGAGTAGCTGAGGAGAATGCTTCACAAGATATTAAAGAATTCGGTGGAGGACTGGATGAATGGATTTTTGAGGAATCTAGTCCTCGTGTTAACCGTGCGCCAGTTCCTATGTCACCGCCGCAGGCCTACAGTAATGAAGATGATGATGGTCTTGATAATTTTTAAGAGAAAAATGACGCTTCCCCTGATGTGGTTTCTCTAGAAGATGTTGATGTCAACAGTGCAGATGATTTTCATGTTGCTGATGATGGTGGGTGCTTTTTTTGCCCGTGATATATGTTTGCTGTCACTTCAGAACCTTTTTTTTGTTTGTACTGATGTTTTTGTCTTTAGCAGATTCTGAGGCAGATAAATGTGCACTATCAGCTGAGCCGCCTATTGTGGCTGTATTTGAACATTCTGTAGATAACCATACACAGGAGCAAGCTGGAGATAAGAAGATGCAGGAGGAAGATACATGCAATGATTCCTAGAGTATATTTTTCTAATGTTCCTACGCCCCTGCCACATACCCTCGTATTCCCCCTCATTAGTGCTTTTGTGTTTTTTTGTTTTTACTCCTCACATCTCTGCTGTTATGTATTATTACCCTGATATCTACTTTTACTTTATTCTGGGTAAGCACTAGGTGGGGGGAGGCGGGTGGTAGTGGGTGGAACTTTTTTAATGTTGTAATGTAATAAGACTTTCAAAATAATATATGTATTGTACAGTTTCTTCTTTTTTTATGTTTTTGCATATGATGTGTATCATTTCTTTTATTTTTGTCCATGCGTAGTCTGAATCAACTACGCGTTTACCGGCATGTGAACTTCCATTCTTTTTCCTTTTTTTAACGCCATCCTTTGTGTTCTCTACCCCGTCCACTGCTCTAGCTTTGGAGAAGATCAGAGAGGTTTATCATGCAGTGTGCAGGCTGAGGAATGACAAGAAGAAAGAGTACTTCTCTTACATTTCTTTTTTGTTATTTTTGTTTCTATCCATCACCATATTTGTTTTCCAGTGCGATTTTTCTTGATTTATTTTGATGTCTATGATATTTTTCTTTTTTTCAGGGGCATCACACTCTTCAGAAATGACGATTGTGATTGCACAATAAGGCAAATTGCGAGGGCTTTCCAGCCAACTGGGTTTCTTTGCTCATACACAGTATCTGTTGGAACTTATCTGCTTGAAAAAAATACAAGGGATCAGAGAAGTTGATTGTACCGTATATTTGTTGTGTAAGTTAATTCCTTGTATTTTTGTCTTCACTACTTTTTTTTGTTTTTGGCATGGATGGATCCATAATATTTTTATATATTCTATTGTTTTTAGATAGTTAACTCCCATAATTTTTTAAGAAAGCTAGTTTATTGGATGTCTTTTAGGTTTATCTGCTCTGTCAATGGAAGTTAACTGTTATTATCATATAACTTAACTTCCTAGTAAAAAACAATAATTACCTTTTTTCTTCATGCACGGCTTCCACGAATGTTAACTTCCAGTTTTTCATTAACTTATCTTCCTAGTCCCTTTTATGATTTTATATTTTTTCTTTACGTGGGCTATGATGGTTTTAATCAGAGACATATTTTCGAAGGAAACCTGCATAGCAGGCGTGTGCAGAAACTTTTCAGTGTAGATTCGGAAGACCGTTTGGATCAGAAAGATATTGTAAGTGTGAAGTTTTTGTTTAACATATTGTTTCTCTCTGTATTTTTGTTTTAGGTTCATTTTTCAGTTTGTTTCATCATTATATTTCAGTTAACTCTTGATCCATTTTTATTTCTTTTGTAGATTCTTTTTGCTACTTTTGATCCTCCTAACCCTCCAGTCCCTGGTGTGGTGGGCCACTTTTGTGTTATTGGTATCAACATGCGCAAGAGGCATTTTCAGTTCCTTGATTCTATGCGTGGCGCCGATGATCCAGATGCTCAGAAGGTAATACACACGATGGTTCAAAATATCAGGAAGTTATGGAGGGAAGCTGCCAATTCCAAAGGTGAAAAGTTTGATCCACCAAATATTGATAGCTGGGAGATTGACTACGTCAGAGTGCCGAAACAGTCAACTTCGTAAGTTTTATTTGCAATTTTTATAATTTTCATGCTAACTTTCTCTGTGCTTTCCATTATATGTCTTATGTATTTTTAGAATTTTTGCTCTTTTTGATATTAATTTTTTACATTTTTTAATATTGATCTTCTTCTTTATTTTTTGATTCAATCATTGCTGTGGGTTTTTTATGCTCCAATTCTTGTTAACTTTTTATGGAGATGGTTTGGTGTCTTTTGACCAGAAAGATATCTTAAATATAAGGATGACCACATTGTACAGTTGGTTGACCGCACCTGATTTTAAAATTGATTTAACAGAAATGTTTGGTATTGATCCAGGTATGTTGTCTATTTTTTGCCTTTATTTTAAATATATATATGTACACCCATTATGTGTTTTTATACCTAACTTCCAGTGTATATGATGTTAACTCCTACTTTTTTCCATTTTTTTGAACTGTTATTTTTTGCCTGATAATAACTAGTACTGTAAAATGATGCTAACTACAACTTTAATGTTAATTTTTTAATTCTTTATGCAATATATTATGTTTGACTAGATACTATTAGTATACAGGAAGAAATGTGTCTCTATGTCTTTTTATTTTTAACATAACTTCTGTTATAGAAGGGTGTTAACCCCCTCATTTTATCTTAACTCTTCAGCTGTTTGAAGTTAACTTCTACTATAATATGATGCTAACTGCCCATGGTACACTGAACTGTTATTTTTTTACAGTGTTGTTAACTTTTCATACGTGTTTCAGGAATTCCTCTTGCCATAGAGGAAGATAACTTCGCGTTATTTTAAACTCAGTTCTTCACACCAGAAGTTATAGCTTTACGAGAAGAAGAATTTCAGTTGCAAGCTTTTAGCAAGGCGAAGAAGGCTATCGCGAGACTGCATGGCTATCAAGTGAAGAAACCAAATACTACTAAGGCATTAGTAGATGTGAAGGAGAAGGAGAAGGTATTAGTAAATGTGGATGATGACGATGATTTTGTCTCTCCGCCACCCCCGAGGACTGTTGTAAAATCTGTTCAGAAAGATACAGTTATCTGCTCAGCTACTAGCAGTGATGACTTTGTAACTCAGTTCCGACAGTATCAACCACCTGCCCAAGCTCTTGTACTTTCTAACAAGAGGCCGACCAAAGTCTCTAAGAAGCTCATGAAAGATGTCCCCGAGTTTGTTCCTTACAAATTCCCATGCTTAGTCAAGGCCAAACAATTCAGAGATTTAATTTTAAGCCCGGATTACCTAAAGGAACATGGGGGGTAAGTACCATTGCTATCTTTTTCTCCCTTTTTCTATTGTTTTATGCGTGTTTTATATGTTAATTTGTTTTTTGCTAGCTGGTGTGTTACCCGAATCTGAACTTATGCTTTTTCATCATTTTTTTGTCTTTTTTGCAGGTCGGATTTGGTTATGTTCACAAACACTTGCGGTGATCCTGTATCTACCGATGGCAATTACATGTTCAGACTTTTTGGCCGTGGTCAATAGATGGAATCTGAGATTATGGATTATATATTCTCTTTCTGGAAGGATGATCCCGCTATAAAGAAAATGTTTGAGTCTGGGGAGCGTGTTTTACTTCCGCCTTATACTGTCCCTGTAAATTCCGCAAACTTATGTTCCTTTTGCTAGTATTTTTTCTCATTTTTCATTTTTGGTTTTTATTGGCTTCTTTTTGTGTTCATTTTGTTTTGCAGTACCTTCTTGACTTCTCACCATGGTTGCCAATATGTGCTGATGCAAATGATATTTCAAGGAAAGCTTTTGATGTTAATACAGCGGCTAAACAATTCTCAGGTTTTGTGAGGGAAGGAGAAAACCTGCTGGATGCAAATTTGGTAATTTTTTTTGTCCATTTTGACTTTTGTGTGTAAATTGTTTTTGCATGGTGGTACTGAAGTTAACCTTCTACATATGCATCACTTAACTTCCATAGTTGTCTGTTACAAAAAGTTATTTTTGGTACATATGCATCACTTAACTTCCATATTTGTTTGCTACACAGATTCTTATCCCTTACTTCAACAGAGATCATCACACTCTTTACGTGATGAATCGGTACACTCAGACGCTTGATATTTTTGATTCAAGGAGGTACTCTAATCTTCAGAACTTATCTAGGAGTGAATTCCACGCCGACCGTGTTGAAATTGTATGCTTTTCTTTTTCTCTTCGGTTTTGAATTTTAAAATCTGCAATATCTATGTGTTTTTGTAAACTCTAATGTTTTATGTATTTTATTACCCTTGTGTTTTGTTCTTGAACACAACCAAACAGATCAAAAGAATGGTTGCGGTTATGAAGGAGGTTTATGGGGTTTCTGCTTTCAACAAGAAAGACACAGTCCAGTGGGATGTAGCTGCAGACAGGTGCAGATATGTGCTGACCCCAGAGCAGGGTGTCAACGAGTGCGCATTTTACATGATGAAGATGGCTCTTGTCTATGATGGCATTAAGATTACAGAGCAGATCAAAAACAAGGATGTTAGTTTCTACATTTTTTTCCTGAAACACTCCCACTTTTTTCTGTTTCTGATATTGCTTGAACTCCACTCCATTTTTATCAACTTACTTGTATTTTTTGGCTTTATTTTTTTAAAATCAGGTACGTGTTGAAGACTGGAAGGCTGAATTCATGTTCCAGCTCTTTGTTCCACATGAACAATGAACTAGGTCTATCAGATTGGCCAAGTGTTTTACAGAAACTTGATGCTAAATAGGCACTTCTTTGAACCATCCACTAGCAACTGTCAATCAATTTGTTCGGGTGGTAGCAAGATGCATTGTAATTTGTGAAAACATGTTGTACATTGAATATGATTTGTATTACTAACTTTTCTATTGTTTCGATGTATTACCATATATTATTGGTATTTTGTGGAAGTACCAGATTTGTGAACTATATTTGTTGTTTGTCTAGTATTTGTTGTTAGCAGCTGAAACATGTTTGTTTTATGAAAGTTAACTTCCAAGGTTTCTGGAACTTAAATTCCAGGTTTACATGAACTTAACTTCCAATCTATTTTTATAAAATTAAACTAGTGAATGTTCAGGTTTAATTCGAATTATCTCTCATTTTATCTACAAGGGTATATTATATTTTCACAACAAAGATTTTAAAGCAAGCTGAAGCCTACATTATTGTATAGTTAACCTCCATTATCTGTAATTTTAACCTTCAAATTTTTTAAAGGTAAATTTTTAATTTTTTAATTCTTGTCCACTTCATTTTCGATAAGTTTACATCTACTATTCCAATTTTTTATCTATCTTTTCTTTTTAAGCTAACGTTCATGTAGTTCTAATTCTAACCTACTTTATTATAAGCTAAGCCGCAGGTAGCCGACAGCCGTATGTAGCAAATTTAACCACCGCAGGTAGCAAAAAATGGTCATCAGCTCGCCCCTTGTAGCACCACTGACGCACTGCCTTGTTGTTCTATGTTGCACTGCCTTAGTTCACAGTGCATTGCGCGCTATCCAGGAAGTGCACCGTCCATGCACTGCTTGGTTGTACTGCGTTGTACTGCCTAATGTTTAACTTGTGTGTATAAGTTAACTACCACTTTCTATGCAAGTTAACTTTCTTTGCACTGCCTTGTTGTACTGCGATGTACTGCCTTCGGTTGCAGTGCACTGCACGGTTTTCTGGCAGTGCACTGCGCGCTGTCCAGGTAGTGCACCGTCCATGCACTGCCTTGTTGTGCTGCGTTCCACTGCCTAATGTTTAACTTGTGTGTACAAGTTAACTACCACTTTCTATGCAAGTTAAATTTCTTGCCCTGCCTTGTTGTTCTGCGATGCACTGCCTTCGGTCGCAGTGCATTGCACGGTGTCCTGGCAGTGCACTGCGCGCTGTCCAGGCAGTGCAACGTCCATGTACTGCCTTGTTGTACTATGTTGCACTGCCTAAGCTCACAGTGCATTGCGCGGTATCCAGGCAGTGCACTGCGTGCTGTCCAGCCAGTGCACAGTCCATGCACTGCCTTTGCTGTACTGCGTTGCACTGCCTAATGTTTAACTTGTGTGTACAAGTTAACTACCACTTTCTATGCAAGTTAACTTCCTTTGCACTGCCTTGTTGTTCTGCGATGCACTGCCTTGGGTCGCCGTGAACTGCACGTGCACTGCGCGCTGTCCAGGCAGTTCACAGTCCATGCACTGCCTTGTTGTACTGCGTTGCACTGCCTTCGGTCGCAGTGCACTATGCTAACTTCCATGTTGTTCAAAGATAACTTCCAGTTTTTCATATATCCATACATCCACACACATGTAAATGTGCCACTATTAAACAATACTTTTTAGCTAATTAACTTACAATGTGTCCACTGGAAAGAGTCATCCCAATGACAAAACCAACAAAAATTTGCAACCAAATAAATTAGGAGAATTCTGCAAGGATATATAATCACTCTGGAAGTCCAACGTTTTAAACAAGTAATAAGAGAACATCTATATAAGTTTTATCTGTACAACACTATCTGGTTTTCTGGCTCTATTTTTTGGACACATACATGATCTCTTCAACTTTTCTTAAATCTGCTGCTCCTTCTTATTTGATTCTCCGATTGTGTGTCATCTTTTTCCTTTTCTCCTTTCTTGTGTTGTTTTGGTGTGCTATTTGCAGATTTCTGTTCTGTATTCAATTCTAGTTGTTGTTTCCGCAGTTGTTCCTCTAGTTGCAATCTCTTGCACGTCCTTGCGTTGTGTCCTCTAATTTTACCACACTCGCCACAAGTACGTATTCCTTGTGACTTCATCTGTGTAGCTGTTGTTTTCTGTGGAGCTCTCTTTTTGCAATTGTTGCGTCCTTATTGAGCATCTACATTAGGACTTGCGCCAACTTCACTTTCTGTTTCTGTATGAGCTTCATCATCATCTTCAGATTCGTTGCTATTGTCTTCATAATCTTCATCCTCATCTGTATCCAGAACAGCTTCATCATCGTCTGTGATTTCCTGAGTTGCTAGCAAATTCTGGATGCATTTTTTGACTTTCTCTATAGGGCTAGAAGTGCCGTACACTTTCTGATGTGTATCAAGTAGTTTTGCCGCGAGCTGCCTCTTCTTGCATGTTCTTGCATTGTGCCCTGTGATTTTTTTGCATATGCTGCAGAGTCTCTGACATTTGGGAACGCCATGGTTGTCGAGCTCTGGCTGTGGACGTTCAGGGATAGAATTCTTTCCCTTTTGTTCTTTATTCCGACTCCCTTTTGTTCTTGCTACTGATGGTGGTTATAAATCTGTGAACTGGTCACCATCTTCAGTAACAGGGACATTGTCAGACGGACTAGACTCTTGCGGAACTTCTCCATTCGCTGATGTCCGATTGTTACTGTCAACATCTAATTCACTGGTTTCCTTTCGTGCATTAACTTCTGGAAAAGCCGCCAGAACCATCTCAAAATTTTCGTCTGAGTAGCATCCTCTATTCACAATCTTTATTGCCTCATTGTAGAGTATAGTTCGTCTGTATTCAAGTGATGTTCCTCCTGTCTCTGATGTTTTGTAATCTTTGCGGTTGAAATTTGGATCCGTGACTGCATTTTTTGTATACCTTTGCAGTATATACTTTTTTGGGATCTTTTCCAGTCTTACGTGCTCAAAAACAGCTAGGACATAATGGCAAAATAACCCTGTAAAAATAGTTTTAACTTTTGCGTAAATTAAAAATAATCTGATTTAGCACATTTTTAAAAATACATTGATTGAGGTCAACTTCAATATGAATGGAAACTTAACTTCCACAGTTTAGTAAGTAAAATAACTTCAGTGAAGTCAACTTCAATACAGTTAACCTCCGTTGTTCTACAAACTTAACTTCCATATCTTTTTATTAAATTCATTTATTTACTTGGCATATTTTTTCTCCATGAATGCTAAATATTTTTAATGTATTCCTGATATTTAATCCCCTTTATTGTTTTTGTAAAACAAATTTTGCTAGAAAATCATTCGTGTAATTTCAATAAAAAAAGCAAATCAATAATTTGTTCGCGGCAACATATTCTCAGTAATGTTACTCAGATAATTTACCTGTATGCTCCTATAGTTTGCACTCGCACTCAAATCTGCCTTCTGTTTCATCCTCTAGCACACGGAACTCATGTCTCGACCAAGCAAATACCATGCTTTGGTTGTAGTGATGGATGAGGAAGTGTGTTGGGTTTTCCGAAGATGTTTTAATTCTGAAAGTTGTGCTATGATATAGGTGTTCTTTAAACACCGAGTACACTGCTCTCGTGTACTCCTTTAGTGCTTGTTCCTCAAATCCATATCTGGTCAAAGATTTCCTTGCACCCTGCATATGTAAACTAACATATCAGCCAATGCACTATGAGTATTGTTTTACATATTTTATCCTTTACTTAAAACATCTATTACAAACCCAACCTCTACAATTTTTTCTAATGTATACTTCAATTTTTTTATAAGTTAACTTCAGTAGTGTGACATACTTAACTTAATATTTATTGTAAGATAATTTCCATGTTGTTCAAACATAACTTAAATATGTATCCTTTACTTAAAAAATAAAGAAGCATGTTTCGATTTGTACCATCGATGCAAGTGTTTCTGCATTTTATGCTTCTCGCATTGTTTGTATACAACTATTTACTTGTTTCGCAAATATATGGAGATTATCTTGTTCCTTCACGAATCCTTTCTTCAGCACATGGTTCATGCTCTCACTTCTCTGTGTCGATGTCATTCTGGCGCAGAAAACATCCTTCCAATATGCCGAGATCCATGTAGTACTCTCGTTCCACAGGTTGATCATCACATTGATATCGTGCAGCCCGTACTTATCAATCAGTTCATGCCATGCTGCTTCAAATTCCGACGGCATTAGAGGATGGTTCAAAATCGCAGCTAGCTGCTCTTTCAGGTCAGGAAAAAGTCGGTAAAGCTTTCTCAGCGGAACTTTATGCTTTCTCATTATGTGCCATCTGATGGAGAGACTGTGGAAAAATTGCCGGTATAGCCTGCGCCATAGAGGGACACTTATCTGTATCCAACAGCAGTAACACTTTGTCAATTTTTTCACAATCAATATTATATTGAAATTCATATCAATATATAATAGCTAAGTTAGACATATCAACATGTAGTTAACTTCCCTAAAAATAGCAAGTGGACTTTCATGACAACATATAGTTAACTTCCAGATACTCAGCAAGCCAGAGATTTTTTCATATTAAAATAGCTACCTAACTCCCAATAGGCAAAGAAGTTGGCTTTTCATAAAAACAACTACCTAACTTTGTCATTTTTCCCCAATTAATATTATATTTAAATTATTCGTTATTCATATTAATTAATATATATCTAAGTTTGCCATAACAACAGCTAGTTAATTTCCTAAATCACAGCAAGTGAACCTTAGTGCAAACATATAGTTAACTTCCAAATGCAGAGGAAGCCACAGTTTTTATCATATAAAATAGATACCTAACTATCATAAGATAACAAGTTGGCTTCCATAAAAATAGGTACCTAACTTCCATAAGCAGAGCAAGAATCATCATTTTTCTTAATAAATAGATACATAACTTCAATGGACAGAACAAATGGACTTTCATAAAAATAGCTAGCTAACCTTTTTTTAAGGTTAATATTGACATACCTGTTAAAATACAAATTGGCTATTTCCCGCCCATGCACTTCAAGAATGTGCTGAATACCCATTTGAATGATTCTATGATTTCGTCGCCCATCAGCGCGACACCAAAAATGGTCGACTGCAAATGATTATTGACGCCAACAAAAACTGCAAGTGGCATGTGGTATATATTGCTCTGGTATGTTGTATCGAATGTGATACAGTCGCCGAAATCAACATATGCAGCTCTGCAGCTAGCATTTGACCAGAAAATATTTCTAATTGTGTTTTCTGAATCAACTTGCACATCAGAATAGAAATTCTCGTTTTCAGCTTTCATATCAGCAAAGAACTTGAATAGTTTCTGCACATCGTCTGCGTTGTCAAGGCGTGTATTACGCGCTTTCCTGCAAAATTTGTAGTTTATAAATATCAGTTATTGCCAGAGAATATGAGTTTCTATGATTTCTTTTTTGTTTTTTTCATGCGCTGATACTTACATGTTCTTTATTTCCTTGTCATGGCATGGTAACTTGTTGCATCCACCATTCATCCTAGGTAGGAATCCCATTATGCTAGACGTTGCTAAACTAGAGGTCTTTAATCAAATCCTGCAGCGTTGCGTCAACATGTTTGTGTGAATGCAAGAACACTTGCATTGATGGAGTTAACAGCAATAGGTGATTGTGTTCTAGGATTATATCCATCACAACACAGCTACCATCATCTCTCTCTCTTTTAATCTCATAAATGCTTTGCAGCCAGTTTTTTTGCTCACTTTATCCCGTTGTCTGTCAGATTCATCGAAACCTGTGTTGTGTGTTCCCTCGCAGACACATCGCAGATACCGCCGTCTCCTGTCACGTTGGGCTTTCTTAATGCCAAACCCAGTGTGCTTAGCATATGTGTTGTAAAACTGAAAAGCCTCATCAAATGTTTTGAATTCCTGGACAACTGTAGGTATGAAACTCTTTGGGAGCTCAGGTGCCTGCATATGTTTCCCAGGCATAATATGCCAGTCACTATTAGTTTTATTATCTTCTCTAAGTAACGAAGATAAAATAAACAACATTTTTCATTTTTCACCATATCTAGAATGCTATTTTTTTTTGTTATTTCATAATTAATTGAAACAATTATTTTTTACAGGCACTCACATGTGTGTATGATTGTAGAGGAGTTGGTGTTTCTTCATGCCCATGTTTGATGGGGCAAGGTGGCGTGACAACAGCTACATGAAGCAAAGGATCTTTCAGAGGCATATGATTTGATGAAGTCCCATTTTTATGCATTGCATCATTCTCAGATTTACCATCTGGCCTCGTATCCTTTGATGATCTTACTGGCATCTTTGATTTGATCTGTACATCTGATGTTTTCTTCTCAACTTTATTATGTGCACATCTTGACTCTCGACTGTTACTTTGCATTGCCCTTCGTGGAAGACGAAAAATGGATCTGTAACAACAGTTGGCTCATTGCAGCGTACAAGTGAGCGTGGTTTTTTTTGGACCAGACCACATCATGATCTCATCGTCATTGGAGTGGTTGTCCGATGAGTCTGGAATTGACCTAACTGCTTCTTGATGGAGAATTAACTGCCCAGTGTTGATTCCTGAGTTACCATAAATGTGAACAATGTCGACATTGTCTGCATCTACTACTTTCTGCCTCTTGTGGTGCATATGATTCCTAGCTACAACACTTGGATTTCTTGAAACACCACTTGACAGATTCACATCCACACTGTTCTGCACTGATGTAGACTTGGCAATGGGATTGGGGCATGCTCTGCTACCATCTTGTCGTCTTGGAAGACGCATCATAGGTTCAAAACGACCTATAGGCTCATCACATATCACAGGAGAACGTTTACGCTTTGGTGGGCCAGACCAGCAGTATATTTCTTCACCTCCATCTACTATCTTTTCAACCATATCATTGTTTCCATGGGCCATTTTTAGATGTGTATCTGTTTCAAAAATCTGCAGAGAAAAAGACACAGCATGTGTTAATTTTATTGAACACCTAACTTTCATATTCCCTAGTAGCTAACTTCCATACATGAAATTAGTTAGCATCATTTTTTTTGTCATCACTGATCAAGCACATGTTGTTTTTCAACATCCCAACCTCCACAGTTTACCATTGCTAACTACCATATATGAACAGTTTTGTTCCAAAGATTTTTTGGTGGTGCAACACATTTCATATTTTCACAACAACCAAAATCACCCTAGTTGAACATAGTTAACTCCCATGCAAACATAATTAGTGGAGTTTACATTAAAAGATTTACTCTATTTTTTATACCTGAAATCTTTGGTCAGAAAAGCTTGAGATTTCTTTTTTAAAATCTGTTTCTACTTTCTCAATTACACAATTAGTCACTATTTCAACTTCAGTATTGAACACCCCAGTCGCAAGCAGAACCTGCAGCACATGTAACCATAATTAACTTCTATCAATTTAACATCTTAACTCCCACAATTTTTTTAGGAGTAACACAGCTGCAATACCAAATACTGCTAGTTCACTTTCTGTTTTTTCAGAGTCTAAGTGAACCCACACAATAGTGATAATCAACTTTAAAACACAAGTAACCATAATTAACTTCTCATACTATAACATGGTAACTCCCAAAAAATCCTGACCTGACCCAGTAATGTTTTTTCTGAAACTACATTTGACACGTTCAGTTAATTCCCAAAAAACCACCACAAAACAAACACATCAGTTATTTTTTACAAGGTTTCATTAATTTTACAAGACAAATTTAAGCAGTTAACTAGAAGAAGTTTGCAAGGTGCTAACCCCCATCATGTGCTAACTACCATGGATTGTTTCAATTAACTTCCAAAAAAACACGAAACCAGACACCCTAGTGATTTGCAAGTTCCTCTTAGCTCACCACAATATTCTAGCAGTTAACTAGCAGAATTTACGACAGTTAACTAGCAAGATTTGTGGCAGTTAACTAGCAGGATTTTAGGCACACCTCAGATTTTTGCAGGGACACCCCTTTCCGCCTGATAGGTGCCATGAATACCGGCGGTATCTCGCCTGCACCGATGCGGCAGATGGTTGGTGCCCTCGCCGGGGAATCCGGCACCTCCTCCTCGCGTGTGCTGCTACTGCAGCTCGCTCGCCTGCGCCGGCACACCCTAGAAGAAGGTCGTTATGTCGGGAACTATCAACACCCGGATTTTTCAATCCTAGATGCCTGTTATGCCATACATCGCAATCCCAGGATTACCATTTTTGCGAGACATAACAGAATTGGATACCATAGTACATCATCCATTACAAACGATACATAAGTTCTTACACAAATAGGGATCTCATGATCCAGTTCTTAATACAACATCAAGCAGCGGAATACGTAATAATAACGGTAGCGTAGGCGAAGCTCCATCTTCGGGGTCACAGGCAATGCTGACGATGGGAGATGATCCTAGTTGTCGTAACCTTCCTGGGGTCCATCTTCCAGGTACTCCTCTTCATAGTCTGGCCATGGGAATAGCCAGGGACAAAGCCATGAGTACTCTTTAAGTACTCGCAAACTAATACTAATAGGAAAATGGGGTTTTTGGATAATAGGACACTAGGCTCTAGGGTTGTTTTGCAAAAGCCAGATTTATCTCTACTAAGCTCCAAAGCTAGTCACAATTGTATAAATCCTAAGCGGGAACTTGTATTTCATATCACAACTCTGTTGTGGTCAAGTCAAAGTCTCAATTCATCTCACATGTCATTTTGAAAAGTCTGACGGGGGAACAGTATGGCCACTCCAGCTGTCGATAACCGCGGACGCGGCTATTCGAATAGTTTGACACTCTGCAGAGATTGTACACTTTCACCACAACATTCGATACATCCGTTAGGAACAAATCCTGAATTCACCATACTCAGTATGCGGATAATCAATCATAACCTTTCGATTACACGCCCTAGTATAAGCACCTCTCCTGTGAGTTTGGCCTCCCAACCATGACCAACTGTCATCTTGGGTACTGCACAGGTGGACAATCTTCACAAGGTAGCCTCAGCTCAGACCTTGGCCGTGAGGGAACTAATACTAAGGAATATAAGTTTCTAGTCAAGCCCTACCCAATATTCGGGTATTGTGGTTGTACGATAAAATTGGAATGGTATCGCATCCGGACAACCATCAGTTTTTTAAAGGTCTAAGGCTCATGCCTCAACGTTTTTATCACTAAAATTCTCAAGTGTTTGGAAACACATGTCCAAAACATTTCAATAGAATGATCCATCATTCCAAGGTTTTCATAACCATTTTTCCACCAAGTATTCCCATCTAAAGTTGATCAAGTTTTATGCTTAGCACTAGCATCTACAGGTGGGGGTAGTACTAATGAGGGGTGGTAACTAGTGGAGTTTCAACTAAGTACAACCTCATGTCTTAGGCTGATGTCAAGGTTTCTAACTTAGGCCAAATTTTATGCTCTTTATGCAACCTTCAGCATCTTTCCAAGATCTACCAGTCACTTAAGTAAACTCTAAGTAAGCTTTGATAAAGAAATAGAGTAAGAAGCTTGCAAGTAAAACTAGGATTGGTTTATCAAGTGGGTGTGATCACATATGCTTAAGGCATATAGTAGGTATAGTAACAAGTATGGGCTTGCATAGGTATAGTCCCAGCTTGCACAATATCAGTATAAGCTTGCTAAATTGCAAGTGTTAGCTCGCAGGGTTACTAGCTTGCACATTCACTAGTAGTATTAGGCTCGCCTTGTGCAGAGCAGTGGTTGAAGTTCTCCTCGGCTTCTTCTTCGTAGTATCCTCCTTCTTCCTCGTATCCTTGGTCGGTACTAGCGTCTATGAATAAATACGAGGTACACAATCACCAAACAATACTTAACTACTTGCAATCATCACACACAAGGGTCCTATGGATGATCTAGCATCCTCCCTAACATTACAAGGTTAAGGCTTGATTTAATTCCTTTTATTTTTAGAAAAGTAATTTCTACTCATTGAAAAACTACTTAAGATTTAATATTCTCCAAACCCAACATGGGATCATGTTGACACATGTCATCACCATATATTGTAGTCCATGGGAATGTGATTTAAAGTGGTGTCACAATTTAATAAGGTTTTACCCTTTTATTTTAATTAATTAAAGTGGCTAGAAATGCTTATGTAGCATTCTTTTATTCCTTGAACATTATTTCTGCAAGTAAACCTATATATTTTTATATATTCTGAAAGGTATGGTTAAATGTGATTTTTCAGAGTTGGAATCAACTCAAAAGCTATTATGGTTTAAATTTGAAAAATGTTTGAATGCAGAAAAGCTTCTGCCTTGTTATTTTTACCATGGATGATCTATAGATCCAAATGACTTGAATCCAATGGGCTTGGATTCAGCATTCACAAACCTTTCCAACAAAATTGGTTTCATTCAATTTGGTGCACTGAATCAATCTGGGTTGATTTTTGAAGTTGGGTACAGAAGTGTGTTTGAATTGAAATAGAAAAAGGTTTAATTTGAATAACTGGGCTGCGCGGGAAAAGTTACTGGGCCGGCCTGCTAAGCGCAGTGCTCCCGCGGGCTGCTTAAGTGGGTGTCCCCACTCGTCAGTGACACGGGGCTGGGCGAAGCGGTATGGAGCGACGTGGATCGTTCGATCTAGTTCTAATCTAACGGTTGGGAGTCATCGTCGACGCGAGACAACTCCGGCGAGAACGAAACCTAGCGCGGACAGTGAGGGTCGCTGGGGGCTCACTGGGGTGCTGGCAAGGGTCGGCGAGGCGGGCGAACGACGCAGTCGACGACGGTGAACTCAGGGGTGGTCGCGGCATCTCCTGGGGCGGCTCCAATCGCTGGCTCCCTTCTTCTCCGGCAGCGGCAGGCTCCAGTGAAATTCCGGCGAGGTGGTGCTCGCCTTGCTCTGAGAATGGTGTGGCACGATCAGTGAGGAGAGGGGAGTGAGGTGGTGTGAAGAAATCGTGTGGGGGTGGCCTCTATTTATAGTCGAGCGAGGGGACCGTCGGGGCGCACGGTGAGCTCGTCGGGGGCGAGGTTACAGGCGGCTAAAGGCATGGGCAAGGGTAGGGGACGGTGCGGTGTCTCCTGGCGATGCTCAACGACATGGTCTCAAGGCATGGGGCGGTGTGGTTTGGTCTGGAACGAACGGTGCTCAGCGCGGCAGAGGCGGCGTCTTCGACGGCGGGCGGTGGCTATACGTCACGGGGCGGCAAACGGGGATGTCTGGCAGTCTCCTGGGTCGGTGGGGATTGTGTATGCACGCGGCGAGGGCGGCACGCGGTCTGTGGGTGATGGTCGAGGGTGGCGCTCTGGCGCATGCTCGGCATGGTCTGGGCGCGGCTTGTGTGCGTGGTCCAGGGCTTGGCAACGCTCGCGGCTGGGACAGTGAGTGGCGGTGGACGGTGGGCTGCCTCCCAGACATGCTGGCTAGGCTTGCTGCTGCTCCTAGCTTGCTGTCGACTATGGGGTGGCAAGAGGGTGCTCGGCTATTCACCATTGATGACAATGGCAAGCTCACAGTGGTGCTAGTGCCTGGCTAATCTTCCTAGATGATCTACTGAGTTGTGTGTGAGCTAAATGGGGAACCAGTTAGGCAAGAATCACTGCTCACAATAGTGTTTGATGTTTGTTTGATTTGTGTCTGCAACCTGTTTGATGAAATGGCCGCATGAAATCAAGTTTTGAATTTTGAAATGATTTTTGGTGGGTTTGCTAGATTGGTGCTGGTGAGTCTGCAGATGCTTGGGTTTTGAAAGTTGAGCTTGTTTGAGTAGTTTTTGAAAAAGTGGAATCTTCCCATATGATAAAGATTCAATTTTGAATTGTCATTTAAACTATGCATTTGAAAGTTTCTGGATGATCACAAAGTGGGCCTTGATACCTTGTTATGAGTACATTCAAGGGGTGCAAAGATCCAGAAAAGTTTCTGTTAGGTTCTGAAAGTTTGAGACAGCCAAAGTAGGCATGGGAGTTAAATTGGCCAAAATTACCATTCATTTCATATATGTGTTTTGATTTACTTGTCTTTAGAAAAGGTGTGGAAAATGTTTTAGATGATGTTTATTTCACCTAAGAAACATTTTACAAGCAATGAAACAAACAAACAAGGTGGTTTTAAAGGATTTCAAAATCCATGCATACACATATGCATGCATTCATGATTTCATTTAGAAAAGTTTTTGTTAACCCTAATTTTGATGATTAGAATTTGATGATCCAAGCTTAGTATTTTTGGGATGTTACAGGAACAAGATGGAAGCTCCGGAGCCTCCTCCCTCGCGTCGGCCTCCACCGCCGCTCGCTCGTCGGCGTCGGTGCAACCCAGAAGAAGGTCTTTAGCTCGGGAAAAAGCGGGGAAATTTGGCGCCTACTCCCTCGCGTCGGCCTTCGCCGCCGCTAGCAACTCCGGCGCCTCCTCCCTCGCGTCGGCCTCCGCCGCCGCTCGCTTGTCGGCGCCGGCGCAGGTCTCCGATCGTGGGGTGGGGCTTTGAAGGAAGGGGGCGTGGTCGGGGCGTCCGGGTCGGAGACGTCCGGGATGTCCGGGTCCGGGTCGTGGTCGGGATGTCCGGGTCGTGCTAGTTTTGGGTTAACAAAAACTTTCCAAAAAGTAGGTGGTTCCTAGATAGTTATCTAGGAACCACTTAAGGGGGTGTTTCTGAATAGTCCATATATATATATATATATATATACATATTCGATGCAGTGAACCTTCTTGCACTCCGTGATATGTAGAGAACCATGATTTGTATTTCTTGCCCTCGATCTATAATAGTATGATTGGAATACAGACTCAAATGAAGGAAAATAAGCTTGGCTCCAAAAAAAAATTAAAAAAATCATCATTGTTTCTTTTGAGATATTAAAATCATATACTTGACATACTTCGTTCAAATTAATTTGACTAAAAGTTCGCCCCGTTGCATGTAGCTTTGCTACCGTTTTAGAAATATACTTCACTAAAAGTTAGTGGAAAAAGTTGTGGTTTGACCTATACACTTTCTAGGATTTTGTTAAGCCCTACCATGTGGATGCATCCAAGTGGCTAACATAATTGTTTTGGGCATGTTTTCGAAGTTTTTTCTTCAAGAACCCATATAAGATTTGTGTGTCATTGTATTAAGCTTGAAAAGGAGAGAGTTTGTTACATTGCCTATGAAAGGCAAACCAGCACATGGAGCGAGCCATCATGGGTTGGCCAGGCCACATCTAGCATGGTAGGCCAACTGCCAGAGCCTATTCTACCCTTTCTAAAGTTTTACACCTACAACTCATTGAGAGTCCTTACTCCTCACAAATGCTAAGGACCTATGAGGCAGATGATGGCAACGAGTTGAACACCCAAAGTTATAACTTGTAGGAAACTTGCAAGGTAGCAGTTCAAACTTGGTCGCAATTTGTGGACACTGATGTTATTCCAATATAACTTTGTTAGAAAACCCAACCATGGTATCTGCTAAAATGATACTTCAAATGTTTACCTTTTACAGTTTACTAACATCTTGCTTGTAAATAAGGTGCATATGTAAGTAACTTCGTTATATGAGGAACTATTTCAATGCATCGGTACATTTTCATTCATTGGAATCTCCAATATACCCTATGCTAAAGAATAATTATTTAATTTTTGGTCCCCCTCCAATCTCAACATAATGAGATCGAGGGTAGACCTAGGTGATCACAGTGACATAGTGTACTTTATTATTGAATATATTTTTGTAGCTATATTTTTTTGTATGAGTGAATCCCTACCAAAATCCTATACACAACTATGATCTTTGGGAAGAAACTCATCGGCTTTCTTTATTTAAATGATAATCTAGAAAATGTTATTCTAATCGGTCTTGGAATTAGGTTGTCCATTTATATGATATTGATCTTCCATGTTTCCGCTTGTGTCTCCCATGTTTTTCACTCTGCATGGTCAATCCTGACTAGAGTGAAATTGAAAATATGACCCTTAAGGTTTTGGATGATAAATGATAATAAAATCAAGGAACTAGAATTTGACTAAGTGTTGTAGGTCTTAGTTTTACCGGTATTCTGATCAATATGACCCCTTATAATTGACAAAACTAAAGGTTAACTAGGATATGTAATTTATATTTCTCTGATTCAATGGCTATTTGGCAAGTAAGAGGATTCTCATCTGTTGCAAAATTAAATCGAAAATAATTTCTCAAAGATCCAACATTCTCTCTTTCTCCATACAATCATCTTCCTAGAACCACCATACATGACCTGCTAGGAACCACCCGATCAGTGAGAATGATAGACTCGCAGGAAAACACACTCCTGACACTTCAGGTTTCTTCCGGTATTCCGCGTGGATTCACTCACCAGAACCACTGAGCATGTCTTGTAGGGGTTCGTAGCATGGAAAACAAAAAAATTCTATCGCATGCACACAAATAAGCCAAGATCTATCTACTAGATTGTAGCAACGAGTCGATAGAAGCACTCACCCTCGAAGATTCCAAAGCGGTTAACAAGAGCAGATTCTCATGGGTGATGTAGTTGTACACTTGCCGATCTCAAGATCGCATAGACGATCCTTCCGGTGCTGCATTCCAGCAGCGCTTCCGCAGTCGGTCACACGTTCGGTACTCGATGAAGACCTTCCTCTCCCTTGTTCCAGCAGACAGCAGAGGTTGTAGTTCTCCCCTCGCGATTCCGGCAGCACGACGGCGTGGTGTCGGAAGTAGAGGGAAGATCCCGCAGGGCTTCGCCTAAGCCGGTGCGAGTTATGGTGGATCTAGGGTTTCCCGGTGATCTAAGGTTTAGAAGACCGGGAGGAGGAGGAGGTGTCGGCGGCGGCTGGCGGCGGCGGCTTGGGTGTGGGAGGGCTAGGGCTTGTGTGTTTGGGGCAGCCCTCCCCCTCTATTTATGAGAGGGGGGCAGCCTTGGGAGGGGTGGGTTTGAATCCAAACCCAAACCCAAGTTGGATTGAGAGAAGGACTCTTTCCTTCTTTCACTAGGAAACCATTGTTCCAGTTTGACTTTTCAAATTTTCTGTTTGACTTTCAATTTAGAGCTTTAATTCTCTCTTGCAAATCTCCACACCAAGTGACCTAAGATATGATCCAATCATTCCACTTACCCATGACACATTCATGGACCATTCCCCTTCCGGATCGGTGAACCTTCTAGACCCTTCTAGAACCTCTCCGATGAGAACATCGGAATCTTTCCCGAACTCCGGAATCGGACTTTCCATATATGAATCTTATTCTCCAAACCATTCCGGATCTCCTCGTGATATCATGGATCCCATCCGAGACTCCAACAACATTCGGTATCCCTACTAACATTCCATATCTACTAAACAACATCGAATCCTTAAGTGTGCCTCCCTATGGTTCGTGAATTATGCGGACATGACCGAGACACTTCTCCGATCAATAACCAATAGAGGAATCTGGAAATTCATATGGCTCCCACATATTTCTATGATTACTTTGCAATCTAATGAACCACTTACATACGATACTAATTTCCCTTTGTCTCACGATAGTTTACTCATCCGAGGTTTTGATCGTCGGTATCTGTGCATACCTAGTTCAACCTCATTACCGATAAGTACTCTTTTCTCGTTCCCGTGATATGTGATCCCTTGTGAGCCAGTCACATGCTTGCAAACAATTTGGATGACATTCCACCGAGAGGACCCAGAGTATATCTATCCGTCATATGGATGGACAAATCCCACTCTTGATCCATGTGCCTTAACACACACTTTCCGAACACTCAATGCCACCTTTATAGCCACCCAGTTACGGTGTGGCGTTTGATGTCATCAAAGTATCCTTCCGGTGATAGTGATTAGCATGATCTCATGGTCGAAGGAATTAGGTTTCTATGTATCAAAAAGCTTATAGCAAATGAACTATTGAAATGACTCGATCTTTATGCTACGCTTATCTATAGGAGTATGTCCATCATACCATTCTCCTAATGATATGATCTCGTTGTTAACAACATCTCAATGTTTATGATCGGGAAACCATGATCATCTATTAACCAACAAGCTAGTTTAACAAGAGGCTTTACTAGGGACTCTAATTTAGTTTACAAATCACACAAGTTTTAATGTTTCCGGTTAATACTGTTATAGCATGAATGTAAACATTTATCATAAACACAAAGATATAATAATAACCACTTTTATTATTGCCTCTAGGGCATATCTCCAACATGTCTTAGTCCTCATCATGGAAGTCTTAGTATAGTCCCGATATTTTCGAGCAAGCTATCTCGGAACCTTCAAGGTGGGACTTAGAGGTTTCTATCCAATTTGTTTTCCAATGGGTGTCTGTCAAGGACAAACCTTCTGAGCAAGTATTTCTCTAGAACTACTGGGCATGTTGTATTTTTCCTATGACATTACATGGTGTTTTTATGCTAGAACCTTCGAGACTAGTACCTCTGGGGTATTGTGGTTTCTGGAGGTGTTGCTAGTATCTTGTCCGCAGCCGGTGATGGTTGACATAGTTAACCAGATCATCTTAATGGTTGCATAAAGAGCATAAAACTTGTACTAAGTTAATTAAGACATAAATGAGTATAAAATTTTAAGCGATCAACTTTCGAGATTCTTCGTAAAAATTGACCTATCAAAGCGAAAGTGTCCCAATAGTAGGTAAGGCAAATAATGCTGAAAGATTCACTTGGGAGATCCACAATTGTGTGGATACACCGTACAATTTTTCATAAGACCCTAACTAGGCAGAGTATAAGCTGGATAGGGACCAATATTCTATTTATAAAAATCAAGAAATACTTTATAAGGCAGTTTAGAGACCATTAGTAAACCCTAAGGGGGAGAGTAAACAATTTGTGGAAGTATTGTTATCTGACTTTCCAAGTAAAGGTTGGAGAGGAAATACTAACCTATGCCAACATTAAGCCTTATTTTCATAAGGTTAAAAGAAAATCATAATTATAGAAGTACTTCAGATAGTAACAAAAGGTTGTCTAAAAGCCTGATAAGGTAAAAGCTTAAAGTAATAAAATGGAATAGTCCTAACAGACTAATTCAAAAAGAAACAACTCTTAAGTTATCCTTAAGAGGTAATAGAGCACATCCATTTGGGCATGTGTAGAGCACAAGAAATTTAAATGGGTATGGATTAAATGTGTTCAAATCCAATCTTCGGAAGGACTACCAGTACAACTCATATAATGATAGATCAAAGATTAGTCTTTTGGCCTCAATTATTGACTAAATTAAAACCTGTTTTAGTGAGACTTCCTAGACCTTACAAAGTAAGAAAGTTCGATGATTAAATAAAAGAAGTTGAATTAGGATACCTATATAGGTTAAGGAACTAAAGAAGAGACCCCAGATTGAGGATTTTGTAATAAGGATATATCCCTAAGGGATTAAAATAAAAAGAATTTAGAGTATTGGAGACACCAAGTTAAAGATTGTTGAGCATGATGAGGATTCAAGGAAAAGATTTGGATATGGGATATTACAATTATTCTCATTGAGGTAACCATGGAGTTGAGACATATCGTAATCATTGCAAGACAATTCCTTACTCCGAAACGTGAGAGTATACGAACTTCGAGGATGAAGTTTATTTTAAGGGGGAGATTCTGTAGCATCCCAGCATTAGAGCTTAGAAAAAAGCTGAACCCATATATGTGCATTGCATTCATGCATAGAAAATCCGAATAATTTTCGCGCTTTTGAATAAAACTTGTTAAAGTGATTGAAGATTATCTTAACTTGATGGAATTAAAGTAGATCATCAAGATGACTGCGATAAGTTTCAATATGACCTTTGCTAAAACCTTATTTTGGGTAAGGGAGATTTGATCTAAGGGTAGATCAAATGTAATAAAAGTTAAACCCTAATTCATTACTTAATGGATTATATTTGTGTAACATCCCAAAAATACTAAACTTGGATAATCAAACTCTAATCATCAAAATGAGGGTTAACAAAAACTTTTCTAAAATAAAAATAGGAAAGCATGCATGGTGTATGCATTTCATTTGGAATTCTTTTGAATTGCCTTGTTTGTGTGTTCCTTTGCTTGTAAATGGATTCTTAGGTGAAATAAACATCATCTAAACAATTCCCAAACTTTTCTCAAAGACAAGTAAATCAAAACAAATAAAATAAGGGAATGGTCATTTTGACCAATTTAACTCACATGCCTACTTTGGTTGTCCCAAACTTTCAGAACTTAACAGAAACTTTTCTAGATCCTTGCACCCCTTGATTGTACTCATAACAAAGTATCAAGGCCCACTTTGTGATCATCCAGAAACTTTCAAATGCAGAGTTTAAATGACAGTTCAAAATTGAATCTTTATCATATGAGAAGATCCCACTTTTTCAAAAACCACTCAAACAAGCTCAACTTTCAAAACCCAAGGATCTGCAGACTCACCAGCACCAACCTAGCACACCCACCAAAAATCTTTTCAAAATTCAAAACTTGAATTCATGCGGCCATTTCATCAAACACCTTGCAGATACAAATCTAACAAAATCAAAACACTGTTTTGAGCAGTGAATTGAGCCTAACTTGTTCCCTCTCTGGACACCACTAGCCTTAGTAGATCATCTAACAATCTTAACTAATCACTATCACCACTTTGAGCTTGGCAATGTAATCAATCGTGAACAGCCGAAGCCACCCATGCCACCCCAGTGTAGACAGCAAGCTAGGAGAAGCACCAAGCCTAGCCAGCATGTCTGGGAGCAAGCCCATGCCTCACCGCCCCCTCTCGACCAGCCCTGCCTCGAAGACACCGACCAGAGTACCCAGGAACGCCGCGCCCGTGCCTCTGTCAACCATGCCGAGCATGTGCCAGAGCGCCACCCTCGACTGAATCCCATAGACCGCGCGCCGCCCTTGCCGCATGCATACATGATCACCACCGTCCCAGGAGACCGCCAGACATCCCCGTTCGCCACCCCATGCCTCACGGCCACCGCTCGCCGTCGAAGACGCCGCCTATGCCGCGCAGAACGTCGAGCGTTCCAGACCGTTTTCCACCGTCCCTACACGCACATTAAAGCCGTAGAGCATCGCCAGGAGACCACCGATCGATCGCCACCGCCGGCCATGCCTCTAGCAGCCCGTAGCCATGTCGCCATCGTTGTCTGCCCATCCCGTTCGGTCTCGACGTCGCGACTATAAATAGAGGCCACCCCCAGCCGAAATGAGCACACCATCTCACTCCCCTCTCCTCACTGATCATTCCACCCAGTTCCCGGAGCAAGGCGAGCAGCGCATCGCCAAAATTGCACCAGAGCAGGCCGCCTCTGGAGAAGAAGGGCGCCGTCGATTTCGTCCACCCCAGGAGCTGCCGCGACCACCCCTGAGTTCGCCGTCGTCGACTTCGTCGTTCGCCCGCCTCTCCGACCCTCGCCTGAGCCCCGGTGAGCCCCCAACGACCCTCACCTGTCGCGTTAGGTTTCAGTCTCGCCGGAGTTGCCCGACAAGGACGACGACCCTCAGCCATTGGATTAGACTTAGATCGTGTGGCCGATATTGCCCCGTACCACTTCGTGTTTAAAGATCCACTGACTGGTGGAACCCCCTGTCAGCTGAGCCCCACGCCGCGGAGTGTCACTGGGCCGGCCCGTTAACAGTTCCCGCGCAGCCCACTCGTTTGAATTTAGATTTTTCTATTTAGATTCAAACTCAATTCTGTACCTAGTTTCAAAAATCAACCCAGCTCGATTCCGTGAACCAAATTGAATGAAACCAATTTTGTTAGAAAGGTTTGGAAGTGCTGAATCCAAGCCCGTTGGATTCAAGTCATTTGGATCTATAGATCATCCATGGTAAAAATAACAAGGCAGAAGCTTTTCTAGTCATTTGAGTTGATTCCAACTCTCAAAAATCACATTTAACCATACCTTTCAGAATATATAAAAACATATGGGTTTACTTATAGAAATAATGTTCAAGTCATAAAAGAAGGCCACATAGACATTTCTAGTCACTTTATTTAAATGAAATAAAAGGTTAAATCTTATTAAATTGTGACACCACTTTAAATCACATTCCCATGTACTAAAATATGTGGTGATGACATGTTTCAACATGATCCCATGTTTGTTTTGGAGAATATTAAATCTTAAGTAGTTTTTCAATGAGTAGAAATTACTTTTCTAAAAATAAAAGGAATTAAACCAAACTTTAATCTTTTAATGTTAGTGATGATGCTACATCATCTATAGGACCCTTGTGTTTGATGAATGCAAGTAGTTAAGTATTGTTTGGTGATTGTGTACCTCGTATTTATTCATAGACGCTAGTACCGACCAAGGATACGAGGAGGAAGGAGGATACTATGAAGAAGAAGCCGAGGAGAACTTCAACCACTGCTCTGCACAAGGCAAGCCTTACTAATCAAGTTGACCTATGCAAGCTATAAACCTTGCAAGCTAACAATTTCAATTTAGCAAGCTTATACTGATACTGATGCAAGCCAATACTTGTTTGTCACCATGCCAACTATATGCCTTTAGCATAGATGATCCTACCCACTTGATAAACCAATCCTAGTTTTACTTGCAAGCTTTATACTTTATTTCTTTATCAAAGCTAGTACTTAGAACTTACTTAAGTGAATTGTAGATATTAGAAAGATAATTGAAGGTTGTATAAAGAGCATAAAATTTGGCCTAAGATAGATAATCTTTTTGTCATCCTAAGGCATGAGATGAACTTAGTTAAACTCCACTATTTTACCACCCCTCCTTAGTACTTACCCCCACTTGTAGATGCTAGTGCTAAGCATAAAACTTGATTAACATTAGATGGGAATACTTGGTAAAAATGGTTATGAAAACCTTGGAGTGATGGATCATTCTATTGAAATGTTTTGGACATGTGTTTCCGAACACCTGATGATTTTGGTGATGAAAATGTTGAGGCATGAGCCTTAGCCCTTTATAAAACTGATGGTTGTCTGGATGCGATACCATTCCAATTTTATCGTACAACCACAATACCCGAAGATTGGGTAGGGTTTGACTGGAAACTTATATACCCTAGTATTAGTTCCCTCATGGCCAAGGCCTGAGCTGAGGCTACCCTGTGAAGATTGTCCACCTGTGCAGTACCCAAGATGACAGTTGGTCATGATTGGGAGGCCAAACTCACAGGAGAGGTGCTTATACTAGGGCGTGTAATTGAAAGGTTAGGATCGATTATCCGCATACTGAGTATGGTGAATTCAGGATTTGTTCCTGACGGATGTATCGAATGTTGTGGTGAAAGTGTACAATCTCTACAGAGTGTCAAACTATTCGAATAGCCACGTCCGCGGTTATGGACAGTTGGAGTGGCCATACTGTTCCCCCGTCAGATGTTTTCAAAATGACTTGTGAAATGAATTGAGACTTTGACTTGACCACAACAGGGTTGTGACATGAGATACAAGTTTCCACTTAGGTGTTATAAAACCTTAACTAGCATTAGTTGCTTACAAACTTAGTAGAGATAAATCTGGCTTTTTGCAAAACAACCCTAGAGCCTAGTGTCCTATTATGAAAAACCCCTTTCACTTGTTAGTATTAGTTTGCAAGTACTTAAAAAGTACTCATGGCTTTGTCCCTGGCTATTCCCGTGGCCAGACTATGAAGAGGAGTACCTGGAGGATGGACCCCAGGAAGGTTACGACAACTAGGATCATCTCCCATCGTCAGCATTGCCTGTGACCCCGAAGATGGAGCTTCACCTACGCTACCGTTATTATTACGTATTCCGCTGCTTGATGTTGTATTAAGAACTGGATCATGAGATCCCTATTTGTGTAAGAACTTATGTATCGTTTGTAATGGATGATGTACTATGGTATCCAATTCTGTTATGTCTCACAAAAATGGTAATCCTGGGATTGCGATGTATGGCATAACAGACATCTAGGATTGAAAAATCTGGGTGTTGACAAGTTGGTATCAGAGTCATCCTGACCATAGGAGACCCTAGTTAGACTGGATGTTTGAATCAAAAACTTAGTTTCAAAACCAAAGAAAACAAATATTTACAGAAACCTATTCTCCTTCTTATCTCTTTGATTCTTTCCTAAAAATTCATGTTCCTCAAAAACTCTTGCAAAATACATAAAATTTTGACACACTTGATCACTCTACTAACTTACTCATCCTATATTCTTATAGATGGACGTGAAGTACATCAAGTTTTATCAGTTGGGGAATGGAGGAGACCTTATCTTTGAGAGGGATTTGGACCAGCTTTCGGAACTTCTGGAGCGTCCGCACCCCGAGTTCTTCGGAGCTCAGCTCAATGATCAAGGAGGAGAAGATCTGTAGTGGCTAATTGTTGCAAGTCTCCAAGGAAAGATTGAACCTCCCACTGCTGAGGGAATTCAGTTTACCTTAAGAGAGAACAACTGGCTCGATGGACTTGCCAGGGCCATGCAGGAAGCTCTTTCCCGTCTGTGTGGGCAGAGTATCAACCAGATCAAGGGAACTCGCTTTGAGTTTTGCCCAAGGTGTGATGCTAATGGACAACCCCTGGAAGCCCCATACCACCCCGAACTGAAGACTCAATTGGACCACCTTAGCTTCATGATGTACGATCGACAACAGGAGTTGGATAACTGCCGTGACTACTCCAACCACAAGTCTGCCATCATCAAGACGAAGGATCAAACCATCGCCATGCTAGTAGAGGATCGCAAGTCTCGCTGCCGTCAGCTCGACAAGAAGGAGAGCATCATTGCCCGTCTTCACCACCGTATCTCATCTTTGGAGGAGACCATCCACGAGAGAGACATGCAGTTGGAGGAAAGGGAGAATGCCGAAGAGGATCTTCGTGGAGACCCCTACTCCTATCTCAGCGATGATGATGATTTTCTGGAGGATCAGGCTATGGACTTCTTCATCGATGAGGATGATTTCGCCTTCATCGATGACGATGAAGATGACGAAGCCACCGATTCCGAGGAGTAGTGGCACTTGAGCACTAGCGTAGTGAGTAGGATTCGGTCCCACTGTATCGTAGTTTCCAGAATGGTTCTTAAAACCATCTGTTTTTCTTTGTTGTGGTGTGTGTTGTACCGTGTGCTATGAATGAAAAGCGAGTTGCTAGAAAAATCGGAGTCAAACTTTAGAAACTTTTCAAAATCCCAGAACCTTAGAAATTTCCCTCTTTTCTCATGATCTATCTCAACCTTCAGATGCCACGCGGAGGAAGTGGTTCATCCCCGGACCCGATGTTGCAGATTCTGCAAATGTTGACCTCTGACCGCGAAGCTGAAAGAGCGGAACATCAAGCCAACCTAGCCACTCTACAATATATAGCTCAGCTATCCCACAACAACCAAGGCCACGGAAATCAGGACAACCATGGATCTAAGCTCAAGAATTCCCAGAATACCAACCCACCTGTTTTCACTAAGTCTGAAGAACCCCTAGACGCTGATGATTGGTTGCAAACCATGGAAAATAACCTAGAAGTCGTCGAAGTGGAAGCCAACTAGAAAGTTCTGTTCGCCACCCACTATCTAGCCGGAGATGCCAGGGCATGGTGGAACAGTGTTCGCGCAATGACCGGAGGCCAGATGATGACCTAGGAGGAATTCAAGGTCAAGTTTAGCAGAACCCATGTGCCACCAGGTTTGATCAAGAAAATGAGAGACGAGTTCAGAGAACTGAAGCAAGGAAGGATGACCGTAGTGGAATACTGTGACAAATTCTTGTCATTAGCTAGGTATGCCTCGGATGAGATCGACACCGAAGCCAAGAAGAAGGAGAGATTCTTGAATGGTCTGCATGATGAAATGCAGACAATGTTAGTCAATATCCCCGTTGCTGATATTGAAGCCCTTGTCCACTCGGCCATCCAAATGGAAGGAAAGATCAACCAAGCCAACGAGAACCGCAAGCGTCGCATGATGCACCAGCCAGGAACCCATCAGACCCCAAAGTATCGCCCTAACCCATCTCCCGGATTTGCCCCAAGAACCCACAGACCCCCGATGAACCGTCCGACCTATCCCAACCGTGGAAACCCTAGGCCCGGAGGAAATCACAAAAACCCCGGCAACTCTAGCGATTTCAACCGTGCCCCACCCAAGTTCAACTCCAACAATGGTGCCACCAACACCAATACTACCCTGAGGACTGGAAGCAATGTTGTGCCTGTAGTAGCCAAGGACAAGTCGCAAGTGACTTGTTATGACTGTGGAAATAAAGGCCACTATTCCAACGAGTGCCCCAACAAGAAGAATGCCGCAGCACCCAATGCCAATGCCCTAGCTCAGCAGCAGCATCGTGTTCATCCTGGAAGAAGGTTTGCCCCCGGGAATTCACTCAACCACAATGGCCGTCTTTTTCTCATGCATGCTGAAGAAGCTCAGGAAGCGCTAGACGTCGTGCTGGGTATGTTTTCTGTTAATTCAGTACTTGCAAGAGTGTTGTTTGATTCTGGTGCATCGCACTCATTTGTCACCGAAGAATTTGCATGCACTAGTAAAATTCAACCAACCAAACTGAAGCATGTCATGATTGTTCAAATTCCCGGATCAACCACCAAGGCTAGGCAAATTTGCAAAGCCGTCCCTATCCGAATCCATGGCATAGATTTTTATGCTAATATGATAGTACTCAGAACTAAAGGTTTGGAAGTAGTACTAGGAATGGATTGGATGTCCAAACATAAAGGATTGATTGACTGTGCCAAGAAAGCCATAACCATGACTAGTACATCCGGAATATCCATCGAGCATATATATGAAACCTTACCTCGCCAATTCAAGTGCAACAAGAGTATAGCCCAACCTACCATTGACCAAGTCCGGGTAGTCTGTGAATACCCCGATGTATTTCCAGATGTTTTGCCCAGTATGCCCCCAGATTGGGATATCGAGTTTATCATTGAACTAATCCCCGGAACTGGACCCATAGCCCAGAGACCATATAGTATGAACCCATCGGAATTAGAGGAACTGAAGAAGCAACTGGATTCCATGTTGGAAATTGGACTGATTCAACCAAGTGCGTCACCTTGGAGGTCACCTGTCTTGTTTGTGGACAAGAAAGATGGAGGTAACCGTTTATGTACGGATTATCGGAAGTTGAATGATGTCACCATCAAGAACAAATACCCCTTGCCCAAGATAGAAGATTTGTTTGATCAGTTGACCGGTGCCAAAGTGTTTTCTAAGATTGATCTTAGGACTGGCTATCATCAACTCAAGATTCGTACGGAAGATATTCCCAAGACTGCCTTTACCACTAGATATGGATTATACGAGTATACCGTTATGTCTTTTGGATTAACCAATGCCCCCGCTTATTTCATGAATCTCATGAATAAGATTTTTATGGACTTCCTGGATAAGTTTGCCGTTGTTTTCATTGATGACATTCTGATTTATTCCAAATCAGAAGAACATGAGCTACACCTAAGGACCATTCTTGGAACCCTTAGAGAGCATCAGTTGTATGCCAAGTTTAGCAAATGTGAATTCTGGTTACAGGAGGTAGGATTCCTCGGTCACATTGTATCAGCCGGAGGAATTGCCGTTGACCCTGCAAAGGTGAAAGATGTCGAAGATTGGAAAGCCCCAACCACTCAAACCCAAGTTCGTGCATTTCTCGGATTGGCGGGATATTACCGCAAGTTCGTAGAAGTATTATCGAGTATCGCGAGACCCATGACCCAATTGCTGAAGAAGGACAAGAAGTTTGAATGGACCGACAAATGTGAAGCGAGTTTTCAAGAACTCAAGAGGAGATTGATTTCAGCCCCAATCTTAAACATGCCGGATATCACGAAGCCCTTCGATGTGTATTGTGATGCATCCAAGATCGGTCTCGGATGTGTACTAATGCAAGAAGGCAAAGTTATATCTTATCTATCTCGACAACTGAAACAACATGAGCAAAACTATCCAACCCATGACCTCGAACTCGCAGCCGTAGTTCTAGCACTGAAGACATGGAGACATTACCTGATGGGAAATCGTTGTGAGATCTATATGGATCATAAGAGTCTGAAGTATATATTCACTCAGAAGGAGCTGAATATGAGACAGAGAAGATGGATTGAGCTAATCAAGGATTACGATCTGGCCATTCACTATCACCCTGGTAAAGCCAATGTGGTAGCAGATGCCCTTAGCAGATTACCGTGCCGCTTGAACTCCATGATCTTGAAGGAGCAACCAAGATTGCACAAAGAGATGGAAGATTTTCGAATGGAATTAGTAAGTGAAGGATTTTTGGCTAGCATAGAACTCCAGCCCACTTTGATCAGTCAGATTAAAGAGGCGCAGAAGGGAAATGCTAGTATCGACGGAATCAAGCGTCGTATTGGTACAGGCAAAGTACCCGGATTCACCGAAGACGAAGAAGGAGTTCTGTGGTACAAAGGACGCCTTTGTGTACCATCAGATTCTGAGTTGAAAGAAGTTATTCCGAAGGAGGCTCATGATACCCTTTATTCTATCCATCCCGGAGGAACTAAGATGTATCAAGATTTAAAAGAGCAATTTTGGTGGCATAAGATGAAGAGAGAAATCAGAAGGTATATCGCCAAGTGTGACATATGTCAGCGAGTCAAGGCAGGACATCAAAGACCCGCTAGATTGTTGCAACCATTGCAGATTCCGGAATGGAAATGGGATTCCGTTGGAATGGACTTTATCACTGGACTTCCTACTTCTAGTAGGGGAAATGACTCTATCTGGGTCATAGTGGACCGATTGTCCAAAGTCGCCCATTTCTTACCCGTCAAGACCACATATCAGAGTTCGAAGATAGCGAAGTTATACATCGCTAGAATAGTTAGTTTGCATGGAGTCCCCAAGAACATCGTATCAGATCGAGGAAAAGTTCAAGAAGGTTTAGGAACCCGCCTAGATTTCAGCACCGCATATCACCCTCAGACCGATGGACAAACGGAGCGAGTAAATCAAATACTCGAAGATATGCTGAGAGCATGTGTGTTAGAATATGGATCTAAGTGGGAAGACTGTCTGCCATTCGCAGAATTTTCATACAACAACAGTTATCAAGCTAGTTTGCAAATGGCCCCATTTGAATTTATGTACGGAAGAAAGTGTCGCACCCCTTTGAACTGGTCGAAAGTAGGAGAGAGTCAGATTTTCGGACCCGACATCCTACGAGAAGCAGAAGAGAAGGTTCACAAGATTTGTGAGCACCTCAAGACTGCCCAGTCCAGACAGAAGAGTTACGCCGACAAGAGACGTAGGGACCTCTCCTTCAACATAGGAGATTTTGTGTATCTGAAAGTGTCACCATTGAAGGGAATGCAACGTTTCCAACTCAAAGGAAAGTTAGGCCCCAGATATATCAGACCTTTCAAGATTTTGAACCGTCGAGGAGAAGTGTCGTACCAATTGGAACTACCTGAAGAGATGTCAGCCGTGCACATTGTGTTCCATATCTCGTTACTTCGCAAGTGTCTCTAAGTCCTCGAGAAGGCCGAAGTGTTCAAGAATATCGATCACCGGACCATAGAGATCAACAATGACCTGACCTATCCCGAAGTACCCATCCGTATTTTGGAAGAAGCTTTCAAAACTACCCGAACCCGAACAAGAAATTACAATGGGTATGGATTAAATGTGTTCAAATCCAATCTTCGGAAGGACTACCAGTACAACTCATACAATGATAGATCAAAGATTAGTCTTTTGGCCTCAACTATTGACTAAATTAAAACCTGTTTTAGTGAGACTTCCTAGACCTTACAAAGTAAGAAAGTTCGATGATTAAATAAAAGAAGTTGAATTAGGATACCTAATTAGGTTAGGAACTAAATAAGAGACCCAGATTGAGGATTTTGTAATAAGGATATATCCCTAAGGGATTAAAGTAAAAATAATTTAGAGTATTGGAGACACCAAGTTAAAGAGTGTTGAGCATGATGAGGATTCAAGGAAAAGATTTGGATATGGGATATTACAATTATTCTCATTGAGGTAACCATGGAGTTGAGACATATCGTAATCATTGCAAGACAATTCCTTACTCCTAAACGTGAGAGTATACGAACTTCGAGGATGAAGTTTATTTTAAGGGGGAGAGTCTGTAGCATCCCAGCATTAGAGCTTAGAAATAAGCTGAACCCAGATATGTGCATTGCATTCATGCATAGAAAATCCGAATAATTTTCGCGCTTTTGAATAAAACTTGTCAAAGTGATTGAATCTTCTCTTAACTTGATGGAATTGAAGTAGATCATCAAGATGACTGCGATAAGTTTCAATATGACCTTTGCTAAAACCTTATTTTGGGTAAGGGAGATTTGATCTAAGGGTAGATCAAATGTAATAAAAGTTAAACCCTAATTCATTACTTAATGGATTATGTTTGTGTAACATCCCAAAAATAATAAACTTGGATCATCAAACTCTAATCATCAAAATGAGGGTTAACAAAAACTTTTCTAAAATAAAAATATGAAAGCATGCATGGTGTATGCATTTCATTTGGAATTCTTTTGAATTGCCTTGTTTGTGTGTTCCTTTGCTTTTAAATGGATTCTTAGGTGAAATAAACATCATATAAACAATTCCCAAACTTTTCTCAAAGACAAGTAAATCAAAACAAATAAAATAAGGGAATGGTCATTTTGACCAATTTAACTCCCATGCCTACTTTGGCTGTCCCAAACTTTCAGAACTTAACAGAAACTTTTCTGGATCCTTGCACCCCTTGATTGTACTCATAACAAAGTATCAAGGCCCACTTTGTGATCATCCAAAAACTTTCAAATGCAGAGTTTAAATGACAGTTCAGAATTGAATCTTTATCATATGAGAAGATCCCACTTTTTCAAAAACCACTCAAACAAGCTCAACTTTCAAAACCCAAGCATCTGCAGACTCACCAGCACCAACCTAGCACACCCACCAAAAATCTTTTCAAAATTCAAAACTTGAATTCATGCGGCCATTTCATCAAACACCTTGCAGATACAAATCTAACAAAATCAAAACACTGTTTTGAGCAGTGAATTGAGCCTAACTTGTTCCCTCTCTGGACACCACTAGCCTTAGTAGATCATCTAACAATCTTAACTAATCACTAGCACCACTGTGAGCTTGGCAATCTCATCAATGGTGAACAACCGAAGCCACCCATGCCACCCCAGTGTAGACAGAAAGCTAGGAGAAGCACCAAGCCTAGCCAGCATGTATGGGAGTAACCCATGCGTCACCGCCCCCTCTCGACCAGCCCTGCCTCGAAGACACCGACCAGAGCACCCAGGAACGCCGTGCTTGTGCCTATGTCAACCATGCCGAGCATGCGCCACGGCGCCACCCTCGACCGAAGCCCACAGACTGCGCGCCGCCCTCGCCGCGTGCATACATGATCACCACCGTCCCAGGAGACCGCCAGACATCCCCGTTCGCCGCCCCATGCCACACAGCCACCGCTCGCCGTCGAAGACGCCGCCTCTGTCGTGCAGAACGTCGAGCGTTCCAGACCGTTTGCCACCGCCCCTACACGCGCATTAAAGCCATAGAGCATCGCCAGGAGACCACCGATCGATCGCCACCGCCGGCCATGCCTCTAGCAGCCCGTAGCCATGTCGCCACCGTCGTCTGCCCATCGCGTTCGGTCTCGTCGTCGCGACTATAAATAGAGGCCACCCCTAGCCGAAATGAGCACACCATCTCACTCCCCTCTCCTCACTGATCGTTCCACCCAGTTCCCGGAGCAAGGCGAGCAGCGTGCATCGCCGGAATTGCGCCGGAGCAGGCCGCCTCTGGAGAAGAAGGGCGCCGTCGACTTCGTCCACCCCAGGAGCTGTCGCGACCACCCCTGAGTTCGCCGTCATCGACTTCATAGTTCGCCCGCCTCGCCGACCCTCGCCTGAGCCCCGGTGTGCCCCCAACGACCCTCACCTGCCGTGTTAGGTTTCACTCTCGCCGGAGTTGCCCGACGTGGACGACGACCCTCAGCCATTGGATTAGACTTAGATCGTGTGGCCGATATTGCCCCATACCGCTTCGCGTTTAAAGAGCCACTGACTGGTGGAACCCCCCTGTCAGCTGAGCCCCGCGCCGCGGGAGTGTCACTGGGCCGGCCCGTTAACAGTTCCCGCGCAGCCCACTCGTTTGAATTTAGATTTTTCTATTTAGATTCAAACTCAATTCTGTACCTAGTTTCAAAAATCAACCCAGCTCGATTCAGTGAACCAAATTGAATGAAACCAATTTTGTTAGAAAGGTCTGGAAGTGCTGAATCCAAGCCCGTTGGATTCAAGTCATTTGGATCTATAGATCATCCGTGGTAAAAATAACAAGGCAGAAGCTTTTCTGTATTCAAACATTTTTCAAATTTAAACCATAATAGCTTTTGAGTTGATTCCAACTCTCAAAAATCACATTTAACCATACCTTTCAGAATATATAAAAACATATGGGTTTACTTATAGAAATAATGTTCAAGTCATAAAAGAAGGCCACATAGACATTTCTAGTCACTTTATTTAAATGAAATAAAAGGTTAAATCTTATTAAATTGTGACACCACTTTAAATCACATTCCCATGTACTAAAATATGTGGTGATGACATGTGTCAACATGATCCCATGTTTGGTTTGGAGAATATTAAATCTTAAGTAGTTTTTCAGTGAGTAGAAATTACTTTTCTAAAAATAAAAGGAATTAAACCAAGCTTTAATCTTGTAATGTTAGTGATGATGCTAGAGCATCTAAAGGACCCTTGTGTGTGATGAATGCAAGTAGTTAAGTATTGTTTGGTGATTGTGTACCTCGTATTTATTCATAGATGCTAGTACCAACCAAAGATACGAGGAGGAAGGAGGATACTACGAAGAAGAAGCCGAGGAGAACTTCAACCACTGCTCTGCACAAGGCAAGCCTTACTAATCAAGTTGACCTATGCAAGCTATAAACCTTGCAAGCTAACAATTGCAATTTAGCAATCTTAGACTGATACTGATGCAAGCCAATACTTGTTTGTCACCATGCCAACTATATGCCTTAAGCATAGATGATCGTACCCACTTGATAAACCAATCCTAGTTTTACTTACAAGCTTTATACTTTATTTCTTTATCAAAGCTAGTACTTAGAGCTTACTTAAGTGAATTGTAGATATTAGAAAGATAATTGAAGGTGGCATAAAGAGCATAAAATTTGGCCTAAGCTAGATAATCTTTATGTCATCCTAAGGCATGAGATTGAACTTAGTTAAACTCCACTAGTTTACCACCCCTCCTTAGTACTTACCCCCACGTGTAGATGCTAGTGCTAAGCATAAAACTTGATCAACATTAGATGGGAATACTTGGTAAAAATGGTTATGAAAACCTTGGAATGATGGATCATTCTATTGAAATGTTTTGGACATGTTTCCGAACACCTGATGATTTTGGTGATGAAAATGTTGAGGCATGATCCTTAGCCCTTTATAAAACTGATGGTTGTCTGGATGCGATACCATTCCAATTTTATCGTACAACCAAAATACCTGAAGATTGGGTAGGGTTTGACTGGAAACTTATATACCTTAGTATTATTTCCCTCACGGCCAAGGTCTGAGCTGAGGCTACCTTATGAAGATTGTCCACCTATGCAGTACCCAAGATGACAGTTGGTCATGATTGGGAGGCCAAACTCACAGGAGAGGTGTTTATACTAGGGCGTGTAATTGAAAGGTTAGGATCGATTATCCGCATACCGAGTATGGTGAATTCAGGATTTGTTCCTGACGGATGTATCGAATGTTGTGGTGAAAGTGTACAATCTCTGCAGAGTGTCAAACTATTCGAATAGCCGCGTCCGCGGTTATGGATAGTTGGAGTGGCCATATACTGTTCCCCCGTCAGATGTTTTCAAAAGACATGTGAAATGAATTGAGACTTTGACTTGACCACAACAGGGTCGTGATATGAAATACAAGTTCCCACTTAGGTGTTACAAAACTTCAACTAGCATTCGTTGCTTCTAAACTTAGTAGAGATAAATCTGGCTTTTGCAAAACAACCCTAGAGCCTAGTGGCCTATTATCAAAAACCCCTTTCACTTTTTAGTATTAGTCTGCGAGTACTTAAAGAGTACTCATGGCTTTGTCGCTGGCTATTCCCATGGCCAGACTGTGAAGAGGAGTACCTGGAGGATGGACCCCAGTCAGGTTACGACAACTAGGATCATCTCCCATCGTCAGCATTGCCTGTGACCCCGAAGATGGAGCTTCGCCTACGCTACCGTTATTATTACGTATTCCGCTGCTTCAAGTTGTATTAAGAACTGGATCATGAGATCCCTATTTGTGTAAGAACTTATGTACGGTTTGTAATGGATGATGTACTGTGGTATCCAATTCTGTTATGTCTCGCAAAAATGGTAATCCTGGGATTGCGATGTATGGCATAGCAGGCATCTGGGATTAAAAATCCGGGTGTTGACAATTTGATCCTTAGGTGATCATATCCTAGTATTCATTACACACTCATGAATACCAAGTTATAAACATAACTTAAGTAATAGGAATGGAACCAATAAATCTTAATCTCATTTACTTATACCATGAGTACCATGGTAATACCTAACCCTAACTCTTTAGTTATTTGGAGTAGGAGGGAAACCAATTCAAAGATCTTTCACGATGTATCTTTTTATCCATATCAATCTTTACCATTCCTATTGGAATCATATTCCAATATCTGTTGTTCATAAATGTTGAGTAATCAACTATTGATTCACAAATTCTTAATCTATCAACTCTTGACCATAACATAGAATTCACTCAATCCTATAGAGAAAGAAGTAAGAAGAGATAGGTGGTAATGTTAGTTTTAAATATCATGTCTATGATGGGAGTGTTGGAGGAGAATTAAATCAATATGATACTTGATAGAGTTAACTCAATCCTGAATGAATAGAAGAGTCATCTAGAATCTTATAAAGATGAAGATTGAAGATAGTTACCAGGAGTAGTCCTATTGGATCAAGTAGGTATAGTCAATGCATTATATTTCTTAATCCAATAGAGATGAACAGAAGATAATTAGAATACAACTGTAATGTTGTATGGATAGAAGCCTTGATTAGCCAACTGGAAACCTAAACCATAAAGGGTCAAAGGATTATAATGATCATGCCTTATTCACCAAGACTGAATGCTTATATCATGTATAAGTGGTATTGGTGGATAACACATGATTGAACCCTAGTATAGATATGTTATTCTAGGTTAGCCATGATAGGTCACATTAATATAATGAGAGGTTGGAGTATTAGTTACTGGAGTTAAGTAGAGACAAGATAGTATGATTAAGATGATGTTAGAGCAATATTGGATTAAAGAAGTAGTATATCTAGGAAAGGAATTCCTTAATTAGAGTCCAGGATTGTGAAGTATGGAAGATAGGAATTCTGGATAAAACATTAAACCCTAAATTTTCAACCAAACATAAAATCCATTTCATCTAATTGATCTATCATCTTGTTTCCACAATGGTTTATAGGAATATTTCCCTATAGGAAATCACTTAAGCACATCTTTGTCATTTCCAACTATCATGCTCGCATGTGCTTAGGAACTATCTTAACTAATTATTCCTCATAAACCATTATAGAAAATAACCTTTTATTTTAAAAAGGTGATAACAATAATGATTACAAACATAAAGACAATATGTTTTACCCATTGATATTTATTCATATTAATAAAAGATATAAGTATAATAAGAACCCTAAACCCTAGGGTAAGTAATTATAATTCACACCCTAACTCTTATGATAGTTATCAAAAAGGAAATATAAACCTTGGTATTTACTAGATTCATGAGAATGATATTAACCACATTAAATCCTTAGGATATCATACCTCAAATAAAAAAATATAGGATCATTATATAAAATTTTCCCTCCAAACTAAGAGCTAACTAAAATTAAGTTTTAGGAGGAAATAAGAAAATATTCTAAAATAAATCCATGGCTTATTATGGACAGAAAATTAATAACAAAGGCCCTTACAAAATATTAAAAGGATCTATATAAGGAAATATAACATTATATAATAAAAGTCCCTAAATTGAATATAAATAACTTTATGATTGCTGCAAGTATTCAGCAAAGAAATTCCATTAAGAAAAGTCAAAACAATTGCTTAATTAAAAATCTATAAAAACAGAAAAGATAAGAAAAAGGAAAAAATAATAGAAACGAAACCAGGCGAAGGCCCATCTTCTATTCTCCATTCAGAGCAACCAGCAGTAGCAGACTTGCTCCTTTTCACGCAGCCTAGAACCAGCCCACTTCGGCCCGAGCCCACATACCGTTTCGTTCTCCCACTGGCAGGTGGGTCCCACGCGAGAGAGAACCGTCGTCTTCGTCTTCCTCTGGCTGATCGACACGCCGCCGGCGAGCCACGTCGCTGTCGCAATTCAGGACCATCCAGACGCCGTTGATCGTCTCAGAACCTCACGCCAACTTGTTTGGTGTCCGCCAAGTGGATTCGCGCAGTGATTCGCGCCCACCTTGAGCTTCAGTAGCGCCGCCGCATCTCGACCGTCATCGCCGTCGTGTTCGAGCTTGCCTAGCCGTATAAAGCATCCGTATGAGACCGCCTCGAGCCTCTAGTCAATCCTCATCCTCAAATCATCCTCCCTCTCGCTCTCTATCTCTCTCTTCAACCCGACGCCATCGCCGGCAAGCTTCGGCGGGCCGTCGAGGCAATGCTCCTTGAGCCTGTGGTGTGGATGGGGAGAAACGTCGTGCTCTGTAGATCGTCTGGTTGGAGTAAAACATCAAGGGGAGCTCTGAGGAGGGTGAATTTCATCGTTCCCTTTCCTCGAGGTTCGCCGGAATTCTTGACCGAGCACTCCCCTTCGACCTCGCTGGTCCTCGTCGACCACCGCATGAGCATCAGGGTAAGCTAGCGCATCTCAACCACCTGCTATTTCGTGCTAGCGTTCACTGTAAACCTATTTCCACTGAGCGCCACCGTGCCTCGCCGCTGCGACCTCATCGTTGCCATGTTTCGGTGACCATTCTTGGGCGGCACCGCCTCTAGATGGTTGCCCAGCCTCCGTTCTTCAAACGCGTGTAATCGCGGAAGCCTAGGAAGCCCTCCACCACTGGTTCCGGTGCTCACCGGCGACGTGACGTCATCGTGACGTCGAGGTTGACCTGGTCCAGAGTTTTGACTCAGTCTTTGCCCATGTGGCATCTGACGTGGCCTTGGGCCCATGTGTCATTCTCTGCGTGTAAGAACCAGCCCAGTAACAAAAGTATTAGCTAAAACAGGGCATGCCATGTGGCATGTGGCCCACTGGTCATTGACCGTGGGTAGGTTTAGCTTAGGTACAAAATGTCTTTTTTGTTTACGAATTATATGAAACAATATTAATTCCAATATAATAAAATGATTAAATCTTGTTTCATTAATAAGTTTTGTTTTATAAATCAGAAAAATGTGTATAATATATGAAAATTTGTAGAAAAATAAAATCTATAACTTAAAACTATTATTAAACGTTATTATGTTAACCATTTAAATAATTATTATTTAATCAAGGTTTTATAAGTAATAAAACTTTGATAATTCATATTTTAATAATGGTAAATGTTAAAAATATAAATAAAATACCAAAAATCTTAGAAAAATAAGAATTATAATTTAAAACTATAATCATGCCGTATTATTCCACTCAATTAAATATTTATTATTTATTAAGTCTTTATAAAGTAATAAGTATTATAAAAATCATATCTTATTATTTATAAATCACAAAAATAAATGTAATATACCAAAATGATCACAAAAATAATACCTATATGTTAAAAATATAATATTACACCTTTAAGTTAAATAAAAATTCAAACACTTTAACAACTTGAATTTAAACCATTTCCTTAATTAATAATACATATAAAGGTAAATAAAATTTGTTAATAATTCTAAAAATTATTCAATTGAATCTAATAAATAGTATTAGTCTTAAATATGGGTAGTGTAAAGTCAAAATGAATTAACACAGTTTAAATGCAATTTTATTAAATTATCTCTCAACCATTAATGTAGATTATTTTTTAAAAGGATCCTTATCCAATCTAAAATCTCTAAGAATAATTATAATGAGATAAAACCCATTCCTTTACTTCAACTACAAGTTATAAACAAACCAAAACACTATATTGAATCCATAAATAGTTAAGTAATATTACTTTCTTGTTTCCAAACCATAACCACTCATTTATAAAAGCATAAATGCTTCTATTCCATTATAATGTTAGGAAACCACTACTCAAATAGAAGTAATGCCATTCTTAAATAACTTTAAGGTAATATTATAAGATGAGCAAATATAATATCATAAGCATTACACTTTCAAACCATCTATGTCTTTAAAGTTAACTTTAGTCTACAAGACTTTAAATATAATGCTAAAGACTTTATTATGTGTTTTATAGTTAACTTTGGTCTGTTATAATTAAGTTATAAAGAATCTTAATACCAAACTAACCAAGTTAAAAACCAAGATAGATAAGTCTCAAATACTACTAATATCATTATTCAAATAAAGCAATTATTTCTTACTTAAATACTATAACTTGAAACAACACCTAATAAGGTTAACTTAAAATTTAAATACTTTCCCTTAGCTAAATAAGATTTTCTTCAAAAGTTATTCTTTTAAGGAACATTATAAAGCAAGACATAAGCATTTTTATGAAAAGCTCTAAATGATGAACAAACCTTATATACATAGTCTACAGATACATTTCCCACTTGAGTATTCCATTATTGTGTGTGCTTTATTATACTTATGTTGTTTCACACACACTCACAAGCCTTAATAAGAAGCACATGTGTGAAACTTAATCTATAAGGGCAACACATTCCAAGGAAACCCTTTCCAGTATCCAAACCCTAGAACAAAGTTACCCCCGGGATTCGAGTTTATCAACTTGCATTACATTACTTATGCATAAAAGCATCTTGCTTCTTTAAACATTAGTCCTTACCGGACCAATGATGCTGATTTCAGATATTGGATCTTACATTGTCTTGAAGACCGTGAGTGCATAATCTTGCAATCACAAAAGGCAAGTTCACACTTGCTCATGTCCTTTGTTTATTTTCTGTAAAGTATTTTGCAAATCCAGTGTTGTCATCACCTGCATTTGAAAAAGGTCAGAAAACACTATTTTTGATAATAATATGAACTATTGGTTACTGATCGAGGGTGATCAGCTAATCTATTAAATCTGGCAGTTGGAATACCACTGTTCAGGACTATATCACTTAGGATTTAACAACCAATGTCGCCAGTGATTCTTGCGTTGTATATTACACGTTGACCATGAGATTTGGAATGGTACGGAGAAGTCAGCTGTATCTTTTACCTCTCACATGGAGCCGGATGTGCGGGCTGTGGCTGTTATCACTCGTAGCGTGCATATTAATTGGTAATTCGTAGAGGATATGCAGCATATGGGTGGGAGCCCTCAACGTCCCACGATAGTTCCGTCATCTGAACGGTCTGTATTTCCTATTGACGTAATTCAATAGGTGGGCATGGCATACACCAAGGAGACATGCGGGGTCGCGGAGAAGGCAGTGATTGGCTTGGATCTTAGGTTGGGCCTCAAACCAAGGAAGTTGAATGGGAACATAATCCCGGCCGTGCAACAAATCCTACGGTCTCTCATGGGTAAAGTGACGCACCTCTGCAGAGTGTAAGAACTATAACTTGTTACTCCCTGTTTCGGGAAGGAGCTGCGAACGCGGCGGGAAAGGAACTCCATGAAAGTTCTGGTAAACCCGTGAAGGCTGACGGACATAGCTTTTCAGAATAAAAGCAACCTTTGAAGAAATGTTTATGAAAACTTGCATTGCCTACGACCTATGGTCTGTGGCTGTAGATATAGTGCATCAATCACTCCTTTTCTAGTGAACTTGTTGAGTACGTTCGTACTCAAAGTATCTTCTTAACCCTTGCTAGATGCTGAAGCCAATACAGACGATGTCTACATCAAGTTATGCTCCAGGAATCATCATCAAAGGCTAAAGCTCTTCAATGAAGTCAATAAAGTCAACATATACATCAACTCAAGTGAAGACGAAGTTACTGATTGAAAAGGAATATAATCTCTAGCCATAGAACCTATTTCTATAGTGTATTGCAATAACAGCAATGCTAGACCATTAGTTAAGATACTAGTCTTAATAGTATGATAGTTTTTGAGTTATTTATTTTTGATTCTTCTTGTAAGAAGTTTATTTCTCTCTCTTTAACCTAGAGTGTTCTCTGGATCTTATGTAAAGAGTTGAGTTGTAACCTATAGTCATGTCTTGGACCTGCTGTATTTCTGTTGTACCACTCTGAGGGATGTAATACTAGTGAACGGTGTTTCATTGGTGTTATGTCAATGATTATAGTGTACTACATCATGAAGTGGTATGCTGGGTCACCGCAGTTGTTATCAGAGATATGCTTTGACCTTAGGATTGAAACCCTTTTAGGAAGATCTGTAGGTTGGATAGTGACTATAGGAGCCATCTTATCTAAACCAAATGGTCTTATGACTTGTGATGAGTATCCACTTGAGGATAACCTTGTCACACATAAGTCATATGTTTAAGTCATTCTTTCTTAGGAAGTAATTATTTTATCTTTTCTCTAGTATAGTGCTCTTTAGTGTCTTCCGAGGGAGACATAAACCACCAAGATACTGCAGGAAAGTGTAAGGCATCATAAGGAAGTAGTCTTAATGTTGATGTAATGAGTAGTAATCATGTGGGATTCAGTTGAGAATTCTATGTGATGAAGTGAAACCATGCTAACAATCAATGGTAGTACAATGAGAAACAAAGTCATCATGGTGAGATTAACTCCTAAATCATGATGTATAGGTAAAACATAACGAGATCATGGTGAGATTAGCTCCGAAACCATGATAAGAGTGTAAATATGACAAGAAATTAGTAAATTATCCTGAAGTAGAAGTATGAAAATACCCTCGTAGAGCTATGATAGAAGTTTTAGGTGCTGAAAATTTCTAATAATCTTTGGTTTAAGTTAGCAGATAGAATCTTATTAGTCATTTAGAGAGATCATGTGAGGATATTTTATTAATTAAGGAACGATGGTTATAGCTAGTCATTCCATAGGTGAGACAAAAGTTTAGTTAAAACCAAGTTGAGACCACTTTGCTTAAGATTATCCTGTTGCAATTGAGCAATTAGGGTAAATATTGAGACAAAGTATAGTTTGATCCTAAGTGCTAAGTATCACAACGTAAACCTATATGAGGAGGTGTCATATACTACACAACTAAGCCTAAATTCTAGAGATATTATACTCAACTACTATATTCTGGTCTTAGAAAATTGTGTGTTATATGTACCACATTTGGATTTATTTGTTTTTCTTGGATCTTCTTTATTGACTAGATCTATACATGAAGTTTAACTTGGTGTGCAAATGCATGTTGCAACATCCAGTTACTACTTGATGTTATAGACCTAGGCAGAAATGGGAATTCGTGTAAGGGAGTGACGAGTTCCGAAGACCAAGATGAAGACTTACTTGAAGAATGAAGCCAAGTGTAAGGAGTATCAACTCAATTTGGAGGATGGATCAAGCTCAGGTTATTCTTAGCCAGTAATAAGAAGAAAGTCTAGTGTAGAAAATACATGGAGCAACAAGAAGTGATGAACTTAAGGTTCAATCAAAATAGGTAATTTTGCTAAGAAGTCAATGGAGTAATTATACAAGTTCATGGAAGTATCATGAATAGATACAAAGAAGTAGCTTTGGAACCAAAATGGTATTCAAGCTCTAACAACTCAGAGAGAATGCCAGAGGTATGTCGGAAACCATAGGGTAACACATACAACCTAGGATGATCCGCAGCTCGTATTTCAACCACAGTTGGTATCTTATCCGCAGCCGGTGATGGTTGACATAGTTAACCAAATCATCTTAATGGTTGCATAAAGATCATAAAACTTGTCCTAAGTTAATTAAGACATAAATGAGTATAAAATTTTAAGCGATCATCTTTCGAGATTCTTTGCGAAAATTGACCTATCAAAGCGAAAGTTTCCCAATAGTAGGTAAGGCAAATAATGCTGAAAGATTCACTTCGGAGATCCACAATTGTGTGGATACACCGTACAATCTTTCATAAGACCCTAACTAGGCAGATTATAAGAAGGATAGGGACCAATATTCTATTATAAAAATCAAGAAATACTTTATAAGGCAGTTTAGAGACCATTAGTAAACCCTAAGGGGGAGAGTAAACAATTTGTGGAAGTATTGTTATCTGACTTTCCAAGTAAAGTTTGGAGAGAAAATACTAACCTATGCCAACATTAAGGCTTATTTTCATAAGGTTAAAAGAAAATCATAATTATAGAAGTACTTAAGATAGTAACAAAGGTTGTCTGTAAAAGCTTAAAGTAATAAAATGGAATAGTCCTAACAGACTAATTCAAAAAGAAATAACTCTTAAGTGATCCTTAAGAGGTAATAGAGCACATCCATTTGGGCATGCGTAGAGAACAAGAAATTACAATGGGTATGGACTAAATGTGTTCAAATCCAATCTTCGGAAGGACTACCAGTACAACTCATATAATGATAGATCAAAGATTAGTCTTTTTGCCTCAACTATTAACTAAATTAAAACCTGTTTTAGTGAGACTTCCTAGACCTTACAAAGTAAGAAAGTTAGATGATTAAATAAAATAAGTTGAATTAGGATACCTAATTAGGTTAAGGAACTAAAGAAGAGACCCTAGATTGAGGATTTTGTAATAAGGATATATCCCTAAGGGATTAAAGTAAAAAGAATTTAGAGTATTGGAGACACCAAGTTAAATATTGTTGAGCATGATGAGGATTCAAGGAAAAGATTTGGATATGGGATATTACAATTATTACCATTGAGGTTACCATGGATTTGAGACATATCGTAATCATTGCAAGACAATTCCTTACTCCGAAACGTGAGAGTATACGAACTTCGAGGACAAAGTTTATTTTAAGGGGGAGAGTCTGTAACATCCCAGCATTAGAGCTTAGAAATAAGCTGAACCGAGATATGTGCATTGCATTCATGCATAGAAAATCCGAATAATTTTTGCGCTTTTGAATAAAACTTGTCAAAGTGATTGAAGCTTCTCTTAACTTGATGGAATTGAAGTAGATCATCAAGTTGACTGCGATAAGTTTCAATATGACCTTTGCTAAAACCTTATTTTGGGTAAGGGAGATTTGATCTAAGGGTAGATCAAATGTAATAAAAGTTAAACCCTAATTCATTACTTAATGGATTATATTTGATCCTTAGGTGATCATATCCTAGTATTCATTACACACTCATGAATACCAAGTTATAAACATAACTTAAGTAATAGGAATGGAACCACTAAATCTTAATCTCATTTACTTATACCATGAGTATCATGGTAATACCTAACCCTAACTCTTTAGTTATTTGGAGTAGGAGGGAAACCAATTCAAAGATCAGTCACCATGTATCTTTTTATCCATATCAATCTTTACCATTCCTATTGGAATCATATTCCAATATCTGTTGTTCATCAATGTTGAGTAATCAACTATTGATTCACCAATTCTTAATCTATCAACTCTTGACCATAACATAGCATTCACTCAATCCTATAGAGAAAGAAGTAAGAAGAGATAGGTGGTAATGTTAGTTTTAAATATCATGTATATGATGGGAGTGTTGGAGGAGAATTAAATCAATATGATACTTGATAGAGTTAACTCAATCTTGAATGAATAGAAGAGTCATCTAGAAGCTTATAAAGATGAAGATTGAAGATAGTTACCAGGAGTAGTCCTATTGGATCAAGTAGGTATAGTCAATGAATTATATTTCTTAATCCAATAGAGATGAACAGAAGATAATTAGAATACAACTATAATGTTGTATGGATAGAAGCCTTGATTAGCCAACTGGAAACCTAAACCATAAAGGGTAAAAGGATTATAATGATCATGCCTTATTCACCAAGATTGAATGCTTATATCATGTATAAGTGGTATTGGTGGATAACACATGATTGAACCCTAGTATAGATATGTTATTCTAGGTTAGCCATGATAGGTCACATTAATATAATGAGAGGTTGGAGTATTAGTTACTGGAGTTAAGTAGAGACAAGATAGTATGATTAAGATGATGTTAGAGAAATATTGGATTGAAGAAGTAGTATATCTAGGAAAGGAATTCCTTAATTAGAGTCCATGATTGTGAAGTATGGAAGATAGGAATTCTGGATAAAACATTAAACCCTAAATTTTCAACGAAACATAAAATCCATTTCATCTAATTGATCTATCATCTTGTTTCCACAATGGTTTATAGGAATATTTCCCTATAGCAAATCACTTAAGCACATCTTTGTCATTTCCAACTATCATGCTCACATGTGCTTAGGAACTATCTTAACTAATTCTTCATCATAAACCATTATAGAAAATAACCTTATATTTTAAAAAGGTGATAACAATAATGATTACAAACATAAAGAAAATATGTTTTACCCATTGATATTTATACATATTAATAAAACATATAAGTATAATAAGAACCCTAAACCCTAGGGTAAGTAATTATAATTCACACCCTAACTCTTATGATAGTTATCAAAAAGGAAATATAAACCTTGGTATTTACTAGATTCATGAGAATGATATTAACCACATTAAATCCTTAGGATATCATACCTCAAATAAAAAAATATAGGATCATTATATAAAATTTTCCCTCCAAACTAAGAGCTAACTAAAATTAAGTTTTATGAGCAAATAAGAAAATATTCAAAAATAAATCCATGGCTTATTATGGACAAAAAATTAATAACAAAGGCCCTTACAAAATATTAAAAGGATCTATATAAGGAAATATAACTTAAGTCCCTAAATTGAATCTAAATAACTTTATGATTGCTGCAAGTATTCAACAAAGAAATTCCATTAAGAAAATTCAAAACAATTGCTTAATGAAAAAGATATAAAAGAAAACAGAAAAGATAAGAAAAAGAAAAAAAAATAACAGAAACGAAACCAGGCCAAGGCCCATCTTCTATTCACCACTCAGAGCAACTAGTAGTAGCAGACTTGCTCCTTTTCTCGCAGCCCAGAACCAACCCACTTCGGCTCGACCCCATGTACCGTTTCGTTCTCCCACTGGCAGGCGGGTCCCACGCGAGAGAGAACCGTCGTCTTCGTCTTCATCTGGCTGATCGACACGCCGCCGGCGAGCCACGTCGCCGCCGCAATTCAGCACCGTCCGGACGCGGTTGACCGTCTCAGAACCTCACCCCAACTTGTTTGGTGTCTGCCAAGTGGATTCGCGTAGTGATTCACGCCCACCTTGAGCTTCAGTAGTGCCGCCGCATCTCGACCGTCATCACCGTCGTGCGGATGTGTCCGAGATTGCCTAGCCGTATAAAGCATCCGTCTGAGACCGCCTCGAGCCTCTAGTCAATCCTCATCCTCAAATCATCCTCCCTCTCACTCTCTATCTCTCTCTTCAACCTGACGCCATCGCCGGCGAGCTTGGGCTGGCCATCGAGGCAATGCTCCTCGAGCCTGTGGTGTGGATGGGGAGAAACGCCATGCTCCGTAGATCGTCTGGGTGGAGTAAAACATCAAGGGGAGCTCTGAGGAGGGTGAATTTCATTGTTCCCTTTCCTCGGGGTTCACCTGAATTCTTGACCGAGCGCTCACCTCCGACCTCGCCGGTCCTCGTCGACCACCACATGAGCATCAGGGTAAGCTAGCGCATCTCAACCACCTGCTATTTCGTGATAGCGTTCAGTGTAAACCTATTTCCACTGAGCGCCGCCGTGCCTCGCCGCTGCGACCTCATCGTTGCCATGTTTCGGTGACCATTCTTGGGCGGCGCCGCCTCCAGATGGTTGCCCAGCCTCCGTTCTTCAAACACGTGTAATCGTAGAAGCCTAGGAATCCCTCCACCACTAGTTTCGGTGCTCACCGGCGACCTGACGTCATCGTGACGTCGAGGTTGACCTGGTCCAGCGTTTTGACTCAGTCTTTGCCCATGTGGCATCTGACGTGGCCTTGGGCCCATGTGTCATTCTCTGCGTGTAAGAACCAGCCCAGTAACAAAAGTATTAGCTAAAACGGGGCATGGCATGTGGCATGTGGCCCACTGCTCATTGACCGTGGGTAGGTTTAGCTTAGGTACAAAATGTCTTTTCAGTTTAGGAATTATATGAAACAATATTAATTCCAATATAATAAAAAGATTAAATCTTGTTTCATTAATAACTTTTGTTTTATAAATCATAAAAATGTGTATAATATATGAAAATTTGTAGAAAAATAAAATCTATAACTTAAAACTATTATTAAACATTATTATGTTAACCATTTAAATAATTATTATTTAATAAAGGTTTTATAAGCAATAAAACTTTGATAATTCATATTTTAATAATGGTAAATGTTAAAATATAAATAAAATACCAAAAAACTTAGAAAAATAAGAATTATAATTTAAAACTATAATCCACTAAATTAAATATTTATTATTTATTAATTCTTTATAAAGTAATAAGTATTATAAAAATCATATCTTATTATTTATAAATCACAAAAATAAATGTAATATACCAAAATGATCACAAAAATAATACCTATATGTTAAATATAATATTCCACTTTTAAGTTAAATAAAAATTCAAACACTTTAACAACTTGAATTTAAACCATTTCCTTAATTAATAATTCATATAAAGGTAAATAAATTTGTTAATAATTCTAAAAATTAGTCAATTGAGTCTAATAAATAGTATTAGTCTTAAATATGGGTAGTGTAAAGTCAAAATGAATTAACACACTTTAAATACAATTTTATTAAATTATCTCTCAACCATTAATGTAGATTATTTTATAAAAGGACCCTTATCCAATCTAAAATCTCTGAGAATAATTATAATGTGATAAAACCCATTCCTTTACTTCAACTACAAGTTATAAACAAACCAAAACACTATATTGAATCCATAAATAGTTAAGTAATATTACTTTCTTGTTTCCAAACCATAACCACTCATTTATAAAAGCATAAATGCTTCTATTCCATTATAATGTTAGGAAACCACTACTCAAATAGAAGTAATGTCATTCTTAAATAACTTTAAAGTAATATTATAAGATAGAAAATATAATATCATAAGCATTACACTTTCAAACCATCTATGTCTTTAAATTTAACTTTAGTCTACAAGACTTTAAATATAATTCTAAAGACTTTATTATGTGTTTTATAGTTAACTTTGTTCTGTTATAATTAAGTTATAAAGCATCTTAATACCAAACTAACCAAGTTAAATACCAAGATAGATAATTCTCAAATACTGCTAATATCATTATTCAAATAAAGCAATTCTTTCTTACTTAAAGACTATAACTTGAAAGAACACCTAATAAGGTTACCTTAAAATGTAAATACTTTCCCTTAGCTAAATAAGATTTTCTTCAGAAGTTATTCTTTTAAGGAACATTATAAAGCAAGACATAAGCATTTTTATGAAAAGCTCGAAATGATGAACAAACCTTATATACATAGTCTACAGATACATTTCCCACTTGAGTATTCCATTATTGTGTGTGCTTTATTATACTTACATGTTGTTTCACACACACTCACAAGCCTTAATAAGAAGCACATGTGTGAAACTTAATCTATAAGGGCAACACATTCCAAGGAAACCCTTTGTAGTATCCAAAACCTAGAACAACGTTACCCCCGGGATTCGAGTTTATCAACTTGCATTACATTACTTATGCATAAAAGCATCTTGCTTCTTTAAACATTAGTCCTTACCGGACCAATGATGCTGATTTCAGATATTGGATCTTATATTGTCTTAAAGACCGTGAGTGCATAATATTGCAATCACAAAAGGAAAGTTCACACTTGCTCATGTCCTTTGTTTATTTTCTGTAAAGTATTTTGCAAATCTAGTGTTGTCATCACCTGCATTTGAAAAAGGTCAGAAAACACTATTTTTGATATTAATATGAACTATTGGTTACAGATCGAGGGTGATTAGCTAATCTATTAAATCTGGCAGTTGGAATACCACTGTTCAGGACTATATCACCTAGGATTTAACAACCAATGTCGCCCGTGATTCTTGCGCCGTATATTACGCGTTGACCATGAGATTTGGAATGGGACGGAGAAGTCAGCTGTATCTTTTCCCTCTCGCATGGAGCCGGATGTGCGGGTCGTGGCCGTTATCACTCGTAGCGTGCATATTAATTGGTAACTCGTAGAGGATATGTAGCATATGGGTGGGAGCCCTCAACGTCCCACGATAGTTCCGTCATCTGAATGGTCTGTATTGCCTATTGCCATAATTCAATAGGTGGGCATGGCATACACCAAGGAGACATGCGGGGTCGTGGAGAAGGTAGTATTTGGCTTGTATCTTAGGTTGGGCCTCAAACCAAGGAAGTTTGAATGGGAACATAATCCTGGCCGTGCAACAAATCCTAAGGTCTCTCATGGGTAAAGTGACGCACCTCTGCAGAGTGTAAGAACTGTAACTTGTTACTCCCTGTTCCGGGAAGGAGCTGCGAATGCGGCGGGATAGGAACTCCATGAAAGTTCTGGTAAACCCGTGAAGGCCGACAGACATAGCTTTTCAGAATAAAAGTAACCTTTGAAGAAATGTTTATGAAACCTTGCATTGCCTACGACCAATGGTCTGTGGCTGTAGATATAGTGCATCAAACACTCCTTTTCTAGTGAACTTGCTGAGTACGCTCGTACTCAAAGTATCTTCTTAACCCTTGCTAGATGCTGAAGTCAATACATACGATGTCTACATAAAGTTATGCTCCAGGAATCATCATCAAAGGCTAAAGCTCTTCAATAAAGTCAAGAAAGTCAACATATACATCAACTCAAGTGAAGACGAAGTTACTAATTGAAAAGGAATATAATCTCTAGCCATAGAACCTATTTCTATAGTGTATTGCAATAACAGCAATGCTAGACCATTAGTTAAGATACTAGTCTTAATAGTATGATAGTTTTTGAGTTATTTATTTCTGATTCTTCTTGTAAGAAGTTTATTTCTCTCTCTTTAACCTAGAGTGTTCTCTGGATCTTATGTAAAGAGTTGAGTTGTAACCTATAGTCATGTCTTGGACCTGCTGTGTTTCTGTTGTACCACTCCGAGGGATGTAATACTAGTGAACGGTGTTTCATTGGTGTTATGTCAACGACTATAGTGTACTACATCATGCAGTGGTATGCAGGGTCACCGCAAAAACAAAAAATTCTACCGCATGCACACAAACAAGCCAAGATCTATCTACTAGATTGTAGCAACGAGTCGATAGAAGCACTCACCCTCGAAGATTCCAAAGCGTTTAACGAGAGCAGATTCTCATGGGTGATGTAGTCGTACACTTGCCGATCTCAAGATCCCGTAGACGATCCTTCCGGAACTGCATTCTAGCAGTGCTTCCGCAGTCGGTCACACGTTCGGTACTCGATGAAGACCTTCTTCTCCCTTGTTCTAGCAGGCAGCGGAGGTTGTAGTTATCCCCTCGCGATTCCGGAAGCACGACGGCGTGGTGTCGGAAGTAGAGGGAAGATCGGTATCCCTACTAACATTCCATATCTACTAAACAACATCGAATCCTTAAGTGTGTCTCCCTACGGTTCGTGAATTATGCGGACATGACCGAGACACTTCTCCGATCAATAACCAATAGAGGAATCTAGAAATTCATATGGCTCCCACATATTTCTATGATTACTTTGCAATCTAATGAACCACTTAGATATGATACCAATTTCCCTTTGTCTCATGATAGTTTACTCATCCGAGGTTTTGATCGTCGGTACCTCTACATACCTAGTTCAACCTCGTTACCGATAAGTACTCTTTTCTCATTCCCGTGATATGTGATCCCTTGTGAGCCAGTCACATGCTTGCAAGCCAATTGGATGACATTCCACCGAGAGGGCCCAGAGTATATCTATCCGTCATATGGATGGACAAATCCCACTCTTGATCCATGTGCCTCAACACACACTTTCCGAACACTCAATGCCACCTTTATAGCCACCCAGTTACGGTGTGGCGTTTGATGTCATCAAAGTATCCTTCCGGTGATGGTGATTATCATGATCTCATGGTCGAAGGAATTAGGTTACTATGTATCAGAAAGCTTATAGCAAATGAACTATTGAAATGACTTGATCTTTATGCTACACTTATCTATAGGAGTATGTCCATCATACCATTCTCCTAATGATATGATCTCGTTGTTAACAACATCTCAATGTTTATGATCGGGAAACCACGATCATCTATTAACCAACAAGCTAGTATTACAAAGAGGCTTTACTAGAGACTCTAATTTAGTTTACAAATCACACAAGTATTAATATTTCCGGTTAATACTGTTATAGCATGAATGTAAACATTTCTCATAAACACAAAGATATAATAATAACCACTTTTATTATTGCCTCTAGGGCATATCTCCAACATGTCTTAGTCCTCATCATGGAAGTCTTAATATAGGCCTGATATTTTCGAGCAAGCTATCTTGGAACCTTCAAGGTGGGACTTAGAGGTTTCTATCCAATTTGTTTTCCAATGGGTGTCTGTTGTAACATCCCAAAAATACTAAACTTGGAGCATCAAACTCTAATCATCAAAATTAGGGTTAACAAAAACTTTTCTAAATAAAATTATGGAAGCATGCATGTGAGTATGGATTTCATTTTGAATTCTTTTGAACCACCTTGTTTGTGTGTTTCTTTGCTTGTAAAATGTTGCTTAGGTGGAATAAACATCATCTAAACATTTCCCAAACTTTTCCCAAAGACAAATAAATCAAAACAAAGCTAAATGAGTGAATGGTCATTTTGACCAATTTAACTCCCATGACTACTTTGGCTGTCTCAAACTTTCAGAACCTAACAAAAACTTTTCTAGATCTTTGCACCCCTTGATTGTACTCATAACAAAGTATCAAGGCCCACTTTGTGATCATCCAGAAACTTTCAAATGCATAGTTTAAATGACAATTCAAAATTGAATCTTTATCATATGGGAAGATCCCACTTTTTCAAAAACCACTCAAACAAGCTCAACTTTCAAAACCCAAGCATCTGTAGACTCACCAACACCAACCTAGCACACCCACCAAAAATCTTTTCAAAATTCAAAACTTGAGTTCTTGCGGCCATTTCATCAAACACATTGCAGACACAAATCAAACAAAATCCAAACACTGTTTTGAGCAGTGAATTGATCGTAACTTGTTCCCTCTCTGGGCACCACTAGCTTTAGTAGATCATCTGACCATCTTAACTAATCACTAGCCTCACTATGAGCTTGCCAATACCATCAATGGTGAACAGCTGAAGCCACCCATGCCACCCCAGTGTAGACAGCAAGCTAGGAAGGAAACTAGCCGTGCCAACCCTGTCTGGGAGATCACCCATGCTTCACCGCCCCCTCTCGACCAGCCTTGCCTCGAAGACGTCGAACACAGCACCCAGGAACGCCGCACCCGTGCCTCTGTCAACCATGCCGAGCATGCGCCAGAGCGCCACCCTCGACCGAAGCCCACAGACCGCGCGCCGCCCTCGCCGCGTGCATACACGATCGCCACCATCCCAGGAACACGCCAGACATGCCCATTTCACCGCCCGTGCCCCGTAGCCACCGCTCGCCGTCGAAGACGCCGCCTCTGCCGCGCAGAGCGTCGCGTGTTCCAGACCAAATCGCACCGCCCCTACACGCGCATTAAAGTCGTAGATCGCTAGGAGACCACCAAGCGATAGCCACCGCCAGCCATGCCTCTAGCAGCCCGTAGCCATGTCACCACCGTCGCCTGCCCATGCCGTTCGGTCCCGTCGTCGAGACTATAAATAGAGGCCTTCCCCGCTCAAATTCATCACACCATTCCACTCCTCTCTCACCCAGAACCACCCCACCTCAGTCCCAGAGCAAGGCGACCAGCGCATCACCAGAATTGCGCCGGAGCAGGCCGCCTCTGGAGAAGAAGGGCGCCATCGATTTCGTCCACCCCAGGAGCTGCCGCGACCACCCCTGAGTTCGCCGTCGTCGACTTCGTCGTTCGCCCGCCTCCCCGAACCTCGCCTGAGCCCCGGTGAGCACCCAACGACCCCCACTGGCCGCTCTAGGTTTCTGTCTCGCCGGCGTTGCCCAACGTCGATGATGACTCTCAGTCATTGGATTAGAACCAGATCGAACGCACCACGTTGCCCCGTACCGCTTCGCACCCCCCTGTCTCACTGACACGTGGGGACAGCCACTTAAACAGCCCGCGAAAGCGCTGCGCTTAGCAGGCCGGCCCAGTATCGTTTCCCGCGCAGCCCAGCTATTTGAATTTAACCTTTTCCATTTTATTTCAAACACACTTGTGTACCCAGTTTCAAAAATCAACCCAGGTCGATTCAGTGCACCAAATTGAATGAAACCAATTTTGTTAGAAAGGTCTGGAAGTGCTGAATCCAAGCCCATTGGATTCAAGTCATTTGGATTTATAGGTCATCCATAGTAAAAATAACAAGGCAGAAGCTTTTCTACATTCAAACATTTTTAAAATTTAAACCATAATAGCTTTTGAGTTGATTCCAACTCTCAAAAATCACATTTAACCATACCTTTCAGAATATATAAAAATATATAGGTTTACTTACAGAAATAATGTTCAAGTAATAAAAGAATGCCCCATAGGAATTTCTAGCCACTTTAATTAATTAAAATAAAAGGGTAAAACCTTATTAAATTGTGACACCACTTTAAAACACATTCCCATGAACTAAAATATGTGGTGATGACATGTGTCAACATGATCCCATGTTTGGTTTGGAGAATATTAAATCTTAAGTAGTTTTTCAATGAGTAGAAATTACTTTTCTACAAATAAAAGGAATTAAACCAAACTTTAATCTTGTAATGTTAGTGATGATGTTAGATCATCTATAGGACCCTTTTGTGTGATGATTGCAAGTAGTTAAGTATTGTTTGGTGATTGTATACATCGTATTTATTTATAGACGCTAGTACCGACCAAGGATACGAGGAGGAAGGAGGATACTACGAAGAAGAAGCCGAGGAGAACTTCAACCACTGCTCTGCACAAGGCAAGCTTTATTAACCAAGTGGACCAATGCAAGCTAACGCTTGCAAGATACCCTACTAATGCAAGCTTATACTAATACTTATGCAAGCTAATACTTGCTTGTTACCCTGACCACTATATTCCTTAAGCCTATGTGATCATATCCACTTGATAAACCAATCCTAGTTTTATTTGCAAGTTTATTACTTTATTTCTTTATCAAGGCTCCTACTTAGAATTTACTGGAATAAATGTTAGATACTAGAAGGATACTTGAAGGTTGCATAAAGAGAATAAAATTTGGCCTAAGCTAGATAATCTTGATGTCCTCCTAAGGCATGAGATTAAACTTAGTCACACCCCACTAGTGTACCACCCCTCATTAGTACTCACCCCCACTTGTAGATGCTAGTGCTAAGTATAAAACTTAACCAACTTAGATGGGAATATTTGGTGAAAATGGTTATGAAAACCTTGGAATGATGGATTATTCTATTGAAATGTTTTGGACATGTGTTCCCGAACACCTGATGATTTTGGTGATGAAAATGATGACACATGAGCCTTAGACCTTTATAAAACTGATGGTTGTCTGGATGCGGTACCATTCCAATTTTATCGTACAACCACAATACCCGAAGATTGGGTAGGGCTTGACTAGAAGCTTATATACCTTAGTATTGGTTCCCTCACGGCCAAGGTCTGAGGTGAGGCTGCCTTGTGAAGATTGTCCACCTGTGCAGTACCCAAGATGACAGTTGGCCATGGTTGGGAGGCCAAACTCACAGGAGAGGTGCTTATGCTAGGGCGTGTAATTGAAAGGTTAGGATTGATTATCCGCATACTAAGTATGGTGAATTCAGGATTTGTTTCTGACGGATGTATCGAATGTTGTGGTGAAAGTGTACAATCTCTGCAGAGTGTCAAACTATTCGAATAGCCGCGTCCGCGGTTATGGACAGTTGGAGTGGCCATACTGTTCCCCCGTCAGATGTTTTCAAAAAAACTTGTGAAATGAATTGAGACTTTGACTTGACCACAACAGGGTTGTGACATGAGATACAAGTTCCCACTTAGGTGTTATAAAACCTTAACTAGCATTAGTTGCTTCCAAACTTAGTAGAGATAAATCTGGCTTTTTGCAAAACAACCCTAGAGCCTAGTGTCCTATTATCAAAGACCCCTTTCACTTGTTAGTATTAGTTTGCGAGTACTTAAAAAGTACTCATGGCTTTGTCCCTGGCTATTCCCGTGGCTAGACTATGAAGAGGAGTACCTGGAGGATGGACCCCAGGAAGGTTACGACAACTAGGATCATCTCCCATCGTCAGCATTGCCTGTGACCCCAAATATGGAGCTTCGCCTACGCTACCGTTATTATTACGTATTCCGCTGCTTGAAGTTGTATTAAGAACTAGATCATGAGATCCCTATTTGTGTAAGAACTTATGTACGGTTTGTAATGGATGATGTACTATGGTATCCAATTCTATTATGTCTCGCAAAAATGGTAATCCTGGGATTGCGATGTATGGCATAACAGGCATCTGGGATTAAAAATCCGGGTGTTGACAAGTTGGTATCAGAGCCAACCTGACCATAGGAGACCCTAGTTAGATTGGACGTTGAATCAAAAACTTAGTTTCAAAACCAAAGAAAACAAATATTTACAAAAACTTATTCTCATTCTTATCCCTTTGATTCTTTCATGAAAATTCATGTTCCTCAAAAACTCTTGCAATATACATAAAATAGTGACACACTTAATCACTCTACTAACTTACTCATCCTATATTCTTATAGATGGACGTGAAGTACAGCAAGTTTTATCAGTTGGGGAATGGAGGAGACCTTATCTTTGAGAGGGATTTGGACCAGCTTTCGGAACTTCTGGAGCGTCCACACCCCGAGTTCTTCGGAGCTCAGCTCAATGATCAAGGAGGAGAAGATCTGCAGTGGCTAATTGTTGCAAGTCTCCAAGGAAAGATCGAACCTCCCACTGCTGAGGGAATTCAGTTTACCTTAAGAGAGAACAACTGGCTCGATGGACTTTCCAGGGCCATGCAGGAAGCTCTTTCCCGTCTGTGTGGGCAGAGCATCAATCAGATCAAGGGAACCCGCTTTGAGTTTTGCCCAAGGCATGATGCTAATGGACAACCACTGGAAGCCCCATATCACCCTGAGCTGAAGACCCAAGTGGACCACCTTAGCTTCATGATGTATGATCGTCAGCAGGAGTTGCATAACTGCTGTGACTACTCCAACCACAAGTCTGCCATCATCAAGACGAAGGATCAGACCATCGCCATGCTAGCAAAGGATCGCAAGTCTCGCCGCCGTCAGCCCGACAAGAAGGAGCGCATCATTGCCCGTCTTCGCCACCGTATCTCATCTTTGGAGGAAACCATCCACGAGAGAGACATGCAGTTGGAGGAAAGGGAGAATGCCGGAGCGAATCTTCGTGGAGACCCTTACTCCTACCTCAGCGATGATGATGATTTTCTAGAGGATCAGGCTACGGATTTCTTCATCGATGAGGATGATTTCTCCTTCATTGATGATGATGAGGATTATGAAGCCACAGATTCCGAGGAGTAGTAGCACTTGAGCACTAGCGAGTAGTATTCGGTCCCACTGTATCGTACTTTTCAGAATGGTTCTTAAAACCATCTGCTTTTCTTTGTTGTGGTGTGTGTTGTATCGGGTGCTATGAATGAATGAATGAAAAAGCAAGTTGCTAGAAAAAAATCTGAGTCAAACTTTAAAAACTTTTCAAAGCCCCAAAACCTTAGAAATTTCCCTCTTTTCTCATGATCTATCTCAATCTTTAGATGCCACGCGGAGGAAGTGGTTCATCCCCGGACCCGATGTTGCAGATTCTACAAATGTTGACTTCTGACCGTGAAGCTGAGAGAGCAGAACGTCAAGCCAACCTAGCCATCCTGCAACAGATAGCTCAGCTTGCCCACAACAACCAAGGCCACGGAAATCAGGATAACCATGGATCTAAGCGCAAGAATTTCCAGAATACCAACCCACCTGTTTTCACTAAGTCAGAAGAACTCCTAGACGCCGATGATTGGCTGCAAACCATGGAAAATAACCTAGAAGTCGCCATAGTGGAAGCCAACGAGAAAGTTCTGTTCACCACCCACTATCTAGCCGGAGATGCCATGGCATGGTGGAACAGTGTTCACGCAATGATCGGAGGCTAGATGATGACCTGGGAGGAATTCAAGGTCAAGTTTAGCAGAACCCATGTGCCACCGGGTTTGATCAAGAGGATGAGAGACGAATTCCGGGAACTGAAGCAAGGAAGGATGACTGTAGTGGAATACCGTGACAAATTCTTGTCATTAGCTAGGTATGCCCCGGATGAGATTGACACCGAAGCCAAGAAGAAAGAAAGATTCCTAAATGGTCTGCATGATGAGATGCAGACAGTGTTAGTCAATATCCCCTTTGCTGATATTGAAGCCCTTGTCGACTCTGCCATCCAGATGGAAGGAAAGATCAACCAAGCCAATGAGAACCGCAAGCGTCGTATGATGCATCAGCCAGGAACCCATCAGACCCCAATGTATCGCCCTAACCCATCTCCCGGATTTTCCCCAAGAACCAACCGACCCCCGATGAACCGTTCGACCTATCCCAATCGTGGAAACCCTAGGCCCGGAGGAAATCACAACAACCCTGGCAACTCTAGCAATTTCAACCGTGCCCCACCCAAGTTCAACAACAACAATGCTACCGCCAACACCAACACTGCCCCGAGGACTGGAAGCAATGCTGTGCCTGTAGCAGCAAAGGACAAGTCGCAAGTGACTTGTTATGACTGTGGAAATAAAGGCCACTATTCCAACGAGTGCCCCAACAAGAAGAATGCCGCAACCCCCAATGCCAATGCCCCAGCTTAGCAGCAGCGTCGTGTTCAGCCAGGAAGATGATTTGCCCAAGAAAATTCGCTCAACCGCGATGGCCGTCTTTTTCTCATGCATGCTGAAGAAGCTCAGGAAGCGCCAGACGTCGTGCTGGGTATGTTTTCTGTTAATTCAGTACTTGCACGAGTGTTGTTTGATTCTAGTGCATCGCACTCATTTGTCACTGAAGAATTTGCATGCACTAGTAAAATTCAACCAACCAAACTGAAGCATGTCATGATTGTTCAAATTCCTGGATCAACCACCAAGGCTAGGCAAATTTGCAAAGCCGTCCCTATCCGAATCCATGGCATAGATATTTATGCTAATCTGATAGTACTCGGAACTAAAGGTTTGGAAGTAGTACTAGAAATGGATTGGATGTCCAAACATAAAGGATTGATTGATTGTGCCAAGAAAGCCATAACCATGACCAGTACAGCCGGAATATCAGTCGAGCATATATCTGAAACCTTACCTCTCCAATTCAAGTGTAACAAGAGTATAGCCCAACCTACCATTGACCAAGTCCGGATAGTCTATGAATACCCCGATGTATTTCCAGATGTTTTGCCCGGTATGCCCCCAGATCGGGATATCGAGTTTATCATTGAACTAATACCCGGAACTGGACCCATAGCCCAGAGACCCTATAGTATGAACCCGTCAAAGCTAGTAGAATTGAAGAAGCAACTGGATGCCATGCTGGAAATTGGATTGATTCAACCAAGTGTGTCACCATGGAGATCACCGGTCTTGCTTGTGGATAAGAAAGATGGAGGTAACCGTTTGTGTACGGATTACCGAAAGTTGAATGATGTCACCATCAAGAACAAGTACCCCTTGCCCAAGATCGAAGATTTGTTTGATCAGTTGACCGGTGCCAAAGTGTTTTCTAAGATTGATATTAGGAATGGCTATCATTAAATCAAGATTCGTCCGGAAGATATTCCCAAGACTGCCTTTACCACTATATATGGATTATACGAGTATACCGTCATGTCTTTTGGATTAACCAATGCCCCCGCTTATTTCATGAATCTCATGAATAAGATTTTTATGGACTTCCTGGATAAGTTTGTCGTTGTTTTCATCGATGACATTCTGATTTATTCCAAATCAGGAGAAGAACATGAGCTACACCTAAGGACCATTCTTGGAACCATTAGAGAGCATCAACTGTATGCAAAGTTTAGCAAATGCGAATTCTGGTTACAGGAGGTAGGATTCCTCGTTCACATTGTATCAGCCGGAGGAATTGCCATTGACCCTGCCAAGGTGAAAGATGTAGAAGATTGGCAAGCCCCAACCACTCAAATCCAAGTTCGTGCATTTCTCGGATTGGCGGGATACTACCGCAAGTTCGTAGAAGGATTCTCGAGTATCGCCAGACCCATGACCCAATTGCTGAAGAAGGACAAGAAGTTTGAATGGACCAACAAATGTGAAGCGAGTTTTCAAGAACTCAAGAGGAGATTGATTTCAGCCCCAATCTTGATCATGCCGGATATCACGAAGCCCTTCGATGTGTATTGTGATGCATCCAAGATCGGTCTCGGATGTGTGCTAATGCAATAAGGCAAAGTTATATCTTATCTATCTCGACAACTGAAGCAACATGAGAAAAATTACCCAATCCATGACCTCGAACTCGCAGCCGTAGTTCTAGCCCTAAAGACGTGGAGGCATTACCTGATGGGAAACCATTGTGAGATCTATATGGATCACAAGAGTCTGAAGTATAGATTCACTAAGAAGGAGCTGAATATGAGGCAGAGAAGGTGGATTGAGCTAATCAAGGATTATGATCTGGACATTCACTATCACCCTGGTAAAGCCAATGTTGTAGCCGATGCCCTTAGCAGATTCCCATGCCGCTTGAACTCCATGATTTTACAGGAGCAACCAAGTTTGCACAAAGAGATGGAAGATTTTCAAATAGAATTAGTAAGTGAAGGATTTTTGGCTAGCATAGAACTCCAGCCCACTTTGATCAGTCAGATTAAAGAGGCACAGAAGGGAAATGATAGTATCGACGGAATCAAGCGTCGTATCGGTATAGGCAAAGTACCTGGATTCATCGAAGACGAAGAAGGAGTTCTGTGGTACAAAGGACGCCTTTGTGTACCAGCAGATTCTGAGTTGAGAGAAGTGATTCTGAACGAGGCTCATGATACTCTTTATTCTATCCATCCCGGAGGAACTAAGATGTATCAAGATTTAAAAGAGCAATTTTGGTGGCATAAGATGAAGAGAGAAATCGGAAGCTATATCGCCAAGTGTGATATATGTCAGCGAGTCAAGGCAGGACATCAAAGACCCGCTAGATTGTTGCAACCCTTGCAGATTTCGGAATGGAAATGGGATTCCGTTGGAATGGACTTTATCACTGGACTGCCTACTTATGGTAGGGGAAATGACTCTATCTGGGTCATAGTGGACAGATTATCCAAAGTCGCCCATTTCTTGCCCGTCAAGACCACATATCAGAGTTCGAAGCTAGCGGAGTTGTACATCACTAGAATCGTTAGTTTGCATGGAGTCCCCAAGAACATCGTATCGGATCGAGGAACTCAGTTTACCTCGAGATTCTGGAAGAAAGTCCAAGAAGGTTTAGGAACCCGCCTAGGTTTCAGTACCGCTTATCACCCTCAGACCGATGGACAAACGGAGCAAGTAAACAAAATACTCGAAGATATGCTGAGAGCATGTGTGTTAGAATATGGATCCAAGTGGGAAGACTATCTGCCGTTTGCAAAATTTTCCTACAATAACAGTTATCTGGCCAGTTTGCAAATGGCCCTATTTGAATTCATGTACGGAATGAAGTGTCGCACCCCTTTGAACTGGTCGGAAGTAGGAGAGAGTCAGATTTTTGGACCCGATATCCTACGAGAAGCAGAAGAGAAGGTTCACAAGATTCGTGAGCACCTCAAGACCGCCCAGTCCAGACAGAAGAGTTACGCCGACAAGAGACGTCGAGACCTTGCCTTCAACATAGGAGATTTTGTTTATCTGAAAGTGTCTCCATTGAAGGGAATGCAGCATTTCCAACTCAAAGGAAAGTTAGCCCCCAGATATATCGGACCTTTCAAGATTTTGAACCGTCGAGGAGAAGTGTCGTATCAATTGGAACTACTCGAAGATATGTCAGCCGTGCACAATGTGTTCCATATCTCGTTACTTCGCAAGTGTATCGAAGTCCCCGAGAAGACCGAATTGTTCAAGAACATCGACCAGCGGACCATAGAGATCAACGATGACCGGACCTATCCCGAAGTACCCATCCGTATTTTGGAAGAAGCTTTTCAAACTACCCGAACCCTAAGCATCAAGTTTCTCAAGATTCAGTGGAGCAACCACACAGAAGAGGAAGCTACCTGGGAGCGCGAAGATCACATCAGGACAGAGTTTCCCGATCTCTTCAAATCCTAGGTAATCTTTTTCCTCCTTTTTCAAATCTCGGGATGAGATTTTGTTTAAGGGGGGAAGGTTTGTAACATCCCAAAAATACTAAACTTGGAGCATCAAACTCTAATAATCAAAATTAGGGTTAACAAAAACTTTTCTAAATAAAATTATGGAAGCATGCATGTGAGTATGCATTTCATTTTGAATTCTTTTGAACCACCTTGTTTGTGTGTTTCTTTGCTTCTAAAATGTTGCTTAGGTGAAATAAACATCATCTAAACATTTCCCAAACTTTTCCCAAAGACAAATAAATCAAAACAAAGCTAAATGAGTGAATGGTCATTTTGTCCAATTTAACTCCCATGACTACTTTGGCTATCTCAAACTTTCAGAACCTAATAGAAACTTTTCTGGATCTTTGCACCCCTTGATTGTACTCATAACAAAGTATCAAGGCCCACTTTGTGATCATCCAGAAACTTTCAAATGCATAGTTTAAATGACAATTCAAAATTGAATCTTTATCATATGGGAAGATCCCACTTTTTCAAAAACCACTCAAACAAGCTCAACTTTCAAAACTCAAGCATCTGCAGACTCACCAGCACCAACCTAGCACACCCACCAAAACTCTTTTCAAAATTCAAAACTTGAGTTCTTGCGGCCATTTCATCAAACACATTGCAGACACAAATCAAACAAAATCCAAACACTGTTTTGAGCAGTGAATTGAGCCTAACTTGTTCCCTCTCTAGGCACCACTAGCTTTAGTAGATCATCTAACCATCTTAACTAATCACTAGCCTCACTGTGAGCTTGCCAATACCATCAATGGTGAACATCCGGAGCCACCCATGCCACCCCAGTGTAGACAGCAAGCTAGGAAGGAAACTAGCCGTGCCAACCTTGTCTGGGAGATCACCCATGCTTCACCGCCCCCTCTCGACCAGCCCTGCCTCGAAGACGTCGAACACAGCACCCAGGAACGCTGCGCCCGTGCCTCTATCAACCATGCCGAGCATGCGCCAGAGCGCCACCCTCGACCGAAGCCCACAGACCGCGCGCCGCCCTCGCCGCGTGCATACACGATCGCCACCATCCCAGGAACACGCCAGACATGCCCATTTCACCGCCCGTGCCCCGTAGCCACCGCTCGCCGCCGAAGACGCCGCCTCTGCCGCGCAGAGCGTCGCGTGTTCCAGACCAAACCGCACCGCCCCTACACGCGCATTAAAGCTGTAGAGCATCGCCAGGAGACCACCAAGCGATCGCCACTGCCGTCCATGCCTCTAGCAGCCCGTAGCCATGTCGCCACCGTCGCCTGCCCATGCCGTTCGGTCTCGTCGTCGAGAATATAAATAGAGGCCTTCCCCGCTCGAATTCATCACACCATTCCACTCCTCTCTCACCCAGAACCACCCCACCTCAGTCCCGGAGCAAGGCGAGCAGCGCATCGCCGGAATTGCGCCGGAGGAGGTCGCCTCTGGAGAAGAAGGGCGCCGTCGATTTCGTCCACCCCAGGAGCTGCCGCGACCACCCCTGAGTTCGCCGTCGTCGACTTCGTCGTTCGCCCGCCTCGCTGATCCTCGCCTGAGCCCCGGTGAGCCCCCAACGACCCCCACTGGCCGCGCTAGGTTTCTGTCTCGCCGGCGTTGCCCAACGTCGACGATGACTCTCAGTCGTTGGATTAGAACCAGATCGAATGCACCACGTTGCCCCGTACCGTTTCGCACCCCCCTGTCTCACTGACACGTGGGGACAGCCACTTAAACAGCCCGCGGAAGCGCTGCGCTTAGCAGGCCGGCCCAGTATCGTTTCCCGCGCAGCCCAGCTATTTGAATTTAACCTTTTCCATTTTATTTCAAACATACTTCTGTACCCAGTTTCAAAAATCAACCCAGGTCGATTCAGTGCACCAAATTGAATGAAACCAATTTTGTTAGAAAGGTCTGGAAGTGCTGAATCCAAGCCCGTTGGATTCAAGTCATTTGGATCTATAGATCATCCATAGTAAAAATAACAAGGCAGAAGCTTTTCTGCATTCAAATTTTTTTCAAATTTAAACCATAATGGCTTTTGAGTTTATTCCAACTCTCAAAAATCACATTTAGCCATACCTTTCAGAATATATAAAAATATATAGGTTTACTTACAGAAATAATGTTCAAGTAATAAAAGAATGCCCTATAGGCATTTCTAGCCACTTTAATTAATTAAAATAAAAGGGTAAAACCTTATTAAATTGTGACACCACTTTAAAACACATTTCCATGAACTAAAATATGTGGTGATGACATGTGTCAACATGATCCCATGTTTGGTTTGGAGAATATTAAATCTTAAGTAGTTTTTCAATGAGTAGAAATTACTTTTCTACAAATAAAAGGAATTAAACCAAACTTTAATCTTGTAATGTTAGTGATGATGTTAGATCATCTATAGAACCCTTTTGTGTGATGATTGCAAGTAGTTAAGTATTGTTTGGTGATTGTGTACATCGTATTTATTTATAGACGCTAGTACTAACCAAGGATACGAGGAGGAAGGAGGATACTACGAAGAAGAATCCGAGGAGACCTTCAACCACTGCTCTGCACAAGGCAAGCTTTATTAACCAAGTGGACCAATGCAAGCTAACGCTTGCAAGATACCCTACTAATGCAAGCTTATACTGATACTTATGCAAGCTAATACTTGCTTGTTACCCTGACCACTATATGCCTTAAGCCTATGTGATCATATCCACTTGATAAACCAATCCTAGTTTTATTTGCAAGTTTATTACTTTATTTCTTTATCAAGGCTCCTACTTAGAGTTTACTGGAATAAATGGTAGATACTAGAAGGATACTTGAAGGTTGCATAAAGAGCATACAATTTGGCCTAAGCTAGATAATCTTGATGTCCTCCTAAGGCATGAGATTAAACCTAGTCACACCCCACTAGTGTACCACCCCTCATTAGTACTCACCCCCACTTGTAGATGCTAGTGCTAAGTATAAAACTTGACCAACTTAGATGGGAATATTTGGTGAAAATGGTTATGAAAACATTGGAATGATGGATCATTCTATTGAAATGTTTTGGACATGTGTTCCCGAACACCTGATGATTTTGGTGATGAAAATGATGAGGCATGCGCCTTAGCCTTTTATAAAACTGATGGTTGTCTGGATGCGATACCATTCCAATTTTATCGTACAACCACAATACCTGAAGATTGGGTAGGGCTTGACTGGAAGCTTATATACCTTAGTATTGGTTCCCTCACGGCCAAGGTCTGAGCTGAGGCTACCTTGTGAAGATTTTCCACCTGTGCAGTACCCAAGATGACAGTTGGTCATGGTTGGGAGGCCAAACTCACGGGAGAGGTGCTTATACTAGGGCGTGTAATTGAAAGGTTAGGATTGATTATCCGCATACTGAGCAATGGTGAATTCAGGATTTATTCCTGACGGATGTATCGAATGTTGTGGTGAAAGTGTACAATCTCTGTAGAGTGTCAAACTATTCGAATAGCCGCGTCCGCGGTTATGGACAGTTGGAGTGGCCATACTGTTCCCCCGTCAGATGTTTTAAAAAAAACCTGTGAAATGAATTGAGACTTTGACTTGACCACAACAGGGTTGTGACATGAGATACAAGTTCCCACTTAGGTGTTATAAAACCTGAACTAGCATTAGTTGCTTCCAAACTTAGTAGAGATAAATCTGGCTTTTTGCAAAACAACCCTAGAGCCTAGTGTCCTATTATGAAAAACCCCTTTCACTTGTTAGTATTAGTTTGCGATTACTTAAAAAGTACTCATGACTTTGTCCCTGGCTATTCCTGTGGCCAGACTATGAAGAGGAGTACCTGGAGGATGGACCCCAGGAAGGTTACGACAATTAGGATCATCTCCCATCGTCAGCATTGCCTGTGACCCCGAAGATGGAGCTTCGCCTATGCTACCGTTATTATTACGTATTCCGCTGCTTGAAGTTGTATTAAGAACTGGATCATGAGATCCCTATTTGTGTAAGAACTTACGTACGGTTTGTAATGGATGATGTACTATGGTATCCAATTCTGTTATGTCTCGCAAAAATGGTAATCCTGGGATTGCGATGTATGGCATAACAGGCATCTGGGATTAAAAATCCGGGTGTTGACATCTGTCAGGGACAAACCTTCTGAGCAAGTATTTCTCTAGAACTACTGGGCATGTTGTAATTTTCCTATGACATTGCACGGTGTTTTTATGCTAGAACCTTCGAGACTGGTACCTCTGGGGTATTGTGGTTTCTGGAGGTGTTGCTGGTACCACCTCTTGCCACGTCCAGAACTTTTGTGAACTTGTTTCTCGTCCGACCATTCAAAATTTGAATTGGTTTAGTAGCTTTCTCGCGATTAGCTTTGAAACTTTTGGGGTGCTACTTTTTCTGATATCGGTGGGGTATTTCTCTTTTGCCTAGTATGCGCTGAGAGTAGGTGCAAAGGATATGAGCCTTCTATCTTTGCACATACTCTCCATACTGGTGTGCACCTCATAGTCAGAGTAAAAGGTATATGAATACAGGAGATTGCCTAACTTCATCTGAATATCTCCTAAATAATTAGGAATGGACTTGGTGTCCAACGTCAAGGAGATATTTGTGGGTTTTGGTACCCTGGGACTTTGTTGTTGATCCTCCCACAGAGAGAACGAAGGATAGTTCCACTATGTGATTGTTTAGGGATTAATTACATCTTGTATTTGTAGTTATCTATCCCTACTACTTTACAATCAGGAAATTGTGTCTCCGCAAGTTTTACCTTCCTTAATATTTTTTTTTGGAAAATAGTATATATTAATATCACGGAGATATCAATTACACCCAGCCTCTGCAACGACGCATGCCCTAGCGGCCTTACGGATGCACACAGCCGAGAAAAAAGAAAGAAGAAAACACTTAATATGCATGCTAGGGTTGTTGAAGGCAAAAGGTAGAAAACACTTTGCAAAAGAAAGCAAGAACTTCTGGTTTAATTATGCATTCGCCTATCCCCCTCTAGTTGATAGTGGATGGTATTTTAGTGAGAGATGTGTGAAATCCATGGCCTCCACCGAATGCACCCACACAACAACAAGTCAAACATCTTCGTATTGCTACGCGACTATCCTTGAGTATTACTTGATCTGCAGTTTTTTTAAAGTTGAATTTTCTATTACTAGTCAAACATCTTCGTGTTACTACTATCACCTCCTCTTGTTGGGCTCGACCGCTCTCAGATCCAATGAACTGGACTCCCTTCCTTGTTCACGAAGTGTAGGTTATTTTCTGAAATATGAGTGCTGGAATTCTTAAAGTTGTAATTTGAAACTTGATCTGCTTTTTTTTAAAAAAAATTGAATTTTCTAATATCTTCTAAATTTTGAATTTTTCTACAACCATTGCTTCAAAAAATAAAGTTTGGACCAAAATTAAAAAGATTTCTCAAATATTCTGAAATATGGACATGATTTGCTTTAACATGGTCTTTGGATTTTCTGAAAAGTACAACACTGAGAGGCAAAACGGAACATTGGGTGGAAACCATGGACATGAACCCATGAATGAAAAAAAAGTGGTAAGGATCAAGCACCTAAAATGAACAAAACCTCCTTGGAAAATGTCCAATTGATCAGTGGACTTGTAGTTAGCGGGTCTATGCTAGATAGTCCCCCTCCCATATATTTACAAATATTGGCTAATTCATGGCAGTAAAACCTACATACTATTGTGTGGGCCTACGCCCATGCAATGCCATTTCCTACATACTATGGCAAGAGTACCAATTTTGATACGTTCGTTTTGTTTTGGGAGGATTCGAGGAGGAGTGCCCAACGGTTCCCCATGGGTGTGCAAAGGTGCTATATACTCCCTCCATCTGTGTAATAAGGTCGCTTAATATTATTATAAGTCAAATAGTTTTTTGGTTTTACAAGGTCTATGTGATTGTAACATCCATAGGGGAGATGCCAGCTTTGTTTGGTCATGGCCTGTGAGGTTGTGCTCGTTCAAAGGAATTTCACAGAAATTTTGGAATATTCTATTCCTAAGGAAACTTTTATGTAGACCGTGGTTGGTTTGTAGGATTGAAAACCACATGTTTTTCCATGAGCTATTTACATACAATTTCATAGAATTATTTCCTTGGGTCCAACTTCATGGAATTTTCCCTTATTCTCAGTGACCGACAACTATTATCACTCATACAAGTTAGGAGCCGACCCCCAACCCTCCCGACCCCCGTGCGGCGGCGCTCGCGCCGCACCGGGGTGTAGCCGCCGCGCCAGCACCAGGGCACTCCCCCGCCCCTCCCCCAGCCCGCCGCCGCCGGCTCCGTCGCCAGGCAAAGCCTCGGCGGCGCGGCGGCGGCGGCGGACGATCCTCGCATACGAGATCTGGACGGCGGCGGCGCCGCCCCCTCGCCCTCGTCGAGGACGGTGACGGTAGACGACGGCAACCAGCGGCCTAGGCGGTCGGCGGGGGGAGGTTGTTGGTAGGGGCGGCGTTGTCCTCCTAGTCTCATCCTCCGGATGGTGATGGCAGAAGGGAGTTGATCCCGATCTCGACCGTTTCCGGTCGGATCTGTTGCAGCCGGCAACGGGATGGCTTCTGGGTTTGTCTGGCTTCACGAGGTCACCTAGGGCCGCGAGCCCGAACATGGTGGTGGTGGCCTTCTCCCCCGCCGGAGTTGGTCGGCCGGTTGAATAAAGGTGGTTCGGCCTAGGGTCCCTCTTGTGTGGAGATTATCACCTTCCTGAAGATGGTTCTTGATCTGGCCAGAGTGGGGAGTTCCGGAAGGCTCCGCCGGCGAATGTACTAGCGCTACTATGCCTGCAGTTTGCTGGATCGGGTGGTATTCGATCGTGTGCACCCATGTTTTATTCCGACCGTTTGGTTTAGGAGGGAGCAGCGCGAAGCTCTGTCCTTTGTTTCCACCAGCAGACTTTCGATCCATGGTGAAGTCAGAGGTGGAGAATTCATGAAGGCCAGGTTTGGAGATCTATCTATGGAGGTTTGAGTCACTATATTGTTGAGGGACTTGCTTGGTGTTCTAGGCTAAACAACAGCCGTATGTAAGTGGGGGCGGCAACATAGGTGGATTTCAGAATCTTACCTTTTAGGGTGAAAATCCAAGGTCCGCCCTTAGCTGGTTGTGTCTGGCAATGACCTTGTTAAAGGCATTATTTTGAGAGTGAGGATTATCTTCAGGGTGAAATCCCAGATCTTTGATCGGGCGACGACGACGCTTGTGCACTATTTTCTTCTTGAAGGTGTTGCTTTTAAAGAGCCTGGAGTTCAGGTGTTATATTGGTGGTGGTTGTACTGTTGCTGCTAGGACCGGAACACTGTAGCGGGTCTTTATCTTTTGTTGGTTGTGTGCATCCGTAAAGTCAATAAGGTATTGTGTTGTTACATAGGCCAGGTATAATTAATATCTCTTGATATTAATATATGTTCCTTTCCACACAAAAAAGTGACCGACAACCATGGCATGCACTTATCTCTTCACAAAAATCGTTGTAGTCTTTTTGTAGTGCAACCAAGTAGGTAGTCCCTCTGTCCAGAATTACAGAATTAACAGACTCACACTTTGTTTATATTCCCATGTATATAGAAACGTTTTAGTGTGTACGTACATACCAATCTAAAAAAAATGTTAGTCAGTTAATTTCGAACAGAGAGAGTACTATTATAAATTAATGTGTTTTGATTTTCTGTTGGATTTCATATGATGTGTCAGTGCAATACTATGTTTTTTCCTATTCCTATTTATTTAATCTAGTTATTTGACCAATCATATGACCGCGACAATCTGTTAGTTGGCGCATGTTAATAGTATAAGGTTCTATGCATGCATGCACGGGAAAATTTCCTAGTATTATTATATTTTCTGTGTTGCTTGACTGATTGCCCAGGTGCCGCATGAACAATGGCCATCTCCCCGGCCGGTGGCAGTACTAGCTTATGTCCAAGAACAGCAAATATACTAGCAGCGGCCAAACGCGCGCGTGGACACTCTCTCCACTAAAAAGGGAAAAAGAAAAGAACAGAGAAGTGTGGTGTGGCATATCGATCACACTACACATGGAGGTAAATCGCAAGAATGTGTGTCTGATCATATATAGACGTAGATGCTTCATGCCTGCTGTCTCCGTAGGACGGGTAACAGACTAGCTAACAGCTAGTCAGATATATGGGGTGGATGATGGCTAATCCACCGGTCAGTTTTATTTTTGTTATGCGGATGGATGGTTCCATCATGCAAATCGTACACAGTTCATACAAATTGTATCATGTATATAGCAGTTCTCATAATTTTATTTGAAACCCAACAGTTTGTGCATCTATTGATGCACACAGCTATTGATTCGCGCAGCTATAATATACCGTGCTAATCCATTTACTTTACAGAAATAGGAGTTCCCTAAATAAAGAACAGGATATACTAGCTCCCTCCGTTTTCAAATATAAAATGTTTTAGCAGTTTAACTGGAACTGCCAAAACGTCTTATACTAAGGAAACTGAGGTAGGAGTAGTATTATATATGTCACGGAACTGCCTAGCTAAACAAAGAGATCAAGATGAAATAAAAAAACTAGCAGGCGCCTTTTATGCATCGAACACGGTTACCTGTAAATCTATATACAAATGGCAGTCGATCTGGCCGTGTTTTTCTTCAAAAGGGAAAAACAAGCAGGCAAGTAGTTAAGCCCAACCGATAAGCAATACTTCAAGTTCAAAGCTAGCTATTCCGAGATTTTTTTTTTTCAAAAAATAAATGTTTTGTGTACTAGTAGGACTATTTGAAAGAACACTTTATTCTAGGACAAAGTATTTACAGGCAACCAGTAGCAGATTACTGAAATCAACTTCACAAGGGATCAGCAAATGTAACTACTTAACAATCCATGCATGGGGGATACCTGAAGATGGATGGATCGAGTACAGTGTGAAGTTCAAACCAGAAATCGCCAACAATAACTAACCTGATAATTAAGGCATAGCAGAAACGAAATGCACACACAAGAAATGACGCTAAGAGATGAACCAAATGGAAGGGAGGATCGGCTAGCTGCTAGCTGGGTGCTGGGGGCAAGCCCCTAGCTCATACCGCTCCTGCTGCATCGATCGATCATAGCTTCAGGGACAGGTCAATCATCTCGTCTGCAAGCTCCTGGTTGCCTCTCCCCGCACCGGACGAGGCCGCACCTCCCGGAGCAGCAGAGACGAAGACGTGCTGACGATACATCCACCCGCCGGCATCTGGATCAGCGGAGCGCGGGGGAAGAACGCCGTCGTCTTCGACGTCGACGACAACGGCGCCCTTATTACCTTGCTGGTCTCCGGGCGGCGCTGCCGCGAGGGACAGCGCGGTGGTGGCTTCCCGGCCGCGCCTGGCGAGGTTGCGCTGCAGCTTGTGCGCGTTCTGGTGGCCGCCGAGCGCCTGCGAGCTCCTGAACTTCCTGGGGCAGTAGCAGCAGGCGAAGACCGCCTGGAACCTCGGCGGCGACGACCTCGGCGACTGCTGCAGCGAGAGGCTGAGGTTGAGCCCCTCCTGATCCCTGTCCATCCCGGCCCTGCCCATCCCCATCCCCATCCCCATCCCCATTCCCATGCCCATGTCCATGTCACAACCGGGGCGCCCGGCGACAGGCTAGCTACCTCAGGTACAAAATGACACTGGAACTGGATATGCAAAATGTGGCAATCAATCACGCAGGCGCAGCGCAGCTCCCTCCCTCACACGGGGAGGTGGCCATATGGTATATTATGGTGGCGAGCCCGGCCGGCCGGGGTGGATGTGGGGCTGTCCTGTCGGAGGCCAAAACAGTGCACACTCCACACACACACAAGAAACATTTTGCAGTAAAAACCCTGCTAGTACTATGAAACTGACGGCACTAGCTGCTAGCTCGAAGGCAACGAGCGGCCGGCGTCTGTCCTGAGAGGTCTGAGACGCTGCTGCTGCATATGATGCATGCTTGCCGAGGATGGTTAATCCGCGCCTCTCTTTCCTGGCCAGTGCTCTCGCGATCAGTGACCACCCTAGTGATCTACATGTCCCCGTGCCGTGCCGTCTCCGCGCTAGATCGAGAGCGAGCGCTATAGCTAGCCTTTCACCTCGGAACTGTTCGATGTGTATGTGCATGCCACTGTTCTGGCTGCGCTCTCGCATGCAGATGCAGCACGGGCAGCCTTTCATAGCCGCAGACATGGCCGATGTCCTATTAGGGATGCACTGGATCCATCTATCTATAGCTTGTAGCTACCAGCACCACCCTAGCTTCATCCAACCGTGTAGAGACTTGCATCCATCATTGCATGCATGTCTCTTCTCGGACATGTTTTTCTAGATAACCATGCATTTCTTCTTTTTACCACCGCATCATCAAAGATCCATGGACCAATCTAATGCCAATAGTTTCTCTCTCAATTGGTATGCACACATCCCATAAAATCAAAGTATCACCAAAACCAGACTTACATACGGTGAATACGGAAACGATTTTGTTTGTTTTTTCCAAAAGGACGTACCTAGCATCTGCATTATTACTTTACTCACTACGGGAGAAGAGGCAGACGCCAACGGCAATTTGTCGAGGCCGTCAGCGTAGGCCCCGAGACGGTCAGCCAATCAAATTTCCTATCGGCCTAGATTTGCCATTAGCTTAGGCAGTGGCGGAGCTAGTAGGATTTTAGACAAAATTTGCTTAGTTGCCCTCACTAAGTAAGGATTATTAGCTTGTCTGGCGCGGCCCTCCTTAAATTGTGATCCTGCCTCCGCCACTGGGCTGACGGCAGCCTTCAGCGTAGACCAGGCTGTCGGCGTAGGTATTGGACGTGAAGGCGATGCGAGGTGTCAAGTCTACGCCGACGGCAAAGCTATTTTCCCTTTTTGCCATATTAATCTTAGAAAAATCATAACTAAATCATTTTAAGTCAAAAAATACATATAATATATCAAAATTTGCAGTAAAATAGGATCTATCTGTCTAAACTCAAATATTACATATTTTTGTTGAAAATACATAAAAACATTATAAATACTTTCGTATAACATATTTTCCATTTTCCGAATGCATAAAATGGGGTGTTTTGTGAAGCAGTCACCAAATTAAAGTTTAAAAATGGTATCACCCCATTTTTAAAAATACTAGACCATCCTGAATGAAAAATGCCCCAACCGGGATATCTTAGACCTTTCCTTCCACCTCCCGTGAAAAAGACAAATTCCTACCGAATCGGCATGAAGTGAGTTAGATTTGAACTACACGTACATGATCTCATGCTCATTATTTTTTGGAAAAATCATTTTTAGATTCACAATATGCTATTTAATCAGAGATCCAATGCAATTTTAGCGAGACTCATCCCCGAGCTAAAAATCTTCATGCACGCTGTTTTAGAAAGTTTGACGATAGTTTAAAACGGGCATAAAAAACAAAAATGATCGAAACAATGCAAAACCTTTGCGTGGTGTCGTATTATATGACATAGTTGCAAGAAAAAAAATATCAAACTTGGTATATTGATTGTGTCTAAAAAAACCTTCATAAAGTGACATATCTCAATCGAGATTTTTTGGCTTTCAGGTCAAATGACCAATGTTATGGCCAGAATCACGACATATTTTGTGATAATATGTCCATATTGTGCATGTATGTGTATCATAAGATGACAAATAATGTTGCAAGAGAAAGTTTTCCTTTTCGTCGTATCAAAAGCCATTTTTCATTTTTCGAGTGCCAAAACGGGGTGTTTTGTGAAGCAATCACTAAATTAAAGTTTGAAAACGGTACCACCCCATTTTGTAAAAATACTAGATCACCTTGCATGAAAAATGTCCCAACCGGGGTTTCTTAAACCTTTCCGTCCACCACTCGTGAAAAAGACAAATTCCCACCGAATCGGTAGGAAGTAAGTCAGAATTGAACTATAGGTATCTGATGCTCATGATTTTTTGGAAAAATCATTTTTATGTTTACAATATACTATTTAATCAGAGATCCAATGCAAGTTTAGTGAGGCTTATATCCGAGCTAAGGATTTTTTTAGAATCCTCAAATTCAAAAGGGAAATTTTGATATGATTTTTTGAAAATTTGAACACTAGTAAATGAATTTTATTTAAAAATACTTAATGCATGATTAAAATATGATAGAGATGTAATGTTGGATTTTTCTTATTTTTCTAATCGATTTAGACATATTATTTGTCGAATTCCGATTTATAGATTTAAATATATGAATTGTTCCATATTAAATAGAAAAAGCAAAAAAAAATGTTGTTATTTGCGTTCAAGATTATTATTACTTATTCATTTTTGTTTATTTAAATAATTGTTTGAAATTTTAAAATTAAAGGCGCGTGACACCATGGTCCAAGCGTTAATAGGATATTGTAGTTTTATCAATAAGATCTATTTTCTTTATTGGAGCTCGTCAGGAAGGAACATAGAAGTTAAGCGAGCTGGGACTGGAGTAGTGTGACGATGGGTGACCGGTCGGAAAGTTTCACTATGAGTGCAATTTGGTTGTTAATTGTACTTAGAGTTAAACGATGCGTGTGAGACTAATGAGTCAAACAATTTTTAAAAGATGCTTGTGAGATTAACAATTCAAAAAAATTAAAAAAAGAAAAAAACTAGGCCGGCCGCAATGCCATCGGTGTAGCTACCACCAAATCAACTAGGCCGATGGCAATGCTATAGTTGTAGCTACCGCTAGAGCAAACGAACGTCAACTGCCGATGTGGGTCCCGCATACGCTATGCCGACCACCAGGCCGTCGGCGTCTGCCGTGTTTCCTGTAGTGACTGAGTACTTTTATCTTTTATTACAAATCAAGTGTCACACACTACATAAAACCAACCATCTAAACCAAAAAAATCAACATGTGTTGCCTATACATCATCATGTTAATCATCTACAAAATAGACCAGCCGAATTGGTTGTATAAAGCCCGTGCAATCATCTAGAACCCATGGCCTAACGTTCCTCCACCAGTGGGAGAAGGTACCACGTACGAATCCAGTAGGAAGTTAGCGAAATAACCTGCAAAAAAAGAGAAACTTTTGATTTGTTAAAGGTAAAGTTATTGTGAACATGCCACATGGCTATCATAAAGCACCACACCTACTCGGATATATGATTTATCTTTCTTTCGAACCCCATTCAACCAGTTATCAAAAAGATCTGTTATATTCGATGGTGGAGTTATATCGAAAGAAAAGTGAACAATTCTCCACAACACTTTGGCAAAACGAAAATCGAAGAAAATATGTTGTATTGATTCATCTTGATCGCAAAAACAACATTTCTTACAACATTGTTAATTCCTCTTCACAAGATTATCTTTTGTTAGAATTACTTTTGAAGGAACCACATGAAAAGTCTTATTTTGAGTGGTGCCTTGATCTTCCAAATATACTTGCGCAGGAACCCGGTATGAATGTTAAGCAAATGAAGATACATAGACCTAACCGTGAAGGTCCCCGAGTTAGTTAGGCTCCATTTGAAAAGGCCATGATGCTCAGTTAGCTAAACCTGCATCAGCCGTTGTACCCTATGGTTCCAAAAAAGTCCAGTTATTTCCAATCAAAGCCCTCCCAAGACCTATAGTTAACTGAGTGGTTGACATAACGATTCACCACTGAAGCTCATTTTTGGTGTGTGATGTTAAAATAAGGGGAATTACTTAGCTAACTGCTTATCCCCTAACCAATTATCTTTCAAAAATCTAGTATTCTCTGCATTGCCAATTTTAAATGAACAACATTTAAAAAAATCGTGCTTGACATTCATTAGACCTCTCCAGAAAGTAGAATCAATTGGTTTTGCTAAAATCTGAGATAGAGTTTTAAGAGGTACTTATTTTCAGCACCTCTTGCCATATCCCTCGTCATTATGAAGTTTTAAAAGCCACTTGATAAGTAAACATCCATTTTTTATTTCCAAAACTTCAACTCTTAGTCCTCCCCGATCTTTACGTCTACAAATTATATTCCATTTTGTTAGTCTATATTTATTTCTATGCTTATTGCTTTGCCAAAAGAAATGTGATATAAATAAATCTAATCTCTTTCTTACCTTTACGAAATACAATATAAACATGGGAAAACTAGTAAGAACGGATTTAATTAAAATTAATCGATCCCCTAGGATAACATATTTCCTATCCAACTACTAAATTTTCTCTCAAAACAGTCTTCAATAGGTTTTCATTCTCTATTCTTGATCTTTCTAAAATGAATGGGTATTCCTAAATATCTAAACGCAAGTGAGCCTGACTCACATCCAAGAAGAATTTTATAATATTTCTCCTTTTCATTAACTTTACCAAAATAGAATATGTCACTCTTGTGAAGGTTAATCTTCATACCCTAAAGTTATTCGAAAATGCATAAGATGAGTTTTATATTAAGAGCCTTTTCCAAGTCGAATTATAGTATCATCAACATAATGTAAGATACAAATACATCCTCCACTAGATGAGGAATGGGTCCCTAATATTGTCCATCCTTCTTCACACGAGCAATCTAGATATCCAACATTTCTACAATGTGGTTAAAGGATAGGAGACAAGGGTCTTCTTGGAGCCGTCCTTTTTGAGTTTGAAAATAATGACCTATATGTCATCATTTACTCGGATACCTACACTCTTTATTTGTACAAAGTTATTTATCCATTCACATCATTTAGGATCAAAACCTTTCATATGAAGTACTTGTTGTAGAAAAGACCATTTAACCTTATCATAGGCATTTTCAAAATCGATTTTAAATAGAATATCATCCATTTTATTCTAGGAAGTTCATTAATGGTCTCATGTAGAATCACCACCCCTTATAAAATATATCGACCAGGCATGAATAACGTTTGAGTCGGCCTAACAATAGTCCCTATCTTAGTGAATATTTTAAAATTGACATTTAGCAAGCAAATAGGATGGTACTATTGTGTTTGGACAACATTTTTCTTTCCCTGGGAAGAATTACAATGGTTCCAAATTTTAGGTGAAAAAGTAGCAGCTCTCCCTTATGGAAGCTAGCAAACATTTCCATCAAGTCGTATTTTAAAATTTCACAATTTTTTTGGTACAACTCCGTTGGAAACACATTTGGTCCTAGTGCTTTGCTTTCTCCATTTGTGATAGCATCATGTACTTCCTTTTCAGTGAATTTGGCTACTGAAATATCGTTCTCTTGAGTGGATAATTGTTTAATATTCATGGATCATAGTTTCTTGCATAACCACATTGCTTGGCATTGGTGCTCCGAGCATGTTTTTATTTTTTCTAATTCGCGTAATATAAACTATAAATTATCTTGGCCTGTGATTTTTTACTTCATCTTGCTCAAGCTGGTAAAAAATCGCTTATGTTTGTCGTTTGCAATTATGTGAAAATATTTAGTATTGTTTCCACCCTCTTGGATGTGCTTTACTTTTGTCTTTGAACCCATTTAGATTCTTCATCTTGCATTAAGTTTGCAACTTTATTTTTTTGCCTCCCACATAGCTTCTCTTTCGGAAGCGTTTAGAGGTATATATCGTGTGACTTACTGTTCATAATATTAATAATCTCAAGAATTTGTTCTTTTATTTTTTATAAGCATTGCGATCCTAACCTTGAAGGAATTGCCGGGGGTGGCGGATCTTATTCTACCATTTATCCATCGTTGCGTTCCGAATTGGAGAGAAACCCACACTTGTACTATCATCTCAAATAACCCTTCTTGTTTAACCCAATATAATTCAAAGAAAAATTTCGCTTTGTTTCCCAAAAGCTTGTTCTCTGAAATCTAAAAATAGAGGTGTACGATCTGATTCTGACCAAGGCAGTACCCTCACGGTGACTAGAGGGAATTTACGTTCTCATTCTATGCTCGTCAAAATTCTGTCCAGCTTCTCATACGCTTGGAGTATATCTATGACTTGTCCATATAAATTTCCTTCCTAATAGAACTATTTCCCTCAGGCCAAGGCTCTCAATAATATCATGGAAAATAAAACGTGAACGAGCGTTAAAATTATCATTGTTTTTTCATGTCTTCTTATAAGGTTAACTAATTGGGCATAAAAGTTTTGGCCAATTCGGTTATCCATATCGTCCTGATTCTTTCTGATCATGGAATGGACGTCATGAAGGACACGTCACTACAAAAATCTAGATGGTACATGACGTTCTGATTTTGTCATAGATGAGAGACAAAACGTCATAGATGGCCATCCGTGATGAATTCCACGAAGAAAAACAAATGTAGCGAATCTCACATCATAATTGGATCCATGACGTTTGTTTGTCTGAAAACGTCATGGTCGTCTGTGATGTTTCTGTAATTTCGTCGGCGTCCGATAATATTGGTCCAGCCCAAGCCTAATCAGTCGTGAAGTTTTTTGTCACGGGCTACACCACATGGCATACGACACCACGAGTAGCCGTTAGCGACGTCTACTAACATCACGACGGTCGTCAATGATGTCATCAAGGTCCTGACTTTTTTCCCGTCACGACTTGATTATGTTGTCGCCGCTTTCATGATGTCATCTAGCCCGATCCTAACAGTATCCATCCCGTTCCTGAAGTCACATGGGCCATGACAATTTTTTTCATCGCCACCTGCCATCGGCTTGCTGACACGTGGTTAGTAAGAAGCGTGACACATGCACCAATTGTATGATGCCACGTGGACCACCCTTAGCCTGACATGTGGATTGATCAGAACGGGACATGTATCTACTACCCATGATGAACTCTATGTGATGACGTCATAATTGACTGTGACGTCTCTGTTTCGTCTAGATAGTTGACCAAGGAAAGCGGGCCACGTCGACGTTTATCTGTGATGGAAATATTTCGCCAAGAACAACGGAGATGATTTCGTTTTGGTCGTGGTTGCGAGCTAGCGTCACCATGAGATCAGAGGCCATTTATGCACGTTATGCTTGCGCCCCAAATTTCTACTAGCCCTAATTGTTTGCATCAAATGACATAATTTCACAATAAATTTGAAGACAAGTTTTCACATAAATTTCTGCAGCAGCCTCACAAGTTTCCACAAAGTTTCTGTACCACATAGATTTGACAAAAACTGCTGAGCTTTCCATAGTAGTCTCTGAGCCAAAAGCTCACAAGTTTCCACACCAGTTAACTTTCCTATCTCACTACAAGTTTTCCTGCCCAAAAACTCACAAGTTTTAACCACCAATTCACTTACATTACGATAGCTGAAGCTGCTATTGTTGTTGCTGCTTCTACTGAGTCATCTGAGATAACACTTGTTGAAGTAGGTCATTTAAATGGTTTTGTTTAGTCTACAACTCTTCTTTTGTTCTTCCGCATTTCTTGCATCTCTTGAACATATTGCATCCTCTCTGCCTCAGTGGCTTATTTCGCTCTCTACAACTCCTTTATGGTACATCGCAGTTTGTCACTCCCTACTCTCTCAGCCTCAAGTTCCGCTTCAAGGACAAACTTTCTTTGACTTGAAGTATTGTGGTTATGAGAGATAAAATACAAGATGCCTGGTCTTTGACCATCTAACTTAGAGTTTCTCCCATACATATGCATAATTAAGGACATAGATATATCCTAATCATGATTATTCAATTGCTAGTTATGGATGCAACACTCCCTGAGAATGCTTTATACCTATTGCGATTCCAATAACTTTACATCACGAACCGCTCTGTCTATTTAATTACATTAATTTAATAATACTTTGTTCTCACGCACAAACACTCTCATACACCCCCGCTTGAAACCAAAGACAATTTCCAAACACTCTTTAGTGAATAGTGGCAATGGGCATTAAGACCTTTGTCAATAGCTCCTCAGGTTTGATACTCTTATTTCGAAAATAGCTACAAATGATCTATGTACTTGTAGTAATCAACACCAATGACCTCTTACCCAATGTTGAACACCTGTTTGATGACATGGCTCGAGTCACTGTCAACGTTAACACCAAAGCTACCAGTTCCTCCACTACAACATATGCAGTTTTTATCCCAGCATTAGAGCTTAGAATAAGATGAGCTTAGATGTGTCAATTGCATTCATGCATAAAAAATCTAGATAATTTTCGTGCTTTTGAATAAAAACTTGTCAAAGTGATTGAAGATTCTCTTAACTTTGTGGAACTGAAGTAGATCATCAATTTGACTACGATAAGTTTCAATATGACCTTTGCTAAAACCTTATTTTGGGTAAAGATGATTTGATCTAAGGGTAGATCAAATGTAATAAAACTAAACCGCAACACATTACTTAATGATTGATACCTGATCTTTTAGAGATCATATCATGGTATTCATTACAATAACTCTTGGATACCAAGTTAAGTATATAACTCAAGTAGCAAGAATTCAATAACTAAATATTGATCTATTTTATTCTTATCTATTTATACCATGAGGATCATGGTAATACTTAACCCTAACTCTTTAGTTATATGGAGTAGGAAGGAAACCAAGTCAAGAGAATTCACCACATATCTTTCTTTCCATACTAATCCTTATCATATCTTTTGAATCTTATTCTAATATCCGATGAACATCAATGTTGAGTAATTAACTATTGATCTATCAATTCTAAACCTATCAATTCTAGTCCTTATAATAGCATTCAATTCTAAAGACATTAAAGGAAGAAGTAAGAAGAGGTAAGTAGGAATGCTAGTTTTAGATATCATCTATTGGATGGGAGTATTGATGATCCACAAGTATAGGGGGTGTATCGTAGTACTTTCGATAAATAGGAGTGTCGATCCCAACGAGGAGCAGAAGGTGCTGAACAGTGGTATGGAGCAGGAAATCCCTGTGAATACTTAGCAAACGGATTTTAGTGGTTTTCTAATAAGACAACAAAACAAAGTGCAAGTAATAAAGAACAAACGCAGCAAGTGGCCCAATCCTTTCTTAGCAAATGACAAGTCGGTGGAAATACTTATAAGGACATAACGTTCTCGAGGACACACGGGAATTCTGTCAAGTGCTTTCGCTTCATATAGCTGAGTACTCATATTTGGTGTTGTAAGTGTTGTGTGGGTGAACCTGTTCTAATGTACCGACCGTACTTGGACTTATACATACTTGTGATTAAACCCCCTGCAAACATCTGTAACTGCAGGAAAGTAATTAAGACATAAATCTAACCACAACCTTAAACTCTGAGATCCTACGCTCCCTTGTGCAAAGGTGTTCTAACGGGGGTTCAGGTTTCTGTCACTCTGACAACCCCACAATTAGTATCCAAATACACAATGCATTCCCCTAGGCCCATAAATGGAGAAGTATCATGTAGTCGATGTTCACATGACACCACTAGAAGAATAGCACCACAACTTAAATACTAAACCATTGAATAATAACTCAACACAAATTCACTACTAACAACATGACTTCTCCCATGTCCTCAAGAACTAAACGAACTACTCACAGGACATCATATGGATCAAGATCAAAGATGATATTATAATGGATAACAATCTGAACATAAACAATAATCCAATGGTTCCACTCACAAGCATCAACTATAATAGTAATTAATACCGAGAAAGTTTACCCTAAGAACTAAAGCAATATCCAACACAATTGTTACAGCGGGACGGAGTGGTGATGATGGTGCTGGTGGAGATGATGGTGTGGATGATGATGATGATCCCGATGAAGCCTAGCTTGATGATGGTGTTGATGGCGATGGTCTCCCCTCTCCCGGAAGGAATTCCCTCGGCAGAAATCTGTCTACCGGAGAGATCTTTCTCTCTCGGTGTTTTCCGCCCCCAGAGGCGGCGGAAATCTATCTGTGTTCGCTCCCTTAGCCTTAGGGTTTCATAGGGAAGATATATGCGAAGGGGCGGAGTCGGGAGCCCGGCAGGTGGGCCACACCTGCCCTAAGCGCGGTCCAAGGTGGGCCCGCGCCTAGGAGGGGTGTGGGCCCCCTGTGGCCCCTCTTTGCTCCTCCTTCTGGCTTCCTCATTCTTCTGAAAAAATAATATTTTCCCATATTTTATTGGTATTTTCTGATCTTCGCGAAATTGCACCGAAACGCCTTGTTTTCCATCAGAATCCAGACTCCGGCAGTCCATCCTCCAAGAATCATCCAACATACATAAACAGATGAAAAGCCATAAGTAATACCTCATATTAAGACAAATATCAATGAATAGAGATAAATTATGATATAGAATGGTGATGCAAATTGGGCGTATCAACTCCCCCAAGCTTAGACCTTCGCTTGTCCCCAAGCGAAAACTGAGCTCAGTAAACATGTCCACAGGTTTATGGAGTGAAGTATCGAAAAAAGAATATGAACAAGAAGCATCACACTTACCATGGCACAACTTATAGAAGAAAGCAACTTACCATTATATAACTTAGCTTGCAACCAAGTACAACAGTCACAAAAGAGATGCATAAAGATAAATCATAATTAGAATTGGCAAACTTTGTTACTGGTCAGAGAACGGCTGGCAAACAGTTTCACAAATAAAAGCTTTATAAAAGTTTTCAAAACAGGAGCACTCTTTGCTCAAAAAGGTCTTTCACAAGTGAAGGCTTTCAAAGTAATACTCAATAGATAAGAGTTTTGTGCAAACAAGGAAGATAAAGAACATGATTGAATAAATCACCATATGAATGCTTGAAACACAACTCAAATGCTTGCTGGAGATAGAGAGGAAGTAGGTTTATTGACTTAGCTTGGAAGTGGAAGAAAGTTCCCTTTACAGAGGGAAGCAGGGATTACAAGTCATAAAGAGCTTCCAAAAGATTATGGTACTTACTAGCTTTGAGCCCTCATTGCCCCTATCATAGGCATCTTGAGATGATTAAGGTTAAAGTGCACAAAGATGGAGTATATGCTTGATGAAATATAAGTTGGCAATCTCATGTCCCTTGAATATGAGGGACACTCCTCATGCTACTCAACTTTGGTCATAGGTAAGTTCTTGTCATTGTAAGTATTTGCATATCATTGAGAACTGCCAACGGGGTACCCCTTGCACATGGTACAGGAGCTTTCCCATAACCAAAATGACAAGGCAAGCAGACAATGAGCATCTCAGCAATCTTTTTATTTACTATGTGCATATCTTTTTATTGAGGATGCTTCATAGATAGCTCACTATGGTGATACTGCAAGTTTCCACCATGATTAGGCATGGCTTAGGCTAGCGGCCCATGCGTTTCTCTAACGCAAAATACAAACTCCATGGACTTACAAGTTCCCTATTTATTTCACACCGTTGACATCCATAGACAAAAGAGCATGATATCAACTATGTATAGAGTACACGTGCAATGTTGAAAACGTTCCCCGTGAAAACACGATTCTGCTAATTCCGACGTATAGATGCAAGCATATACAACTTCGATGGCATAATGGTTCAATTCTATTAGGGGCAAGGAAATAAGGTGTGCCGTCAAGTTCGTGAGGGCTTTAGTAACTAGTTTTTACATAAAAAAATACTTTTTAATTCGAAAGATAGATCAAGATTGAGAATTTGCTTGGAATAGCAATAATGCTACTAGGTAGATATGGTGGACACAAGTGGCAAAGGTTTTGGTTCAAGGGGATTTGGAAACATGAGAAGTATACCTTCTCAAAACAGGTTTTTGGCTAGCAAGGCTAGGTAGCAAGCAAGAGAGTTGAAATAGACAAGCAAACATTCAAGTAATAAAGCCAAGCATGCAATATTCCTTGAAAACACAAAAGATCTTAAATAAATAATACTAAGCTTATGAGCCAACAAGAAAGAAAATAGATGATACAAAATACTTGTAAGCTTTTTCTCTTTTCTTTTTCTTTCGAACCTCAAAAAGTGTTGCTACTTACCAGAGCTCGGTTTGCCAAAACCAATTTAGAGTTACTTGATGCTCCCAAAGTGATGCCAATACTGATCAACAAGATCCAACATATAATAGAGATTGCAAACTAAAATAAGAAGTGCAAAAAGTAAAAGATGAGAATTCTCATTAATATTCAATAAAGGCAATCACACCAAGGGATACATAGATAAACAACTAAAAGAGAGATACTTCCACATGCAAACCAAACTATAAGATAACCTCTCTACCAAAGATATGAATCCACTAAAAAGGTAAAAGATAAAAGATAATTGTGGTGATACCGCGACACTCCCCCAAGCTTGGAACAAGCCAAGGGGATGCCAAACCTGATGACGAATTACTCCTTCGGTGGTGGTGGTGTTCTCTTGATAAGATCTTCAATAAGTTTCTTCAAATCCTCAATATCGAAGGTCAGAGTACGAATCAACTCCGAATTATGCTCAATGCAACTCATAATCAATTCGGACCAAGGATCCCAGTCCTTATTATTCTTCCTCCACTCTTCCTTCTTAGAGTGTTCTTTTCCTGCATGGTTAGAACGAGTCTTATAAGGAGGAAGTGTCCGCAGAGCGAGAATATGACGCGGAGGTTTCCCTCCTGTAGACATCCGTGCTGTCCTCTTAAGCTTGGTGGGTTTTGCTATCAATCCAATGCTTGTGACGGTAGCGCGAGTGTCTGGTTGCTTGTCCTCCTCCATGTCACCTTCATGCCCTACCAAAATCTCCTCCTCCTTGGGGACTTGAGGTTCTTCTTCCTCGGGCTTCTTGCCTTTATCGTTGGCGGAGACCATGGTGCTATAAACTTGAGAAGATTTCCTGACAGAAACAGATTGAAACGAAAACACGACGAGAACATGATGCACGAACCTCGGGGGATCCGAGGGGTTATATATTACGAAGTTTCAAGGCATAAGGAAGGTACTAACATGGAAATGAGGCGGAGACGGAGTTTGAGGGTGGCACACACCCTCCAGGCGCGACCAGGCTGGGCTCGTGCCTGGGGTGGGTCTGTCCACCCCGGACTCGGTTTCCTCTTCCGTTCCTTATCGTAACTTCCCTTATGTATTAAAACCATCAAAAATATAAAAAGATTGGGGTTTCACGAACCTTCTGTTTTCACCACTTTTACCTATTCAAAGTCGAACTCTACAGAATCCTTTTCTCCTTCTCCTGAAAATTTCCTTCATACAAAAACCTTGCACAAACTCAATAAAAACATTAGTGTAAGCAAAAACAATAAACCTTTGGGTACACACTTCAACTGAAAACCCATCAAAATAAAGGCTCTGTAAGAGGCAAATGCAAATGATGGCAGAAATTTGTCAAAACAGACCAGCAGGTAAAGATTGATTTTTTCGAAAACCTGAAGTTGATCAAATAAAAAGTGTAGAACTAATGAAAGTTGGGTAACAACTTGTAGAACAAGCTCAGAAAAATTCAGCTCCATCCGACGTACTAAGCTTCCTCACGAATTTTTACAATGCAGCACAAAAATCTGTCCCAGGACAGCCACTTTTCACAACTCCTGTACTTCACAAAAGTAGTTGAACTTGACACAAAAAAACAAAAGGATAAGGAGCGGTTATTACTTAAGTAATAACTTCCAAGACTTGACAAAACTCTTGGGTTATCTCCCAACAAGTACTTTTCTTTAAGGCCTTTAAGTTAGGCTTGAAACTTCCAAAGATGCTCACATAGGATATATATATCTGAAGTGAAAGAGAGCATCAAGAAGCAAATAACAAACACACTTGAGTCTAACCCACTTCCTAAGCATGGGAGTGTCATGAGAAAACAAATTGTTGAAACAAAAATCCACTAGCACAGGAAGACAAAACAGATGCAACTTCAAAGCTTTCAACATAAAACGGGGAAACTTAACATTATTGAGAAGCATAAGACCATGTTTCCCTCTCTCATAATAACTTTAAGTAGCACTTTGAATAAATTTGACAATATAAATGTCACTAGAACAACTTTATCATCAGAATAAGCATACTTACAGTCAGCAAAAAGAGTTCCAAGGTCATAGACTGGATCAATAGAAGCAAGTTGTTCCATCCTGAAATCTTTATTAGGCAAACTATTTTCACAAGGAGCTTTAGAAAATTTGGAAAAGTTAAACTCATAAGAATCTCCATCAAACTTAGTTAAAACTTTTTTCCTTCTTACAATCAATAATAGCTCCACAAGTGTTCAAGAAAGGTCTATCAAAAATGATAGGACAAGTTTTGCTAGCTGCTAATTTAAGCACTAGAAAATCAGCAGGATACTTAATCTTACCGCAGTGAACCTCCACATCTCTTACAATACCAATGGGGCAAATGGTTTCCTTATTAGCAAGGTGGATAACCACATCAATGTCCTCAAGCTCACAAGGACCAATCTCATGCATAATTTCCCTCTAAGGCTCATAAGGAATAGCACTAGAACTAGCACCAATATCACATAAACCATAGTAACAATGATCACCAATTTTAACAGAAAGCACAGGAACACTAGCTTTTCTAGCCTTACTAGGATGAGAGATAATATTAGAAGCGTCTTAGCAGAATACAATGTGCTCATCCTCTATATTTCTAGTGACAGGGTCTTTAACAATAGCTACCATAGGTTCAATATTCGAATGCTCACCAGGCTCCACAGTATTCTTAGTACCTTTGTTATTTGCACTAATAATCATAGAATACTCCTTTACCTTAGCTGGGAAAGGAATTTTCTCAACATAAGGTTCAGGCACAATATGATTAGTAGTACAAACTTCAGCACTTCTAACAGGAACATGATTAACAACATCTTTATAAGGAGCAGGTACTTATTCCACTTCTTTTTGGGAATTTCTATATAAGAGGCAAAGGACTTAAAACAGTTGGCAATACTTTGGGAATCAAGACCAAACTCATTGCTAATATCACGGAAGTCATCAGTTCCCATAAAAGATTTAATGTATTCATAATCATAGTTTATACCTGACTTTCTTCCTTTGTCATTCTCCCAAGCTGCAGTGTTCTCTTGAATACGGTCTAAGAGATCCCATTTATCTTCTTCCTTCATACGTGTGAATGATCCAGCACAAGAAGCATCTAGTAAATCTTTATCATGAAGAGAAAGCCTAGCATAAAAGTTATTGAGAATAATATTGTTAGGGAGTTCATGAATAGGACATTTAAGCATTAGTAACTTCAATCTCCCCCAAGCTTGAGCTGTACTTTCTCCATCAAGAGGCCAAAAGTTATATATAAGATTTCTATCCTTATGAATCTCACTGGGAGGATAAAATTTAGAGTAAAAGAGAGATGCCATCTCCTCCCATTCCATGGATTGTCCATTCTTCAGCAACTTATACCATTCTTCAGCTCTCCCTTTCAAGGATATGGAGAGTAACTTCTTATTCACCTATTCAGTTGTGATACCTTCACACTTAAATAACCCGCATAATTCATGGATAAAAAGCAAGTGATCACCGAGATGGACAGTTCCATCCCCTAAATAATAATTATCCATAATATGATTAACAATACTTGCAGGTATCTTAAAAGGATCTATCTCAACAGGTGGTGGTTCATCTACTACCCTAGCGGTGGTAGTAGTTTTCCCAAATAGAAAACCAAGTGGGTTATCCATATTGGAAACAAATTAACAAGAAGTAACAAAAGAAATACTCATAGTAGAAGTTTCTTTTACCAGTTCCACTCTTCAATAGCGCTTCACTCCCTCGCAACGGCGCCAGAAAATAGTCTTGATGACCCATAAGTATAGGGGGTGTATCGTAGTACTTTCGATAAATAGGAGTGTCGATCCCAACGAGGAGCAGAAGGTGCTGAACAGTGGTATGGAGCAGGAAATACCTGTGAATACTTAGTAAACGGATTTTTAGTGGTTTTCTAATAAGACAACAAAACAAAGTGCAAGTAATAAAGAACAAACGCAACAGTGGCCCAATCCTTTCTTAGCAAAGGACAAGCCAGTGGAAATACTTATAAGGACCAAACGTTCTCGAGGACACACGGGAATTCTGTCAAGTGCTTTCACTTCATATACCTGAGTACTCTTCTTTGGTGTTGTAAGTGTTGTGTGGGTGAACCTGTGCTAATGTACCGACCGTACTTGGACTAATACATACTTGTGATTAAACCCCCTGCAAACATCCGTAACTACAGGGAAGTAATTAAGACATAAATCTAACCACAGCCTTAAAATCTGAGATCCTACGCTCCCTTGTGCAAAGGTGTCCTAACGGGGGTTCAGGTTTCTATCACTCCGGCAACCCCACAATTAGTAGCCAAATACATAATGCATTTCCCTAGGCCCATAAATGGTGAAGTATCATGTAGTCGACGTTCACATGACACCACTAGAAGAATAGCACCACAACTTAAATACTAAACCATTGAATAATAACTCAACACAAATTCACTACTAACAACATGACTTCTCCCATGTCCTCAAGAACTAAACGAACTACTCACAAGACATCATATGGATCAAGATCAAAGATGACATGATAATGGATAACAATCTGAACATAAGCAATAATCCAATGGTTCCACTCACAAGCATTAACTACAATAGTAATTAATACCAGGAAAGTTTCCCCTAAGAACTAAAGCAATATCTAACACAATTGTTATAGCGGGACGGAGTGGTTGTCGTGGGGATGGTCACGGCAGATGCTGCAATCGGCAGCGAGTAGTAGAACGAGGGGCAAGGGCGGCCAGCCATCTGCGGTGCGAGATGAGGGCAAATACGCAGGGTTTTACCCTGGTTCGGCCCCCCGGAGGGTAAAGACCTACTCCTGCTAGATTGTATTATGGAGGTGTTACAATGGGCGAGCTCAGCGGCTAGGCGGCGAGTCGCTTGGGTGTATGAGGGAACGTGTCTCTACTCGCCCCATAGGGAGGTTTATATAGGCTCACCTCCCCTAGGGTTTACATATCTCAACCGATTCGGTTACAGATTCAGTAGTCGTTTAACCTAGCCCGACTGGGCCTATCTACTCGCCTGGGCCTTCAGCTTCCAGTCGCTCGGTACCTTGCTGGGCTTCAATCCACTCGCCGTTCTGCAGGCCCACTCGCCAGCTCACCGGCCAGTCGGAAACGCCCTGCTGCGTATACCCCAGTAGGCATATCCCCATCAGTAGTCCCCGAGGCCGTCGTCGATTGGGCGTAAGTGGCTGCTGGCAGTCGGAGTATGCGGCTTCAAAGTAGGCATCCAGTCGAATCGTCGGCGGGCTCCTGTATAAAGGAGAAAATCTGGTGAACCAAGTCACGGCTTGGGCGAGTCGAGTCGGCGGGACGCGGTCATGGTGATTGACCCGGCGAACCGAGTGGCTGAAGTTGGACCGTCAGGCATAGTCAAACTAGCCGTTGGGGGTAATCCAACGGTAACTTTTGGCGTAATCATCGCGCGGTAACGACCCCCTGATTTGGCGGGCAACTCCCGCTATATAAGAGGAATGGCAGGCAATCGTAGAGCCAACTTCCCACCACTTCTTCCGAGTGCGCACATTTTCCTTCCTCTGCTCCGCGATCCAATCGACTCGAAATCCCCCGATCTCCAACCAACCTCTCAGCCATGGCCCTTTCCACCGAACCATGGGGCAGGTCCAAGTGTACGAGGGCACAGCTGGCCTCTTTCGAGGAAGCCGGGATCCTGCGAGCCGGCTGTTGGCGTATCCCCGCAGCCGGAGAAACGACCCCAAACCCGCGAGAGAGGGAATTCGTCTGTTTCACCAGTCATCTCGAGCGGGGACTAGGGTTTCCCACGTCTTTGTTCTTCCGGTGCTTTTGCGCCTACTACGGGATCCAGCCTTCAGATCTGGGTCCCCACAGCATCGAGCAGCTCGCCATCTTCGTGGCGTTCTGCGAGTGCTACTTGGGCTGCCGGCCCTACTTTCCCTTGTGGCAAGATCTGTTCCACGGACGGATCAGCCGCGAGGAGGCAGGCGGTCCAATGCTAGCCGCGGGCGGCTTGACGTTCCAGCTCAAGTCCAAAGCTTCTTTTTTTGATCTGATGCTACCCGCCAAGGCAGCGAGCGACTGGAAGAAGTCGTGGTTCTACGTAGCCGAGGCGACCCCGGAGGACGAAGTGGCAATCCCGCGGTACTCGGCCAATCGTTCTGAGCCGCGCCATCTCCAAGTCGGCAAGCTCCCCGACGACCAGCGGATGGTCGTTGACGAGATGCTCCAGACCATCCGTGGTCTGAAAAAGAAAGGCCTTCAGACGATAAACTTGTACAATTGCTGGCTTGGGCGACGGCTCGTTCCACTCGCCCAACGCGACCACTATATGTACCAGTACACGGGCCGGGAGACTCGACGAAGGCCTGCCTCGACGAGTGGAAGCTAGAGGATTATATCCCAGCGTTGAAGAAGATCACCCAGGCGCTGTACCTGGATGCGCAGGCTGGGGTCGCCCCTACACCGCGAAGCGTCCGGCTCCAACGGTAATTCCTTTACCTTGTTCGCAGTCGCAGTGTATGCAGTCGCGGTAATTCTGATTCTGTTTTGTATTCATCGCAACTATTCCAAGTGGTGGAAGGGTGGCTCCCACCTTCGGATGACGAGAGCCCGGGGCCATCCGCCCAGGACATAGGCGAATCGCCACCTGCGAGGGGCAACGAGGACGACGAGGAAGAATCCGAAGAGGAAGTCGCCCCGCTGGTCCGAAAGACCCGCGGGCAACATCAGCGCGAGATCGAGGTGAGCAGAAGCCTCGAGCGTCATGATGACGACGACGAACTCCCAGAGACCACCTCGCGCCGTCAAGCCACTCCGTCGAAGAAGAAGAAGAAGAAGGAAAGGGAGGCGAGGGCCCTCCCGAAGAGGAAAACGAAACCGTCGAGGACGGCTTCACCGCCGCACTCGGCGAGCAGCTCCGATGCTCCCAGCCCAGCTGGTGACAGCGCGCCCCCAGCGACAGCCGCGCTGGACACGGCGACCGTGGAAGTGCCGCTGGCCTCGATTCCTCCGCCATTCGCCCCAGTCTCTAGGCTGGGGGAGGCTCCGGTTGCAGCGACTTCGCCTCGTAAGGAGGTTCCGGCTGCGGCGGCTTCGCCCCGCAAGGAGGCTCCGGCTGTAGCGGCTCCAACTCGCGAGGACGTTCCCGCCGAGGATGTCCCAGAGGCGCCAGCCGCGGCCTCAACAACGAAGAAGCCGTCCGTGTCTTGGGCACGCGACGTCCTGGATCTGGGGCTCAATCGCCGACTGGGCCCTGAACTGGAAAAACCGGCCGGCCTTCGTACAGGGCTACGTTTCATCCCAGTCGCCAAGTGAGTGCGCTCACCCTTCCTTAGTTTCCATAACTATTTCAATTGTCTTTGTTGATTCGATTAATGCGCAGGACCGGAGTGAAAAGGATGGGCCATCCGACCGTGGCCAAGGTACCCTCCGCCGCTAGCGAGGAAGATCCTTCCCGCACGAGGAAAGCGGACGAGGTCGTCGCCTCAGCGGATGGCAGTAAGAAGGCCAAGGGCGACGACATCGTCACTATCTCTGACGATACGGCGGCCGCGCCGGCCGGGCCCGTGGTGGAGGCAGCCGCGTCTACGAAGGAGGGCGCTTCCTTGCCTGGAACGGCGGAGGCGACTTCCTTTGGAGCGGGTGCCTCTATCGCTACCTTCCCCCGCTTCGTGACCAAGGCGGCCGCGGCGAGCGGGGCTGCGCCCTCGAGCCTCGCTCCGGGGACCGCCGATGCTGAAGTCGACCAGCGTCGTGGGCACACGCCAGCGTTACTCACATCCGTGGATGCAATACAACTCCATGGTATGCTTGGCGCAGCCATCCAGGTACATCCAGTCCCCGAGGATCAGGTCGGTGCTTTGCAGCGGCTTGATTCTTATAATTTCTCGTCTTTTATTTTCGTATCCAGTCCCCGAGTGCGCACTCGCTGAATTTCAGCGGGTGGGCACTTAGGAATTTCTTGATCGCCAGTCCCCGAGTGCGCACTCGCTGAATTTCAGCGGGTGGGCACTTAGGAATTTCTTGATCGCCAGTCCCCGAGTGCGCACTCGCTGAATTTCAGCGGGTGGGCATTTAGGAATTTCTTGATCGCCAGTCCCCGAGTGCGCACTCGCTGAATTTCAGCGGGTGGGCACTTAGGAATTTCTTGATCGCCAGTCCCCGAGTGCGCACTCGCTGAATTTCAGCGGGTGGGCATTTAGGAAGTTCGTTTTGACTAACTTGTTCGATGATGTGCAGGGTCTGCAGCTTGAGTCGGCGGACCGATTGGCCGCGAAACAGCGCGCTGAGAAGGAGCTGGTCATCGTCCAGGAGGCGAACAAAGGGCTTCAGGCTGTTGCTGCGAAGGCAGAGGAAGCTCGCCAGGGGCTTGTCTCCGCTGGTGAGTTGGTGGTGGCGCGATCTGCTCTGGGTGCCGCTGAACAGCGGATCGCCGACCTTGAGCGCGAACTGCGGGAAGCGAGAGAAGAGGCGAGCTCGGCGGACGGGCGAGCGAGGGCTGCCGTTGCGGCCGCAGAGGAGGATCGCAAGGTGTCGGAGGTCCTTATTGTTGGGCTTCAGGACGACCACACGTCGCTTCAGTGCTTCATCACGGGACTCGCCCGCCCGTTGCTTGGTGAGTGCATCTTCCCTTTCTATTAGTTGTGATTTTTGTGGTGTCCGTTGTACTCATCGTTGTCTTCTGCTCGCAGGTCGCATCATTGATGACGAAGAAGAAGCGAGTTCGCTTGATGCGAGGCGGTGCGTAAGCATGCTCGTCGACTCAGCGACGCTGTCGGCGACGTGCATCCGCGCCTACCTCCAAGAAATATCGCCCACGGAGGTGATTCCCAGCGACCTCGTTGAGGTGTGGAAATATTTGGAGAAGGCGCCCGCGGTCGTTGAGTTCATGACGCGGTCGGCGTTTCGGCGTGGAGCGTCGACAGCACTGAGCCTTGGACTCGCCCACTTCCCCGAAGATTTCGATGTTGACGATGTGACGAGTGGGTATCCATCGTCGACTGGCGCGGTGGATCTGTCCGAGGTTCTCAAGTTGCAAGAGCATGCCGCCACGTACTCGGAGCGTGTCTGGGCGATGGGAGACCTCCTTCCCTACCAGGAAACGGTCGTCGCGCCAAACGACCCCGAGCCGCCGCATCGTGACTTCAAGGTCGAGCAGCCTTTTCGCGCGGCGATGGTGGGTGAACTGACGACGTATCCATCAAACCCGTACACCGCGTTCATCCGTAATCGCCGGGATGCTGGCGAGTCATCATCAAAGCCTTGGCTTGTTCTTGTAATTGCCGCCATCGCGGCGTTGCCCTCCGTCGCGGCGGTAGCTCTTGGGCTCGCGCTGTGCGTGCCCGGCGTTGGCGAGGAAGTCGACTCGCCCGTCACTGCGGCGCTTGCCAGTGAGGCGAGTGCCGCTATAGCGTAGGTCGGTTCGGTGTCCGCTGTCGTTGCCGCCCGTGCGGCGTTGCCCTCCTGACTCGTCGTCAGTTTCCTGGTTTGGATCTTCCTCGGCGTACCGTTTGGCGATCTCGAGGAGGTCGGGGATGTTGTCGAATGTGCGGGAGTGTCGCTTGAGCTTGGCGACTAGAGGCTCGTAGCGGCACGAGGTCTTGAAGCAATGGATCGCGGTGTCCGGGTGGATGCCGACCGCGTTGTACCAAAGCTCTTGCCATCGTTGGACCCAGTTGCGGGTCGACTCACGGGGTTCCTGGACGCATCGTTCCAGGTCCTCAATAGTGGTGGCGCGGGTGTAGGAGCACTCGAAGTGCCTGACGAAGGCGTCGCGCATTTCCTCCCAGGAGTCGATACTGTCCTGGGGGAGAGTGTTGATCCACTGCCTGCACGTCCCCTCCATCATCAGGGGGAGGTAACGGGCGGCGAGTAGGTCAGTGTGACCCGCGATCCCCATTGCCATGAGGTATGTGTCGAGCCAGACTGCGGGGTCGTACGAGGAGTCGTACTTTTCTATCTCTTTTGGTGCCTTGAAGTTTGGCGGGTACTTCTCGCCTCGGATCATTGGTCCGAAGCACTTGGGCCCGAGTCGACTGAGCGACCCCATAGGCTCGCCGTCGCGGCGATTAGTTAGGCTGTGCCGCAAGTCGTCGGGCTGGCGTGCGCGCCAGCTTTGGTTGTTGATGATGTGGGTGCGGGCGTCGATGGGTTGTCCGTTAGCGGCGACGAAGTTGGTCGCCGGCCTGGGGTCGTTGGTGGAGAGTGCCGCGTTCGCGGGTCGGTGTTGGAGCTGCAGTGGCTCTGGTGGCGGGCAATTGAGGGTGTTTGCCGCCGCTGGGCGGCCGCTGGAGGCCGCTCTGCTTCCCGAGGAACGCGAGTATACTCGACCTTGCGAGTCGGCGCCCGCTTTTTGCTGCTCCACGGCCTTCGCGAGCAGGGCCCTGACGTACTGGATCTGTAGGGCGCCGTCGCCAGTGGCCGTGATGCTGTCGGCTGCTGCTCGGCCTGCCACGAGGTTGTCCATCGGGGTGGAGAACAGTGGGAGGCTGTTTGCGTCTCGCTCCCGTGAGGAGACAACTATCCGCGGCTGGTCCCTGGGAGGGGTGCGGTTGGGTGGTGGTGGGGCACCCATCGCCGTCGATCCTGGCGGGGGCCGGGCGCTTACTCCTGGGGGCGCGTTCTCGCAAATTGCGCGCTCGGCTACGCGGGCCGGGTCGTTTTCATCATCGAAGTTCAGGGCACGCCCTTGAACGGTGGGGTTCAAACGTGACCTGATCCGCTGCTGGTGGTAGCGCGACAGCTCCTGCGCCGTTACCTGCTCGAGGCGAAATTTTTCGCGCTCGGCCTGCTCCTTGCGCACCGCCTCCGCCAGTTTCAGGCAGAGTTCCTCGACCTCCGTCGCCGTGGCGTTAGGAGGGATTGGGGTGGAGAAAGGATCCTCCGGCGGATCGGTGCCGGTGGCCATGTAAGCCGCGGCGTGGCGACTGGTTCCATCGCGGGGGTCGGCGGAGTTCTCTGACCCGGAATCGAATTCGAAGATCCCGAGGATGGAGGGGTCCTCGAAGTCTCCCGCGTTGGAGACCTGGGTGATGGAGCCCGCGGACGAGGCCGCGATGATGGATCCGGCGAGTGACGCCGGGGTCGCCGAGTCGGCGTCGTCGGTGAGGGCCGCATCTTCTGCGGCCGCTGAATTCCCGGCCACGTTGCTGTGGGCCGAGTTGTACTCGGAGGCGAGGCGGTGGATCGTGCGGACCTGGCTCTCGGAGAGCCGATCGCGTGGCGGCGACTCGCGGATGCGAGCCGAGTCCTCCGAGACGATGACGTCGGTGAGGCCGACGAAGAGGCTGATCGTGCCGACTGGCAGGATCACGCTGTGCGTGACGGGTTGCGCCGCCGGGACGTAGCTGCTTGGCAAGATCTGGAGCATCTCGCCGATCGCTATCATGCGGCCGGTGGCGACCGTCTCGTTGATGGGCAGATTGGATCTCGCCGCAGAACACCGGCCAGACCGGCCAGGCCCCACGGTGGGCGCCACTGTCGTGGGGATGGTCACGGCAGATGCTGCAATCGGCAGCGAGTAGTAGAACGAGGGGCAAGGGCGGCCAGCCATCTGCGGTGCGAGATGAGGGCAAAGACGCAGGGTTTTACCCAGGTTCGGCCCCCCGGAGGGTAAAGACCTACTCCTGCTAGATTGTATTATGGAGGTGTTACAATGGGCGAGCTCGGCGGCTAGGCGGCGAGTCGCTTGGGTGTATGAGGGAACGTGTCTCTACTCGCCCCATAGGGAGGTTTATATAGGCTCACCTCCCCTAGGGTTTACATATCTCAACCGATTCGGTTACAGATTCAGTAGTCGTTTAACCTAGCCCGACTGGGCCTATCTACTCGCCTGGGCCTTCAGCTTCCAGTCGCTCGGTACCTTGCTGGGCTTCAATCCACTCGCCGTTCTGCAGGCCCACTCGCCAGCTCACGGGCCAGTCGGAAACGCCCTGCTGGGTATACCCCAGTAGGCATATCCCCATCAGTGGTGATGATGGTGCTGGTGGAGATGATGGTGTGGATGATGATGATCCTGATAAATCCTAGCTTGATGATGGTGTTGATGGCGACGGTCTCCCCTCTCCGGGAAGGAATTCCCCTGGCAGAAATCTGTCTTCCAAAGAGATCTTTCTCTCTTGGTGTTTTCTGCCCCCTAGAGGCAGCGTAAATCTATCTATGGTCGCTCCCCTAGCCTTAGGGTTTCGTAGGGAAGATATAGGCGAAGGGGCAGAGTCGGGAGCCGGGCAGGTGGGCCACACCTGCCCTAGGCGTGGCCCAAGGTGGGCACGTGCCTAGGAGGGTGTGGCCAAAGGTGCTTCGCTCCTCCTTCTGGCTTCGTCATTCTTCTGAAAAAATAATATTTTCCCATATTTTTCTGGTATTTTCTGATCTTCGCGAAATTGCACTGAAACACCTTCTTTTCCATCAGAATCCAGACTCCGGCAGTCCATCCTCCAAGAATCATCCAACATGCATAAACAGATGAAAATCCATAAGTAATACCTCATAATAAGACTAATACAAATGAATAGAGGTAAATTATGATATAGAATGGTGATGCAAATTGGGCGTATCAAGTATTTGTAGAGAATCAAATCAATATGGTGATTAGTGGAGTTAACTCACTCCTGAATAGAACATAAGAGTTATCTTAAATAAAGGTATATGTTGGTAACAAGTGGATTATAAGGATGAATTTTGGAGATATGGTTACCAATGAGTAATCTTATTGGATCAAGTAGGCATAGACAATGAATGATATCTCTTAGTCAAATGGAAATTCTAAGAAGATAATTATAATACAACTATAATGTTGTATTGAAGAAATCCTTGATTAGCCAACTGGAAACTTAAGTCATAAATGATCAAAGGATTATAATGATCATGATTAAGTCACTAAGAGTGAATAGTTATATAGTGCATAAGTGACATTGGTGGATAGAACATGATTGAACCCTAGTATAGATATATAATCTTAAGATTGAGCATAGCAAAATTATAATGGTGTAATATGAAGTTGGAGTATGAGTTACTGAGGTAACTAAAGTTAAGATAGTATAACCAAGCTCATACTAGAGCAACATTGAGTTATAGAAGTAGTATTAATCCTATTAAAGAATAGCAAACACTTGAGGTGAAGTAGGATTTGATATATACATCTATTGGAGTAAAATTAGTGATGGATGATATAGGAAGAGTATGAATGGATTTAGAAGTAACTACTTGTTGGATTGGAGGTTATCATTAGTAGAGTAGTTTGATATAACCAAGTGTAAATATGAGAAGATAATGAAAAGCTTCAGTGAAAAGCTTCTGACATTTATTAGTGAAATTACAAACTATTTCATTAAGAAAGAGAATAATCAGTCAAGTGGAATTGGATTCATTAAAAGCATGCTAGAAGTGGGATTTATACCTATGACGAGATCATGTTGAGCTTCTATGTCAAGATCATTGGATTTGCAGATGAATTTAAGTAGATAATTTATTAGTGGGGTATACATATGAAGTAGTAGTATATCTAGCAAAGAAATTCTTTGTAACACCCTCGCCTGATAAGGCCGAGTTCATGTGTATAGTGCCAATCCCTGGATCGGTTCACTGGCACACACAGTACAAAATGATACCAAATATAACTGTGCATCATAAATACAACGAATATGATCCAGAATTTACATTATTTATTCAAGTACACAGCGGAAAACGAATACAAGGTAGATCTCCATCCTTCAAATGTGCCACAGGTGAACAATTGTTGAGTGGAGTCTCCCGACCTATGAACGATCACTCAGATACACGATATAACCTGCAACATGAAACGTTGCAGCCACGAATGGTCAATACATTGAATGTATGGCAAGTAGGCTAAAGTGGTTATCAACAGATATATCAACTACATGCTTATTTGGCCAAGTGGAGTCCAGGCTCATTTTCATAAAGCAAAAGTTTTATCCTAACATTTGTAACAAAGTAGTTTTCCAATACGATAAATAGGACACTCTAGTTCACTCCCAGGTGCTCCTACCCAATTATGTTCACCCAACAAGTTTTAAGTAATTAAGAAATAAGGATGAGTGGGAAATATCATAGCATCAGTATCAGGTCGCTCAAATTGTCCATAACCGGGGACACGGCTAAGTACTTAGTTTATACACCCTGCATGGGTTAGTACACTTTACCCATGTGACTTGGCCAGCCCAGCTCGTACCACCACTCTCATATTGGGTGATGATAGGGAGAAGTCCAAGAAGGAACCGTTCGGAAAGTAGCTCTCCAAACCCGACACGCACCTGTCCAACCTACACTATCTACATCTCTGGATACGTGGGTTCGAGTTACCACAAGCTACTGAGTCCAACCAACCGCCCATTTCATTATTGGCACATGGTTGCACACGAAAGCTACCAAACAAAGAAACCAATCCTTTCTCAGTGTCCTGGGTGCCTTTCCGCAATGATACCACCAAAAATTATCAATCCCATCACACCCAGGAGATTCATTGATTAAGTTGTTTTAGTTTTCGCAAACCAACACATTTAGAATCAACATCAGTGATGTAACCCAGCCCTCGTTCATCATAGCATGGCTAAGCACATCTACCAATGGTGGCTCATAAACAAGGAATGCTAGGGAATAATATGGGACATAGCATAGCATATACACATCAATTCCTACATATGCAATTCTACAAAAACATCTACAATGCATAGGAAAACAGTAGGACATTTATGACCAAGATAGCACCACTTGCCTTTGTTGTAGATGTAGTCGATTAGATAATCCTCACAATCCTCATAGATATAATGGTTGCACTCGTCATAACCACAATACTTGCAATCATAGTAGTTGCACTCCTCGCAATCTAACGTTCGAAGCAAACACAACAAACACCATTCAAAACATTGCAAACATACCACAGTGCAACATTACAAGAAAACAATGATGAACAGATGCATGCATGACGATTTAATGAGTCAAAATGGTTGCATTTAGTGTTCTGAACATAGTTAGATTACAAGATGCATGTGGAAAGTCATTTATTGCACTAAAGCTTTTATTACTAAAGTTGTATCGATTTAATATGGTGTATACCACTTTAATTGAACTAAATATGTTTATGTCATATTAAATTGTGAACTAGATGCTACTGGATAGAGGTAATGCAATTTAGAGACAGTAGCAATTTGAATCACCTAAAAAGGAGTTATAGATATTTTCTTATGATTAAAACACTATTTCAATGGGTTTAAATATTTCTGTATGAATTTCTGTTTTAACAGTACCAAATAATTTGTCATGCAATTTCTCTGTATAGATATTGTCAATACAAAACCTTAGCACTTGGATTCACCCTAATCGGATTTATAGATCTTTTTGTATGATTTAAATAGTGTTTAATGGGTTTTATATGATTCATATAGTTTCTGTTGTCTAAAAATCAAACTAAAATTATATCTGTAATCTCCACGGAATTGTGATTTCAGGGACATATTATTTGTAATTTTCAGAATAGTATTTATTTTCTTATGAATTTATTACTCTAAATAATCCATTAAACCATTTAAATGTTCAAGGCAAAACCTTACAGTCAAAGGTTGAACTAATTGCATATTGATGATCTACATGGAACCATCATTCCATCGGTATATCATTTATATTTTTGTGACAAGCAATTAATTTACTATAAATTTAATGATTTATAAATCCATTAAAAATAATTAAATTGCAACGGGTTAAATAGTCGGCAAAGGCTAGATCAAACCAGATATTATTAATGTACATTACAGTATCTTCAATTTGATATATTGTTCATATTTTTCGGAGTTACAAATAATTTCTTATGAATTTATTAACCTAAAAGACCATTAAAACCAATTAAATTACTGCAGTAACCACGTACATTAAAAGTTGGATCTATTCTGATAAGATGATTCTACGTAAAATTATGTTCAATTTGATATATTATACGCAATTTTTGGACGTGGTATGAATTTCTAATGAATTTTACAAGTTAGATCTATAATATGCAATTTTAAATTCGAACGGAATATTCCAGAGAATATTCCGCTGACTGGACAGGTTGACTTTGCATGCTGACTGGGACTAGATGTTGACCTGACGTTGACGTGGCGTTGATGAGGAAGCTGACCAGAATGACGACATGGCACACACCGGTTTGATTGGATCTCGACCGTCTGGATAGGATCCGGTGGCTAGAAGAAGAGATTGACCCGATTTTGGCTCAGAATAGACAAGAAATAGATCTGTGTTAGAGAGACAAATCTGTAGGTCAAATTGAAAAACTTACAACATTAAAGTTATGGGCAATCAGTATTCCTACCTTCTCACCAAAGGAATTTGGATTTGAAGAAACGAGCGCGAGTACATCTTGGATTTACACCGTAAGATCTAAAATATTGCGATACAAAATTCTCCGGCTATGGTGGATGAAAATAGGTGAGGTTTGTCGGGATTGAAAGATTTCGACGAGTTCTACAACTTTCGTTTTTTGACCGAAGGCAAACGACGAAGTCTAGATGGGTTAAAAAGCGAAATAAGATTCGGGCATGTGTAGATTCGACATTTCGAGAAGGGAAACTCGTACAGCTGTGGTTCCACGAGTTTATATGGAGATTTAGGATGGTGTAGAGATAGGCCTTGAAGTAGGGAACAAGTAGAAACAAACGGAAGTCGATTCGGAGTTGTAGATAAAAAGTTACGAGAGTTTGAATAGAGATAGGTTAGAGAAAAACTGATTCGCACGGATTTTAAAGCAACCATGCATCGATCGGTCACCTACGTGGCTACTGCTCGCTCGGATGGTTGGGCCGCCGGCCAGTTTAGATTTTTTTTATTTTTTTTCTTTTTCTTTTTCTATTTACTTGTTTCTCTCATATCTTTTGCATACGAACTCCAAATGACACGATTCTTGTTTCTAAATTTTTATAAAATCGAATAGATCATTATAGAATCAAATTTGTAATTTTTTTACTAGTTTGCAAGTAGTGGGTTTATAAACCCTTGTATATTCCATTTTATTTATATCTTTATTTGTTTGTATTTATTCCATAACTTTTTCATAATAGCTCCAAATGAGCTCAATTTTGTTTCTAAAATTTTGTAATATTAATTGGATCTCTTTAGACTATAATTATCAATAATTTATGCCTTAGCAACAATGGGTTTTATAAAGTCAATTTAATTACCTTTAGGAACATTTGGGCAAATCAACTATAGGATTTAGATACCAGGATTTGGATTCAGTTTGTGAGATCTTTGCATGGATGTAATGAAATGCTTATGAATGCTTCATGATTTTCATTTTTAGATCTTGCACACCAATTCTACAATCCATAATCAATCCATGCCCTTTTGCCTATATGGCTACTTAGGTCATAACAAAAGAATATAAGATTTTGAATTCAAGGTTGAGAGGATTTGCTATTCAAAAAGTTTCTTCTCTTTGAGAATTTTCAGCATAGTTAAACAATCAATCAACTTATTTATTTATTTGACATTCCAAAATTAGGAGAATTTTGGGATGTGACAGACTACCACCCTTAAAAGAAATCTCGTCCCGAGATTTGGGAAGGCTAGAAAGAAAGAAAGGTTCGAGATCCATTAGGATGCTATCGCCCTTAAAATAAAATTGTCTAGGTCATTTCTCAAGGATTCACTTAGCTCAGATTGGTTCTCCTTTAGACTTTTATTGGCACAATGTCTCTAGCACATTCTAAGCATCATGATTGATGGTTTTCGAGAAACCTCTTCTTAAACTAGCAAAACTCTCATGGTGGTCAATTAGGGGATGTTTACTTTACTGTACCCATTAATCATGGTTGAGATTCATTCTTACCGTATATTCCTACGCTAAGCACTAGGTGCTTTTATAAAGGGGTAAATATACCATTCTAAGGTCTAGGCTTAACGCCGGCTCTTTGCTAAGTTTGAAAAGACACTCAAGATCCGCAAAGCCAACAGTACAAGAGCGAATAATAAGAGTAGTAGGAATGGTGATCAATCCATCCTGCACCCAAATCATTACCCTGTATGAGGATAGGTGAATCACGTTTTTCTATCACTCGGGCATTCTCACTTGCCTTGAAGAATGTTTCCATGGGCACGAACTAATGCTCTATGTATACTCCCATGTATTCAATCAACAAAGCTACTACTAATACTAAGCTATCGATACTTCAACTTTCAGGTTGGGTAATCTACTACATAACATCATGTGCAACACTTCATACTTCCACATCCTTTTTCCATTAGGTGAAGCATTCTCTTTCCTAAATGCATTATGTTGTCAAACCTTCCACTTAACACATCATTATATCTCCAAGGGTTCAAGATAGGAAAGAATAGATTCTATAGGAAAGAAACGATAAGAAAATAATCCTACCCATAACTATATGAAGCAATCAATGTCACAAACAAGCAAACAATCATAAGGAATCAACACACAAGCAAACACTTGTATAATAACATTACAGGTGTATAAACTTAGTAGCATATAACCACAAAATAGTTTGAAAGCATTGGGAACAATACTAGAGTAAAATAGAGCAACATATAAGCAATAAACAAAATCTGTCAAAACGGTACAACAGACTTCATGAATTTGTTTGACCGACCTAAACTCGTCGGGAATTTTAGCCAATTTTTGTGCATGTACTACAGGTAATTACGCTCCAGATCCTATTTGTTTTAGATTTTTCTGAGTTACCAATAAAATATGAAAAATCGGGCGGTACAACAGGTCAGGCAGAAAACTGCGGCAGTAATCCCACGAATTTCAATCAATTCACACCATTAAAATAATTTTAAAACCACACGAAAACTCCAGCAACTTTAGAGTTTCAAAACAACATATCCTAAACAAGGCATCACACGATATGGTTCAGTACAAACAAGCAAGCAACCTATATTGTCATACCACATAAGTTGGTAAGAAAAATATGCTAACACGATAGCGATGATCTCCTATAGAGATTAAATATGGTGGTCCATCTACTCAAACTTGGTGTGATATTAATTTATTTCATCTTATTTATTGTTTTACTTATATGCTAACTCTCATATAGGTATCATGAGAATGGACAACTATAAATGTTTGAATAGGAAGAGGTTCTATAAAAGATAGATAAGGAATATAAGAACTCTAGTAAGTAGAAAATATGATAGTTCTCCTAATAGAGGTCTTCTATTACTAATCCATTTCTAAGGTCACGATCCTACAGTCAACACACAGCTCTGATACTATCTTGTAACACCCTCGCCTGATAAGTCTGAGTTCATGTGTATAGTGCCAATCCCTGGATCGGTTCACTGGCACACACAGTACAAAATGATACCAAATATAACTATGCATCATAAATACAACGAATATGCTCCAGAATTTACATTATTTATTCAAGTACACAGCGGAAAACGAATACAAGGTAGATCTCCATCCTTCAAATGTGCCACAGGCGAACAATTGTTGAGTGGAGTCTCGCGACCTATGAACGATCACTCAGATACACGATATAACCTGCAACATGAAACGTTGCAGCCACGAATGGTCAATACATTGAATTTATGGCAAGTAGGCTAAAGTGGTTATCAACAGATCTATCAACTACATGCTTATTTGGCCAAGTGGAGTTCAGGCTCATTTGCATAAATAAACAGTTTTATCCTAACATTTGTAACAAAGTAGTTTTCCAATACGATAAATAGGACACTCTGGTTCACTCCCAGGTGCTCCTACCCAATTATGTTCACCCAACAAGTTTTAAGTAATTAAGAAATAAGGATGAGTGAGAAATATCATAGCATCAGTATCAGGTCGCTCAAATTGTCCATAACCGGGGACACGGCTAAGTACTTAGTTTATACACCCTGCAGGGGTTAGTACACTTTACCCATGTGACTTGGCTAGCCCAGCTCGTACCACCACTCTCATATTGGGTGATGATAGGGAGAAGTCCAAGAAGGAACCGTTCGGAAAGTAGCTCTCCAAACCTGACACGCACCGGTCCAACCTACACTATCTATATCTCTGGATACGTGGGTTCGAGTTACCACAACCTACTGAGTCTAACCAACCGCCCATTTCATTATTGGCACATGGTTGCACACGAAAGCTACCAAACAAAGAAACCAATCCTTTATCAGTGTCCTGGAGATTCATTGATTGAGTTGTTTTAGTTTTCGCAAACCAACACATTTAGAATCAACATCAGTGATGTAACCCAGCCCTCGTTCATCATAGCATGGCTAAGCACATCTACCAACGGTGGCTCATAAACAAGGAATGCTAGGGAATAATATTGGACATAGCATAGCATATACACATTAATTCCTACATATGCAATTCTACAAAAACATCTACAATTCATAGGAAAATAGTAGGACATTTGTGACCAAGATAGCACCACTTGCCTTTGTTGTAGATGTAGTCGATTAGATAATCCTCACAATCCTCATAGATATAATGGTTGCACTCATCATACCATAATACTTGCAATCATAGTAGTTGCAATCACAGTAGTTGCACTCCTCGCAATCTAACGTTTGAAGCAAACACAACAAACACCATTCAAAACATTGCAAACATACCACGGTGCAACATTACAAGAAAACAATGATGAACAGATGCATGCATGACGATTTAATGAGTCAAAATGGTTGCATTTAGTGTTCTGAACATAGTTAGATTACAAGATGCATGTGGAAAGTCATTTATTGCACTAAAGCTTTTATTACTAAAGTTGTATCGATTAAATATGGTGTATACCACTTTAATTGAACTAAATATGTTTATATCGTATTAAATTGTGAACTAGATGCTACTGGGTAGAGGTAATGCAATTTGACAATAGCAATTTGAATCACCTAAAAAGGAGTTATAGATATTTTCTTATGATTAAAACACTATTTCAATGGGTTTAAATATTTCTGTATGAATTTCTGTTTTAACCGTACCAAATAATTTTTCATGCAATTTCTCTGTATAGATATTGTCAATACAAAACCTTAGCACTTGGATTCACCCTAATCGGAGTTATAGATATTTTTGTATGATTTAAATAGTGTTTAATGGGTTTTATATGATTCATATAGTTTCTGTTGTCTAAAAATCAAACTAAAATTATATCTGTAATCTCCACGGAATTGTGATTTCAGGGACATATTATTTGTAATTTTCTGAATAGTATTTATTTTCTTATAAATTTATTACTCTAAATAATCCATTAAACCATTTAAATGTTCACGGCAAAACCTTACAGTCAAAGGCTGAACTAATTGCATATTGATGATCTACATGGAACCATCTTTCCATCGGTATATCATTTATAGTTTTGTGACAAGCAATTAATTTACTATGAATTTAATGATTTATAAAGCCATTAAAACTAATTAAATTGCTACGGGTTAAATAGTCGGCAAAGGCTAGATCCAACCAGATATTATTAATGTACATTATAGTAGCTTCAATTTGATATATTGTTCATATTTTTCAGAGTTACAGATATTTTCTTATGAATTTATTAACCTAAAAGACCATTAAAACCAATTAAATTACTGCAGTAACAACGTACAGTAAAAGTTGGATCTATTATGATAAGATGATTCTACGTAAAATTATCTTCAATTTGATATATTATACGCAATTTTTGAACGTGGTATGAATTTCTAATGAATTTTACAAGTTAGATCTATAATATGCAATTTTAAATTTGAACGGAATATTCCAGAGAATATTCCGCTGACTGGACAGGTTGACTTTGCATGCTGACTGGGACTAGATGTTGACCTGAAGTTGACGTGGCGTTGATGAGGAAGCTGACCGGAATGACGACATGGCACGCACCGGTTTAATTGGATCTCGACCGTCTGGATAGGATCCGGTGGCTAGAAGAAGAGATTGACCCGATTTTGGCTCACAATAGACAAGAAACAGATGTGTGTTAGAGAGATAAATCCGTAGGTCAAATTGAAAAACTTACAACATGAAAGTTGTGGGGAATCATTATTCCTACCTTCTCACCAAAGGAATTTGGATTTGAAGAAACGAGCGTGAGTACATCTTGGATTTACACCGTAAGATCTAAAATATTGCGATACGAAATTCTCCGGCTGTGGTGGATGAAAATAGGTGAGGTTTGTCGGGATTGAAATATTTCGACGAGTTCTACAACTTTCGTTTTTTTCCGAAGGCAAACGACGAAGTCTAGATGGGTTAAAAAGCGAAATAAGATTCGCGCATGTGTAGATTTGGGATTTCGAGAAAGGAAACTCGTACAGATGTGGTTTCACGAGTTTATATGGAGATTTAGGATGGTGTAGAGATAGGCCTTGAAGTAGGGAACAAGCAGAAACAAACAGAAGTCGATTCGGAGCTGTAGATAAAAAGTTACGAGAGTTTGAATAGAGATAGGTTAGAGAAAAACTGATTCGCACGGATTTTAAAGCAACCATGCATCGATCGGTCACCGACGTGGCTGCTGCTCGCTCGGCTGGCTGGGCCGCCGACCCGTTTAGATTTTTTTCTTTTTCTTTTTACTTGTTTCTCTCATATCTTTTGCATACAAACTCCAAATGACACGATTCTTGTTTCTAAATTTTTCTAAAATCAAATAGATCATTATAGAATCAAATTTGTAATCTTTTTACTAGTTTGCAAATAGTGGGTTTATAAACCCTTGTCTATTCCATTTTATTTATATCTTTATTTGTTTGTATTTATTCCATAACTTTTTCATAATAGCTCCAAATGAGCTCAATTTTGTTTCTAAAATTTTGTAATATTAATTGGATCTCTTTAGACTATAATTATCAATAATTTATGCCTTAGCAACAATGGGTTTTATAAAGTCAATTTAATTACCTTTAGGAACATTTGGGCAAATCAACTATAGGATTTAGATACCAGGATTTGGATTCAGTTTGTGAGATCTTTGCATGGATGTAATGAAATGCTTCATGATTTTCTTTTTTAAATCTTGCACACCAATTCTACAATCCATAACCAATCCATGCCCTTTTGCCTATATGGCTACTTAGGTCATAACAAAAGAATATAAGATTTTGAATTCAAGGTTGAGAGGATTTTCTATTCAAAAAGTTTCTTCTCTTTGAGAATTTTCAACATAGTTAAACAATCAATCAAACTTATTTATTTATTTCACATTCCAAAATTAGGAGAATTTTGGGATGTGACATTCTTTAAGTAGGAATCAAGAATTATGAAGTAGGGAAGGTAGGAATTCCTGAGAAGCTAATAACCAAGACTATATCAATCCATATCAAAATTCCATGTCTATATCATTTTTCCTAAACCCTAAATAGAAACCTAGAATCATAGAACCATCAAGACCACATTAAGAAGTAATCTCTATATCTCACTCTAAGATGAGACATCATCCAGGATCATAAATTCAAGGTAAGTCTTTAAACTTTGGTCCCTACCATCATTCACAAATAAATGTGAGGGTAGTGTATCCTTTAAGGCTAATAGTAAGTGTGGTATTATCAAACCTAAATAAATGTTGCATGACATTTAAATCACATGTGCCACATAAATGGAAATTGTTATTAACCATTATATCCTAATATTATATCAATACATTAACAACACTTAATAAGGTAGTGAATAACTAGTTCAAGAAATTATTTATGCCTACTTTAAAAATAAGTAGGATGGTTGGGATTCACATATTAGTGGAATTTTAATAAAAGAAATTACAATTTTGAGAACCTTAATAATTAACCCATTTTATATAGTGATTGTATATTATGATAAGTATGAATATATTATATGAATATTATTAACCATCTTAAATCTTTACCAGTACAATTATGATGGTGAAATCAAAATCATTTTAATACTTTCGTATAATAAATAAATCCCCAAAACCCAAATTCTTAATAATACTATATAAGAAAAAGGAACCTTTCAAATAAATATAAGGTATGAAAATAACAAAGGTTCCTACAAAATTATTAAAAATCAAGTATCTATAAAAAGGAAAATAAATAAACAAAATGGTTATAATAAAAGTCCATGAGAGGAAACTAAATATATTCCTAGGTAATTGCCACTCTTTAGAAATAAATTCTATAAAGAAATTTCCTATATTTTGATGGATATTGAAATACACCAACAAGATTAAGGCAACCAACTAGTATCATGACCTCTTAAATGTTAGAAATACTATATAAAAGTTTTAGCGTTTAAATATATTAAAATTCAAATTGAAAGTGAGTTAATAAAATCAGAAATAGAAAAAGGAAACAAAGAATCAGGAAAAAACGAAACGGCCCATGGCCCAATACCTCACCTCTCTACCCAACGCTCGCGTGCAACCACTGCTTCCTTACTCTCACTTTGCTATGGCCCAGAAGCAGCCCAAGTACCGGTTCATTAGTCACTGACGGGTGGGACTAGTAGAGGACTGCGGGTTAAAATTGAAAATGCGCCAGGGGGTTTTCTGCAAAAATCATGTTGTTGTCTTCCTCGCCTACTGGAAGCAATTGCATGGCTGCACGGGCGTCGTCGATCCTCCGTCGTGCTATGCTGCATGCCGCCGCTTTTGGAGGAGGGGATAAGAACGCCCGCACTCTCCTCTATCTGCTCATACCCATCTCACTCTCTCTCGCGCCCTCTCGAGGAAATCCCTATTCTCACCAAAACCCTAGCCGCCGGTGGTCATCTTCCTCGCCGTCTCCGGTCGCCCTAAGCTCCACTGAGACCACCGATGAAACTGCCGTGCTGCCCTAGTTCACCTTGTAAAAGGAATCGGAAGCGCATGCCCTCAATCGATCTCCACAACCTCGTCTTCCCAAGCTCCGACCACTTTCGAATCATCATCGTTGGACCATCTCTCTGCACTCCTGGTGAGCCCATGAACCCTATAGCCCTCTCTAATTCATCGCTCGCTCGTCGTAGTGACCTACCCGCGTGAGTCCAAACCATGCCGTCGTGTAAGATCGTCGCCGACCATCTTCAGGTGACCAAATCGCAGCGAAGACACCACTACGAGACTCGCCTCAGCTTCCTCTTTCCAACAAACCTAGCCACAACCACACGTGCTCAATGAATCAACCGATCGACCAATGATCTATGAGGATCATCCTCATATGATTTCATTGTGAGGTCACGCCGACGTAACCTTGGCCATGTCAGCGGGTTTGACCTGGTCCGTGCCCGTGTGGCATATGACGTGTCCCTAACCCCGCTGGTCAGTGACTTAGGGTAGGTCTAGCCTCGGTATCAAAATTATTTACCTATTTAAAAATTTAATTAGAAAATTAATAAACATTACTAATCCAATAACTTTTATTTTATAATTCACAAAAATATGTTTAATATATGATTTTTTTAGAAAAATCAAATCTATAACCTAAATTTATTATCATACATTATTGTGTTACCTATTCAAATAATTATTATCTAGTAAATATTTTATAAGTAATAAAACATCAAAAATTCATATTTTAATATTGGTAAATGATAAAATATAAATAAAATACTAAAATTCCTATAAAAATAGGACTACAATGTAAAACTATAATAATATATTATTATATCACTTATTAAGTAATAAAGCTTATTAAGTAATAAAGCTTATAAAAATCATATTTTAATATTTGAAAATCATAAAAATACTTATAATATACCGAAATAATCACACAAAAAATAGTATCTACATTTAAAAATATAATAATACACTTTTGAAGTAAATAAATATTTAATACTCTAATAACTAAAGTTTAAACTTATTTATTTAACTATTAATTTATAATAAGAGAGTAAATAAAAATTTGCTAATATTTATAAAATTGTCCATTAAAGGTCTAAAAATAGTATCATTCTTAAAGTATTAATAGTATGAAGTCAAAATAGTCCAAAACATCTTAAATACAATTTTGTTGAATTATTATTCACAAATAAGTGTATGTTATTTCCCAAATAGATTCTGATCAAATGAAAAATCCTCAAGCATGATATTTTTTATTAAATAAAATCTTATACTATTACTTCAACCATAAGTTTATAAACATATTAAAAATCCAAAGCTAGTTCATAAGTAGTTAAGTAGTATTGTTTCAATGTTTATAAAGTATAACCATTCATTTTTAAGGAGACAAATAATTCCATTCTATTGTAATATTAAGAAACCATTACTTAGATAGAAGTCTTACCATTCTTAATTAACGCTAAAGAAACATTATGAAGTGAACACATTATAATACCATCTAATGACCAAGACAGATAAGTCTCAACAACTAGTATGGTCATTATTCAAATGAAGTAATTCTTTCTTCCTTGAGAACTATAGCTAGTAAGAAAACCTAAGAGTGTTAGTTCAAAGTCTAAATGCTTTTGTTTACTTAAGTAATATGTTCTTCAAAAAGTTATTATTTTAAGATACCTTAAGAAAAATTCTTAAAGATTTATATATAAGCTCAATAGAATTAACAATCACCATATAAGAAGTATTTGGGTAGCATTCCACATGTGTGTGCTTTATTATTGTATACTAATTATTATAATTATGTGTTGCTTCACACACACTCACAAGCCTGAACAAGATGCATGATGATGGCTCAGTTGATGTAGAGCCTGTTGGGAACCCCAAGAGCAAGGTATGATGAGCACACCAGCAAATTTCCCTCAGTTATGGAACCAAGGTTATCGAACCAGTAGGAGAAAGAAACCACTTCCGAAGGTGTTGCTAGAAACGCGGAACATGCACACAACACAACCAAAATAATTTTCCCCAACTTATCGTGAGGTTGTCAAGATCGCTGGTTTTACTGAAAACAAAGGATTAAACGTATAGTGTGGAAGAAAGTAATTGCTTGTAGTAATTGCAGAAAGTAAACACTAAATAGTAGATAGAATATCAATGGGAAGGAATGGACCAGGGTCCACAGTTCACTAGAGATGTTTTCTCCATAAGATAAATAACATGCTGGTTGAACAAATTACAGTGGGGCAAATGAAGAATAGACAATGCATAACAATGCATGTACATGACATGATGATCACTATGAAATTCACTTGGGCATTACAAAATGATACATAGACCGTAATCCAACTTCATCTATGACTAATAATCCATCTCCGGGATATCATCCGAACAACCCTCGGGTATTAAGTTGCAAGCAACCGATAATTGCATTAAGCAAAGTGTGTAATGTAAACAATACAATTGCCCTTGGACAAAGGATTGTTGTTTTCTCCCTAGTAGCAACAACTCATCTACAATCTTAGAAGTTTCTATCACTCTCCCAGATTACTAGAGGCATAAACCTACTATCAAGCATAAATACCCCCTCTTGGAGTCACAAGTAAATACTTGGCCAGAGTAACTACTAGAAACGGAGAGCATGCAAGATCACAAATAACATAGACATGATAGAACAATAATCAATCTGACATAATACTCAATATCCATCGGATCCCCGCAAACACAACATGTAGCATTACAATAAGATGATCTTGATCATGATAGGCAACTCACAAGATCTAAACATGGTGTCACAAATAGGAGAAACAGCCATCTAGCTATTTCTATGGACCCGTAGTCCAAGGATGAACTACTCACACATCACTCTAGAGGCAGACATGGTGATGAAGAAGGCCTCTAGGATGATCTCCCCTCTCCGGCAGGGTGCCGGGAAGAGCTTCAGATCCCTCCCGATCTGGGGACGACGGTGGCGGAGGCTACTAACGTTTTCATGGAATTCTGATCTTGTCTTTAGGGTTTTCGTCTCGGGGGGTTTATATAGGCGAATGGGCAAGGTCGGTGGAGCAGCAGGGGGCCTACACCCTAGGGCGGCGAGCCCCCCCTGGACACACCTGGCTTAGGTGTTGCCGCCCTAGGGTGCGTCTTCCCCTCTCCTTCGGGCTCCATGTTGTGTCGGAAAAAATAGAACTTCGGCTTTTGTTTCATCCAATTCCGAGAATATTTCTTTACTAGTTTTTCTGAAACCAAAAACAGTAGAAAATAGGAAATTGGCTCTGTGGCAATTGTTAATATGTTAGTTCCAGAAAATTCATAAAAATGCCACAAAGTGTGGACAAAACATAATTTAATTGGTAACAAGCATGGAGAATCAAAAATTATAGATATGTTTGCAACGTATCAGCATCCCCAATCTTAACTCATGCTCGTCCTCGAGTAGCTAAGTGATAAAAAGAATAATTTCTTAGGTGACATGCACCATCAAAATCTTGATCAAGGTATTGCAAAGCATTGATAGCTCGGATCAAAGTACTCTAAACATAAGCATGAAAGATATATTTCTAACAATAATACATAGCAACAAAGTTGCAACATAAAAGGCTACACAAACAAAAGATCATGGATAATGCTTTGAAAGATATTTGTTTGTTTCACATATAGAAAACATAGCAAGAGTGGTATTCAGCTTGTCCTTCACGGAATAGCAAAACATAAATGCATAGGAGACCTTCAAAGTTCATAAGGGTGACTAGATACAAATAATTTAAGAACAAGCAATACCATAATTATGAATCAATCAACAAGTTTTGGGACAATGCACATTAAACTCAGAATGAAAACTATTCTCTCTTAGCTGGTGCATAAAGATAGAAGATGGAGACTCAACAAAAAGTAAAAAAAGAAAGGCCCTTCGTAGAGGGAAGTAGGAATTAAATGGGTTTTATAAAGCTTCCAAACATTATGGTACTTATTAGCTTTGAGCTCTCATTGCCCCTATCATAAGCATCTTGAAATAATTAAGGTTAAAGTCGGTGCAAATATGAGTTATATGCTTGACAAAACACATTGAAAATCTCATGCCACTTGAATACGAGTACCGAGACCTCATGCTACTCAACATTGGTCACATGCAAGTTCTTGTCATTGTAAGTATATGTGTATCATAGAGAACCGCCAACAGGGTACCCCTTGACCCATGACACATGAGCTATCCCATATCAAAATGACAAGGCAACAGACAGTGAGCATCTCACCGATCTTTTTATTTTCTATTTATATAGTTTTTTTATTGAGGATGCTTCATATAATGCCACTATGGTTTTGCTGCAAGTTTCCACCATGATTAGGCATGGCTTAGGCTAGCCGCCCAGGAAATTATCTAACACATATACATAATCCATGAACTTACAAGATCCCATCTTATTTCACACCGACGGCATCCATAAACAAAAGAACATGATATCAACTAAATAGAATAAGTGCAATGTTGAAAGCGTGCCCCATGACATCATGGTTTTGCTAACTCCCAACTTATAATTTGCAAGCATATAAGCATCATAGATGGTCACAATGTTTCAAGTTTATTAAGTGCAAGAAATAAAATGTGCCTTCAAGTTCGTGAGAGCTTTAATCACTAATTTTCACATAACAAAAATTTAATTTGGAAGATATATAAAAACATGAATATACTTGGAATGGTGTAGCACACCATGCATAGGAATTTTTAGTGGACTCTTTGGAATAACTTGGTTTTTTGAGAGTTGGATGCACGAGTAGATCTCATACTCAGTATAGTTGGAGGCTAGCAAAAGACTGAGAGCGACCAACTAAGAGAGCAATAACGGCCATAATCATGCAGAGCGACAAAACATTATTAATCAAATCATAAAGTGATATCACAAGTTAAAAACTAAATGATCATAGAGGCTAAGGTGACTGGTTCATAGTCATAACATGGTGTAAGCATGTGCCAAGTCAACCCAAATAAAGCATCAAAGGACAATACCACAATATTATGCTTTTGTACGCTAAAACAACGCATGATTATTTCATGGAACATTAAGCAATCTGAATTGTTTGAAACAAGTCATGCTACAAAAATAATCACTAAGTATATGGTTAGAGAAACATCTAACATGACATGATAAAGTCTAAGTCACAGTCAAAACAAGCTCCTTTTTCTTCCACCATAAGCATGAAATATTCTACTCTTTTCCAATACCAATCAACTTATTTGAAACAACTCACAAAGATAATAATCAATAAATACCAGATAGCATGTCTCACCTAAATACAAAGAAGAACTAAAAATTTCTAAGCAAAAAGAAGAAGAAAACTAAAGCTAAACGCAATGCAAGCAAAAGAGAACACTCACAGAACAATAAGAGTGAAAACTAGAGTGTTCTAGGCAATAAAGAATGGGGTGTGACTTCTCCAAAAGAAGTGTGCTGGGATCCAACCAACTTATTGTAGCAAACAAAATAAAATAAAACTAAAAACAAAAATAAAGACGCTCCAAGAACAACACATAGTGCATGAAGCAAAAAATATAGTATCTTGAAAGAAGACCTGAGATTTTTGTTGATGTAGAAGAGGATGCCCTGGGAATCCCCAAGCTTTGATGCTTGTACCTCTTAAATATTTCTTGGGGTGACACGAGTGGCAGCCCCAAGGTTGAGATTTTGTCCATACTTCATCTCATCACGTCATTCTCTCTCTACACTTGAAACTTCTGTCATACAAAACTTCACACAAGTAAGTCATCCATTAAAACATAAGTCATCCATTGGGTTCATCCATTAAAACTTCTTTCGTTAGCAATGTTAGTGTATTTAAGATAATAAACCTTTGGGTTTAGTTTCAACTTAAGTAAGTCATCCATTAAAACATAAGCTACTGTAGCAATTCCTTTTAAAAGCTCAAGTGATCAAAAGAACTCAAAAGAAATCGATTTAAGAGGCAAATACAAATAATAGCACAAATCTGTCAAAACAGACCTGTAGGTAAAGTCCGATTTTTTAGAAAAACTGTTGTTGCTCAAATCGAAAAGTTCAGTACTAACAAAATTTGGATAAATACCAGGGGCATGCGCACAAAAAATTGAAGATCAATACGACGTTATGGGGTTTTTCACGTTTTTTTATAGCGAAGCACAGAAATTTGTTTCGGGACAGCAACTTTCCCAAATCTTACTTCCTTCTCATTAGAGGCTATTCTTGGCACAAAAACCAAACAAAAAGGATAAGGAGAGGTTATTACAGAGGCAATAACTTCCAAGACTCAACAAAATAAAACGTACTAAAATAAAAAATTGGGTTATCTCTCAAGAGTGGTTTTCTTTAACGCCTTTCAGCTAGGCACGGAAAGCAAGAATCAAGTATTTTCGAATGAAGAAGCATCAACATCAAAATTTGTTATGATAAGATAGTCAAAAGATAGCTTCTTTCTTTTTAGAGGGAAGTGTTCTATACCTTTCTTGAGTGGGAATTGATATTTAGTGGTGCCTTCCTTCATATCAATAATGGCACCAACAGTTCTAAGAAAAGGTCTTCCCAAAATAATAGGACAAGAAGCATTGCATTCAACATCCAAAACATAGAAATAAACAGGGACAAAGGTATTATTAACCATAATAAGAACATCATTAATTCTCCCCACAGGTTTCTTTTTAGCATTATCATCAAGATGGACATCCAAATAACAATCTTCCAATGGTGGTAAATCAAGCATATCATAATTTTTTCTAGGCATAATAGAGACACTAGCACAAAGATCACTTAAAGCTTTGAAATCAAAATCATTCACTTTCATATTAATGATGGGATCCCAACCATCTTCTAATTTCCTAGGAATAGAAACTTCATGTTTCAATTTTTCTTCTTTAACTTTCATGAGAGCATCTGTAATATGTTTTGTAAAAGCCATATTCATAGCACTTGCATTAGGACTTCTAGCAAGCTTTTGCAAGAACATAATTACTTCAGAAATATTGCAACCATCAAGATCAAAATCAAAATTATCATTCAAGGTAGTAGAACTTTTGTCTCCCATATTTCAAAAAAATTCAGCATTTTTATTGGAAAAAGTTCCAGTGGGTTTAGGCAATGTTGCAAAAGGAATGTGGACTTTGCCTACACCAATTATTTTACCATTAATAGTAGGAGGTTTGCTAGCTTCAACATCACTAGTGGAGGTAATGGTACAAATTTTAGTCAATTATTATTTCTAGCAATTTCATCTTCTCTTTCCCACCTAGCATGCAATTCAGCTAACATCCTAACATTTTCATCAATTCTAACTTGAATGGCATTCAAAGTCTTGATTTATGTAACATCATGAGGCATAACCTTTAATTTAAGAAGTTCAACATCAAGGGCAAGTCTATCAACTTTAGAAGCAAGATCATCAATTTTTCCAAGCTTTTCCTCAATAGTTTTATTGAAAGCAGTTTGTTTATGAATAAAATCCTTAAGAATGACTTCAAGTTCAGAGTGTGCACTTTGATACGTCCAAAATGTATCTACTTTACCGAACACTTTTGCTATTGTTTCTCCTCTAATTTGTGTGATTTGGATATAACTAACTCGGACTAACGCTGTTTTCAGCAGAATTGCTTTGGTGTCTCATTTTTGTGCAGGAAATCAACTTTCAGGAAAAATCCCAGAAAATATGCCGAAAATCCTATTTTCCCAGAAAGCTCACGAAGCCAGAAGACGGAGGGGAGGAGAGGCCTGAGGCGCCCACACCACCCCCTGGCGCGGGCCAGGCCTGGCCGCACCAGGGCATGGTGTGGCCACCTCGGACTCCCCCTCGACCTCTCCTTTTGCCTACATATACCCTCTGACCTAAAAACACTAGGGGGTTTGAAGTTTTTCCAGATAGAGTTCCGTTGTGCCGCCACCATCAGAAACCGTGATTCGGAACCAGAAACTTTGTTCTATCACCCTGTCGGGATGGGGAATTGGAGGAGATCATCGCCAACGCCTCTCCATCAACCATCCATGATTCCCCCATCCATGAGTGAGTAATCCCCCGTTGTAGGCTATGGGGATGGTAGGGATTGGATGAGATCGTTCATGTAATTGCATAAGATTGTTAGGGCGTGGTGCCTAGTATCTATTGTTAGTGTTTTTTGACATTGTTGCAACTTGTTATGCTTAATGCTTGTCACTAGGGCCCGAGTGCCATGATCTCAGATCTAAACATGTTGTTGATTCATGATGATATTATTGTTTATGATCTTACCTGCAAGTTGTATACACATATTGTTGTCTGGAACTCAAGGCCCCGAAGTGACATAAATCGGGATAACCAGAGGAGATGGTTATGATGTGAGGATCATGTGTGTTCACGGAGTGTTAATGCTTTGCTCCGGTGCTCTATTAAAAGGAGCACCTTAATTGCCAGTAGATCCCTTGAGGCCCCGCTACAACGGGCTTGCAGGACAAAAGATGTTGTGCAAGTTCTCATTGCGAGCACGTATGACTATATATGGAACACATGCCTATGATTACTTAGTACTTGGATGCTTTATCTTATTTATCTGCAAATTCCCTTGGTCTTGATTATTACATGAATTGTCTTGTCCATGCAACGCTCATCCATCCATCCCTATGCCTACCGCACTTTAAATCTTGTTGTTTACTGCAATTGTTACTATTGTCCTTATTTTACTACTGCTGTTACTTTGCTATTGCTACTACAAAACTGTTGCTACTGATAAACTATTGCGAGAAAGACTGTTTCCAGGTGCAGCTGAATTGACAACTCATCTGTTAAGGCTTATAAATATTCTTTGGCTCCCCTTGTGTTGAATCAATAAATTTGGGCTTTACTTCCCTCGAAGACTGTTGCGATCCCCTATACTTGTGGGTCATCAAGACTATTTTCTAGCGCAATTTCCGGGGAGCATAGCTCTATTTATAAAGTTCACTTGGAATTATTATTGTTTGTTGCTATCCATTCATCATGGGTAAAACTCGTGATGGAAAAGTTCCTATATTACCATCCACTACAAGAAGAGGTACAGTTCTGAACACCTCGGTTGCTCTTGATTCACCATCTGTGATGAGTAAGCTCCTTACATCACCACCAAATACACATGTTACACATACTGCTACTTCTGCTGAATCTGAAACTGCTTCTGATACTCATGATGTTACTTCTGAAGGAAATATGCCCTAGAGGCAATCATAGAGATGATTATATTTCATATGTATCCATGAGTTATCATAATGTTCCTTGAATATCCATATCAGGAAACTTGTATTGATTGGCAATTATGTGAATTGTTTGTGAAACTCTTTACTTGTATGGTTATTTAACAGTTGTCCCTAGTCGGAGTTCATGTGAGGACACACGTGAATATTAGACTAGCACATCGATTGGTTGATGACTATGTTTCGCAAGTCATAGACATGGAGATGTCAAACCAATGATGTGGACACATGTTATGAACATGGGGTTGGACTGACCCAACATGAGACTAGCAATTAGACTTGCAGCTCTCTCTACACATCGTGTACGTTTTGTCCTTAGACCTGAGATTGTCGCATGCACTTGAGATGTGGATCGACCTACTTTGGGGCTATCAGACGCTACTCCATAACTGGGTAGTTATAAAGGTAGCTTTCGGGTTTGTCCTGAAACATGCTGCAAGGCATGGTCAATCAAGATGGGATTTGCCCCTCTCTACTTGAGAGAGATATCTCTGGGCCCCTCGAGTGATCGGATCCAGAAATGCATGGCCATGCTACATAAGGTTAAGAGTTAACCTAGTAAAGGGATTCCGAGTTACGGTATCGAGAAAGAGAGGTCAGCTTGGAGCTAGACCAAATATTGTGAGGCAAAGGGAAAGACATGTACTAAACCTTGTGATGGTTCGTCCGATATGATCTTTGTATGCGTTTAGGAGTTGCCACGTCTTGCTAGAGGCCACTACCAAATATTGGCAGAATAAGTGTATTCGTGTCATGTCTATACGTATATGAACCTATAGGGTCACACACTTAAGGGGCTGGAAGCCTAATGAGGATTGGATCCGAATTAGACCAGGCTTAGGCTACTAATGGGCTGCTAATGTAGAAGCCCACTAGGGACGCCTATATAAGATAGGGTGGGGCGAGCTGACCTGTCACATCCCAAAATCTTCCAAATTTTGTAATGTGAAAAATAAATAAACAAAATAAATAATTGTTGAAATTTAGGGTGAGAAGAAAATTTTGTTTCTAAATGGAAACTTAAAATCCCATCTTGAACAAACTTGAGTAATGTTTGAATCCAACTAATTTCAAATCAAGTGAAATGCATTCTTCATAAATGCATCTTGAAATTTAAACACTTGGAAAATTAAACCAAAACCCTAAAACCCCAATGAAAGAAAAACATTTCCAAGTTATCTCTAAGCCTATGGATTTGATCCATATAAAATTGGTCAAAAAAACATTTCAAAATGATCAAGAATGACAAATAGAAATATTATAAAACGATATGAATTGTTTTCACTTTATTTGGAACCATAGATAAAATCTTATAAATTTAATAAGATAAGGAAATTGAATTTCCAAAACAAATAAAGCACTTATCTAGTAATCCATAACAAATGGTGAGAAAATAATCCTAAAGACATTTAAAAGGATAAACAAATATTAAATAAAATTATACAAATTGGAATCACCAAGTTTGGATCTCTAAATAAAAAGATATGGATTTTATAAGATAAAGACAGAAATATTAAATGAGGAATATTTAAAGACCAAATTAAATCTTGGCCTAATCCATAAGCAGATGGAATGAATATAATCCAAATTCAAATAAAATAAAAGGATAAAGAATTTTCCAAATAAAATAAAATGGCATTAGCCAAATTCTATTTCTACTTTGAATAAAGACAAATCTCTAATAAGAATGATTATTTAAATCATGGAAAATAGTATTTGGAATTTACCCAAGTGGATTAAAAGTCATTTAATTAACTTAAATGGAATCAAGGAAATCACCTAAATAAAAATTATGGAATTAAAACCATAATTGATTTCATTAGAATAAAGACAAATACCCAATTTAAATGATTTATAAATCATATTAAAAATATTCCAAATAATTCAAAGTGAATTATTTGACACCCTAATAAATAAATAAAACCTACTGAATAGGTTTGGTAAAAATATGGATTTCAAATAAAGTTTTAAAACGCATTAAAACCTCTTTGAAATAAAGACAAAAGTCTATTTATAAAATAAATAAAAGACCCTAAAAAGAATAAAAGAATTATTCTAAATTTGACTTCAGAATATATTAATAATCAGTATTTGAAAATACACAAAGTTTGTTTGAAGTTTAAATTCAATTAGTTGTTTGAATTGATTAAACAAAATCAAAACAGATAAATAGAAAAAGAAAAGGGAAAAGATTCAGAAAAAAAATTAAACAAAACCAGCCCAACCAGACCAGGCCCAGCAAGCCCAGTCCAGCCTACTCCCTCACTCCCCGAGCGAATTGTTTTATTTCACTCAGACTTCCACCCGCGCTGTCACTGACCGCTGGTCCCCACCTCCCCATCTCTCTCTCGCTGACTGCTGAGCCCCACCGCCAGCTCCCCTTCGTTCTCACCTGCGCGCGAAGACCACGCCCTTCCCCGGCCATTGCTGCCGATTGATTGCCGGCGTAATTCGCAGTAAACGCCGCTATTAAACAGCCCCACGACCTCGCCCTCATAAGAGCCTCTCTTCCCTCTACTTTTCCCCTCAGACGCCAACTTCTCACCGCCACCAGGCTGCTCCGAATTTGCTCAGAACCACAACTGCCTCCGACGTCTTCCGGTGAGAATTCCGGCCAGGCGCCGTCGTGCCTCGCCCCCTCGACCACACGAGCACACTCCCTGGCCTCTAGCGCATCTTCCAATACTCCGAGCTCAGCCGCGCAAGCTCCCTAGCATCGGCAACCTCAACACCCCTCGCCAACGTCTTCGGCTTGGAACTCCGGCGAACTCCCCAGGTATCCTCCGCCCGCCCCTATTTCCCCTGTTGACACTCCTGTGATCTACACTCTCGCCCGCGTCTAACGACACCTCCCTCTTGCCTTCGAGTGGCCTGTAGCCTCGCCAACTACGACGACCAGAGCGTGCCCGACGCCGTGCGGACTCCGGCGAGCAATCGTCAACGTCTCCGTGCTCCCCTTGGCAAACCAAAGCGGCGACGAGAATCAGTACTTCACGGCGATTCTGGTGAGCATCCTCACACCTCCCCGCACGTCCTAGTTCATCGACAGCGTCACCGATAGAGCGCGCCGCCGCTAGCGTCGCCCGTTTTAGGTTAGACATCTCTGGCCGTTGGATCTTGATCGGAAGCACACGATAAAACAACTAATCGAAGGGGTAAGTTTGATCCTGTGCCGCTAGATCTGTTTAAAATCCAACGTCCCACGTTGCACGATCCACACGAACTGGTATGGACCAATCAGGACAAGACGCGTGGCCAGCCTTTTGTTTTAAAAACAGAAACTATTCTAATAGATGTTCAAACTTGCATAATTCATAACTTTTGATCCACACGTCCAAATTTTGTAAATTTTATATCAATGGAATCAGAAAGACAAACCCTATCCAACCATACACTTTGTTTAGTAAATTGCTTCTGTTAAATTGGTTGTTTTTGCAGAAACTTGTGTAGTCATATTTTGAATATAAAATTCATTCTAAAATTATTTTTGTGATAAAACCTTTGGCAAATGGATTGTTTTGAACCTACTGACCATATAAATCAATTTTTGGATTCAAAAACATATTTTGTGAGGCAAATTAATAAATCTTGGAATTAAAGCATTTCTAGTCAAATAAAAATGTTGTTTATATGTTAAAAATACTTTTTGGAGAAAAATCTTGGGAAATGATTTGGATTAAACTCTCTGACCCCAAACACCAAGTTTTAGAATTAAAAATGTATTTGGTGAATCCTATAAATATTATTGCTTAGCTAAAGGCATTTTCAACCACATAAAATATGGATTTGGTTTAAAAATGATTTATAAGTAAAATCTTTTGCAAATGATTTTGCCACTTATATAAAATGAACAATAGGTGTTTTAGAATGTTTATAACCTATTATAAACCACTTTTCCAAATAAAACAATCTTTAGCATGCTTGCATGCATTGCTTTGTTTCTATTATTTTATGTGATGTTTGCTTGAATGGTAGATTGAAATCGTGCCTTGCTTGATTAATTGTAGTGATTTGAAGAGTGTGAATATTGCAAGGTAAAGGAGTGAACTTATATTCTCTACCAAAAAGGAAAGTGATGCTTCATACTTTTGTCCCATTATTTTCACTATGCATTAGTGATATTTCTAAGTAGGACTTGCATGGAATTTTTGCTAAGTATAAACTATGCCATGGGAAATCCTAGTAGATGAAACCTTAGTACAAATTTCCTAAGTTAAGATTCCTACTACTATCATGCTTAGCTTAGCTAGTAGAAAACAAGGGTGGAATATATTCATGCTATGGAATATTTCTAAGTCAAGGACTTGTGTTTTGTTTAATAAAACAACTAAGTGAATGAATCACCTGGGTGGAATGGAAGGAATGGTTTGTGTTGAGTGGTTACACAAGGCCCATTTCTATGGTTTACCTTGTGTATCTCACTTGTGGATGGCCACCCAGGAACAAAGAGATTTGAGATGTCAAATGTTGAGAAGCTTCAAGTGCAGCCACTTGGCATTATGGGCTCTGCCTGGATCATATAGGTTGCAATAACTTAGCCAAATGGATAGTTGGTGGTAGGGGATTGATAGGTTGGAGCGCGTCCATTCTGGTCTAAGGGAAGGCTTCTGAAAGATCTTGTCTTGGTGAAACCAAGTCTTGTAGGGAAAGTGCACCACCTCTACAGAGTGTAAAATTGAAGTACTTAGCCATGTCCCTGGTAAAGGACAATTTGAGCATCAAGACATGGAAGCTATCAAGAATCTCCTCATCCCAATTTCTAAGTTAAAAACTTGTGGTTGAACAAGGGTTGAAGGATCACCAATTTCTATTGGGAGATGCCTTGGGTGATTTTGTCAAGCAAAAACTTAGTGTTTTCAAATGATAAGGAAAATATATTTTGAGCAAAGCAAGCCTAAGCTCCACTTAGCCAAATTCATATAGATGATAGACTCCACTATACCACCATAGTATCACTTGCCAATACAATTCAAATGTATTGAGCCTTGTGGCTGTAACTTATTATGTTGCAGGTTTGTTTGATGTTAGTGAAGTTTATTGATTAGGATTACAAGTCTACAACCAACATGACTGCCTGTGGCACTTTGAAGATGAAGGACCCATGCTATATTTATATTCTGCTGCATTGTAATGAGATAGACAAATGAGCTATGTAAGATGTAATAAATTATTTTATTCCTGGTTATAAAGTTGTATTATGACCTTTGATTCTTGATATTACATCTTAACTATGGATGCTAGCTATTGATCCAGGGACTAGCATTGTAAACACGGGTATCTCTACCTTATTGAAGGTTGGGACCTTGACATGACCAGGGTTAGACCATTCCACCCAGCCGCCACTCCTCATGTCTGTGTCGCACGCGCGGACCTAGCAGTCCGGCGTCCGACGCTTCCATCCCGCACGTGTGGATACCTCGGAGGTGCTGCATCTGTGGCACTTGGACGAGACGCGCAAGGGGAGCTTCTCATGGGACGAGGACAAGGAGGAGACGTGGAACGTCTGCACTGCCTCGACGCGCTTCATCAATTCCGCAAATGCGCGTCTAGTGGTAATCCCGTGATCTATGACAAAAGTATTCCTGGTTTACGCGGTAGAATTTTTTTGATTTGCGCTAGTGTAGCCTACCTGTATCCCTACAACTTCTAGTATGCTTGATGAGAGTGGTTCATTAGGTCCATTTCTAGATGCTACAGTTGCTAGAACTATAATGGGAAACACTGAAACTCCTAATGAAGGTATTACTACACATGTTAGTTCACCCGAGTCTAGAAAAAGTCCTAGCTATGATATTAATGACGGTTATATTGAAATGACTGATGAATTTATTAAAGAATGTCGAAACACTCATGGTGCAAGTGCTATTAAAAGTCTTCTTAAGAGACGCACTATTAGACCTAAATTATCTCCTAATGCTAAGTTTGCCACATCTCCCATAAACATTAAAGATAAGGATTATGATTTCTCTCTTGATTTATCTTACATAACAATTGTGGAGAAAGAACCTTTTTGTGGGACTGAAAATGAAAGTGTTGTGGCACATATGACTGAGCTCTCTACTATGAGTGGCTTATTTTCTGCTGATATTAAGAAACACACCTACTTTGTTGCTAAAATTTTCCCTTTTTCATTGAAAGGAGAAGCTAAAGCTTGGTTTAATAATTTACCTCCTGGATCTATTGATAGTCCTGATTGCTTGATTAATACTTACTTTCAGAAATATTTCCCTCCCAGTGCCCAACAGGCCATTTTGCAGGAACTTTTTGATTTTAAACAGGAAAAGAGGAGAAATTGTCTGGGCAAGGTTTTGTGCTTTAATTCAAGCACAACCTCGATGTCCAATACCTAGAAATGAGCTTCTTGATATATACTATAATGGACTAACTGATGAATCTAGGACATACCTGGATATTTGTGTTGGTTGTGTTTTTCACGAAAAGGACTCCCGATGAAGCTAAGGAATTAAAGGCTAAAATAAGCAAGAATTATCATGATTGGACTACACCTGAGCCAAGTACACCTGAGCCAACTACACCTGAGCCAACTACACCTGAGCCAACTGTGCCTGAGCCAACCCCAACACCAACACCAAAGAAGAGGGAGTGATTGAATTAAATGATGAAGTGGTGAAAGAAGCTAAGAAATGTCTTAAGGAGAAGGGTATTAAATCTGGAGATGTGAAAAATTTACCTCCTATAGAAGAATTATGTAAGCCAACCTCTCACTCATCCACTATTGAGTTACACTCTCTCCAACATTTTGATGAAGGTGATATTCCCTATTCTAAACCTCCTAATCAATGCTTAGAAGAATTTGATATTTATGTTGCTAAGCAATATAATTTTAATAAGAGAGTGCAGAATCATTTAATGGAAAACTCTAGAGCTATTAATGAGTTGCATAATATTGTGGAAAGAACCTCCAGATGTTAAAATGCTTGTTAAACATTTCCAAATAGTTCAAACTCAAATTGATCAGCTTACTAAAGTACAAAGAGATTTGCTAGTTAATGCTTCTAGAGGAAAACATGCTTACGAGATTAGAACTAGAAGTGGTGTTTCCACTCAGGACCCTTTATATCCCGAGGGACATCCTAAAAGAATTGAGCAAGATTCTCAACAAGCTAAAAATAGTGGTACTTATTATAAAAGAAAGAAAAAGAAACATAAAACAGTTGTGGAATCTTCTAAACCTGCTATAGATCCTAATAGTATATCTGTCTCTGATGCTAAAACTAAAAGTGGTAATGATAAAAATGATGCTCCTGATAAATAAGAAATTGAAGAAGAACCTGAAAGGCACACTAAGAATACTAAGTACACTAAGGAAGATTTTGTCGCTAATAAACATGGTAGTGAGAGAGAGCCTTAGGTGCAAAAACCAATGTCTTTTCCTGATAAGAAACGCAAGTCAAAGGAAGAAGAACACTATAATAAGTTTTTTGAGTGGATGAAACCTTTGTTTTTGAAATTCCTTTGACTGATGCTATTAAATTGCCTCCTTATTCAAAGTATATGAAGGATATTGTCTCTAATAAAAGGAAGATCCCTAATGAGGATATTTCCACTTTGCTTGCTAATTATTCCTTCAATGGTAAGGTTCCAAAGAAACTTGGAGACCCAGGAATTCCAACTATTCCTTGTTCTATTAAAAATAATTATGTTAGAACTGCTTTGTGTGATTTGGGAGCAGGAGTTAGTGTTATGCCTTTTTCTCTCTACAAGAGACTTCAACTGGAAAAATTGATACCAACAGATATATCTTTGCAAATGGCTGATAAGTCTACTACTATTCATGTTGGTATATGTGAGGATGTTCCTGTTCAAGTGGCTCATAATTGTTTGATATTAACTAACTTTGTTGTGCTTGAAATGCCTGAAGATGATAATATGTCTATTATTCTTGGGAGACCTTTTCTTAATACTACATGTGCTGTCATTAATTGTAATCAAGGAAAAGTAACTTTTAATGTTAATGACAAAGAGCATGCTTTCTATTTACCAAAGAATATTGATAAGAATTATGGCCTAAATTCAATTGAAAATATTGAAGGCATCAAAGTTCGAGAAATATATTGTCCCATACTACAAGAAAATTATGAAACTATTATGATTGGGACTATTGCTATCAAGGTTGAGGTAACATAATCATTTAGTGAAATGCAAAGTTTTACTTCATATAAAATTGTTTTGGTAAGACTTGATCAACCTTGTTAGCAAAGGGATTTTAATGAACAAAGCAATGTTTTCACCATGATTATCCTTGCTCACTTTTATTTTCTCTATCCCAATCTTTGCTCTTCACCTTGTTCATCTTTTTATTGCTAGTTACTTGCATATTAGAGTGTCTTAGAACTTCTGAAGTTTTAGTTTAGATTTGTTTTTGCATCATTCCAAAGTCATCTTTCTGCAAGAAAATCATTTATCAATCCCTAAAAATTGCTCAAAAATAAAGTTTCTCGAAAAATTCCTGAAAAATCCTATTAAATTTTTACGTCAAAAAAGGGGCAGAGAGGAACCTGGAGTGACACAGGGGGTCCCACTAGGAAGGCACACCACCTGGTGGCGTGGCCACACCAGGGGCGCGCCTGGCCATGGTATGGGCCACCCTGGCCTCCCACTTATTCTCCCTCCTGCTACCTCTCTCTCTCTCTCTCCCGAGAAAACAACATTTCATTGCTCAAACCCGTGTTCTTGCTGTTCTTGCTCGCGATTTTCGATCTCCTTGCTCAACCCACCTTTGATGCTGAGATTTGGAGCACTTGTTCTCCGGTATGTGACTCCTCCGCTTGTCCAAGTAGATTTGTGATTAGAGGATTATATCTTGAGTATTTTGCTACTGTTGGTGACAGGTGTGAGCTTGCATGCTTGTTATTTGCTAAGAGAAATTATTTTGATGCATAGCCCTCTTGCAAGTTCCCATAGTGGTTCCTTTCATTATGTGATCGCTTTGCAATTACTTTTGTGATGCTTGTCTAAAATTTTTAGAAAAAAGAGAGATGGATAACCACACTTTTGGAGAAGTGTTTGAGAGAGACACACCTAGGAGGACAAGGCTCTCAAGATCAACCTCTCAATTTAGGCCATCATATAATGAATATATTATTGCGCCGCTCTTCGGCAATGAGGGGGTGATGGAGATGCGCACCCATCTACCTTCCCTTGTTTTGCCTTTTTGCAAGCTGCAGGGATCCTCAATGATTTCTTACCTCTTGTTCAGAGGGTTGGCCTAACCACTTACATGCAGGATGAGGGTGAACAATATGATTTGCTTACCAAAACTTTTGTTGAAATTTTCACTTTCACTAACACCCCTTATATGTCAACTATTTCATTCAAAATCTATGATATGCCTATTACCATGCCACTGGAGAGATTTTGCAGCATTTAGGCATTGGCATGACTGGGAGAGTAAAGAAGATCCAAGGTCGACCTGATTTTTTGGAGCTCTACCGAGGTGTAACAAATGATGATGACCGCACAGACCAGCGCGAGAAGATAAGAAACGTTCAACTCCCAGCTCTTAGATATTTTGCTTACTATATTGCCACTAGCATTCTTGGTAGGGAGAACACTAGCAATATTTCTAATTATCATTTAGCTTTTCTTGCTGCTGCACTTAATAGTGAAACCAAGTATAATCTTAGTTCTCTCATTGCTCGCCGCCTAGCTGCTAGAGGACCCATTTATGGGGGCATTATTGCCGCACACATGGTTGTTGCCTTGGACCTTTCTATTGATCCTAATGATACAATGCTGGCCCCACAGAGGCTTGATCTAGCTGCTATGAAAGCACATCACTTTGTTACTTCTAACTCTAGTATAGAGAGTTTAGTTTACAATATGATGTTTACTGACGGAGATGAGAGGGAAATTCGCTTGCCATCTACTTTGTTCAGTATTTGCAGGAGGCCTTGGTCGCGCTCCAAGGAGGATATGGACGACCAGCTCCGTTTGCTTAGTTTCCACAGAAAGCACCAGGGGGATGTGCCCTCTTATGACTACTCTGCGCACTACGCCGGGGCATCCTCGAGTTCGTATCAGGACGAAGGCTCTTCTTCGTCATATTATGGAGGGGCCCCTTCTTAGCCACGTTGGGATTGATCTCCACTTAGGCCAAAATGCTAAGCTTGGGGGGAGGTATACCGACATCACACTCATCTACATATCATGTTCTATCGGTACTTTGCATATCCATGTTTTGCTTTCTTTTTAGTTTTTGCTCTTGTTTTGTTTCTGCTTTACAAAACACAAAAAGACCAAAAATATTTTCGTTGTTTCTCTTTGTTTGCTTCTTTAGCTTTAGTTTGCTTTTGCCTTAGTTTCTTGCATTAAAAACCGAAACCTCCAAAATATTTGTTGTTCTTCTCTGGTTTTGTAAAGTTTGTTGCAGGGTTCAGTAGTCTTCAGTGACTCCTTTGGAGTTTGGTTTTATCTTATTATTCAAGCCACACAAGTGAAAGGCAATAATGACGATTTATGGCAACTCGAGGTGTGGTAAGAGGCTGGTATGAACTCTATTTGTTTTCATTTTTGTACATATACTCATCAATGTGGGCATTCTTAGTCTGTTCATGTATGGTGTATGTTATTTAATGGATGCTTAGTAGTTCTTGCTCTCTAATGATCAGTTCCAATCTACTAATAGTTTGTAGCATGTCATATAAATGTTTGCTTGCATTGTTCTATTCATAAATTGGTATGACATTGTGGTATCCTCCTCTGAATGTTTTATTTGAATCGACTTGGCACATGCTCACGCATGCATATGACTAAACAAAAGTCAGTTAAGCCTCGATGATTTATTTTGCCTCAGAGTTCTTGTGTACTTTTATGCCATAATTAAATTTTTTTTGTCGCAAGCATGATTATGACAGTTACTGCTCTCTCGATTGTTGCTCCTTTCTATTTCTAGCCTTCACTTGCACTGAATATGATCTCCACTCGTGCATCCAACTCCCTAAAACCAAAGTTGTCAAAAGTGTCAACCATACCTACCTATTAGCATTATTTCTATTCCTTGCATGTTTATTATGCCTTGTTTTCTTCCAAATAAAAATGTTTGCCTGTTATGTGAAAATTAGTTAGTAATGCTCTCATGAACTTGATGGCACATTTTATTTCTTGCACTTAATAAACCTGAACCATTGTGACTGTCTATGTAGTTATATGCTTGCAAATTATAAGTTGTGAATTAGCAGAACCATGTTGTCATGGGGAACGCTTTCAACATTGCACTAATTCTATTCAGTTGATATCATGTTCTTTTGTTTATGGATCGCGACGGTGTGAAATAAAAGGGGAGCTTGTAAGCTCGTGGAGTTTGTATATGTGTTAGAGAAACTCCCGTGCGACTAGCCTAAGCCATGCCTAATCATGGTGGAAACTTGTAGCATAACCATAATGAGAATTCTGTGAAACATCCTTAATAAAAACCTATGCAAATAACAAATAAAAAGATCGCCGAGATGCTCATTGTCTGTTGCCTTGTCATTTAATATGGGATAGATCCTGTATCATGGGGTAAGGGGTACCCTGTTGGTGGTTCTCTATGATACACATATACTTTCAATGACAAGAACTTGCTTGTGACTAAAGTTGAGCAACATGAGGTTCGGTACTCGTACGCAAGGGGCATGAGATTTTCAACTTATGATCTGTCAAGCATATAACTCATATTTTACCTCACTTTAACCTTAACCATTTAAAGATGCTTATGATAGGGGCAATGAGAGCTCAAAGCTAATGAGTACCATATTTTCAACATTTGGAAGACTTTCAAACTTTTCAAATCTTTTCTTTCACTTTTATGTCGAGTCACGATCTTTTCTATGAGCACCTTTTCGAGAGCATAGCTGTCATTCTTAGTGTAATGTTCTTATCACAGAACATGGTTAATTGTGACATAACTTTGATGCTTGTATCTTTGATATTTTTATTTCTAGTCTTCACTTGAACTTCAGAGGTGCCTTGGCATTTATGTTTTGCTCCAAAAAGAAAGGCAAGCGAGATACCACTTTATCATACCTTCTTATGAGCATTACAATCTTGCATATGCTTATGCTTCATGTTACTTATTATTATTGTGTTGGAATCTCTTCATAGCTTGCATAACTATTGGATAGACTTATTTGCATACTCCTTATTATGAATTGCCTAAGTATTTGATCATATGCTGAATATATATACATCTTATGTAACAAATGTATTCGTGAAAGTTTCTTTTATCGCACTCAGTTTTCAACTGAATTGCTTGAGGACAAGCAATAAGCTAAGCTTGGAGGAGTTGATATGTCCAAAACGTATCTACTTTCCCGAACACTTTTGCTATTGTTTCTCCTCTAATTTGTGCGATTTGGATATAACTAATACGGACTGACGATGTTTTCAGCAGAATTACTTTGGTGTCTCGTTTTTGTGCAGAAAATCAACTTTCAGGAAAAATCCCAAAAAAAATATGCCGAAAATCCTATTTTCCCAGAAGACTCATGGAGCCAGAAGACGGAGGGGAGGAAAGGCCTGAGGGCCCTAGCGCGGGCCAGGACTGGCTACGCCAGGGCATGGTGTGGCCGCCTTGGACTCCCCCTCGACCTCTCCTTTCCCCTACATATACCCTCTAACCTAAAAACACGAGGGGTTCGACGTTTTTCAGATAGAGTTCCACTTGCACCGCCACCACCAGAAACCGCGATTCGGAACCAGAAACTCCGTTCTGGCACCCTGCCAGGATGGGGAATTGGAGGAGATCATCGCCAATGCCTCTCCATCAACCATCCATGATTCCCCCATCCATGAGTGAGTAATCCCCCACAGTAGGCTATGGGGATGGTAGGGAATTGATGAGATTGTTCATGTAATTGCATAAGATTGTTAGGGCATGGTGCCTAGTATCTATTGTTAGTGCTTTTGACATTGTTGCAACTTGTTATGCTTAATGCTTGTCACTAGGGCCCAAGTGCCATGATCTTAGATCTGAACATGTTATTGATTCATGATGATATTATTGTTTATGATCTTACCTGCAAGTTGTATACACATATGTTGTCTAGAACCCGAGGCCCCGAAGTGACGGAAATCATGATAACCGGAAGGGATGGCTGTGATGTGAGGATCATGTGTGTTCACAGAGTGTTAATGCTTTGCTCCGGTGCTCTATTAAAAGGAGCACCTTAATTGCCAGTAGATTCCCTTGAGGCCCCGCTGCAACGGGCTTGCAGGACAAAAGATGTTGTGCAAGTTCTCATTGCAAGCACGTATGACTATGTATGGAACACATGCCTATGATTACTTAGTACTTGGATGATTTATCTTATTTATCTGCAAATGCCCTTGGTCTTGATTATTACATGAATTATCTTGTCCATGCAACGCCCATCCATCCATTCCTATGCCTACCGCACTTTAAATCTTGTTGTTTACTTCAGTTGTTACTATTGTACTTATTTTACTACTGTTGTTATTTTCTATTGCTACTACTAAACTGTTTCTACTGATAAACTATTGCGAGAAAGACTGTTTCCAGGTGCAGCTGAATTGACAACTCATCTGTTAAGGCTTATAAATATTCTTTGGCTCCCCTTGTGTCGAATCAATAAATTTAGTCTTTACTTCCCTCGAAGACTGTTGCAATCCCCTATACTTGTGGGTCATCACACTTCTATTGTTTTTGTAGGAATTTCCATAAGCATTACCATTATTAGAAGGATATGGCCTATAATTATTATTACCATAAGAATTGTTGCTAAAATTATTACTTCTAATGAAGTTCACATCAACTTGCTTTTCTTGAGCAACAAAGAGGATAAAGGAACATTATTTGGATCAATATGAGCTTTTCCACTAACAAGCATAGACATAATAGTATCAATCTTATCACTGAAGGAGGAGGTTTCTTTAATACAATTTACCTTCTTACCTTGTGGAACTCTCTCAGTGTGCCATTCAGAATAATCAATCATCATATCATCCAGGAGCTTTATTGCGGCTCGCAAAGTGATGACATAAAGGTACCTCTAGCAGCCGAATCCAATAGGTTTCTTGAAGAAAAATTCAGTTCTGCATAAAAGGTTTGGATATCATCCAAGTAGTCAGTCCATGAGTGGGGAAATTCTTCACTAAAGATTTCATTCTTTCCCAAGCTTGAGCAACATGTTCATTATCAAATTGTTTAAATTTAATTATGTCACTTCTCATGGATATAATCTTAGCAGGAGGATAATATTTTCCAATAAAAGCATCTTTGCATTTAATCCAAGAATCAATACTATTTTTGGTCAAAGATAGTAACCAATCTTTAGCTCTTCCTCTTAAAGAGAAAGGAAACAATTTAAGCTTAATAATATCTCCATCTACATCCTTATATTTTTGCATTTCACCAAGTTCAACAAAATTATTAAAGTGAGCGGCGGCATCATCAGTACCAAAACCAGAAAATTGCTCTTTCATAACAAGATTTAGCAAAGCAGGTTTAATTTCATATAAAGTAGCTTCAGAAACAGGTGGAGCAATAGGTGTGCAAATGAAATTATTGTTGTTTGTGCTAGTGAAGTCACAAAACTTAGTGTTTTCAGGAGTAGTCATTTTTCCAAGATTAAAGCAAGCCAACAAAAATAGCAACTAAAGTAGGAACTAATCTTTTTATGTTTTTGATAAAAAGAAGCAAACCAAACAAAGCAAACAAAAAACTAAGAAAAACAAAAACAAAGTAAAGAGATTGGTTGTGAGAGACTCCCCTTGCATAAATCTTCTTTCTCCCTGGCAACGGCGCCAGAAAAGCTTGATGATGGCTCAGTTGATGTAGAGCCTGTTGGGAACCCCAAGAGCAAGGTTTGATGAGCATAGCAGCAAGTTTTCCCTTAGTTATGGAACCAAGGTTATCGAACCAGTAGGAGAAAGAAACCACTTCCGAAGGTGTTGCTAGCAACGTGGAACCTGCACACAACACAACCAAAATACTTTGCCCCAACTTATCAGTGAGGTTGTCAAGCTCACTAGTTTTGTTGAAAATAAAGGATTAAACGTATAGTGTGAAAGAAAGTAATTGCTTGTAGTAATTGCAGAAAGTAAACAGTAAATAGAATATCAATGGGAAGGAATGGACCAGGGTCCACAGTTTAGTAGAGGTGTTTTCTCCATAAGATAAATAACATGCTGGGTGAACAAATTACAACGGGGCAATTGACAAATAGAGAAGGCATAACAATGCATGTACATGACATGGTGATCACTATGAGATTCATTTGGGCATTACAGCATGATACATAGACCGTAATCCAACTGCATCTATGACTAATAATCCACCTCCGGGATATCATCCGAACAACCCTCGGGTATTAAGTTGCAAGCAACAGATAATTGCATTAAGCAAAGTGTGTAATGTAAACAATACAATTGCCATTGTACAAAGGATTGTTGTTTTCTCCCTAGTAGCAATAGCACATCTATAATCTTAAAAGTTTCTGTCACTCCCATATTACTACAGGCATGAACCTACTATCGATCATAAATACCTCCTCTTGGATTCACAAGCAAATACTTGGCCAGAGTAACTACTAGAAATAGAGAGCATGCAAGATCATAAATAACATAGAAATGATAGAACAATAATCAGTCTGACATAATACTCAATATCCATCGGATCCCCGCAAACAGAGGCGAATCTAGGGAGGGGCGAGGGTGTCCAGGCCCCCGCCATGGTTCGGCCCTCCTCAAGAATATACAATGGGGGCTAGCACTAATTTTGATGCTCAATTACTGAGCGTAATACTCTATCCATTAGCCTAGACCAATAAGTGTAATGTATTGATTGCTCAACTTTTATGGAACAAGCCCAAAACATTAGCCATCAAGGGATAGTACATACCTATTGAAGTATGAGGAAAACAACATATCGAGCAAATGATCTATGGGACACATCTGAATTTCTTCTCTGCTTGTTTTCCCTTGACGATCTAATCGGCTTATATCTCCTTTCTTCGCCACTGCTGTGGCACCGCCGTCGGTATCGGAATTTTGTATTCAAGTGTTGGCGTGTCCGTGATTACTAATTAGTGAAGACACAAAGAACAATTCCCATGCATCTAGAAACTATCAACTATGGACTGCTTTATCCACACGGCATGTCCAATACGTGAAGTGGTCTTCCTAAGGTATGATCCCAGATATATGCATGTTGGCTACTAGAATTGCTAGTTTGATTACCCCATCTAATAGAAATTGCTTAGTCAAATCAATTGCGGATTATATTCACCATTTTTTACAAAGTATTTAGTGATTAAATAAATATTGAATTGTTGTGTTATTGAGTTATTTGATAGCTCTGGGCATACACCTAAACTCAAACTAGTAGAATGTAGTTTGCTTTTTTATTGCAAAACATATAATGTTCCAATTTGATATCCATAATATACACAATATAACTTGGTATAGTTTCAATCTTTATCTCTTTTATGGTGAATTTCTTCTTCTCCCCACCACTGATGTTCCCCTTGATTTATTTAGTTTTCTTCTACAACCTTATATAGTTATTCGTATTTGTAAGGAAAATTTTTGTAAATTTTTCTGTCCATTAGATCATAGACTTGTTATTTAACGGATTTGTAGTCATAAAGCAAATAAAATAAAGCTTTAGTTATAGAAAAATATGTTTGGATAACAAAACTATATATATTTACGTTTTAGTATAATGTTGTTATAAACCTATATTATGGTCATTGTCGTCTCGCCCCCCCCCCCCCCCCCCCTATGGTCAAATCCTGGATCCGCCCCTGCCCGCAAACAAAACATGTAGCATTACAATAAGATGATCTTGATCATGATAGGCAACTCACAAGATTTAAACATGGTGGCACAAATAGGAAAAACAACCATCTAGCTACTGCTATGGACCCGTAGTCCAAAGATGAACTACTCACACATCACTCCGGAGGCAGGCATGGTGATGAAGAAGGCCTCCGGGATGATCTCCCCTCTCCGGCAGGGTGCCGGGAAGAGCTTCAGATCCCTCCCGATCTAGGGACGACGGTGGCGGCGGCTACGGACCTTTTTCATGGAATTCTGATCTTGTCTTTAGGATTTTCGTCTCGGAGGGGGGAGGGGATTATATAGGCGAAGGGACAAGGGAGGAGCGGGAAATCTCAGTGGATGGTGCTTACTCTCGGCGGGCGTGGCTGTCGGAGGAAATAAACCCAAGATTTTACGCTAGGTGAATTTGAAGTCCATGTAATACAACTAGATGTGGAAACGTATATTTAGCTCAAGCTACACTAAGCCTTTTTTTTAAGAAAAATAAAAAACGCACTTCAAAAATTCAAAAAAAGATGTCCTCATCTGACTCAAAGTTGATGTCCTACCAACAACCATTACTGCTCTTAGATCTATGGCCAACCATATTAAGCCCCAGACCAATCAGGTGTTCAGTGCCTCTAGGACATGTGCGAGCAAGGTTCCAAGCGTCGTCCTCGACCAAGATTCGCAGTCATCCGGTCAAAGTTTTAAAATGTTAACCGCGACGAATCCAATGGTAACCTAAGTTGCGGTGCTATCCATGAGTACAGTACTAGATCGGAGATGGAGCCATAGATCTGCCGGTTGCATTTAGCTAAAGCTAACGCTAACGGAGAGAGAGCAATGAGAAGGTGGGAACTGGAAAGGACAGTTCAGAGCCCTGCCTGCCTGCCAGTACAACGTTGTGGCGCAGCAGCAGAGAGAGACATGGTACCACTCACTAGGGTCTAGTATGGCTGATGACTCAGTATGAGGAAGTTAAGGTTGCACGGGAGGCTAGGCCCAGCGAGCTGCCTGCTGGAGGGGATGGACGGACGAAGGAGATGAGTCCGGCCAGTCCAGGAACTGTTGCGGTGAACAGGGACACATCGATCGCCCCGGTGGGAATCCATGGACGGGCTAATTATGGAGCAGAACATGGGCTGGTCGATCCCGTGGAGTCAGAAGGATGCGCCATACGTAGGCGGCTATAGCAGCTAGAGAGAGGGGGGGAGCTTTTCTTCTTTTCTACTAGGGGGCTATACTATACGGCGTCTACTGTGCCCGAACGCATGCATGCGTGCCTTGCCCCCGTCAGATCAATCAGAAAACAAAATTCAGTATTCTCAAAAGTATACAAATCTGCTTGCTCGTACAGGCCGCTATACAGTGGTACCGTCACATCACACATGCATGGGCACAACATAGATAAAGCACGAAACATGTGTCATGGACTCATGTAGTAGCAAGGATTGGTCTCTTTTTCTTTGGGCTCGACGACGCGTGAGTTCAGTCCTGTCACAACCTTCTCCGTTCTAAACTAACTGTCTCAGCTTTATCTAGATAAGGTATACTATGTTTTAGTGTGTAGCACAATTTATCTTTAGCTAAAGCCGAGTCAATTAATTTGAAACCCAAAATCTAAGGAGAAAACGGTTCCTTCTTAGTCTCTCGGAGCATATACAAATATAAGTTGCCAGGTCATTTTTCATTTTTTGCAAGCATTTTGGTTTTTTTAGGTTTTGTGGATTTTTTCCAGAGTGTTCGATCAAGGATCATGTGGCCGAACAGCTCGCCGCGCATGTTCTAAATCCCTCACGTTCGCGACGCTAGCTCTGTTCATTTGAAAAGGAGAAAACACATGAGTGCTATACGTATTTTTTAGAAACACACACTCACCCATGAATGCACACACACGTCGTATCCTAAAGTCATCTTGCTATTGGAAACGTCATCATCGCCCACTAAAAAGTACTCCACCACATAAAATGTCAAACCTGAGGTTCCTAGACATCACATTGGAATATACGCGTGCTGCTGTCGATCTCGAACTCCTATTTATTAAGAGCTTTGTGAACATAATAAAGTAATAATTATTATATATCACATTAGTTCGGACCCGACTGTACGTGCATAGCGCATAGCATAGCATTATGGAGTCATGATCGACATCCACCAATGTAGCAGCTACACGTACGTCCTGTATGCGTTTCGGCGTGTATATCCTTGTATCGACCCCCGCTGGGGGCCGATGCGCGCGCGCCGTCTCACATGGCAGCGGCTACAGCTAGCGCTGCCGGCCGGAGCAACAACGTCGTACGTGCGTGCGTGCGTGCCGCTGCATGAGCTGGTGGTTCAGTCCTGTCACACCCTTCACAGTACGCCCCGGCCCTGTGCCACTACAATCTACGGCGACGCGATGCTCCCATCCCATGGCATGCCATGCCATGGCATGGCATGATCAGGATTCAGAGAACGGCAATGTCACAAGACGATGTCGGATCATCATCGATCCAGCGTACGTACGTACTATACCCTTGCCAATAAAGTGCAGGATCCAGGTTTTGAACGCAGGCGCTGCCGAAAGTCGATTGGGTCGTCGTCCGCTTCTCGGCCCCCCGGGACGTGGTCGACACTGTTCATGGGAGTCGTATCTACAGCAGCGAGTATGCGACGTTCCATCACGCCGCGGCCCGCCCCGCACTGGAGCAGTGGAGTTATCACTGCCGCTCCAGAGAACCGGCCTGCTGGCCCTAGGTCGAGAAATCATTCGGATTCACTCAACTTCAGGCATCCAGAGAAACAGTTCTTTTACCTCATAATACAATTAATATCCCGCTATTCTGGGTTCACTTGCTTCAAAGGAATTTCATTAAAAAAAGGGGGGGATTTTGATCCTTCGAATTATCTATCTATCTATCTATCTATCTATCTATCTATCTATCTATCTATCTACTAATTTCTTCAGAGGTAAGTTCGTCCTCCCCTGATTTTCCGTCCGACTTTTCGTTCAACGCTTTTGCCCTTGACTGTTTGGGGTATTTACACTCATTGCCACCGCCAAGTGAATAATCGGTTCCCTTGCTACCTGAGAGCCTCTCTCCCTTCGTCCCTGGCCTCCGCGTGTCTCCATCGTGCGCCGCGGACTGCTCGTTCGTTCCTGATCCGGTCGTCATCCTCTCCCTTCCCTCCCTCCTGGCCCGCCGATGCGTTCCACCCCTCGATCTCCGGTGAGCAGACCTCCTCCGGCACTACGTCACAGTTGTTAATTAGGGGCACTTAGAAGTTCCCATAAAAATCATCAAAGTGCCTTTATTTATTTTTAGTGGCATTTTTAAAAGTGTCGAATTTAATCATGACACTAAAAATATTAGCCGCACTTTGAAAAAAGTGCCCCTAAAAATGATTTTTAGCCGCACTTTGAAAACTGCCTCAGCTCATTTTTAGCCGCACTTTGGAAACTGCCTCAACTCATTTTTAGCCGCACTTTGGAAACTGCTTCAACCCATTTTTAGCCGCACTTTGGAAACTGCCTCAACCCATTTTTAGCCGCACTTTAGCAATGTGCCTCTAACTATTTTTAGCTGCACTTTAGCAATGTGCCTCTAACTATTTTTAGCCGCACTTTAGCAATGTGCCTCTAACTATTTTTCAGACGATGAATTCACAGTAACTATTCACACCAACCATTTTCAGACGATGAATTCACAGTAACTATTCACACCAACCACAATTCACAACAATAAAAACAACAATATAGCGTATTTGAACAGTAACAACCAAACTTCACAACAACAGCTTTTAACCATTTAAAGTAACTGTTCACAGTAACAATATAGGCGAAAATATAGCTTTTCACAACAGCAATATAGTTTGTCGCAGTAACTGTTCACAGTAACAATTCAGAAAGGTCGATGATACAAAAAGGAACGCATAAGCGACACATGCGGTGGCTCACTTCCAAGTTTCTTGGACCAGGCAGTATAGACGGAATTACTGATACCATCAAGAATGTGCCAAGAGACCACGTCATACCTAGCAGTATAGGCCAAACCTGAAAAATCAGACCAAATTCAACATCAAAAATTTGATCACGTATAAGTGGAAAATCAAAATCAAAATCAAAATCATCAATCAAACATTTCAGTTCAGTGTGTCGACCAGGCCTGCCATGTCTAAAAAAATCTGAGAGAAAAGACATATATCATCAGTAAAGCTCCATTTGGGATTTGGGACAAGGTAGTTCGTGGTTGCCGAACTGTGCTCATGTCATGAACTTGTTGTATAGTCTACCATGGAAAATTAGGCGTGGAATTAAAAAAAAAACTAGTAAAACAAGAAAGCATGCAAAATCTGGTTAGGTGGGCATGATTTTCATAATCTACCATAATGTCAAATACAGCTCGAGTCTAGGGACAATATCTGCATGTTCTCCACTCTGAATAACGTAACATCTTAAAGGTTTTTTGCAGTATATATGTGCTAGCCATCATGACTCTTTCAAACTTTGATAGAAGAATTGTTGGAGTTATTTTACCATGTCAGTAGGAAGTGCAAAAACAGAAAACCGAAAGGAGCAAGCACTCTTCATAGCATACATATCCCATGGCAGATAACTCACACGAGTATACAAGATAAAAGTACAGAGAGTAAGTTCTCCGCGAGGTCGCCGTGGTTCCGTGAGGTCGGGGGTGGACCGCGCAGTCCGCGGGCGTTGGGGGTGGACCGCGTGTTCGACCGCACCGGTGTATGGGTGTATGGGTGTATGGGTGGACCGCGTGTTCGACCGGACCGTGTACCGCGTAGACCGCACCGCACCGCATCGCATCACCTCCCAGCCGCCACCGCACCGCACCGCATCGGTCGCATTCTCCCGCATCGCATCGGTCGCACTCCTCCCACTCCTCCCAGCCGCCACCGCTCCTCCCAGCCGCCACCGCCGTCGGAGCCACCGCCGTCAGAGCCAAGGGTAAGCCTTCATTCCCTCACTTCATCTCTTCTTAGGGAGATTACGGTTTGAATGGGGAGATTAGGGCTTGAATGGGGAGATTTGCATCAGCAAGTTTAGACACTGATCTATTTTGTTGTTTTCTTTCTGTTCTCTTCTGATGTGGTTGTGCCCATGAAAAGGAATTTGGTTTCATTGAAGCATATAGGTTATTAGTATCTTTAGATTCAAATCTGTTTATCCTTAGTGTCACCAAAGAAACAATTGTACCCCAAAATAACTAGTTAGAGGATCTTTGCTGGCCGGTGCATCATCACCAAAGAAACAATTGTACCCCAAAATGTTGGACCTCAGCTGGAGTTCATATAGTTTCGTACTGTGCAATGTATGTACACAAAGGAGTGACATGCAGGAGTCCCTACCAATTTTTTTTCTAATTTTGGTTCAGTGCATGGTCGCAGGACTGGCACAAGCATACCATTGCATCAAGTGTTGATATAATGGTCATTGTTGAATGCTGAATGCTGGTTTTTTCCCCCTATTGTCTTGTTATAACTGGTTAAAAACTTGCAACACTAAAGTTGGTACTACCAAAATGTGCTACCTCAGTTATCTTCTTTCTCATTCATGCAGTTGTCCTCTTTCTTTTATCCTCTTTTCATCATTTTCTTTTTTTCAGTTTATTTTTGTCTTTCTTCTTTCCTCCTTTATCTCAGTTCTTCCATGAGTTTATACTTTGTCATTTCCTCAGATTCTTTTCATCTTCCTTGGGCTATCTTCTTTTTTCGTTTAATTCAGTTTTCTTTGCACTTGAGTCACTCTTATTATTCCCAAGTTATTATTTTGGGCCAGTCATCTTTGCATTTTGTTCAGCCTTATTTACTTTTCTTACTCCCAAGCAACCATTATCACTTTATCAATTTTTCTTTCATTTTCAGTCTTGGTATTCATTCATTGGCTCTTTAGTTTCTTTTCTTTTTGAGTCATTGTTTTGCCATTTGTTTTCTTCATTTCTTCTGTTTTCTTCATAAGTGTATTTTTCTGCAGTCATTTATCTCTTCTTTGGTATCCTTTTCTTTAGCTTCCACTCCCTCTTTCTTCATTTCTTTCCCTTTTTATGCCTGGAGTCAATAATTTGTTTTCTTCATTCTCCTTTTGCAGTCCTTGTTATTTTCCCCATTCTCGTTTTCAGGCCTTTTTTTTGTATCTTGCCATTTTTTCTAATGTTCCTTTTGTCATTTTTCATTCACATGTGCGGAATTTAGCGTAGAGGATCATCGGATCATCGACATGGAGGAGCTAATATGAGTAGCATTAGAGTGCACAACATCCATGTTTTTTAGTCAAACTGTGTAGAGGAGTCTGTATCAGTTCATGAAAACAAAGTGTTTCATATAGAGATGGCATTTCACCACGTGCACTGATGCGTTTTTCAATGTTTTTACATTAGACAGATATTTCTTCTCTTTTCATATCTGGTGCAGTAGAACAAGAGAATTGGCCTTATGGATTTTCACATTTTCTGTTAATGCCATTTCAGCTAGGTGAACTAGTAGCTGGTATTTCGATGAGAAGGTTCTGATACAATTAATTTACAGGGTAATTATGCTTCTTGACTGAACTTGACTATGTCTGTTTATTCGGGATTTACTTGTGTAACCACTTTTGAAGGTCATGATTTTTTATGGATGAAACTGATCCAATTATTACTTACATAAGGGGATGTCGAACGCTTCCTGCATAGATGTAATGCAACCTTGCGTTTTCATTTGTGTTTTTATACTGCTGTCGTATGTTTTTATTTGTGTTTTGATGTAATGCAACCTTGCGTTTTCATTCCGCTGGCAGTGCAAGGCATGAGTTTATCTATGGTTCTTTTATTTCCTTTTGGCCAAATTAGTTAGGCTTGATTCATCCCAAGGTTGAGTGAATCTAAATAAGTTGTTGAAGATCCATGCCATGTTGCAAAATCACACTAGGTTTTTGGCCACATGGAGCTTACTATATACAGTCAAGGTTGCTACTGATATGTACTGTGTTCAGCAAGGTTTTTGGCCACATAGATAAGTTTCTAGCATCTGGGTAATCTTGCAGAAAAATATTTCACATAATCTTTTCCAATATTCTTGACTATACTGTCAAGCAGATAAAGAGATGGTAGCTTCTGATCACTTGGAACCTACTTATTGATCCTTATTGATCCTGTCTATTTCCTTATTGATCCTGTCCTTGGCTCCTTGCATAATCAAGAATTAGTAATATATGTTGCAATCATGGTCAGGTGGGAACATCCACTTCTGATGCAATCATGGTCACTAGTGGTGACAGTGATGACAGTGATGAATCCATTTTCTCAGATGCTGAATCAGGGGACCTTGGATTCAGAGGTATGAAATATCATCTTCATATAAATTATGTAGTAGAATAAATTGTTAATGCCTACTAAATTCTATAAAATTTGTTGCATCAGGACCTAAACAGACAAGGAATTTGTCATTTGATGAGATGTGTATGTTTGGAAACAACATGCAACTGACTGATGATCAAATGGATTTCCTTGAATCTTTGTGTGATGCTTCTGTCCCAAAAATCAAGTATTATGTGCACAGGATGAACAACTCAAATGTCTTGGAAAAGAAGTGTAAAATGGTACATTTATTAATCATGATATATTTATTTCATGATATATTTGTTTTATTAGGGAAAATTACTTAATCATGCAATATTTCTTTTATTACCATAGGTTTTTGGAGCTAAATTCTCAAAGGAGTACCTACAGGAGTACCTTATTGAACCATTGTATGTTCAAGTTGAGAGAATGAGCAGCACCATGACATATGCAGTTAGGATGAAGATGGGAGCTAATTCCAACAATGCAATTATGACATCAGGATGGGGTGAGGTTGTCACCAAGTTCAAGATCGAAAAAGAAGACATATGTCTCTTCTCTTTCTATGAAGAAGAAGATGGAGAGTTTTACATGTTGATTGTAATCCTGCCACGCCCATGCTTTTTAGCATGAGTTGCCTGCTAAAATTAGTAGAACTGTGTGCTACACTAGTGAGCCTATATGTACTGTGTGCTACACTAGTGTGCTACACTAGGGTTCTTTTTAGTACTAAGTAGACTCTCCATCTATGGTGAACTTGGTAGAACCTACATGTTTATTAAGTGAACTGTGTGGTGTACTAAGTATATATGATTAGTACTAAGTAGAACCTATATGATTATTAAGTGAAATGTGGTGTACTTGGTAGAACCTACATGTTTATTAAGTGAACTGTGTGGTGTACTAAGTATATATGATTATCCAACTATGTTTACTAAGTATATATGATTATCCAACTATGTTTAAGTAGCATCTTTGGTGACATGTTCTTCCAGTCTTCGTGGTAGTATAAGAAATGTGATTGATGAAATGTGATTATGTGGAAACAACAAGGATTTATAAGAAATGTGATTGATGAAATGACATTGTTCTTTGTGTTATTAAGTGAACTATGTAGTGTCACTCTGATTTATATCTCAGGCTTAAAAGAAAAATACTCTTGGGACATATCAATTAGCTGGGCAACAAAGCTACACTTAAACATATCAGATGCTCCAGTTCCAACTCCAAAACATGATGGAAAGTGTAAAACACAAACTTTATAGAACCAATTATTGCTTGTTCTCGATCATACATAACAGTGAGTACACGAAACTTTATATAACCAATTATTGCTTTATAGAACATCATAACAATGAACATCATAACAGTGAGCATACATAAAAGTGAGCATACATAACAGTTTTCTCTCATCCTTGAACTTCCAGACATCTCCCTTGAACATAACAGTGAGCATACATAACAGTGAGCAAGCTTCTGGATTAAACTTCTGGCTCAAGCTTGAGCATTTCCACTTTCATCCAGGCAAAAGGATCCCTTCGGCTGGGTGGTAGCAGTTTTCTCTCATCCTTGAAACTGAACATCCAGACATCTCCCTCTTGCATGTGGAACGCTTTTACAGCCTTAGTCCACCCAAAGAAGATCTCTGAGTTTCCATTGTTCTTTAACCTCATCCTGCAGTACTTCTTCATATTGCTTGTTGTTGTGGTGACAGCCACACTGATAACCTGAGATCTAGCAGGGACACATTGCCTAATGGATGGCATCATGAACTGTAAGAGATAAGTGCTAGTGTATTGTGGATTGAATTCCTGAAAAATAGCAAGTCAAAAAAAAATCTTAATTCAGTAATCATCACTACACATATAGTCAAGAAACCAAAAACAAAAGGAAAACAATGTACATTGTTGAGGAACTCACCATTGTTCCCTCATCAGCAATGATATTGTCTCTTGTTAGTGTGACAATGTACTCCTTAACAGAAGGTCTTGGTAGGTCCTCAACAATGCTTCGAAGCTGCATTGTCTGATGGAAATTCATTTCAACAATATTGCCAAAAACACAGTTCCTGTCAAATGACTCATCCCCAATATATCCAGGACCTACATGCCAAAGTTGTACCTCTTGTTATAATCATGCAAAGCAACCTCTTCATATAATCATTATGATCTGATCCATCTCATCAATTAATGGGAACCATACCTCTTATTATGATCTGAGCCATCTCATCAAATTCATCCTCATCACTATAACTGAAATAGTCATCTTCTGGTTCGACATAGTCATCTTCTGGTTCGACGTAGTAGTCCTCAGGGGTAATGTGGCCGTCTTCATCATCACTTAGGTAATCATTCTCAAAGTTATCACTGCTACAAATTTGATCCAACAAAATTATATATTAGATATTGTAAACAACAACACAACAAGCCTACCAACATCTGATCAACAAGCATCGCAGAAATGAATCCACATTAAATATCAGAATCTATAATAAAGATTGAGGAATTAGTTCTGAACCTTAGCAGCTTGAGGTAGCTAATCTCAAAACCACAGACAAAGAAAGAAATAAGTAGAAACTAAACACAAAGAGCAACCTAAACATGATCCACTACTCACAGTAGTTAACAGTAGCTGACGAGGTTTAATCTCGTCAATGCCCATTGTTATGGACTTGGGTTTTGGAGAAGATGGGGATGCTGGAGATCGTGGCACGGTTAACAGACAAGCAACCAGGGGACACGAGATTTACCCTGGTTCAGGCCCCGGAGGGAAAACCCTACTCCTGCTTGTCTGCTCTTGATTACGGCGGAACCGAAAGTTACAGGGTGCGCAGATTCGATCTGGCGTGGAGGCGTGTGCGAAAGTATGAGTCGAGAGATCTAGGACGTGCCCTCCTGGCCTTTATATAGACTTAGGCAGGTCCCGGGCATAGTCCTAGTCGGTTACAAGTTCTAGGGTTTTACCCCTTTGAATTTCCTATCTATGCTAGTCTTGTTCTCCAAGGATCCGAAGGCGTCATGGGCCTTGGCCACCCGAAAATATTCATGGGCCAGCGTATGTCTGCTGTGGGCCTTCCTTGGGCTGGACCAGGTATGCTGAAGTTACGTACCCGTAGGGTATAACCATGTCAGTAGCCCCCGAGTGATCAGTCGAATTGTAGATTCGGCTGAGGACTCTTCAATCCTTCGGGTACAACTAGGTGTTTAGTAATATATGTGTGTAGGGATTGTTGATACATGTGCCTAACTCACCCGACGGATCAGGGTTAGTTAACTGTCTTAGGACGAAACAACATGATCTTCATCAGGTTCGAGTCCCTTAACTTGAACCCGGAACATATGCTGGCGTAATTCGACTCAGGCCGCAGAGGACTTACAGGAGTGGAATTCCAGTGTTTTTAATTAATGTACCCAACGCGTCCGTCGGGATTTTTCATCATGCCTGTTGGCATGGATTTGTACTAGCAGAGCGCAATCATGTACGTTGCCAGGCCGTCAGATGATATCTGTAGGTCTTATCTTTACGTCGCAGACGCAGCATCCGAACATTTGCCACCGCGGAGGTGTTTCGGGTGGTCAAGGAGATTGTCGCTCACTCAACGTTTTGTTGGGGCAGAGATGCCAAAAAGTTTTTGCATGTTGATCTGAAAGATCACAGTCGAAGAATTCATAGGGTGCGCGACCAGCGCTCCCTATGGGAGTAGCCCCCGAGTGTCTGTTTGAGTCGTAGACTCGAGCAGAGACTTTAGTTCAAGTATTGTTCAGTCGTTAAGTCCGTAGGACTCAAAAAAATTCGGATGATTAAATCCATCCTCCCTATGGGAGTAGCCCCCAAGTCCGTAGTGGAGTTGTAGAATCGACGTAGGGCTCGAGGAAATACTTTGTCTTTATTCATTTTCCAGGTGCGCGGCCAGCGCTCCTGATAGGAGTAGCCCCCGAGTATTTAGTCGAATCGAAGATTCGAGTGAGTACTCTTAGCTGTGGAGCCGAAGAATTGTAGTTGGTGCTAGTATAGCTTTTGATGACATCAGTGCTGACGATCGGTGACCTCAAGCGTCTGCTGCGGCAGAGATGACTTGACTGGACGAACGTGGGTCCCCTTGCTAACTTTGAATTGACCGGTCACGCGCGGCGTGGAGATAATTACGGCGTCTCCTCGATTTCCGCGCGTAGTGGACGGCGTGGTAACGACGGTTCGTTGTGATGTTGACACGTGTATGGCCAGATCTGCCGTTGGCGTTAGGTCTTCTGGATGGACGGCTGCCGTGTGTCGTCTTCGCTGTTATAATCATTGGGGGAAACCGTGGTTTGTTTTCACCGCACCAGTTCATCTGTTCAGTGCCTCCTTGTGCTCTAGCGATTCTTGCTTCGCGCTGGGATTTCCTTCCACATTTCCGTCGCGCTTTCTGCGTTTGCACCGCCGGCGCCGCCGTAGCGTGATGGGGAAAACAAAGAAGTCTTCATCTGCGGTTGGGACCAGCGCCGCCGGAGGAAAGAAGGGCACCGCCGCTACTCGTGTCACCGATGGTGGCTGGCGGCGATCAGAGACGCGGGAGAGCAATCTCCGCAAACTGTGCGAGCGGGGACTGATCCCGCAAGATACGGCGGCCGTCAAACTCCCTGGCAATGAGGTAATCCCCCGTCCCCCATCTGGGTATCGGGTCATGTTTCTCGCCTTCGTTTTGCGTGGGTTTTCGTTTCCAGTCCATGACTTCCTTCGTGGACTGCTATTCTTCTATGGGATTCAGCTTCATCATCTATCTCCCAATTCTCTTCTCCACATTGCGTGTTTTATCACTTTTTGCGAGTGTTGGCTTGGCATTGAGCCGCACTTTGGCCTCTTCCGGAAGCTCTATTCCGTGAAAAGGCAGTCTGGTTCGGATGGTGTGTATCCCATTGGGGGTTGCATCATCTCCCTTAGTCCCAATATTCTCTTCTTTTCTTTTTCCATGTCCGAATCTGTCTAGTACTGGCGGAGGCGATGGTTTTATATCCGCGACTCTGTAGTGCCCGGGCAAGATTTTGGTCTTGTTCCCTTTGACCCCTCCCAATTGATTGAGAAGAAAAGATCCTGGAAAAACCAAATCTTGGACGGTGAAGTGGCGGAGATAGAGGCCCTTTATCGTCGGGTGGAGGATCTCCAGCTGATTCCGGAGAAGGAGGTGAACGACATGGACATCATCCGAACGTTTCTTGAGCGTCGGGTGCAGCCTCTCCAAGCTAGGGCGCATCCGATGTTTCTTTATTCTGGGCGCCGTGATCCGACAAGGGTTTCGGCTGAAAAAATGTCCGAGGGGGATCTCGACAGGGCCCTTCGTGTGTTGCTGAAGTTCAAAGCCGGAGAAGAAATCCCGGGGAAGTCGCTAACTCCTCCATTTTCTTTGACGTTGGTCGTGCCGCAGGTGTAGATTTGTGCACGTAGTGCTTTTTGTTCGCTGTGTTTGTATTTTCTTTGTTTGCTAACAAAGTTTCTTCTGGTTTTGCAGAGCTTCAAGGTGCCGGGCATGGCACCGCCGTTGCCCGAAAGGTATCCGAATGCCCCGGATAAGGAAGTAGTTGATTCCGTGTCCGAGCTGCCATCGGCGCGATCTCCGGCGGAGGATGAGTCGAGTGAGGACCATACACGGAAAAGGTCATGGAGCTCCAGCGAGTCTTCGGATGCTTCGACTCCTCCGACTCCCAGAAATCCTCTAGGCCTTGAGCATCATAGTGGCGGTCATGGAGGTTCTACTTCTCCTATTCCTGCCATTCCTGTGCGGGCTGTAGTGCCGCACCTGCCAGCGAAGCGGAAGAAGGAAGAGAAAAAGGAGGAGAAGAAAGAAGGAAAAAAGGAGGAGAAGAGGGCCCAAAGGTCTCCTCCTGTCTTTGACCTGAGTTCGCTGGGCTCGTGAGTTTCTTGTTTCACTATTATCCTTGTTTCTTCATGATTTTTGCACTTGTGCTGATTGTTTCGTATGCATGCACTCCTCCCATGATTCCTCCAATGATGGTGGGCGAGAGATGATGGGAGAGTCGAAAATTGCGTCTCCTCCGCCTCAAACGGTGGCGACTTCGGGTGGCGCAGCTCCGGATCCTCCGTTGCAGGAGGTGCAGGTGGTTGCGCCTCAGAATTTCGCAGGCGGTCCTCCGGAAGCGCCATCAGAACATGTAAGTTTTTCTGATTCATGCCACGGGGGGAGCCCCCGAGTGTCTTTGTGTGCGAATTTTGTTGTTGTTTCTTCATGTTGGGCGTAGCCCCCGAGCCCTTTTCTTACTGCAATTTATTTTTCTGCAGCCTTTTGTGCAGGAGGCCAAGCGGCTGGTGCAGGAGCGCCTGGCGCTGGAGGCGAACCTTCGGCAGCTTCAAGGTATTTATCTGCCTTTTAATGCCTCTCTTTTTATCCTGGTCCTATTCCTTGACACTTGCTTGTTTTGAATGCAGAGGAGCATAATATTCCCTCCGTGAGGTTGACGCTCTCAAAAAGAGCCTTGGTCAATCGAAGCAGAAAGCCGAAGCCGCCGTTGGCGCAAAAGAGCGCCTCAAACTAGAGCTGGCTAAGGCAGCCGAAGCGAAGGAGCGTCTGCAGCAGGAGGCTGCAGATTGTGAGGAGCAGCTGGCCACCGTTGCGGCTGCTCGTGAGAAAGAGGTGGCGACGAAGCTCATGGCTGCTGCCAAGGCTATTTCGGGTGAGTGCTGGTTTTGTACTTGCTTCTTTTTCTACGGGTCTTCTTATATGCTGTTTTTCTTCATGCTTTTTCTTCTTTTTGTCTCAGATGCCGCTGGCATCGAGTTCGACCGCGGTGCTCTGGAGCACGGGAGTGCTCTGGATGATGCCACTGTGGCGGTCGAAGACCGCTGCAGCACCGTCGTCAACTCCCTCGCCAAGGCGAAAGAAGTCCTTGGTCGTTTCTACAAGGAGCTTGTCCCGAAGGGCGCAGCCCTTGACGATGTGGATGCTCTGGCGGAGGCGCTGTCAGCCGAAGCGCCTGCGGCGTACAAACGCAAGCAGAAGGGCATCGGCGCGTCCGTCGGGCTGGCGATGGCCATGGCGGCTGGGGCGGAGCTGGATCTGCCCCAGATCACTTATCGGATGCCGACGGCTGCGGATGGATCCGAGGTAGCCTTTGCTGCCTATTCTGCTCGCTGCAAGCGATATTGGCCCAAGCTCATTGATTTGCTATCCGAGTACGCCCTGCGGCAGCAGGGTGGGGCCCAAGCTAGGCAGTCTGGCTTCGAGGCGACTCAGGGCCCTGCATCTTAGGCGTAGTAGTCGTAGGGTAGTTTGTAGTCTGTTTTTGTTGTAAATATTTTGGAGAACACCATCCTTGTGCCACGTAGTGGCCTTATATATTTAATGAATTCCTCTGAGTTGTGCTCTATCCTTGGCTGAATGTTTGTGTTCCTTTTTTTTGCTGTCGCTCTAGGTTCCTTCGGGTGCTGACCCTGTTGACGCACCATCCGCAATGCCGTTGCGTCCCTCCTTGGATGATTCTTCGCAGCTCACTTTCCTTCGGGATCGTGTGCGTGGTCTGGAGAGGGAGTTGCTCGGGTTACGCGGTCATGCCGACGTTTGGAAGTCCAAGGCGGATCGTGGTGCAGCCAGAGAGGAGTACTTGATGGCGGAGCTGGTTCGGCTGTCCGAGCAGCTGCAATGTAAGTTGTTCTTTGGTTCGAGCTGTAGCTCCTTTCTTCGGATGAACCTGCTGGCCTTACTCTTTGTTTTGTGCAATTGCCGCAGGTGCGAATCTTGCTCCGCGGGAAGAAAAAGAGCGTGTCGCTGTTCGGGTCAATTGCTTGACTCAATAGGACATGGAGGCCGGCGGCTTCTTCTGGATGGATCGTGATCGCGCCATAGCACTGGCGACGGTGCAAGATCGTGTTCATCAAGTTTCGCGGGTGCTCCGCCAAGTGCAAACATCGCTTTCCTCGGTGCTGCACGTCATGTTCCCTTTGGATGCCGTGCCAACAAGCCTTGCGGGTCTTCTGTCGAAATTTCGGAACGTAAGAAATGTCAAGGAGTTGGTGCGGCAGCAGCTTGTCGCAGGAGTGAAAGCTGCGTTGTCTCTGGTGAGGCTGCACCGGCCTGACGTGGATTTGGCTGCCGTGGCTGCTGGGCCACCTCTTTGCCCTGATGGTGGCGAGTGGGATATGCGTCCGCACTATACGGCTGTAAGGCAGTATGCCGAACAGATTGTAGATTTGTTTGAGCAGCGTGCCCAGATTATTCTTCAACATAGGTAGTACCTGTAAAAAGAGAGATGTAAAATTTGTATATTTCGGCTGGGCGTGTTGTGCCCTTTGTTGTAAAGGTTTATTTGTTTGTGAGCACGCAGTGCTTTAATTGGGTACGTGTCCTTTTCGTTTGCCTGACGTTGTCAGCTACTCAGGTGTACACGTTTGGTCCTCAGTCGATGAAATCGTGAGGTGGGGGGAGCCCCCGAGTGCGTTTGTAGCATGTAGTGCAGTTGCAGAAAATAGTGAACCGAAGTTTTGGGGCGAGACACTTAGCTTTATTTATATCGTCATGGAGGAGGTACATTGTTCGGCTGAGTAGCCTTGGCTGGAAGCCTTATTGAAATAGAAAAAAGGGGGTAGGTTGCTATGGATAGAATCGTCGCAGGTGCGAGATATTCCATGGGTTGGAGTATGCGACTCCAGACTCCACGTGTTTGAGGCGATAGGCGCCACCTGGGATGACTTCGGTGATGACGTAGGGTCCTTCCCATGGCGACTCGAATTTATTCGGTCGGTTTTGCTTGAGTCGCAAGACGAGGTCTCCTTTGACGAAGGACCTTGGGCGCAGCCGGCGGCTGTGGTAGTTGCGGAGACTCTGCTGGTACACCGCTGATCGAGCTGCTGCTATATCCCGTGCTTCGTCGAGTGTATCGACAGCGTCTTCGAGTGCAGTCATGGATTCGGCTTCACTGTAGGCGACGACCCGTGGGGCCTGGTGGCGTACTTCGGCTGGTAGCACGGCTTCGGCTCCGTGTACCATGAAGAACGGTGTGTAGCCGGTGGAGCTGTTTGGCGTAGTTCGTAAGCTCCATAGGACGGAGGGTAGCTCCTTCGTCCAATTTCCAGCTTTTTGTTCGAGTGAGCTCATGAGGCGCTTCTTGATACCGGCGCCGATTAGGCCGTTGGCCTTTTCCACTTGTCCGTTTGTTTGCGGGTGTGCCACTGAGGCATATGTAATGTTGATCCCAAGGCCTTCGCAGAAGTCCTGAAATTCTTCGGAGATGAAGTTCGATCCGTTGTCGGTGATGATGCTGTGTGGTACGCCGAACCTGTAGACAATGGACTCGAAGGACTTGACGGCAGTTTTGCCTTTCTGGTTGGTGACCGGCATGTCCTCGATCCACTTGGTGAATTTGTCGACTGCGACCAGGAGGAAGACGTGTCCCCCTTTCGATGATTTTGGCAGTTTGCCGATCATGTCGAGGCCCCATTGAGCAAAAGGCCAGGCTATGGGTATGGGTCTGAGCTCGGACCCAGGTGCGTGTGGTTTATCAGCGAACCGTTGGCATCCGTTGCATCTTCGGACGATGTCTTTTGCATCGCTCATGGCCGTTGGCCAGTAGAATCCTGCTCGCAGAGCTTTTGCGACAAGGGAGCGGCTGCCTGCGTGGTGGCCGAAGATGCCCTCATGGATGTCTTGGAGTATGGCTTTGCCGTCGTCGATGATGACGCACCGTTGTAGTACACCCGTGATGCTGCGTTTGTACAGCTCGCCGTTGATGATGGTGAACGCTTTTGACCGACGAGATATGCGCCGAGCATCTGTCGGGCTGTCAGGCAGTTCTCCGTTTATCAAGAACTGGAGGTATGGTCGCGTCCACGTTTCTTCGACTGCCATGACCTGCATTAGGTTAACCATGGCCACCTCTGTGTCCAGCTTTTCGAGTCCTTCGTGTCCTTCGGGTAGCGTAGCCCCTGAGTGTTCTACTTCTTCGGGTGATCCCTTGGGGAATTTCCGCTTGATGGATGGCACGCAGATCTGTTCGAGGAACACACCTGGTGGCACCGTTGCGCAAGTGGAGCCGATGTTGGCGAGTCTGTCGGCTTCCTCGTTGCTTTCTCGTCCAACGTGTCGAAGCTCGCAGCCATCGAATTCTCCTTCAAGTGCGTTGTAGAGCGCGCGGTACGCGATCATGTTTTCGGCGTGTGCGTCGCATTCGTTCATCGTCTGCTGGACGACGAGGTTGGAGTCACCGTAGATGACCAGGCGCGTTGCGCCGCATATCTTTGCCATCTTCATGCCATGGATGAGGGCTTCATATTCAGCCTCGTTGTTAGAGGCTCTGAATTTCATCCGAAGAACGTACTTCATCTTGTCGCCTTGCGGGGAGGTCAGTATGACCCCTGCCCCTGCTCCGGCTTTGCGCTTGGAGCCGTCGAAGTGCATGGTCCATGATTGCGACATGTCTGGGGTGTCTGGCAGCTGCAGCTCCATCCAATGTACCAGGAAGTCTGGAAGGACTTGAGATTTAATTGCGTGTCGCTTCTCGTAGACGATGTCCAAGGGTGACAGTTCGATACCCCACAGGGCCACCCGTCCTGTGGCCTCTGGATTATTCAGGATGCTGTTTAGGGGTGCCTCGTTGACCACCATCACTTGGTGCTCCTGGAAGTAATGGCTCAGCCGTCGAGCTGTCATGAACACGCCATAGGCCAGCTTCTGGTAGTGAGGGTACCTCTGCTTTGTTGGTGTTAGTACCTCGCTGAGGTAGTAAATTGGGCGCTGGACCCCGTGGGTTTTGCCTTCTTCGGATCGTTCGACCACGAGTACGGTGCTGACCACTTGGTGTGTGGCTGCTATGTACAGCAGCAAGGGCTCGCGCTCTTTTGGCGTGACCAAAACGGGCGAGGTGGAGAGGAGCCGCTTGAGGCTTTCGAATGCGTCGTTGGCTTCTAGTGTCCATTCGAACTTGTCTGCCTTGCGCAGCAGCTGGTAGAATGGTAGGGCCTTCTCGCCCATGCGGCTGATGAACATTCTTAGTGCCGCCACTCGTCCTACGAGCTGCTGGACGCCTTTGAGGTTTTTCGGCTTCTCCATCGTCATGATGGCTCTGATTTTCTTCGGGTTCGCCTCAATCCCTCGTTGAGAGATGAAGTATCCGAGCAGCTGACCCGAGGGGATGCCGAAGGCGCACTTTTCTGGATTGAGCTTGATCCTGTAGCGATCAAGGTTGTCGAACGTCTCGCGGAGATCGTCGATAAGTGTCCTTGCCTCCTTGGTTTTTATTACTATGTCGTCGACATAGACTTGGACATTGCGACCGATCTGGTCCTTGATGCAGGCCTGCATGCATCGCTGGTACGTGGCACCCGCGTTCTTTAGCCCGAAGGGCATTGTGTTGTAACAGAATACTCCAAACGGTGTAATAAACGCTGTTTTCTCCTGATCTTCGACCTTGAGCCGAATCTGGTTATAGCCTGAGTAGGCGTCGAGGAAGGAGAGTTTCTCGCAACCTGCAGTCGAATCGATAATCTGGTCGATCCGTGGAAGAGGGAAGTGGTCCTTTGGGCAATGCTTATTTAGTGACGTGAAGTCCACGCACATCCGCAGGATGTCCGTGTCCTTCTTCGGGACCATCACCGTGTTTGCAAGCCATTCGCTTTCTTTGATTTCCCTGATGAAGTCTGCAGCGAGTAGTCTATTGATTTCCTTGCCGATAGCTTCGGCTCGTGGCTCCGACAATCTTTGGATGGACTGCTTGACTGGCTTGGTGTCTGGAAAGACATTGAGTGCGTGCTCGGCGAATTCCCTGGGAACTCCTGGCATGTCCGCAGGACACCAGGCGAAGATTTCTCAGCGCTCACGGAGGAATTCGACGAGCGCGCCTTCCTATGCGGTGTTGAGGTCATTGGCGATCAAGGTCGTCTTGGAGGAATCCGTCGGATGGACCTGTACTTTCTTGGTGTTGACGGTGGAGTCGAAGGACATGTCAGGTGCGTTCTGCCTTGTGACTGGGGGTAGCCCATTGTCCATCACCTCGCGGAGCCTTACAAGCTCGTCTTGCATGCCGAAAGACTGGGAGATTTTGTTGAAATCCGTGTCGCATTGGTCCGATCGGGTGAAGCTCCCATGGACTGTGATGACGCCCCTTGGTCCTGGCATCTTGAGTAGTAGGTATGCGTAGTGTGGGACGGCCAGGAACCTTGCGAATGCTACACGCCCCAGGATGGCGTGGTATTGTGACGGCCAGTCCACCACTTCGAATTCGAGTCGCTCCTGCCGAAAGTTGTCCGGCTTGCCGAAGATGACGTCGAGCCCTATTTTGCCCAGGGGGAATATGTCCTTTCCTGGGACAATGCCATGGAACGTTGTATCTGATTATTCCAGGCTGCATTACGGGATCCGCATAGCTGCTAGGGTGCTTGCGAATATTAGGTTGATGCCGCTGCCACCGTCCATGAAGACGCGGCTCATCTCGAAGCCTCCGATCTGCGCCTCCAGCACCAGGGCAGCATGACCTGGCGAGGGATCTGGCAAGGGTGATCCGCGCGAGTGAACGTGATGCAGGACTCCGATCCCCTGAGGTACTCAGGGATTGCCGGCGGAGTTGCCACGGCCAGGTTGATTTGTCGGGTGATTTTCTTCTTGACCCTGTTTGTGGGGCGTCCCTTCTGGATCATATTTAGTGCTCCCTTTGGTGGGGGGGTATCCGACCCCGGCATTGTTTTGCACTGGTGCGACTGGTTGGTTTGGGCCTCCAATAGGTGGCGGTGGAGGAGCTCCGTGTGCTATTTCTCCTGGCGCGGGTGCGTTTCCGAACGCAGGGATTGGGGCTTGTTGCCTCATCTGCACCATGCTTTCGCTGAGTTTCTGGAACTCGCGGCAGTACTTGAGCATGTGACTGGCTTTCTTTTTGCCATCTTGTTTGTCGATGTAGAAGTGGATGGTGCATGGACCCGAAAGTTTGTCGAATGCTGAGGGTCCGTTGTCGCGGTCGCGTCGTTGCCACGACTGTGCTGGTCGTCCGTTGTCATGGAGATTTCCTCCGCGGTATCCTCCACTGTTGCGGCTGTTGTCGTTGCGGCGGTCGGCGTAGCCAGCCGCGACCATGTCGGGTCCGTCACGGTCTTCGTAGACACGCGATCTCCTCTTGCTGCGGCGTTCTCGCCTTTGGCCATAGTCGTCCTCTTCGTCTGATTGCGCTCGCTGGATGCAATCTTCGCCGTCTGCCCAACTGTTGGCAATTTCCATGAGGTGGTCGAGTGTCTTGGGCTTGACACGCCCAAGTTCTTCCTTGAAATCTTGGCGTTTGACGCCATCTCTGAAGGCGTCGATGGCCCTCTCCTCGGAGATATGCGCTGCGGAGTTCTTGGTGGTAGACCAGCGTAATATGTACGAGCAGATAGATTCCCCCGTTCTCTGAGTGCAGGCTCTCAACTCTTCGATTGAGGCGGGCCTCTTGCTGGTGCCTTTGAAATTTCGGATGAAGCTGTAAGCTAGCTCCTCCCAACTTCGGATGGATCCTGATGATAGGTTGCTGAGCCAGACCCGCGCCGCGCCTGTTAGCTGCAGCTGGAGGCATTGCATGGCGGTTTCTTTGTTACCGCCGTGCAACTTGACGGATGACAGATGATCGCTGAGCCAAGATTTTGGATCTTGCATGCCATTGAACTTCGGAGTATCTGAAGGAAGCTTGAAATTGTGTGGCATCTGTGTTCGCCGAACAGATCTGCTGAAGCATCGGGCTCCATAGAGTTCTTCTTCATCTTCATCCATCTCGGACTCGGACGAGCATGCGCGTTTGGCTCGCGCTTTGTCGATTTTGCGCTGTGTGAGCGCGTCTCTGGCGTCGTAGTCGCGTTTACGGCGATGCGAGCTCTTCTTACTTCGAGGGAGGTCGTGCTCCTCCTCCTCTTCGGATGAAGGGGTGGGGCTCCGGTCGCGCCTGACCGGAGCTTTCTTCTTTGGCTGCGCAGGAGCGTCTTCGTGGAGTGCAGCTCCGACGAGTCCAAGTCCGGTGAGTGCAGACTTATGCATGGCTCTTTTTAGGTCCCCTTCCAGAGGTTGGTGGGCCGCGAGATACGCAGTGGCTGCCAAGATCGCAGCTTGCGGTGTCTTCGGGATGATGTTGCCGTTGGCATCCATATCCATGAACGACGTGTGGAGAGTTTGGGTTACATCACGGCGTTCTTTGGGATCCATGTTCTCCACCCGCGAGCGGTGCTTGTTTCCCTGGTTTCCATTCGTGCTAGAGCCGGGTGCCATGGCGGAGAGCGCAGCTCGTCGCGCGCTGGACTCGGAGGCTGCTTGCTTGCGTTTGTCGAGCGTCTCCTGCATCTTGACTTGCTTCTTGTGCTCCTCGATGAGGAGGTAGTGGTATGCCATCAGCAGGTCACGTGGGGCATCCACGGGTAGGACTATGTCGCCTAAGACGGCACGGCGTGCCTGGACTCATCCTTCTTTGCTAAGTTGGATGACGTGGCCATTGTTTTCCCCTTCGGGTGGGGGGGACTGGCTTCTTCTGTTCCCGCCGTTTCCGCCGTTTCCGTCCTGCGGGTTGGGGTTCGTGTTGGGCGGCGGGTTAGGCGTTTGTTGCTCCTGGATGACCGCGGCGCATAGGTAGCGCTCGTAGATCGGTTCGCTGATGCCGCAGCTTTCAGATCCGGAATCGTAGGTCCCTTCATCCGAAGGTGAATCGCACAGATCGGAGTTGCAGCTGCTGCTGTTGTAGAACTCGTCTGTCGATGGTGACGTGCGTAGCACGGGGTGTGGAGCCCATGAGGCGGGCCTGATTGATGGCACGGGCACCCACTCAGGAAGGCGGAGGGTGCTAGTTTGTCCCACCTGGAAGCAGAAGCTCCCGAACAAAATTTCGAGTCCGTCGCCTACGGGCTCGAAATCCTTCATGGTGGCCGGCGAGTGGGCGGTGAAGTCGAAAGTGCCGAAGAGGAAGTGATTCTCCGTCGCCGCGGAGTTGTAGATCGGTCGGGTCAGAACCGTCACGATCACACAATCAGCAGCCCTGATTCCCACAGACGGCGCCAATTGACGAGGTTTAATCTCGTCAATGCCCATTGTTATGGACTTGGGTTTTGGAGAAGATGGGGATGCTGGAGATCGTGGCACGGTTAATAGACAAGCAACCAGGGGACACGAGATTTACCCAGGTTCAGGCCCCCGGAGGGAAAACCCTACTCCTGCTTGTCTGCTCTTGATTACGGCGGAACCGAAAGTTACAGGGTGCGCAGATTCGATCTGGCGTGGAGGCGTGTGCGAAAGTATGAGTCGAGAGATCTAGAACGTGCCCTCCTGGCCTTTATATAGACTTAGGCAGGTCCCGGACATAGTCCTAGTCGGTTACAAGTTCTAGGGTTTTACCCCTTTGAATTTCCTATCTATGCTAGTCTTGTTCTCCAAGGATCCGAAGGCGTCATGGGTCTTGGCCACCCGAAAATCTTCATGGGCCAGCGTATGTCTGCTGTGGGCCTTCCTTGGACTGGACCAGGTATGCTGAAGTTACGTACCCGTAGGGTATAACCATGTCAGTAGCCAGTACAAACTCATGGGAATTATCCTAGAACCAAACAGCAGGATAGTAGTCAAATTTTATCTTGTTCAATTAGCACAATTAAACCAATAGGAAAGTTCCAAGATCATATCAAAGCCAGAAAGTTCAAAGGAAACTAATCTAACAAGTAATCTAATACAAATGTAGAATAACTTGTTCTAAACTTAATCATCCAAAAGAATGTTGGGTTAAACCATAACCCAATATGAACTCCAACTATAGCTAGAAATAAAAATAGTTACTAATCCAAAATCTAAACCAATAAAATTGTAGAATAACAAGTATCAGTGAGATCCAACCAAAAATAATTGCAAGGAATAATAGATTAAATCAACCTAAAAACAATAATAATCAAAATAACACTTGCCAATGTCCAAGACCAGGAAAGGATAAGAATGAAACTGACATGCCCAATTAGCTAAGGCGAGAGATCGTGAAATTGAGCGGGGATGGATGCTGCTGAAGTCCCAGAAGGGTAATACATTCTGAATCTCTCTATATTCTTCCAATCTGTACCTATTTTGATTGTTTTTCTGTGTAACATATGCTGTGTGAAGGGAGTAAATTCATTGTCGCTACAGTATCGCTCGAGTGTAACTGAGGTAGTTACTATCTCCTTGTGTTTTTGGTTTACAGGCTTGATCCAAAATTTGCTTGTAAAATAGAGATAATTGTCAATTCATACTTCAGTGTTATAGATGGAAAAAAGGTGTACAATAAGGGCAGAACTGTAAGCTGGCTTGTTGATTCAGAGGAGTATGCATTCATTGATCTGGAGAAGGATATTGCTCCGTACTTCACATGGTCCGGCAATCAAAAGGCAAATTAGTGATGCAAAGAAGATAACTACTAGACTTTATTCCTATCATTTGGAGTGTAAATCGCTGTCCACACACTACATTCATATTACACTGGATGGTCCGCCAGGTTGTTCTTTTGTCCTTGAAAATAAAAGGATGTTCATTTTATGTCAGATTATTTTGGCATTATTATTGGCAGGGACGTGCAAAAATGGTTTGTCTGGAAACCATGAAATAAACCTATAGCAGTGTTCACACTTACAAAGAGGTGAATCAGATATTTCTATGACAACGCTCCTAATTAAGTTGAACTACCTAGCCATGAATCAACATTGACAGATAGAACAAGAAAGGAGGAACCCTAATTAGGGTTGAGAAGGAGGCCTACTTGGTGGGTGCGACGGTGTCGGTGGATGCGGTGGGGCCGGTGGATGCGGCGGGGCCGATGGATGCAACGAGGCCGGTGGGTGCGGCTGGAGGGTCGATGCGGCGGCGCCGGTGGACGAGACCACCTTTCTCCATGCGGCGGCTCGATCTGGTGCTCCTGATAGTTGACGAGAGGCGGCCCTCGATCCGGTGCGCCGGTGGCTTGGTCCTTATCGGGGGAGAGGAGAAGGGATGCAGTGCGATGCGGTGTGGTGCGGGAGGGGAGAGAAGAAGAACGGTGCGGTGCGGGGGAGAGGAGAAGGGATGTAGTGCGATGCGGTGCGGTGCGGTGTAGATGCGGGCCCGGTTTGAGGATTATCAGGGACAGTTTGCTAAAGTGCCCCAAAAAATATTATTATTAGGGGCAGTTTGTTGTAAGTGCCCTTAAAAATCAATATTTTTAGCAGCAGTTTGCTAAAGTGCCTCAAATAATTCTTTTTTTCGAGGCAGATTGATTAAGTGCCCCTAAAATTCATCATTTTCTAGGGCAGTTTTGAAGAAAGTGCCACTAAAAAATTATTTATATAGGCACTTAAATAAAATGCCTCTAATAATCTATATTTTAGAGGCACTTAAAATAAAACGCCTCTAAAAATTATTTTTCGAGGCACTTCACCGATGTGCCTCAGTCAAAATGCCCCTAAAAATATACTCTCCCATAGTGCGGCGGAAGGAATGGAACCAACCGCGGCCGATCTCCGTCCTCCGGGAAGAAGCCCCTCCTGCCCCAACCAGCACTGCCTCTGTGTGACGGCCGACGCTGCCGCCTCGAGCACCTGCTCCCCCAACCACCTACGCCATGCTCCTGTCCCCACCATTCTGGACGCCGGGCAAGTTCTTCTGCTCATCTTCCCCAGTGACACTACAACCTCAAGTTCGTACATCGGCCATGGCCTCGATCTGGTTCCACCCCAATCAATCTGTGGCGTCTGACCCCATGGTCGTCTTCCTCCGTAAAACCCCATCCCTTCCCAGCGCCGGCGACATCGGTGGCCTAGGGTGAGTGGGAGAGAGGTTCTGTTTTCTATAGCTGATTTGTAGGTACGTTTTTGTCCCCAAATATTCCGGATCGAGGTGTTCGTTCTTCTATATTTCCCCTTAATTCATGGCCATTGTGACGGGTAGGAGTTTAGGGGAGTACTGGGCCATAAATCTACTGGGTGCTATCCCGATATGTTCATCCCATACCCGGCAATCGCCATGTAAGCTGTCATGGTGAGCATTATTCTTGGTGCCTAGCCGATGCCTTTCCCTTATTGTTACTGCAAGCAGGACAGTGTCACCAGGATCTGTTTTATTGTACTAGGATGGATTCGCTTCGCACAGTCAAAGTAGTATGTGGTATCACATCCATCACAGATTAGACCTTTTTCTTCTTCTGCACCGCCTCCACATTGCTTGCAAGTGCAAACTCGACCAGGTCCGCATTTTGCAGTTCCCGTCAACCTGCTGTACGTGCTGCATCGTGGTCGCCATCAACCTCCGGCTGGTTGGATTCCCGTCGAAGCAGTCGCAACCTCCATGCGAACATCCACATGAATAGATGATACATAACACGTCTTTGAGAACTACCATTCTAGCCATATAATCAAAACAATGGTAAGTCCTAATTGTTGTTCGAAAGAAGTCCACATAACCCCTATGTATTAGGTTTGGGACGCTAACCCCCTTAACTTTAAACTAGATCACTTAACCCCCTAAATATGCAAAACCAGGCAAATTACCCCCTCAGGCCGTAATGGCTGCTTTGGTGAGTGGTTTTGGTCTAGACCAGACTGTTTTGGTAATGTGGTTCGGTTCCGATTTGGTCAAGCCAACTGTTCTGTTCGAGGCCTGAAGCCACCGCCCCCACAATTTCCCTCCTCCCGCTCGAGCTGGCACAACCGCTGCTACGCCGGAGTGTGATTGCTGGCGATGGAGGTCGACGGGAGAAGATCCATTGTGTCGCGGTTACGGGGGCGACGACAGAAGCTCAGTCGACGGGGACTACCACCGGGCGTGCTCTATCGGCAATCTTTAGTTAAACGGCGACCTCGTGCTGCTCGTGCTGGCTGGGGCTGCTACTTACGCCCCGGGATTCTCGAAAATGAGGTACATGATGCAGATGGAGGGCATGGCAAAAGGAGGTATAAGATGATACACATATTTAAATCTGTATTAGAAGCATTGATATTAGTAAAAAAATGAGACTGCGCTAAGTTGATAGAGAGGGCCCGGTGATTAAACTTCTTCTATAGTATAAGTGATGTTTCTGAGTACATCCATGGAAAATAACGTTGGGAAATCTGACCGAAACTAATGTACAGTATACAAGACTGCAGACCAGCAAGTAATGACCCCAAGTTTCACAAATCCAAGATAAAGGTGCAACACGGACTACCACAATTTGGGACCACGATAAACTAATTTGTGCAAAATACATTCAAACTGAATTTACTAAACCAGTTGTGTGAGTTGGCTCGACCAAACAAGAACTGAACCGCATTACCAAAACAGCCTCGTCCGGACCAAAACCGCTCACCAAAACAGCCATTACGGCATGAGGGGGTAATTTCCCTAGTTTTGCATACTTAGGGGGTTAAGTGTTCCAGTTTAAAGATAGGGGGTTAGCATCCCAAACCTGATAGATAGAGGGGTTATATGGACTTCTTTCTTGTTGTTCAGTGTTTGCAGCTACTGTCTGAAAAAGATCTGAGATCTGAAGGGAAGTGCAATTTATATGTTGATGGGCACAAGGTACCTTGAATTTACTCATAGATAAATCAGTTCTTTGATCTTTATCAAATATGTGAACTGTGCAATGAATAATATTTTAAACGTTTGGTTGCAATTTACATACTATTCCCTCCGTTTCAAAATATAAGATGTTTTAGTTTATGAAAAAAAATATCTAGACTTATTTTAGTTTGTAGATTCATTCCAAACCTGAATGGACTTACGTACTAAAAGATGTTTAGATACATTTGCTTTATAAAGCTAAAACATCTTATATTTTGATGAAATAGAGGGAGTACAGTGCACCCCTTAGGTGGTACATAGAAAAATATTGCGTTCATATTCTTTTGTTAATTGTTAATTTTAACACTTCGTGGTGGTAGGTATGTAATTTCTCTGAACAGTGAGGGGCAAAACGATAAAAAGTATGACAGACGAAAATTTCCGAGGTGCGGGTCCCCAATCTTTTTAATAATATAGATCGTTAGGAGGAGCAGTAGTATGGTTTCAAAAACACATCCAAGAACGACACATCCAAGATAAGAAAGTCGGGTCTCAAATACAAAAGAAGATGTTCGATGACTCGATGGAGTCGCTCAAAGTGCATAGTAATCTGCTCGAGACCATGGACTAATTTACTGCTTGATGTTTCAAAGTAAAATGTAACTGAATCCTTGCTTTTCTCTATAAAGCTTTATATATGCGGCAATGTTATACAATAATGGTGTCTCACTTTTAATTTTTTTTGGTCTAAAATAATTTTACTTTTGTTCATAAAAACATGGATCAGAACAAATAAATCAACCCGTAGCAACGCACGGGCCCTTTGCTAGTATTTTCTTACATCTCTTGTTTTATTCGTAGGATTACTGGTTTCAAGGAAAATTGCTATCCCTTAAATTTCTTTTGATTCAAAAAAATTCAGTTTGATTTGATAGAATTTTGATACTTATAAACTTCTCCTATTGATGTTATTATTCATTCATTCCTAGAATTGAAATCCTTAGAATTTTTCTAATTGCACCCCTCAAATCTTTTGTTATAGTTCCCTTTATCGTTTCTATTTTTTGAAAAGCATACTTTCTCAGCCTCTATATCGATTGAAGCAAACAGCCATAAGGTGGAGACTAGGGATCCCGGAGCCACCCTAAAGATGTCGTGAGGGTCTTTCAACAACTCTCCCTTGTTTCTTCAATGGTATATATGCAAATTTATGTAAGTTCTTAACCCCGCTGATTTAACTCGACATGACTCTTAGCGCTCATTGTCTTTGTTGATTTATAGAAGCCCTAATTTATTGACATGGCCGGTACCGGAAGGACTACCTTGGAGTCGGCAGGAGGTCAGGGCCGTGTCTTCAGGGCTGGATGGTTTCGAGACCGCAAAGCTGCATACACATCGATACACCATGGGACGGACGATCACACCTTGTCGTCATCGGCCTCCAATTTTCCACTCACTTGGTTGCTCCTTCCGCACATACCAGCGCCGGCAAGGACTCCTCCTTCCCTATCGTGTGTGTCTTGTTGCACCTTCTCCTCCTTGCATCCCACAACACCTCCTCCTTGGCGCCACCAGATCTTGTCGGGGAGGATAAGAGGAGGAGGTCGAGGACTCGTGTCATGCCCTCATGCACTGGGTGCAGATCTGAAGCTCTCCTCCCACAAGTGTCAACTTCTCCTCCTCGCATGTCGTCGGGTTGAAGACAAGCGCACCTTCAAGGGTACCTCACGGAGGGGAGAGAAATAAGGCATGACGCAGGTGGAGGTCCAGGACGATGACACTTGGTTTACCTAGGTTCAGATTTGACTACTGTGGTCGGATCCTACGTCATGCTATCAATCACTATAATGGCAATAAGTCTGACGAGTTAAAGAGATTATAATGTAAGTGAATCCGAGAATGTGCTGCTCTCAGGCGTTTTATGTAGACATTCGATCTAGGGTTTATAAGGAAGATCTATCTGATACAAGCGGTATAATGAATGGATAACACTAAGTCTTGTAACCTAAACCTTCTATCATCTGGGCCTAAGTTGTCAATGCCTCCGAGCTTCATGCACCTGGATAGACTTTCATCTTCTCTTGTCTATTAGGTCACCCGGTGAGCCTCCAGCTCTATCACCAATGGGCCACCATGGTATTCAAGTCTTGATTCCTGCCGGGGGTATACACGAAAAATATATCCCCAACACCAACTACTAGGCCTCCTCGATGAAACCATTCATAGCCGGAAAGAGGAAGAGAAATAGCAAAGGTGCCCTCATGTTCCAAATACGTGTCGCGTCGGACTAGGCACGAGAGAGATTCGACTCTAGGAGCATCGTCATGTCTAGATTGGAGAGAGTGAGACGATAGTGTTTTTTAGGATTACGATGCATATTTAAAGCCGTGAAAAACACTGGCAATAGATATTTATTGGAGAGGCATGCAATCTCCATTTGCACCTTAATTTTCCTAAAATGCACCCCAAATATTTTTAATCACTCTTTTTAATGATAAAGTCAAACCCAACATTTATTACAAAGGTAGTAACTGTTGTAGTCTTCCATAGTCTTCAAGATAGTCCCATCATCAATTGCAGCATTGTCCTAGTCTAGCATGTCCTCGTCTTCATCATCATCATATCTACATTCCATTTCTGGATCTTCACCATCCAATTCCTCTATAGTTCCATGGTCAGGCTCAAAGTTCGAATTAATAAATATTCCTACTTTCCATCCTATTAGGATCGGCAGCCTTATCTGGATATGCTTTCTCATCATCATCATCATCATCATCATCATCATCATCATCATCGCCGAACATAAAATAATCCTTTATTAGTGCCCCACACACACATTTCTATGTATTCCCCAATTTCTACCATGCACATGTACAAGTTGGACAGTTTCCCTCATTATCACGTAGAGAGGATGATTGTTATGATGGATTGAGATGTTTGCGGTTAAGATGGTCCAAAATCATTTACGATAGTCTCTTTCCTAGTCTCGTTGTTAACAATATATAGCATAGTCCTCATGCTCAAATGTTTATCCCACGTTAAGGTCGGGGCCTCATCGGTCCTAATGTATCCGAAATTATGAGAATTTGTGTGGTAGTATCTGGGTACAAATTCCTCATTCTAGCTAATTGGGAACTTGACAAATTTCGCGTACAAATTACATAGAGTTAGGTATGTTGTCCACCGCTAGTTAATAATCAAAACCAGTGCTAATTGTAATTACACTGTCGGGCAAGATTTCAGTCCGACACCCGTGTCGTATCTCCAATAAAAATCTGGACGCGGCAAATTTCTTACGATTATCACCACATATCTTTGCAATTACCATGTGACTCGAATCGAGATAGAATTATAGTTCTTACCCTTAAGGGAGGACGGACGCTACACCAAGCTTTGTTCCTCGCGTCCTCTTCCCCTGTGTTGCCATCGCCATGTTCTCCATCCTTCCAGGATCCATCTTTGTGCTCTCCAATCGTGTAGGATCCACTTATTAGATCTGCTTCACATGGACCGTCGTAGGTGGGCAACTAACGACCAGCTCACCCTTTTCACTTCCAGCCGCATGACCATGCCAAGGCAAGGCCCTAGATGGCACCCACCGGGTTCGGGGCCAGGTTTGGAACCCCATACCTGCATGTCCCTTCTACCCGCCCTATACCCGCCGCCGGGTCTAGAATTCCACCAGACCCGCGACCCGGTGGGTTTGCAGGTACCCGTTGGTTCTGCATGATGCTGATGAGGGAGGATGTCGATGGGTCGTTGGTTGCAGGGGAGACCGGAGTAGAACCACGAGGACGAGATCAAGGCGGTGGCTGCCGACGGCGGGGATAAGAAAGGTACATCGATGACGGACTGAAGTGTAGGGGTTGGATAGGCAGCATCATGACGCGACACACAAGGACATGCGACGCGGGGGTGGTCCCGTGACGGTGTAGGAGAAGCCACGAGGGAGAAAGTGAAGGAGATATGCCCTAGGGGAAAATAATAACGGGGTCTATTATCATATTTCATTAGTTCATAATAGTTTTATATCATGCTATTACTGTATCAAGCAGAAACATTGATACATGTGTGGTATATAAACAAACCCAGGTCCCTAGCAGCCTCTATTTAACTAGTTCATTGGGCAACTAATGATCAAGGTTTCCTGATCATGGTGCTATTAAATCCAACTAAAAATGAAGTCGTATCATAGAGGATGTTGTGATGGACATTTACCACCAATGATTGTTGCGACATGATCACGTCACAAAGTTCAAGTTGTGATAATTAGGAAACCTGGTGATTTGTTCTTCAGACCGTGAGACCGTATTTAACCACTATCACCGAGAGTGCCTTAATAGCATCAAACGTCACTCGGTAAAACAGTGATCATAAAGGTGTGATCGGGTACTTCAAAGGGGCAGGTTGAGGCGTATGTGTCAAGAGTGAGATTTGTATATCCGTGTGATGGAAGATACTCTGAGCCCACTCGGATAAGTTACATCCATAAGTTGCACAACATTTACTAGGTTACGGGATATCACTTATCAGAACGAGTAAAGTAGTTATTGTCGATAACGAGGTTGAACCCGACATGGTGATGTCACTGATCAAATCTCAGACAATACAAGTATCGTAGAGACAAAAAGAATAGGACACATCGTCAATGGTTAGACACGATGGTGATTCGTGGAGTGCATAGGGGTCAATATGGGCATCCTGGTCCTGCTATTGATCATTGATGGTGATCATGTCTGTGACATTCTTGAACCATAAAAAAACAAGCTTAAGGGTACTACGACACTTGGAGATCTTCTTATAATATGGAATCATAAAAGGAGAGAGAAATCGAAATTGTTTTGGAGAGATTCGAAGTTGTTCAGAGGAAGAAAAAGGAAAAAGGTCGAAAGGAGTTTCGGATAAATGCAAATTTATAATATGCATTTATTATATGTTAATTGCAAACTAATATATACTAAATGAATATTTAAATAAAAATTTATAGGGCGACTTCCTCATTAGGAATCAAGCCAAGAGGAAGCCATTTGAAAAGGGAGAGGAAAAATAGCACACGGCTGCGCTGGTGGGCCCTGGCTGGCCCACCTAGGCGGGCGAGTGCATGTTGGGCGCTGCGCGGGGAGGCACTTAGCTGACGCCTCCGCGGGCAACAGACACCCGGCCCACCCGGGCACGGGGCATGCAGGATGGCGCGTGTGCGGGCTGGCGCGCGGTGGGCCACGCCGAAGGCCCACCCGGCCACTTCCTCTTTGTCACCCAGGCCACCGCGGGATGTTGGTGGGCCGCGCACTAGGCTGCAAGCCATCCCGGCCATCGACGCCACCGCTGTTGGCATTGCTGGGCCAGCATGTGCAGTTGGGCCACCCGGCCACCGCTTTGAGCCCAGCCGACAAGATCCCTGTCTCCCTTTTATTCCTTGTCTTTTTTAGTCCCACGTGGGACACCCAAAGGGGAGGGTTCACCTCCCTGCGCCTATATAAAGGGGTGCCCATGGGAGGGATAATATACACCAATTAAGATATTCTCTAAGGCACTTTTTCTTATAGAAAATCCCCCTCTCTCTCATTTTCCTTTGCGGTTGCACGGTCCCAAGAAAGGACTGTTCACACAAATTCAACAACTCTGCTCACGCTGTTGTGATGCAGGGATTCTAGCCAGGAGTTCTACTTCCGCAACCTCGGCAGGGATCCGATCCCGGGAGTCGCTGTCTTGCATCGTATGTATGTGATAACTCGGGGGAGCTTCCAAGAGTGGAAACCTGACCGTCGTGCAAGGATCTTGTAAGATCCCTCCCTTTATAAAGGTAAGGATCCCTGTGATTGCAATGCTAGTCCCTGGATCAATGCTAGCATCCACAGTTTAAGATGAAGTACACAGAAACAAAGGTCATTATTACATATCATTCTAGAGACAAACATAGTCTTTTACAAACTCTATGGCCACAAACCTTAATACAAGAGTTCAAATATATAATAAGATAAATAAGTCTTCATCTTCATGTGCCACAGGCAAGCATGTTGAGTGTAGACTCATAACCCCTAATCACCATCAGAATAACCTGCAACATCACAAGTTACAGCCAAAGTGGGTCAATACATTGGAATAGTATTGGCAAGTGATACCTTAGTATAATATTGGCATCTAGATACTATATGCATTTTGCCTAAGTGTAGTTTAGGCTTGCTTTGCTCAAAATAGGTTTTACCTATCAGTTGAAAATACTAAGTTTTTCTTTGACATAACTTTCCCAAGGAACCACCAATAGACATTGGTGAACCTTTACCCTTGTTCACCCACAAGTTTTATCTTAGAAATTGGGATGAGGAGATTCTTGATAGCTTCCATGTATTGATGCTCAAGTTGTCCAATACCAGGGACATGGCTAAGTACTTAGATTCTTCCATCTGCAGAGGTTGTGCACTTTCCCCACAAGACTTTATTTTCACCAAGACAGGACCTTTCAGAATCCTTCCCTTAGACCAAACGGACACGTTCCAACCTATCAACCCACTACTACCAACTGTCCAATTGGCTAAGTTATTGCAATTTATGTGATCCAGGCAGAGCCCATATTGCCATGTGGCTGCACTAGAAGCTTCTTAACATTTGGCATCTCAAATCCCTTTGTTCCTGGGTGGCTTACCACAAGTGAGATACACAAGGTAAACCATAGAAATGGGCCTTGTGTAACCACTCAACATAAACCATTCTTTCCATTCCACCCAGGTGTTTTATTTACTTAGTTGTTTTATTAAGAAAAAACACAAGTCCAAAGACTTAGAAATATTTCACATAGCATGATTATATAACCACCCTTGGTTGCTACTAGCTAGGCTAAGCATGGCAATTGTAAGCATCTTAACTTAGAAATTTCTAGCAATTCTACAACTACTAGGATTTCCCAAGCATAGCATATAGATCAAAATATTCATGCAAGTCCTATACAAAATATTTCTAGTGCATAGTTGTAAAACATAGGAATAAAATCATGAAGCACCACTTGCCTTGGTAGTTTGGGGAGTAGCAACAATATTCACAATCACAATCACTATTTGCACCAAAATCTACACATAAAATAATGGCATCAAAATCACATACAAAATATATACAAACAAAAATATATGAATGCATGCAAATGCCATGTGATGATTTTTCTACACCACACAAGACAAGTGAACAGTACTGAAATATAAACAAGTTCAAGACATTCAAAATAAACCTTATTTGATCCTTAAAACATTTTTCAAATAATTTATATAATCAAAATAAGCCTACACAAGTTTCTGCATAAACAACCATTTTTACAGAGGCAAAATATTAAACACATTGCATAAATAGATAGGATTTTCTCTCCTGATTCCAACGATATAAAATTTGTAAAATTTGAACGTGTGGATAAAAAGTTATAAATTTTACAAGTTTGGTTAACTAATAGATCAAATTTCTGTTTTTAAATTTAAACACAGGCCACGCGACGTTCCCTGATTGGTCGATACCGTTTCACGCGGATCAGGCTCTCTGGATCGTTGGATTAAAGTGCATCGCACGGCTCAGATCTAAACTTACCGCTTCGTTAAGTGATCTAATTCTACGCATCCGATCTAAATCTAATGGCGCACAATCGTTTGACCAAAGATGGGCGGCGCGCGACGGAGGCTGGAGGCAGCGTGCTCGGGCGGTGATGTTGCCGGCGATACAGGAAGCGAGAAAAGCAGTGGGATAGCTCACCGAGTTTGCTGACGACGCTGGTGCTCGAGGTGGTCTTCGTTGGTGAAGGGGCGCACCGTGGAGGTCGCTGGGGCTCGTCGGAGTTGTGCGCGGCGTCGGGTGCTTGCAGACGTCGACGCTGGCGAGGTTCTGGGTTGCCCTAGCACGAGTCGGTGGTGTTAGCAGCTGCGCAAAGACGAGGCGAATCTAACAGTATGCATGCAGGGTCAAGGGGCGTTCGATTCATACCGCTATTGCTCGTCGGAGTTGAGCGGCGGCTCTGGTGGTTGCGAGCGTGAACGAAGATGGCGACCTGGGTCACGAGCAGGCAAACCAGGGGTGTTAGCAGATGCACAAGGACGTGGCGGTCACGCTCGTTTGAACCAGAAGCAGAGGGGCGGTCGGAGCTTACCAGAATTGCCCGCCGGAGTGGCTCGGTACAGCGGCGGTGCAAGTGAGATTGTGGGCAGCCTGGTGGCGGAATGGAGGCGCTGAGTGGGGGGAAATGGTCGTGATGCAGAGGGGGTTAAATAGCCAGGAGGGGGCGGCGATTACGCCCTGCATCAATGGGAATTAAGCGGGCAGTGACTGTGGCGAGGTAACGGCGGAGCGCCTCGGCCGCGCGTTGATTGAGGACGAAGCTGACAGGGAATGGTGGGGTCGAGCTGTCAGCGGGTGGGTGCACGCGGGTGCGGTGAGGAAAGGCAGAGACAGAGGTGGCCCGGGTGGGCTGTTTTGCCTGCTGGGCTGGATTGGTGGCGCCAGACCCAGTTGGGTTTTCTAAACCTTTTTCTTTTTCTAATTTGATTTTATGGACTCATTTTCAAATGAATTCAAAAGCATTTGAATTTCAAATCTTTCTGGCCTTTTGTAAAATGAATCCTATATAATTTTGAGTATAAAACCTTGCTGCCTTGCTGGACTTGCATAGTTCCTTTGAAATTTTTTAAAACAATAGTGCCATAGCACTTGGTTTGATAAAGATTTGAAAAGAGTTTTAAAACCATATTGGTTTTGGAAATTTCTGTCACATTCAACCAAACCAACATGAGAGTAAACAAAGCTTGGTTTAAAACAATTATACTCTCATTTGAGAGTGGCATTAGATCAATGCTTGCTCACATGAAATAATAGTACTCAGTGCTTCTATTTTCTTGAAATGAGTTTGAAATTGATCCCTAAATGATATGCATGCATGAATGATATGTAAATTTTGGAAACATGATTTTAGGGATGTTACAAATCTAACCCCCTTAAGGTGAATCTCGCCCTCGAAATTCGGATTGGCTAGCAAATAGGTGAGGGTGGTCTTTTCAAAGATCATCTTCTCTTTCCTATGTTGCTTCTTCTTCGGAATGATGGTTCCATTGAACTTTGCAGAATTTGATAGTCTTAGTCCGATTAAATCTTTCTGTAGTCTCAAGAATCTTGATAGGTTTTTCCTCATAAGTGAGATCACTTTCCAATTGGACCTCCTCCAATGGTATAGTATCCTTCAAAGAAGTCTCTTCCATCTCCGGATGGCATTTCTTAAGCTGACTCACATGAAACACATTGTGAACGGCAGACAATGATTCTGGAAATTCAATCTCATAAGCTACTTCTCCTTTACGACTCAGAATCTTGAATGGTCCAACATATCTTGGGGCCAATTTACCTTTGACACCAAATCTCTTCACTCCACGAAGTGGTGACACTCTAAGATAAGCTCTATCACCCATTTCATAGGTGACTTCTCTACGCTTAGGATATGCGTAGCTCTTTTGTCGGGACTGTGCTATCTTCAATCTGTCCTTAACTAGTTTGACTTTTTCTTCAGCCTCTTTGATTAAATCTGGTCCGAACAAACTTCTTTCTCCCACACCATTCCATAGTAATGGGGTGGTACACTTTCTCCCATAGAGAAACTCAAATGGTGCCATCTCAATACTGGCTTGATAGCTGTTATTATAAGAGAATTCTGTGTAAGGCAGACTTTCATCCCAACTGGCTCCATAATCTAGGGCACATGCTCTCAGCATATCTTCAAGAATCTGGTTGGTCCTTTCTGTTTGTCCAGCAGTCTGAGGATGAAAAGCAGTGCTGAATTCCAACCTCGTTCCCAATGACTCATGTAGTTGCCTCCAAAAATGAGAAGTGAATTGAGTTCCCCTATCAGACACAATACTCTTGGGTACTCCATGTAGGCATATAATTCTACTCATATAGATCTTGGCTAACTTAGCACTTGTATAGGTTGTCTTCACGGGTATGAAATGAGCCACTTTAGTTAGGCGATCCACTACTACCCAAATAGAGTCATATCCTGACTTGGTCCTTGGCAATCCCGTGATGAAATCCATGCCAAACTTGTCCCACTTCCAATCAGGAATAGGTAGTGGTTGTAGCAATCCTGTTGGTTTCTGATGTTCCTCTTTCACTCTACTACATACATCACACAAAGCAATATGTTCGGCGATGTCCTTCTTGATATTATTCCACCAAAATCTTTCTTTCATGTCCATGTACATTTTGGTGTTACCCGGATGAATGGAATATGGTGAGTTATGTGCTTCTTGTAAAATCAATTTCTGAAGCTCCGGATCTTGGGGAATGCAGATACGTTTTCCATACCATAAAGTACCCTGTTCATCTTCATGGAATCCTTTGGCCTTTCCTTTACCAATATTTTCCTTAATCTCTTCAATTTCCTTATCTGTCTTTTGGGCTTCTTTGATTTTGTCCAACAAAGTGGGTTGAACATCCAATGACATGAGATGTCCTTCAGGCACAATCTCTAATCTGAGATCTCTAAATTGGGCACACAGATCATATGGCAATTCTCCCTTAGTAAGGCCATTCACAAAAACCTTGCGGCTTAGAGCATCCGCTACAACATTTGCTTTACTGGGGTGGTATTGCAAACTCAAGTCATAGTCCTTGATGAGTTCTAGCCATCTTCTTTGTCTCATGTTGATTTCTTTCTGGGTGAAGATATACTTCAAACTTTTGTGATCTGTCACTTCACATCGCTTTCCCAAAAGGTAGTGTCTCCATGTTTTGAGTGCATGGACAACAGAGGCTAACTCTAAATCATGAGTAGGGTAATTTACTTCATGAGTTTTGAGTTGTCTCGAGGCATAAGCCACAACTTTCCCTTCTTGCATTAGTACTGCACCTAATCCATGATGAGATGCATCACAATACACTTGGAAATCCTTCTCCAAGTCTGGCAGACATAAGACTGGGGCTGTCACTAGCCTCTTCTTCAACTCTTGGAAACTGAGTTAACATCCTTCAGACCAAGCAAATTTCTTGTCTTTCTTTAGTAACTCTGTCATTGGCTTAGCTATCTTGGAGAAATTCTCAATGAACCTTCTATAGTATCCTGCCAAGCCAAGGAAACTACGAACCTCTTTCACTGACTTAGGAGATTCCCATTCAGTTACAGCTGAAACTTTAGCAGGATCAACTGCTACACCATCTCCTGACACAACGTGTCCAAGATATCCAACTTCATTCAACCAAAACTCACACTTGCTGAGCTTATGCTCCCTAAGCTTCTCAAGTATCAAACGCAAATGTCCCTCATGCTCTTGTTTGCTCTTGGAGTAGATCAAAATGTCATCGATGAAAACAACAACAAACTTGTCAAGGAACTCCATGAACACCTTGTTCATCATATTCATAAAGTATGCTGGTGCATTGGTCAAACCAAATGGCATCACGGTATACTCATACAATCCATACCTAGTGGTGAAAGCTGTCTTAGGTATGTCTTGTTCCCTTATTTTGAGCTGGAAATAACCTGATCGAAGATCAATCTTTGAGAACACATAGGCTCCTTCTAGCTGATCAAACAAGTCATTGATTCTAGGCAAAGGGTATTTGTTTTTAATAGTCACCTCATTGAGTGAACGGCAATCTATGCATAACCTTTGACTTCTATCCTTCTTTTCCACAAACAATACTGGTGCTCCCCAGGATGAAGAACTTGGTTGAATAAATCCTTTCTGCAACTGTTCTCCAAGTTGTTTCTTGAGTTCTTTCAACTCATCAACTGACATCTTGTACGGTCTCTTTGCTATAGGTCCCGATCCTGGTAGCAAATCAATCAGAAAATCCACATCTCTATCTGGTGGCATTCCTGGTAATTCTTATGGAAACACATCCGAATATTCGCTCACAATAGGCACACTGTCTATGCTAACCCCCTTAAGAGAATTTAGCTTACTCCTTTTTGATTCAAAGTTGGTCTTGAATCTGATCCTTTTGTTTTCTGGAGTTGTGAGTGTGGCAGTATGCATGGTTGGCACAATCTAGCACTCCTTTATGCTTGGTCATCCAGTCCATCCCCAAAATGACATCCAATCCTTGGGAATTTAGGATTATCAGATTAACGGGAAACTTATACTTCCCAAACTCTATGACTAGATCATGACATCCTGAGTTCACTATCATTTCTCCGCCTGGAGAACTTACTTTTATGGGGCACCCAATAGTTTCTACCGGTAATTCATTTCTTTCAACAAATGCTCTTGATATGAATGAATGAGATGCACCAGTATCAAAGAAAACAAATGCTGGAACAGAATTGAGTTTGAACTTACCAGCAACAGCATCAGGTTCCTCATAGATCTCTTCCACATTGATGTGGTTAATTTGTCCCTTTTGGAAAGGGTCGGGCTTGTTGGGTCCTTCAAATTTCTTTTTTGGGCATTCATTTGCATAATGCCCCATCTTCTTGCACTTGAAACATTCAACCTGACTAAGATCCTTCTTGACAGGCTGGCTTCCACTACCACTTCCACTTCCATTGTGGTGGTTCTTGTACCCACTCTTTTGATTCTTTTACTTGTCACTGTCATGACTACGGTAATGCTTGTTATCATGATGACGGTTGTGGTTGTGGTGTTTGTTGTACTTTCCATGCTTATGGGATCCAGAATTCCCACTATCATCATAATGGGAACGCTTGTGAGATGATCCCGAGTTGTGCTTGTCGGAGTGTTTCCTCTTCCTGCTCTCTACCTGTTTCATCTTGCTCTCCAAGATGGCAGCCTTGTCACAAAGACACTGATAAGTGGGGACATAAGCCACAGATAGCTGCAGTTTCAGTTCATCATTCAATCCTTCAAGGAACTTTTCTTTCCTCTTAGCATCAGTGTCAACTTCATCCGGTGCATAACGCGCCAGATTGTTGAACTCCTCAATATATTCAGCCACGCTGTGGCGACGCTGCTTCAAGTTATGAAATTCCTTCTTCTTCAAACTCATCACTCCGGATGAGATGCCATCTTCGAAGATAGCCCATGTCACATCCTCAATGGGAGTGGTGATCTGGAAGTTATCCCACCAAGTAGCTGCTGGTCCTTCCAACAGGTGTGCTGCGAACCTGACTTTCTCTTCATCAGTACAGCCTACAGTTACCAAATCCTTGTTCACTGAGCGTAGCCAATCATTGGCCACCATGGGATCAGTAGTTCCTGAGAACTTTGCTGGCCTCAGTCTTAAGAATCTAGTAAGCATGTCAAAACCTGGTGGGTTGTTCTGATTGTTGTTGTTGTTGTTATTATTATTATTATTATTATTATTATTATTATTATTATTATTGTTGTTGTTGTTGTTGTTGTTCTGATTCTGTATGAACGTGGTCATCATCTGCATCAGCTGCGTCTGAGCTGTCATCATCTGCTGCATCTCAGGGGTGATATTGTTGTTGTTAGGGTTGGGATTGGCACGTCGGGGAGGCATCTGTGGTTTTCAATAAAGATAAGAATGAGATACCCATAGATTCTAACATGCACAATACATCACATAAAAATCACCAAACATGCATCATAATAGTAAAAGTTCAACAACATAGACAACAAGTTTTGAAAGTAAACACACCATTAACAAGCCATCCACATGTTGGATGGTCATTGCGACTTAATAATCAAAATCATGGTAAATAAAAGGTATATGAGTAGTCATCACTACTCCTCTGCATCAACCTCCTCATCAACAAGTGTAAGACCTGCATTCTCCATTGCGGTCTTGTATTCCTCGACATTGGTGGTCAAGGTCTCTACTTTGTCTTTGAGAGCCCTCTTCTATGAATGGAGTCTCTCAATCACCACCTGCTGATGCTCCAGCTCGAAGTCCTTGGCCTCTAGTTCTGTAGTCATCTCTCGAATCCTCTTATTCCTATCTTGGATTCTTTTCTCTTGACTCTTGAACTTTCTATCCTGACTCTCAAACTTGGTCTCCATTTCTTTGACTATCTCATCTTGCTCCGCGAAGAGCTTGTCCTTCTCACGAAGCTGCACCTGGAGTTCGTCATTGCTAAGCATGACGTTGGTCCTATCAGTATCTAGGTGCCTAAGAAGAACCTCTAAGTCCTGGAGGTATAGACGAATCGGCTCTGCCGTCTCTCTAGCAGTATCCTCAAAGTCAATGGCCTCACCATCCTCGTCACGTCTACCGAAGGCGTGGAAGTGAGTACCTCTAATCTCCCGAGAGTGTCTCCCTAACAAACGTCCAAGCAAATCCTGCATGACTACCTCTAGGCCTCTCTCCTTGTCATCATGCATGAGCTTGAAGGTGATGTCCTCCGTGGCTGGCTCAGTCTTGCGTCCTGGCTGAGTAACCTTGAAGCCCCAAAGGTATTTCCTCTCGAACATGGTGAGGGGAAGCATCATGATGGTAGGAAGTGGGAGATTGAGCAGACTAGTGAGCTCAATAAGACGAGTGCCAAAACGAGTTCCCTTGAACTCTTCAACCATGCTGATAGTAACATTAGGCATCTATTATATGAGATAGAAAAAGTTAGAATTCATCATACATAGAGATAAATCACAAGACAAGGCATCACATGCATATCTTTGACAATCAAAACACATAAGTCACGGCATACATAAATCCATTACAGACATCCAAGGTTCAACTTATTTTAAACAACATTTTTGGAAAACAAAAAGATAAGTGTGGTGGTCCAACTAACGAAGTATGTTACAATCCCATCTCACTTGCCAAGTTGGCTAACAGGACATCCCTAGAGGCAATCTGTCGATCCTGATCACATGACTCCATTGCTAAGTCTATGATGTCCTCTCTTAAACGTTGGTTGGTAGCCTCTAACTCTTGGGTATGCTTCTTTTCTTCCCTAAGGTCATTCTGAGTGTTGAGCATTCTGCACTTGATTCTATCACCAAGCTCGTTGATGGCCTTCCAAGCTGCATCCCTTGCTGAATCAAAGAATGTGGTGTGCATCACTGAGTTGGTGACCATGTAGAATCCTGATTCCTTTTGGTTGTCTTCCTTGTTTTTATACAAGTGAAGTTGCACCCACCAGTACTCAACTCCTTCATCCATCACGAGAAAACCTTTGTACACAGCTGCACCATGTATTCCCATGGCAACCATGAGGTCCTTGAGAGCCTTGGGGAATTCTGTCTCACATTCCAAAGTCATAGTCAGGAGTGGTCCCTTCCTCACGGCTTCATTGATGGAGTTCATCTACAAATAGAGATGAGAAAGAAGATTAGAAAAGTTTACGAGAAGAAAAGGACAAGTGTGGAAGTTGTTGAAAATTTTCCTTAGTGGTTTCAAATCCTAGGGTCATAATCCTACAGGCAACACAGTGCTCTGATACCATCTGTAAGATCCCTCCCTTTATAAAGGTAAGGATCCCTGTGATTGCAATGCTAGTCCCTGGATCAATGCTAGCATCCACAGTTTAAGATGAAGTACACAGAAACAAAGGTCATTATTACATATCATTCCAGAGACAAACATAGTCTTTTACAAACTCTATGGCCATAGGCCTTAATACAAGAGTTCAAATATATAATAAGATAAATAAGTCTTCATCTTCATGTGCCACAGGCAAGCATGTTGAGTGTAGACTCATAACCCCTAATCACCATCAGAATAACCTGCAACATCACAAGTTACAGCCACAGTGGGTCAATACATTGGAATAGTATTGGCAAGTGATACCTTAGTATAATATTAGCATCTAGATACTATATGCATTTTGGCTAAGTGTAGTTTAGGCTTGCTTTGCTCAAAATAGGTTTTACCTATCAGTTGAAAACACTAAGTTTTCTTTGACATAACTTTCCCAAGGAACCACCAATAGACATTGGTGAACCTTTACCCTTGTTCACCAACAAGTTTTATCTTAGAAATTGGGATGAGGAGATTCTTGATAGCTTCCATGTATTGATGCTCAAGTTGTCCAATACCAGGGACATGGCTAAGTACTTAGATTCTTCCATCTGCAGAGGTTGTGCACTTTCCCCACAAGACTTGATTTTCACCAAGACATGACCTTTCAGAATCCTTCCCTTAGAGCAAATGGACACGTTCCAACCTATCAACCCACTACCACCAACTGTCCAAATGGCTAAGTTATTGCAATCTATGTGATCCAAGCAGAGCCCATATTGCCATGTGGCTGCACTAGAAGCTTCTTAACATTTGGCACCTCAAATACCTTTGTTCCTGGGTGGCTTACCACAAGTGAGATACACAAGGTAAAACATAGAAATGGGCCTTGTGTAACCACTCAACATAAACCATTCTTTCCATTCCACCCAGGTGTTTCATTTACTTAGTTGTTTTATTAAGCAAAAACACAAGTCCAAAGACTTAGAAATATTTCACATAGCATGATTATATAACCACCCTTGGTTGCTACTAGCTAGGCTAAGCATGGAAATGGTAAGCATCTTAACTTAGAAGTTTCTAGCAATTCTACAACTACTAGGATTTCCCAAGCATAGCATATAGATCAAAATATTCATGCAAGTCCTATACAATATATTTCTAGTGCATAGTTGTAAAACATAGGAATAAAATCATGAAGCACCACTTGCCTTGGTAGTTTGGGGAGTAGCAACAATCTTCACAATCACAATCACTATTTGCACCAAAATCTACACATAAAATAATGGCACCAAAATCACATACAAAATATATACAAACAAAAATATATGAATGCATGCAAATGCCACGTGATGATTTTTCTACACCACACAAGACAAGTGAACAGTACTGAAATATAAAAAAGTTCAAGACATTCAAAATAAACCTTATTTGATCCTTAAAACATTTTTCAAATAATTTATATAATCAAAATAAGCCTACACAAGTTTCTGCATAAACAACCATTTTTACAGATGCAAAATATTAAACACATTGCATAAACAGATAGGATTTTCTCTCCTGATTCCAACGATATAAAATTTGTAAAATTTGAACGTGTGGATAAAAAGTTATGAATTTTACAAGTTTGGTTAACTAATAGATCAAATTTCTGTTTTTAAATTTAAACACAGGCCACGCGGCGTTCCCTGATTGGTCGATACCGTTTCGCGCGGATCAGGCTCTCTGGATCATTGGATTAAAAGTGCATCGCACGGCTCAGATCTAAACTTACCGCTTCGTTAAGTGATCTAATTCTACGCATCCGATCTAAATCTAACGGCGCACAATCGTTTGACCAAAGATGGGCGGCACGCGATGGCGGCTGGCGGCGGCGCGCTCGGGCGATGATGTTGCCGGCGATACAGGAAGCGAGAAAAGCAGTGGGATAGCTCACCGAGTTCGCGTGACGACGTTGGTGCTCGAGGTGGTCTTCGTTGGCAAAGGGGCGCACTGTGGAGGTCGTTGGGGCTCGTTGGAGTTGTGCGCGGCGTCGGGTGCTTGCAGACGTCGACACTGGCGAGGTTCTGGGTCGCCCTAGCACGAGTCAGTGGTGTTAGCAGCTGCGCAAAGACGAGGCGAATCCGACAGTATGCATGCGGGGTCACGGGACGTTCGATTCATACCGCTATTGCTCGTCAGAGTTGAGCGGCGGCTCTGGTGGTTGCGGGCGTGAACGAAGAAGGCGACCTGGGTCACAAGCAGGAAAACCAGGGGTGTTAGAAGATGCACAAGGACGTGGCGGTCATGCTCGTTTGAACCAGAAGCAGAGGGGCGGTCGGAGCTTACCGGAATCGCCCGCCGGAGTGGCTCGGTACAGCGGCGGTGCAAGTGAGATTGTGGACAGCCTGGTGGCGGAATGGAGGCGCTGAGTGGGGGGAAATGGTCGTGATGCAGAGGGGGTTAAATAGCCAGGAGGGGGGCGGCGATTACGCGCTGCATCAATGGGAATTAAGCGGGCAGTGACTGCGGCGAGGTAACGGCGGAGCGCCTCGGCCGCACGTTGATTGAGGATGAAGCTTACGGGGCATGGTGGGGTCGAGCTGTCAGCGGGTGGGTGCACGCGGGCGCGGTGAGGAAAGGCAGAGACAGAGGTGTCCCGGGTGGGTTGTTTTGCCTGCTGGGCTGGATTGGTGGCACCAGGCCCAGTTGGGTTTTCTAAACCTTTTTATTTTTCTAATTTGATTTTCTGGACTCATTTTCAAATGAATTCAAAAGCATTTGAATTTCAAATCTTTCTGGCCTTTTGTAAAATGAATCCTGTATAATTTTGAATATAAAACCTTGCTGCCTTGCTGGACTTGCATAGCTCCTTTGAAAATTTTTAAAACAACAGTGCCATAGAACTTGGTTTGATAAAGATTTGAAAAGAGTTTTAAAACCATATTGGTTTTGGAAATTTCTATCACATTCAACCAAACCAACACGAGAGTAAATAAAGCTTGGTTTAAAACTATTATACTCTCATTTGAGAGTGGCATTAGGTCAATGCTTGCTCACATGAAATAATAGTACTCAGTGCTTCTGGTTTCTTGAAATGAGTTTGAAATTGATCCCTAAATGATATGCATGCATGAATGATATGTAAATTTTGAAAACATGATTTTAGGGATGTTACAGATCTGGACAAGGGGTGACATGCGAGGATCTTCGTGACCTTGTCGTCGGACGGGTATGACTACATCATCCACGCTCCTACATGAGCATAACGCTCGCTCGATCTTCAAGGGTATGTTATTGCTGTCTTCCTCTGTTACTGCATTACTAATAGATCGATCTGATACATCGTAAACGTATCTATAATTATTTATGCTCCATGCTTGTTTTGTATCAACTTTGATTTTCTTTGTCTACACTTTGAGGTATTTTTATACATTTTGTGGGACTAACCTATTGACAAGATTCCACAGTGCCAATTGCCTGTTTTCTACTGTTTTTGGTTTCAGAAAAGCTAAAAAATGAATATTCTCGAAATTGGACGGGGCAAAAGCCAATCTGCCTATTTTTTCTGGAGCAATACGAAAACGCGAAGCAGAGACGGAGGGGGACACCAGGATGGGCACACCCTAGGGTGGTCGGGCCCACACTAGCCGCGCCACCACCAGGTGTGGGCCACCCTGGCGGCCACCGACATCACCATTTCGCCTATAAAAGACTCCCGAATTAGAAACCCTAAATCATCTAGGAGAAAGCCACGAAAACTTCACAGCGCCGCCGCCACCGAAGGGAGATTCGGGGGACAGAAGTCTCTGTTCCAGCACCCTGCCGTGATGGGGAATTGCCCCCGGAGCCATCTCCTTCGATCTCCACCACCATCTCCATCACCGTTGCTAATTCCCATGATGAGTAGGGAGTAGTTCTTCCTCGAGGCTAAGGGCTCTACCGGTAGCTATGTGTTCATCTCTCTCTATGCATGATCATATTGTGATCATGAGCTTTGTAATCAAGTGGATCTACTTTGCTCAAGTGCTTTAATCAATCTCCGGCTCTCCCCACGTGTGTTAAAGTGACAGCGTGCACACCGTGTGGCACTTAGGCTAAAGATTATCGAAATACTTATCATGAGTATATTTTGAGTTGGTTGTCTCTATGAAATTATGGTGTTTGACGGAACCATCTAGCGCTCAATGTGACAGTGTGGGGTTATCTAGATAGGGATTGCAAACTTTGAGGTGTGCTGTTATAGCCCTACCATCTATTAGAGTTATCCAACCGGAGAGTAGTTCAGAGTAGTATCATGAAGAGAATATATTTATATGAGAGTGTTCACTAGTGAAAATATGATCCCTACACTACAAGGAATCTGGCTATATATGACCCTCCATTTTCGTCACAGGATCGTCATAGTAGTCCGTTTATGATGATTCTATGACGATTTTGAGATCGTCGAAAGCTGGGCGTCGCAAATGAACTATAACGACGTTTTTGGTAAAATCGTCATAACCGTCTATGACGATATTGGATCATCATAACGTCTATGACGATCCAATATCGTCACGAGCCATCTAGTATGGTCAAGTCAGATCCTACGTGGCCGATCCTACGTGGCAAAATTGTGACAAAATTAAATCGTCGTAGTGTGAATTCAGCCTAGTCCAGTCGTCTGTGTAGGCCAAGCCCAACAATTCTGGCCTTCTTTATTTCATTTAGATGGGCTTTTTTCTTTTCATCTAGATTGGCCAGATCCAATTTTCCTAGCCTTTATCGATGCTTTTCATTTGGGGCCCTAGCCTTTTAAGGTCTATTTCTTTCTACGGGCTGCGGCCTTATTACAGGCCCTTCCTTTTTTATTCAATCATTTAATTGTGTTTTATTTAAATTTGAATTGTATTTCAGTCCAACACCTTTTTCAGATCCATTTACGCACAACTTTAATAAGTTACAGCAATATTTTAAAACATACAGGAACGGAACATCAATTTTTCAATATTGTAATACATCAAATCATGCACAGAAGCAGAACAGTAACTGTACTACACTACGATCACATCGAGAATGTCCAGGACCAAGCTCCGCCACGAATCAACACTATCTTCTCCCGTTCCGGCACATCAGCACTAAAAATAAAATGGAGCATGATTATGAACCATGAAAATATGTAAATGTGCAATTATAATTGATGTGCATGTTTCAGTATACAATATGGTTTTGAAACCTAAAAGAATGTTTCTAGTACAACAGAAAAAATCTTCCTCGAATTAAACAGTAGCAAAAATCAAACTACAGAAAATGGGAACAGGTTCTAGTTCAAACAACAGTGCACTACTAATAATATTCAACAGGTTCTAGTTCAAACAACACAGTGCACTACTGTTACTAGGAGTAGTTGCAAAGTTTTAGCAAATTGTTACTTATGTGGAGTAGAAGAAGCATAAACCTTGGAAATGTTGTCAAGATGTATTCTCTTCTACTGATGTGCAGTAGAAGATGGACTATCAATGTTGTTGGGATTAATAGCCTGATATGCTACACCAGATATCATACCTGCCACAAAGATGAATACATTTAAACTTTTGAGTTGCAAGACACAAGGAGATAAGCGCACAATCCACTACAGTTGATAGTGTAGATTAGAAGAAACATAAACCTTGAACAAGAAAAGAAGTCAGAAATGCTAGAAATAGCCCATAAGCTCAATAGCACATGACAAACTAATTTTGTTAAATTTCATGAGGGACCAGAGCAAATTGTTTTAGAAGATATCTCAAGTTACAGAACAGCATGTATTAACCATCTCAAGTACATACTGAAATATTAAAGCATGTCTGTGAGGTGTATCCACAAAAGGAGGGAAAAAGAAATTTTATCGGGACGCTCCCATTGATCAAGAACATGGGCATCGACCTCGACAAGCACCCCTGTGAGGCGCATCCATTGGTCACCTTGTAGAGGTAGGAGCTGGCCAGCTTCTGGGACTGGTTGGCGCGGGCGAAGATGACGATATCTGCATACAACAGATGCAAAATAAAACCCGTAGAGGAGGATCAGATCGATCGAACAGATCATCCATTAATGTAGCAATGGTTAACACAGAAAGAGCTAAAAAAAGGGAAGTCCCCATCCTTGCACACACAGTACTCTAACATAGAAGTAACCATCCATCCTTAACACTTGGCATATAACACAAACAGATTCATTCCTCAGATAAGAGAGCTGAAAGGTATCATGAGGTATAACTAGGTAATATTTTAGTAAAGATCTGCAAATGACTCTTAAATCTTAATAAAATAGACAAGTAGAACATCTAACATTTTGTACAGGTCATTGCTAACTATAAACTACATTGCTCCTTAAGATAGAGGTCATTTGCTAGTTTACTACTACTGCTACTGTTTTGTCATCATGTATGAGATGGTCAACTCCTCAACAACCCCAGATATATACACTGTGATGGTCATCATGTCAAAACTAAATAAAGTGGGATGCATGCACAACCTTAACAAAATTTAACACAACAGATAAGTTTCATATACACAAGCCCATCAACATTAAACAAAGGATGACAAGTTTTCTCGTGAGAATGAAAACAATACAAACAGTTTTCTCACTACATCAAAACACATACAACCTATATTGGTTCTAATATAATTGAACATATGCCATGTTCATTCCAGTTTAAAGATAATAGAACCAACTTAAACAAACTCACATTCAGCACCAAGTGGATATTAACTATTGATGGTATTTATGATACAATGCTCCATTAGAATAGTTGGTTGGTCACTTTATTTACTATAGAAGTATTCTAGAGAACACTTATAATGAAATGGACCATCTCCCTTTACATATTGTTTAGATAGAAGGCCAAAGCTATAAACAACAATGAACCTGCCAGCTAGTAGTAGAGAAGAAAAATAGAGGATCTGCTTAAGGACAACAATGAACCTGCCAACACGTGAAAACCCCCTAATGGCATTTGTAATGCAGACAAAACGAAACCTTAAGGAGCATCTGCTTACCATCATATATCCACGGTGCACACACTGCTGCAACACTTAACTAGATTGCTCCTTACTCACACGATTTCACGCTGTCCCCTTTGGCCTTCAACTGATCTATACCCAAGAAATCACAGCAGGAACGATAACTCAAGAAGGAAGCCTGATGGAAAAAAATACTAAAAACATGTAATTTTTTTGCATCAGGATCTATCACAAAGGAAACAGTACCATACTAAAGAAAATTAGGGATCTTTGATAATAAGATGCAATAATTGGTTAATAATAGCAGATGGAAATTGCCTCAACTAAGGAAGACAACATCCAATGTATGTCCATGCTTTAAAAAAACAGATGGTTATTTTTATGTTTATGGCAAACAGGAAAAATTAAATTCATGTATGGAAGAATTAATATTACCACTTTTTAACCAATTGGCATATTAGGATATACATCAGTTGAATGTGAGGAAAAGAAGTTACTATTGAGTAAGCTAGATTATAACAGTACTGTAAACAGTGAGGAGAGGGAATGGTAAATTAACTATCTCGCTTGATATACAATCTAAATATGATAGTTGGCTGCTGCAAGTCAAGTCCGTTGTTGCAAGTCAATCTACTTGTAAGATGCCAGTGAAAGGGACTCTACTACGTTGATGGTGATGAGATCTCGAGGATATGAGGAGGCAGCTCGGGGCGGCTAGTCAGGATCCAGAGGAGGTGAGCGTCTGTGGACGGGGAGCTCAGACGACACTGTGTCTGAATAAAGAATAGAATCATAACTGCAGTCTATATATACTGAGCATCTCATAGTAAGTCCATCATATTTCTAATCTGTATGCCATGTAATATGATGTATAACAAAGAAAAAATTTCCTAGCTACACGATAGAACAAAAATAGCAGGAGTTAATTGGCAGACCATCTTACCAGAGGTCCAAAAGGTCCAACCTGATGCAAGACATAATATGTTAGGTACCACTGTACCACACCATAATGTGCCCGTTGGCTTCACTGATGCAAAACTGAGTATCAGCGTAAACAAATCTTGTTAAGCTATATAAATTCTTGGTAGGAAAGATGAACAAAGAAAGATTAGAACAGTCGTATATATTGTAGATCTTTTATAACCTATGTCCCCAGTCTAATTTCATCGTGTAGGAAATATTGAAAGATTAGAGACAATGGAGATCTGATCGAGTAGCCACAGTGATTTGATAAGTGCTTCACTGCCGTCGCTAGAAAGCTAGGGTGGGAGAGAGATGAGGTAGGGAGCATACCGTGTGGATGCTGCTGCAATCTCCTGGCCGAGCGCCGTACGCCGAGCCTAGTCCCGGGACCGCAACCCGGCATCCTCCACACCGATGACCCCCGGCCAGGACCGTCGAGCATGCTCGGCCGCCAGCGGCACATGCCAGATCAGCCACCGTCACCGACCTGGGTCAGACCCTTGTAGTTCTGCCATCATCACCGACCTGGGCCGCGACCACCACAACTCCCCTGGCCACCATGGCCAGACCATGACGTGCCTTGTGCCGCTCCAAACGCCCAGCAGGTCCTCCGCCAGAGCCGGAGCCCCATCCCACACGCCACCGACCGTAGATCTGGCGCTGGATCCCTCGATCCGCCACGAACCAGACTGCGCTGCAGCGCCGCCACCATGCTCCGGGGCCGCCGCCACGGCCTGCACTCGCTCCGAGCTCTGGTCGCCGCCCCCAACCACGATTGCTGGCCTCCACGACAGAGAGAAGGCACCCCCGATACCTTAGGCAGCGGGGCCTACCGCTAACACGGCCGGAGGCCAGCAGCAGCGGCGACGAGAGAAGGGGTGAGAGGGCCGAGCGGCGGCGCGGCTGGGAATCGCCCCGGTGTCTACTGGGGATGGGGTCTAGTTGGATTTGGCTCGCTGGGAGTTGGTCACTGGTTTGGGGTCGTCTCATGCGGTGGCGCCTGTTGGACCCAATTTTTGGTCAGCCAAATATGAAATTCATTGGGTCTGCGCGCGAGGTGGGGCGCCAAAGGGAAATATTCCCTGGGTCGCGCGACGAGTGGGATGCCAGGTCATCGATCCGCGGCAAGTTTCCACATAGAAGTATCTCATCCGTCCATCACGTTCACATCCAACGGCTAGAATTTCCTGCCTTATGTCTAGTCGCCTAGAACTAGGTTATGACAATTTCACCCAATGAACTATGACGATTTTGACCTAAATCGTATTAATTACTTAGGTTTTTTGCTCTCCCAAACGTCTTACAACCATCTGGTATGAAACCATCATAACTCTATGATAATTTTGTCCACGGTCACTATCAAAAGGTCATAGATTGACACATTTCTTGTAGTGCTAGGCCTTGTTTCTAAGCATTGAAACACTATTTACAACTAGATTTGTTGCATGTTTGCTTGTTTCCATCTTTGTTTCAGATTTCCTTTAGTTTCTTCCTCCCGTCAAGCTCTTTTCTGCCACGTCAACAACACGCCATAAAATTCTTTTCTAGCACCGTTGTCTTATAATCATCATATCACTTGTATTTCACTATCTCTTCGCCGAATTAGTGCACCTATACACCAGACAAGTGTATTGGGTGTGTTTGGGACACAAGAGACTTCTTGTATCTTGATTGCAGGGTTGCTTGAGAGGGATACCTTTGACCACTTTATCCCTGAGTTCGATAAACCTTGGGTAATCTACTTAAGGGAAACTTGTTGCTGTTCTACAAACCTCTGCACTTGGAGGCCCAACAACTGTCTAAAAGAATAGAAGTGTGTAGACATCAAGCTCTTTTCTGGCGCCGTTGCCGAGGAGGTAAGGTAAAAGGTACTCACATCCTCTGGCTACTAAGCTATCTTCTAGTAATGTTGCTGGAGTGTGAGTGCTCGAAGTTATTTCCTTTACATTCTGCAATTATATCTTTTTGTTTCTTGTTTTCACTAGTTAGGCTTAATGGAAAACAACAACAAAATTAGAGAGCTTTATAGTATTTAGCTTGAGTTAGGACATGAAGTGTTTGAAGAAAAAATTAAAAAACCTATGGAACTTTATTTGCAAGCTAATAGCAATGTTATTAGTATGAATTTTTTGAACACCATTATTGCTAATGCTATGGAAACATCTAAGCTTGGGGAAGCTAGTTGTTATGAAAATGATCTTTTTAGTTCCCCAGCTTTGGAAGATAGCTATTCTATTGCTTATGATGATACCAAACCTCCAATTTATGATGATTACAATGATGAGTATGATATTTTCAGTCCACCTACTATTGAGGAGAAAAAAAATTATGATTACTATATGCCTCCTATATTTGATGACTATGGTGATGAGAATAATAATGATAGCTATTTTGTTGAATTTGCTCCCACTACAATTAATAAGAATGACTATGCTTATGTGGAGAGTAATAATTATTTCATGCATGTGGCTCATGATAAGAATGTTTTATGTGATAGTTATATTGTTAATTTTATTCATGTTGCTACTAAAATTTATTATGAGAGAGGTAAACATGGTCTTATGTATCTCAACAATATTAAGGTTCCCCTCTTTATGTTGAAAGACTTGAAGTTGCACTTGTTTTGCTTTCCTATGCTTATTGCTTTATGCTTTCATGACTTGTTTCTTTACAAGATTCATATGAATAGGAAGTGGGTTAGACTTAAATGTGTTTTGAATTTGCTTATTGATGCTCTCTTTTACTTCAATTCATATTTCTTATGTGAGCATCTTCTCAAACTATCAAGCCTAACTTAAAGGCATTAAATAAAAGTACTTCTTAGGAGATAACCCAATAGTTTTATTGAGTCTTGGAAGTTATTACTTACTTATCCTTTTTTTATTTTTGTGCCAAGAATAACCTCTAATGAGAGAGAAGTAAGATTTGGGGAAGTTGCTGTCCCGAAACAGATTTTTGTGCTTCACTGTAAAAATTCGTGAAAAATATCTGTATGTCAGATTGAGTTGTAATTTTCTGAGTAAATTCCCCAAGTTGTTATATAACTTTTGTTAGTTCAACACTTTTTTATTTGAGCAACATAAGGTCTTCGAAAAAAATCGGTTTTTACCTGCTGGTCTGTTTTGACAGATTTCTGCCATTATTTGCATTTGCCTCTTATCGGTTTCTTTTTGAGTTCTATTTGATCACTTGAGCTTTTAAAAGGAATTGATACAGTAGTTTGTGTTTTAATGGAAGTTTCATTTGTTTTGAAACCAAACCCCAAGGCCTATTCTTTTGAATACACTAATGTTGCTAATGAAGAATTGTGTGAAGTTTTGTATGAAGGAATTTTTCAAGTGTAGGGGAAGAATGATGTGATGAGATGAAGAATGGAAAAAATATCAAGCTTGGGGATGCCATCCGTGTCACCCCAAGAAATATTCAAGAGGTACAAGCATCAAATCTTGGGGATGCCCAAGGCATCCCCTTCTTCATCAATAAAAATCTCAGGTCTCTTTCTAGACACTTCGTTTTTATTGCTTCATGCACTATTGTGTTGTTCTTGGAGCGTCTTTGTTTTTGTTTTTAGTTTTATTTTGTTTGGTTTTCTGTAATAAGTTGGTTGGATCACAGCACACTTCTTTTGGATAGAGACACGCTCCGTTTTCATTGTTTAGAACACTCTAGTTTTCATTCTTATTGTTTTGTGAGTGTTCTCTTTTGCTAGCACTGTGTTTAGCCTTAGTTTTCTTATGATTTTTTCTTAGAACTTTTTAGTTATTATTTGTGGATTTGTGAGACAAGATCACTGATCTTTATTGATTATTATCTTTGTGAGTTGTTTCAAATAAGTCGATTGGTGTTTGAAAAGAGTAGGAAGCTTCATGCTTAGGTGGTACAAAAAGGAGCTTGTTTTGACTGTGGCTTAGACTTTATCATGTCATACTAGATGTTGTTTTGACCTTATGCTTAGTTATTATTGATGTAGCATGACTTTTTCCAGACAATTGATATTTCTTAATGTACCTTGAAAGAATCATGTGTTGTTTTAGCATACAAAAGCATAATATTGTGGTATTCTCCTTTGATGCTTTGTTTGGGTGGACTTGGCACATGCTTACACCATGTTAAGACTATGAACCAGTCACCTTAGCCTCTATGATCATTTAGTTTTTGACTTGTGATATCACTTTATGCTTTAATTAATAATGGTTTGTCGCTCTGCATGATTATGGCCATTATTGCTCTCTTAGTTGGTCGCTCCCAGTCTTTCGCTAGCCTCCACTTGTATTGAGTAAGCTCTACTCATGTATCCAACTCCCAAGAAACCAAGTTATTCAAAAGAGTAAACTATAAATTCCTATGCATGGTGTGTTACACCATTCCAAGTATATTCTTGTTTTATGTATCTTCCAAATTAAACTTGTTATGTGAACATTAGTGATTAAAGCTCTCAAAAACTTGACGGCACACTTTATTTTTCTTCCCCCTAATAAACTTGAACCACTGTGTCATCTATGTTGTATATGCTTGCACTTATAAGTGTTGGAGATATGCCCAAGAGGCAATAATAAAGTGGTTATTATCATGTCTTCACACTTATGATAAATGTTTACATACCATGCTATAATTGTATTAACCGGAAACATTAATACTTGTGTGATTTGTAAACTAAAATAAGAGTCCCTAGTAAAGCCTCTTGTTAAACTAGCTTGTTGGTTAATATATGGTCATGGTTTCCTGATCATGAACATAGAGATGTTATTAACAACAGGATCATATCATTAGGAGAATGATGTGATGGATATACTCCTATAGATAAGCGTAGCATAAAGATCAAGTCATTTCAATAGTTCAATTGCTATATGCTTTCTGATACATAGTAACTTAATTCCTTCGACCATGAGATCATGCATATCACCTTTACTGGATGGATGCTTTGATGTCATCAAACACCACACCGTAACAGGGTGGCTATAAAAGTGGCATTGAGTGTTCGGAAAGTATTGGTTGAAACACATGGATCAAGAGTGGGATTTGTCCATCCACATGACGGATAGATATTCTCTGGGCCCTCTCGGTGAAATGTCATCCAATTAGCTTGCAAGCATGTGACTTGGTCACAAGGGATCACATATCACGGGAACGAGAAAAGAGTACTTATCAGTAACGAGGTTGAACTAGGTATGCAGAGATACCGACGATCATAACCTCGGATAAGTAACATATCGTGAGACAAAGGGAAATTGGTATCGTATGTAAGTGGTTCATTCGATCGCAAAGTAATCGTAGAAATATGTGGGAGCCATATGAATTTCCAGATTCCTCTATTGGTTATTGTTCGGAGAAGTGTCTCGATCATGTCCGCATAATTCACGAACCGTAGGGAGACACACTTAAGGATTCGACGTTGTTTGAGTAGTTATGGTATTATGAGAAAGAGACCGAATGTTGTTCGGAGTCTCGGATGGGATCCGGGATATCACGAGGTGATCCGGAATGGTCCGGAGAATAAGATTCATATAAGGAAAGTCCCGTTTCGGAGTTCGGGAATGATTCCGGTGTTTTCATCGGGAATGTTCTAGAAGGTTCCGGATTGTCCGGCACTCCGGGGGGGAAGGGGTACATGAATGTGTCATTACATATTGGAATGATTGCATCATGTACTAAGTGTTCTTGCTGTCCCAAATATAGGATTAAATTGAATCCTAAAACAGAAAAGTCAAATGTCCAGTTTGAAAGTCAAACGGCTAAAACAAGAAACTGTGGGAAACAAGCAAGAGGAGTTGGAATCAACTTGGAGGAGGAGTTGGACTCCTCCAGGCCGGCGCCCAGCCCAAGGCCGAGTTGGGGAGGGACTCCCTCCCTCCCCTGGCGCGCCAGCCCCCTCCCATCTATATAAGGAGGGGCAGGGCTCCCCTCCTAGACACACAAGTTTCCTATCCTCTAAACTAAACCCTAGATCTAGACCCCGGTTTAGAGCTATTCGGTTTAGAGCCTTCTAATTGGTTTAGAGCCCTCTAATTGGTGTGTCTAATTACTAGACCACTAATAGCCTCTCTCATAAGCTCCACCATACTCGCACCGGCTTAAGGCGAAGCCCTGCGGGATTTCCCCTCTACCTCCGGTACCACGCCGTTGTGCTGCCGGAATCGCGAGGAGAGTGCTACAACCTCCGCTGCCTGCTGGAACAAGGGAGAGGAAGGTCTTCGTCGAGTACCGAACGTGTGACCGACTGCGGGAGCGCTGCTGGAACGTGGCGCTGGAAGGATCGTCTACGCGATCTTGAGATCGGAAAGAGTACGACTACATCATCCACGAGAATCTGCTCTCGTTAACCGCTTTGGAATCTTCGAGGGTGAGTTCCTCTATCGACTCGTTGCTACAATCTAGTAGATAGATCTTGGCTTGTTTGTTTGTATGCGATAGAAAAATTTTGTTTTCCATGCTACGAACCCCTACAGTGGTATCAGAGCCGTGTCTATATGTAGATCTGTTGCACGAGTAGAACACAATGGTCATTGTGGGCGTTGATGCTTTTATTGTCGATTGCTTCTTGTGTACTTTGTATCTTGCGGTATGTTGGGATGAAGCGGCCCGGGCTAACCTTACATGACATCGTTCATGAGACTTGCTCCACGCTTAACATGCAACTTGTATTGCATAAGTGGCTTTGCGGGTGCCTGTTTCTCCTAGCATAGTTAAGATCCAATTTACAACGGGTGATTGACAATACTAGTATCAATGTTGTGGTTCTTGTTCGTAAGTTAGAACGACACTTATTGAAAGCCCCAAACCACGTAAAATATGCAAAGAAAGTAGAGGCGTCTAACTTTGTTTTGCAGGGGTGTGCAGTGATGTGATATGGCCATGATTGTGATTATATTTGATGTATGCAATGTTCCTTATTGTAAGTTGGCAACCGGCAGGAGCCATATGGTTGTCTTTAATTTATGTTAAGACCCGCGTGTCTATTCAAAGTAGTTGTAATAGTTGAAGCCGGTGGACGACAACCATGGTGAAGCGTCATTGACCTTGATGCAATGCCGGTGATGATGGAGATCATGTTCGTGTTTGAAGATGGAGATCGGAAGCACAAAGAAGAAAGGCCATATCATATCACATATTATGAATTGCATGTGATGTTAATCCTTTATGCATCTTGTATTGCTTAGTAGACGACGGTAGCATTATAAGATGATCCCTCATGCACATAAATTTCAAGTTCTAAAGTGTTCACCCTTAGTATGCACCGTTGCCAAAGCTTGCTGTTTCGAAGCACCACGTGATGATCGGGTGTCTTTGATTCCGCGGGTGAATACAACGTAAGCAAGCCAGATTTGCTTATGCGGTAACTAAGGTTTGATCTTGACGAGCCTAGCATGTACAGACATGGCCTCAGGAACACGGATCACCGAAAGGTAAAGCATGAATCATATAGTAGATATGATGAACATGTCGATTGTTCGCCATTGAAACTATATCAACTCTCGTGATGATCGGTTTTGATGTGGTGGATTTGGTTCGTGTGATCACTAAAACAATGTGAGGGATATTGTTTTGAGTGGGAGTTCACCTAGATTAATTTAATTATTAATTAGAACTCAATTTATCATAAACTAAATCAAAGTGAATTTGCATAGTTGTTGTAGTCATTGGCATCCGTTTACCACCTTGCGCTTAGTTATAATTGAGATGATAGAACTATAAAATTCTGGTTAGTTACTTTACGAACTGGTATCGTATTGTTTTGAAGTGTTAATCTAAAGTTTAAAAGTCCTATTGCAAACTTTCAGTAAGTTCCGGTTACTCCATGAAGTTTAATAATTAGTATTAAATCAAGAGTAACAATTCCAAGTGTTAGTATATAAGTATCATGTTTGTATCCATGATTCTTGATATTCAAAGGATTCCCTTAATATCAAGGTTATCTAGGATCTGAAAGAGTTGTTTCAGAAACCATGATGTGTGGAAGATATTGTGATATCTGAAACGAAGTTTTGGTTGCAACATGATAGAGTATAATATGGCAAAAGTCATGTTCTCATATTTGATGAGAATTTGCAAAAAGGTTGGAGACACTTGTTGTCCTAATCCTCCAAAAGGTTTTGGATAGCAACATTATACTCATAATTCATCGTTATAAGCTAAAAGTAGCTTGATCATGGAAGATTCCATGATAAGGGTGAATATTTGATGTAGGTAAAATGTTTACTACACCAAGAGATTACTAGAGAAAGGAATTTGAAAGAACACCAAATATTTGATGATGGTGATCTACTTCAAAGTGCAAGTCCAAAGACATTGGTATTTAATTATACACGCTTTGGACTATATGTCATATGTATGACTCCACTATTGATATTGATAGATTCTTTCAAATAGAAAAGGAAATATTGAAAGAGAATCTCATAAATATATGGCAGAAAAGAAAAGACTAGAATCGTTCAGTTTAAGTATATAGATGATATACATGTTATGGCTATATTCTTTGCTTGTTAAACAATGTGGTTCTTAAGTATTTGATACTGAATTTGTTGGTGTGAATCGTCATACGAAACAACACAATTCATGAACTACAATGGCCTAAGTAACTAGCAAAAGAATATGTGATGATGTTCATCGAGAACAAAATAAAGGGTTATTGTGTTGCTTGTTAAACATCAAAGCTTGCCTTCAAAGATTTGTTTTATCAGGTATTATGAGAACAAAAGGATTGTTCAAATAATTGCCGTAATCCATAAAAGATGGATGATTCGCAAATCTCGTTGGAGACATCACATCCATAAAACTAGTGCTAAAAATGTCGAAAGACAAATTGATTGAAAGATCACTTAGGAAGTGACATCGCCGTTTAAATTATATTTGAAAGAAAACATGAAGAAACTCCATGTTGATGGAATTTTGGAGTCTTCTGATTTTTGATCAAATGACGCTTGTGAAACTTTCTTAGAGATAATTAAAACTTCGTTCATAGGCCAAAAGGGAACGAATGACTAGCTTATTGGAACTTGTACATATTGTTGTACGAAGTCCGTTATGTGTAGTCAAGAGCGATGGATTTCAACTTCATATGCTTTCTCCGAAAATTTGAGTGAATATATGAATATTTACTTAATAAGGATGAAGTGTGAAATATTTGAAGAGTTCAAAGACTTTCAAGATGAAGTGCAAAATCATTGTAACAAGAATATAAACAGTTTATGATAAAGATCATAAAGGAAGATATTTGAGTTACAAGTTTAGCATAATACCTAAGATTTAAGGAATCGTTCCGTGGATTTGCATTTCCCGAAACACCATAAGAGTATGGAGCGTTCGAGATATGTAATTAAACCTTGTTTGACATGGTAAGATCAAAGGTATAATTCATAAAACTGCCATTGTATTTTAAAGATTAAAAGCTTTAGAGATTACCGTTTTTCCACTGAAAAGAGCTCCATCATAATCCGTTGAAATGACACCATATAAAAGTTATGGTTTGGGATAAAACCCAAGTTGTCCTTTCTTAAACATTGGTATGCTATGCATAAGAAAGATGTTTGCAACCAAAGTCGGATGAACCTGTCTCTGTATGTTATTTCGAATAACTGTTAAGTACTCCTCCATAACATTGGAGACAAAAGTGTTTGTCACTTAAAACGTCAAGTTTCTTTGAGAAGGAATTTTTCGTGAAAAGTTAAGTGGGAGGACAATAGAAACTTTGATAAGGTTAAAAGAACCTTAGCTGTATGTGCAGAGTTGCGCAGCACCGAAAAGTGTTCCGGAGGCGGCAACAATGCTCATGGCTCACGTGCCTCAAAGGTTGTGGTCACGGAGATCTAAGTTCCTATTGAAACAAGTAGATCGGATGAACAATCAAATACCAAGATTTGAGGGTTGAATCATTATTTGAGAATAATGAACCGACTACATGCAGAGAAGCGATGATGGGCCCTGACTCCGTAAAATGGCTTGAAGCCATAAAATCCGTGATAGTTCCATACACGAGAAATCAAAGTTTTGGACTTGAAGGACCCTCGAAAAAGGTGTAAGACCTTGCAGTTGTGTTTGGATCTATAAAGAAGTAGACATGGATGTTTCACATCTATGAAATATTCGACATGTTGGGAAGGAGTTCACAACAATGTTCAAAGGTTGACTATGACAAGATTTTGATCTTTCATAGTGATATTTAGTCTAGACGGATTAATGCAGCAACCACTACATATAATTTGTTATGTGGTAGTAGAATAAACAAAACAAGTTCTTCTAATAGAATGGTTACCTAGGACGTGTGCATGACACAGTCCAAAGGGTTTTGTTAATTCAAAGGATGCTAAATGCATATGCAAACTTCAATGGTTGAAGTAAGCATAGCGGAGTTGGAATCTTCACTGTGATGAAACTGTTAAAGGAGTTTAAAAGTTCATCAGAGACAATGAAAATGCTTGCATTTGCAAGAAATTAAGTGGGAGCGCTAAGACATGTTTCTAATACATTATGTGGAAGACATATTGTTGATTGGAAATAATGTATCTTTTATTAACACATATTAAGAATTTCATCCCGATGAAAGACTTAGGCAAAACCCAAATATTTGGCATCGATAGACGCTAATATGGTTGTGCCAGAAGTACATAGACAAGATATTGAATGAGTTCAATATAGAAACTACAAGAAAAGGTTCTTGTCGCACAGAAAGGATTGAATGAGTTCAATGTTGATGATATATTCAAGTGTATTGGCACTTGGTAAGTGAAACAAAGATTCAAGTATAGATTGATACTTGATGTATGAAATCACAAAGAGTATTTATATCAATCATACTGTGATATGTACAAATCCAGATATGTCCTATGCTCTAAATGTTGTGAGCATATACCAGAATGATTTGTAAGATGATCATTGGACAATAGTAAGGATATTCTTATGATCTTTTGAAAGAACTAAGAGTATATTATTTGTAGAAGTGACAAATAGATGGTTAGTTCATTGTAAAAGTACTACATTGATACTAGCTTTGTCACAAAGTACAAATTAAGTTTATCTCAATCTAAACTAAGGGTGGCACAATATAATGGAAAGTGAGTTCCATAATGGATTTGGATGATTTCCAAAGTTAAGACATTGTGACAGATACTACAACAAAAGGCTAAGTATATGACTGCTATTATAGCAGCAAAAGAGGGCATTTGTGTCAAGAAGTTTGTTATCAAACTAGGTGTAGTTCACAGTGGGATAATACTATGAAGATATATTGTACGACAATATTATCAACATGTTTTAACCCCAAAGAGCTAAAGGTCACACCGAAAGACCAAATTTATGCAAAGCCATCTCATTAGAGAATGAGTGATGCGTAGAGACGCAAAGACATGCAATTACACACGGACCTGGAAGTGTCAGATCCGGAGATCAGTTGACCACTAGCAATCGTGTACATACAACACCGTAAAGCCATAGGTGTTGAATACACAAAGGTTCGAAACTAGATTATTGACTCTAGTGCAAGTGGGAGACTGTTGGAGATATGCCCAAGAGGCAATAATAAAGTGGTTATTATCATGTCTTCACACTTATGATAAATGTTTACATACCATGCTATAATTGTATTAACCGGAAACATTAATACTTGTGTGATTTGTAAACTAAAATAAGAGTCCCTAGTAAAGCCTCTTGTTAAACTAGCTTGTTGGTTAATATATGGTCATGGTTTCCTGATCATGAACATAGAGATGTTATTAACAACAGGATCATATCATTAGGAGAATGATGTGATGGATATACTCCTATAGATAAGCGTAGCATAAAGATCAAGTCATTTCAATAGTTCAATTGCTATATGCTTTCTGATACATAGTAACTTAATTCCTTCGACCATGAGATCATGCATATCACCTTTACTGGATGGATGCTTTGATGTCATCAAACACCACACCGTAACAGGGTGGCTATAAAAGTGGCATTGAGTGTTCGGAAAGTATTGGTTGAAACACATGGATCAAGAGTGGGATTTGTCCATCCACATGACGGATAGATATTCTCTGGGCCCTCTCGGTGAAATGTCATCCAATTAGCTTGCAAGCATGTGACTTGGTCACAAGGGATCACATATCACGGGAACGAGAAAAGAGTACTTATCAGTAACGAGGTTGAACTAGGTATGCAGAGATACCGACGATCATAACCTCGGATAAGTAACATATCGTGAGACAAAGGGAAATTGGTATCGTATGTAAGTGGTTTATTCGATCGCAAAGTAATCGTAGAAATATGTGGGAGCCATATGAATTTCCAGATTCCTCTATTGGTTATTGTTCGGAGAAGTGTCTCGATCATGTCCGCATAATTCACGAACCGTAGGGAGACACACTTAAGGATTCGACGTTGTTTGAGTAGTTATGGTATTATGAGAAAGAGACCGAATGTTGTTCGGAGTCTCGGATGGGATCCGGGATATCACGAGGTGATCCGGAATGGTCCGGAGAATAAGATTCATATAAGGAAAGTCCCGTTTCGGAGTTCGGGAATGATTCCGGTGTTTTCATCGGGAATGTTCTAGAAGGTTCCGGATTGTCCGGCACTCCGGGGGGGAAGGGGTACATGAATGTGTCATTACATATTGGAATGATTGCATCATGTACTAAGTGTTCTTGCTGTCCCAAATATAGGATTAAATTGAATCCTAAAACAGAAAAGTCAAATGTCCAGTTTGAAAGTCAAACGGCTAAAACAAGAAACTGTGGGAAACAAGCAAGAGGAGTTGGAATCAACTTGGAGGAGGAGTTGGACTCCTCCAGGCCGGCGCCCAGCCCAAGGCCGAGTTGGGGAGGGACTCCCTCCCTCCCCTGGCGCGCCAGCCCCCTCCCATCTATATAAGGAGGGGCAGGGCTCCCCTCCTAGACACACAAGTTTCCTATCCTCTAAACTAAACCCTAGATCTAGACCCCGGTTTAGAGCTATTCGGTTTAGAGCCTTCTAATTGGTTTAGAGCCCTCTAATTGGTGTGTCTAATTACTAGACCACTAATAGCCTCTCTCATAAGCTCCGCCATACTCGCACCGGCTTAAGGCGAAGCCCTGCGGGATTTCCCCTCTACCTCCGGTACCACGCCGTTGTGCTGCCGGAATCGCGAGGAGAGTGCTACAACCTCCGCTGCCTGCTGGAACAAGGGAGAGGAAGGTCTTCGTCGAGTACCGAACGTGTGACCGACTGCGGGAGCGCTGCTGGAACGTGGCGCTGGAAGGATCGTCTACGCGATCTTGAGATCGGAAAGAGTACGACTACATCATCCACGAGAATCTGCTCTCGTTAACCGCTTTGGAATCTTCGAGGGTGAGTTCCTCTATCGACTCGTTGCTACAATCTAGTAGATAGATCTTGGCTTGTTTGTTTGTATGCGATAGAAAAATTTTGTTTTCCATGCTACGAACCCCTACAATAAGTTGGTAATTAGCAGAACCGTGTTGTCATGGGGAACGCTTTCAACCCCTATAAATATCTACCCAGTTGAAATCATGTTGTTTTGTTTATGGATGTCAGCGGTGTGAAATAAAAGGTGAGCTTGTAAGTCCATGGAGTTATGTATATGTGTTAGTGAAATGCCTAGGCCGCTAGCCTAAGCCATACCTAATCATGGTGGAAACTTGCAGCATCACCATAGTGAGCAATCTATGAAGCATTCTTCTAATAAAAAAGAGAGGGATAGAAAAGAGGAAAGAAGAGAAAAAAGCACCATTTTACCGTGGTAAATAAGAAGATTGCTGAGATGATCATTGTCTGTTGCCTTGTCATTTTGATATGGGATAGCTCGTGTGTCATGGGGCAAGGGGTACCCCGTTGGCGGTTCTCTATGATACACATATACTTACAATGACAAGAACTTCCTTGTGAATAAAACTGAGTAGTATGAGGAATGGCCCTCTTACTCAAGGGACATGGGATTGCGAACTTATGATTTTTCAAGCATATACTCCATGTTTTGTTCACTTTAACCTTAATCACTTCAATATTCTTATGATAGGGGCAATGAGAGCTGAAAGCTAATAAGTACCATAATTTTTGGAAGCTTCCTTGTTTCCCTTAGAAGGGTCTTTCTTTCCACTTTTATATTGAGTCTCCACCTTCTATCTTTATGCACCAATTAAGAGAGCATAGATATCATTCTTAGTTTAATGTGCATTGTCCCAAACCTTATTGATTGATTCATAATGTTGATATTGCTTTTTCTTGAAATATTTGTATCTAGTCACCCTTATGAACTTTGAAGGTGTCCTATGCATTTATGTTTTGCTACTCCATGAGGGACAAGCTGAATGCCACTATGCTATGTTTTCTACTCCCTCTGTTTCAAAATATAAGATGTTTTAGGTTTGTGAAGAAAATGAATCTAGACTTGTTTTAGTATGTAGGTTCACTCAACTTTGGAATAAATCTACACACTAAAAGAAGTCTAGATTCATTTTCTTCATAAACCTAAAACGTCTTATATTTTGAAACGGAGGGAGTATATATGAAACAAACAAACGTCTTTCAATGCATTGTTATTCATGAATCTTTGTTGGTATCCTCTCATGCTGCAGCATAGTTGCTTTGTCTTATTGTTATAAGTTCATCTTTCATACTCATGTTTAGAGTACTTTGATCCCAGCTTTCAATGCTTGCAAATGGTTGCATCATGATTGTGATGGTGCATGTCACCTAAAAAATTATTCTTTTTATCACTTACCTACTCGAGGATGAGCAGGAGTTAAGCTTGGGGATGCTTGATACGTCGTAAATGTATCAATAATTTTTGATGCTCCATGCTAGTTTTGTATCAACTTTTCTTTCCTTTGTCTACACTTTGAGGTATCTTTATACTTTTTTGGGACTAACCTATTGACAAGATGCCGCAGTGCCAGTTGCCTGTTTTCTACTATTTTTGGTTTTATAAAAGCTAAAAATGAATATTTTCGGAATTGGACGGGACAAAAGCCAATCTTCCTATTTTTTCTAGGAGAAATACGGAAATCCGAAGTAGAGACGGAGGGGGACACCAGGGTGGGCACACCCTAGGGTGGCACGGGACCACCCTAGCCGCGCCACCACCAGGTGTGGGCCACCCTGGCGGCCGCCGATGTCCCCCTTTCGCCTATAAAAGCCTCCTGAATCAGAAACCCTAAATCATCTGGAAGAAAGAAACAAAAACTTCCGCATCGGCACCGCCACCGAAGTGGAGATTCGGGGGACAGAAGTCTCTGTTCCGGCACCCTGCCGGGACGGGGAATTGCCCCCGGAGCCATCTCCTTTTATCTCCACCACCATCTCCATCGATCTCCATCACCATCTCCATCGTCATTGCTAATTCCCATGATGAGGAGGGAGTAGTTCTTCCTCGAGTCTAAGGGCTCTACCGGTAGCTATGTGTTCATCTCTCTCTCTCTATGCATGATCATATTTTGATCATGAGCTTTGTAATCAAGTAGATCTACTTTGCTAATAAAGTGCTTTAATCAATCTCCGGCTCTCCCCACGTGTGTGAAAGTGAAAGCGTGCACACCGTGTGGCACTTAGGCTAAAGATTACAGAAATACTTGTCATGAGTATATTTTGAGTTGGTTGTCTCTATGAAATTGTCGTGTTTGAAGGAACCATCTAGCGCTCAAGGTGACAGTGTGGGGTTATCTAGATGGGGATTGCGAACTTTGAGGTGTGCTGTTATAGCCCTACCATGGATTAGAGTTATCCAACCGGAGAGTAGTTCAGAGTAGTATCATCAAGAGAAGATATTTATATGAGAGTGTCCACTAGTGAAAGTATGATCTCTAGGCCTTGTTTCTAAGCATTGAAACACCATTTACAACTAGATTTGTTGCATGTTTGCTTGTTGCCATCTTTGTTTCAGATTGCCTTTAGTTTCTTCCTCCCGTCAAGCTGTTTTCTGCCATGTCAACAACACGCCATCAAAGTCTTTTCTAGCACCGTTGTCTTATAATCATCATATCACTTGTATTTCACTATCTCTTCGCCGAACTAGTGCACCTATACACCTGACAAGTGTATTGGGTGTGTTGGGGACACAAGAGACTTCTTGTATCTTGATTGCAGGGTTGCTTGAGAGGGATACCTTTGACCACTTCCTCCCTGAGTTCGATAAACCTTGGGTAATCCACTTAAGGGAAACTTCTGTTTTTCTACAAACCTCTGCACTTGGAGGCCCAACAAATCTCTACAAGAATAGAAGTGTGTAGACATCAAGATCCTTGGGCAATTAGTGTGTCCTGCATAGTAATTTTTTGTTTTCTGCAACAGAACCACTTAAGTGGTATCAGAGCCTGATCTATGCGTAGTATGCTAGTGCGGATAGACGATGTAAAGTGTGGTCATTGATAACCTAGTTGTTACCTTCCCACATGTATTTGTTATATCGCGGTACTATGAAATGTAATGAAATGGCGCAATCGACGCGCAGTCATGAATACGCCGTAGGCGAGTTTTTGGTAGTGGGGATACCTTTGCTTTGTAGGCGTCAAGACCTCACTGAGGTAATTAAGTGGGCGATGTACCCCATGGGTTTTGTCGTCTTTGGGTCGTTCGACCACGAGGGCAGTGCTGACCACTTGGTGCGTGGCAGCAATGTAGATCAGCATGGGCTCTCTCTCCTTTGGCGTTACTAGTACCGGAGATGTAGAGAGTAGGCTCTTGAGGTCTTCGAGTGCCTCATTGCCTTCAGCCGTCCACTCGAATTTGTCGGCCTTGTGGAGAAGTTGGTAGAAGGGGAGAGCCTTTTCACCCATGCGGTTGATGAACCTGCTGAGTGCCGCGATTCACCCAGCTAGCTGTTGGACTCCTTTGATGTTCTTCGGCTTCTCCATGGCTAGTATAGCCTTGATTTTCTTCGGGTTGGCCTTGATGCCTCTTTGGGATATGAAGTACCCGAGTAATTTCCCGGATGGGACACCAAAGGCGCACTTTTTCGGGTTTACTTTGATCCTGTAGCGATCAAGGTTGTCAAATGTCTCACAGAGATCATCAACCAGTGTTCGGCTTTCCTTGGTTTGACTACTATGTCGTCGACATAGTCTTGGATGTTGCGACCAATTTGGTTCTTCAGGGATGCTTGCATGCACCGCTGGTAGGTTGCACCTGTATTCTTTACCCCTAAAGGCATTGTGGTGTAGTAGAACACCCCGAACTATGTGATAAATGTCGTCTTCTCTTGATCTTGGACCTTCAGTCGAATCTGATGGTAGCCCGAATAGGCGTCGAGGAAGGAGAGTCTCTCGCACCCTACCGTGGAGTCGATGATTTGATCGATTCGTGGCAAGGGGAAGTGGTCCTTAGGAAAATGCTTGTTAAGCGCCATGAAGTCCACACACATCCGCAGGATGTCCATGTCCTTCTTAGGGACCAGCACAGGGTTAGCTACACATGTGCTTTCCTTTATCTCCCTTATGAAGTTGGCGTCGAGGAGTCTGCTGACTTCGGCGCCAATTGCTTCAGCTCTGCTCTCGGACAGTCGACGCATCGTCTGCTTGACCGGCCTTGCATCCGAAAACACGTTGAGTGTGTGCTCAGTGAATTCCCTAGGAACTCCTAGCATGTCCGTAGGACACCAAACGATGATTTCCCAGCTCTCATGGAGGAATTCGACGAGCGCGAGTTCCTATGCAGAACTGATACGACGGAAACGTATCTGTAATTTTTGATGCTCCATGCTTGTTTAGTATCTACTTTTCTTTGCTTTTTCTACACTTTGAGGTGCTTTTTACATGTTTTCTGTTACTAACCTATTAACAAGTTGCCACAGTGCCAGTTGCCTGTTTTCTGCTGTTTTTTGTTCCAGAAAAGCTAATAAGGAAATATTCTCGGAATTGGACGGGACAAAAGCCAAAGTCAATAACTTTCTGTGGGTAACAAGAAGTCCAGAGGGGAGCCGAAGAGGCAGGCCAGGGCGCCCAGACCCTCCTAGGCACGGGTGGGCCCTGCCCCGCGCCTAGGCAGGGTGTGGGGCCCTGGCCACCCCCTCGGCCTCCCCCTTCGCCTATAAGAATCCCCCGATGCAGAAACCCTAAGCACCCGATCAATATTCCACAAAACCTTTTGTAGCCGCCGCCACCGTCGTCCCTAGATCGGGGGGATGTGAAGTTCTTCCCGGCCCCTGCCGGAGGGGAGATCATCCTGGAGGCCTTCTCTCCAGTATGATGAGTGAGCAGTTCCACCTTGGACTATGGGTCCATGTAGTAGCTAGATGGTTGTACCTCCTCCTTGGGCTTTCATGTATAGATCTGGTGAGCTCCATTCATGATCAATATCTAATCTATTTGTAATCATGCATGTTGTGTTTGCGGGGATCCGATGGATATTGAGATTATTATGTTGGTTTGATTAATGGTTTTGTCTTTATGATTCTATCATGTCTATGTTGTTTGTGATCTTGCATGTTCTCCGTTGTTAGTAGCTATCTTGGCCAAGTAGTTGCTAGTGACTCCAAGAGGGGGTATTTATGCTCGATAGTGGGTTCATGCCTCTAGTTTCCAAGGGAAGTGACAATAATCTCTTCGGTTGTAGATGTGTTGTTGCTACTAGGGAGAAAACAACGGTCTCTTGTTCATGGAACATGTGGACTGTTTACCTTACACACTTTGCTTAAAGTAGTTGTCGGTTGCTTGCAACTTAATACTGGAGGGGGTTCGGATGATAACCTGAAGGTGGACTTCTAGTCATATATGCAGTTGAATGGAGGTCTATGTATCTTGTTGTATTGCCCAATCGAATCTCATAGGATCTTTCTGACTAGTAATTGCATTGTTATGCCTTGCTCAGTTCCCGTCAATTGCCCTGCTATAATTTAATTACCCTTCATGCCATGTTGTTTATCTAAGGAGAGCACCTCTAGTGAACTATGGACCCTGGTCCAATCTTTACCATTGATACATCTCCCACTGTTACTTGTTAACTTGCTGCAAACCATTACCTTCCACAGCATACGTTTAATCCTTTGTTACAACAAACGGGTGAGCTTGACATTCTCACTGATTCGTTGGGGCAAAGTCTTGAGTTTGTGTTGTGCAGGTCTCCGCGTTGCTTGCAACACCTGTGTGACATTTCCTTCCTCCTTCTGGTTCGATAACCTCAGTCTCTACTGAGGGAAAACTTGCTGATGTGCTGCTTCACACCTTGCTCTTGGGGTTCCCAACAGACTCCACGTCAAGCACCAAGTTCTCTGGTGTCATTAAGGAGTCATCAGGAACTTAGGTTGTTGGTGATTAGAGCTATCTTGGTGGGGTCCGTCAGGTGGACCTGCACCGCCTTGTTGTTGACTGTGGAGTCGAACGACATGTCAGGTGTGTTTTTCCTGGTGATAGGGGCGGTCTATTGTCTGTTGACTCCTTCAGCCTTGCGAGCTCCTCCTGCATGCCGAATGACTAGGAGGTTCTATTTAATTCTCTATCATAGTTATCGAACTTGGTGAAGCTACCTGAAACCATTAGGCCATGACATCTTCAGCAGAAGGTACGCGTAGTGTGGTATTGCCATGAATCTTGCAAATGCCACGTGTCCGAGGACGGCGTGGTACTGTGAGGGCTAGTCCACTACGTCGAACTCGAGCTTCTCCCGCCTGAATTTCTTGGGGGTGCCGAAGATGACATCAAGCCATATTCTGCCTAGGGGATATACTCCTTTCCCTAGGACAATGCCATGGAAGATCATGTCGGATGCCTACAGGATGCATAGCGAGATCCGCATGGCTGCAAGTGTGCTGGCGAACATCAGATTGATGCCGCTGCCTCTGTCCATGCAGACGCGACTCATTTTGAATCCTCCGATCTGCGCCTCGAGCACCAGGGCATAGTGACACGGGCGACGTATATGGCATGGGTGAACCAAACGGTCGAAGGTGATGCACGACTCCGATCCACTGAGGTACTCAGGTATGGCAGGCGGAGTGGTGACGGCCAGGTTGACCTGTTGGGTGATCGTCTTCTAGACCCTGTTGGATGGACATCCTTTTTGTATCATCATAGCCCCCAGCGATCGTGGGTATGGCTCTGCTCCGTTATTATGGGCCGGTGCATCCACAGGCTTTGCGGGTGCTCCGGGTGGCGGACGCGGGGCTCCATGTGCGATGACTCCTAGGGAGGGGGCGAATACCGGATTCACCGCTGCGCGCCATATTTGGGTGTACCCTTCATGGAGCTTCTGAAATCCTTTGTAGTCTTTGAGCATGCGGCTGGCTGCAATTGTGCTTGTCAATGTAGAAGTGGATGGTTAGGAACATGACAGTTTGTCGAGTGCAGATGGCTCATCATCACGGTTGCGGCCCTACCATGTTTGTGCTGGATTTCCGCTGTTGCGGTTTCCATCCTCGCGGTGATCGGCATAGCCAGCCGCGACCATATCGACCTCTTCACGCTCGTTGTAGACACGCGCTCTTCTTTTCTCTCGGCGATCGTGCCTACGGCCGAAGTCGTCCTCATCATCCGAACATGTTCGGTTGACGACATCCTCGCCATCAGCCCAGCGATTGGCGATGTCCATCAGATGATCGATGGTTTTGGGCTTGATGCTCCCTAGATCTTCTTAGAATTTGTGGCGCCTTACGCCACCGTTGAAGGCGTCAATTGCTATTTCCTGCAAGATGTTCTTGGCAAAAAATTTGATGACAGACCAGCGATGTATGTACGAGCGGATAGACTCGCTGGAGCGTTGACAACAGGCGTGTAGCTCCTCGATTGAAGCTGGCCTCTTGCAGGTGCCTTTGAAGTTGAGGATGAAATAGTACACCATCTCTTCCTAGCTGTGCCCATTAGCTGCAGCTGAAGGCATTGCATGGCTGTGTTTTTGCTCCCTCCATGGAGCTTGACCGATGAGATATGATCGTCCAGCCAGATCTTTGGCTCTTGTACGCCATCAAACTTTGGGTTATCCGAAGGGAGCTTGAAGACTTTAGGCATCCGAGTTTGCCATATAGCCCTGCTAAAGCACCTGGCGCCACATAGCTCTGTGTCTTCCTCTTCGAACTCTGTGGAGCATGCACGTTTTGCGCGTGATTTGTCGATATTGCGATGTGTGAGCTCGTCATGGGCTTTGTAGTCGAGGCTCTTTCGCCGCGGGCTGCGGTGACGCCGTGATAGGTCGTGCTCGTCCTCGTCGGGTGAGGGTGTGTGACTTCTGGTGAATTTTACCATATCCTTTTTCTTTGGCTTCGGGGTTGCTTCTCCGTGTAACGTGGATTCGACAAGCCCGAGACCTGTAATCATAGATTTATGGATTGCGTACCAGGGATCCCCCGCCGGTGGCGGGTTTGCTGCCAGATAGGTGGTGGTCGCCATGGCCGCGGCCCGCGGCGTCTTGGGCATGATGTTGCCATGCGAGGCCATCGACATGAAGGACAGGTCAAGTTCCTTGGTGGCCTCACGTCGTGCACCAGGGTTCATGTGCTCCATACGGGAGCGGTGCTTGTGGCCGTCATTTCTTTTCGAAGAGGATCCTCCAACGGAGGAGAGCGTGGACCATAGCATGCTTGACTCGTCAGCTGCTCGACTTGTCGATTGTGCTCCTTTATGAGGAGCCAGTGATAGCCCATCTTCATGTTGCGAGAAGCGTCGAGTGGTAGAGGATTGGTACCTCGCACAGCTTACTGGACTCTTTCCCACTGAGAGTCGTTGAGATGGATCTCTTGTCGATTGTGATTGCCGCTGTTGGCAGCTTCATGTGCCCCATTCTCGTTGGGATGGGCCGGGGGTGGGTCGTTGCCTCCATTTGTGGCATTAGGAGCCTGCGGGTTGGGAGGGGGAGCCGTAGGTTCGGTTCCATTGTCAATGTTGCAATCGATGATGACCTTGCACATGTAGAAATGGGGGAGATCGTTGCTCCCACAACTCTCAGACCCAGAACCATAGGTTCCTTCCTCCGTAGGAGGGTCACAGAGGTTGGAGTTGCAGTTGTTGTTGTCATCCGAATCGCTTGTTAGCGATGGTGCACACAAGACACCGATCGACGGCACCCACGGAGCAGTTATGATTCTCAGAGGTACCACCCTCTCTAGGAGGCGGATGGTGCCGATATTGCCTACCTGGAAGCATAGGCCTCCAAGCATCATGTTGACTCCGTCTCCTACAGAATCGAAGTCGCCGCGGGTTGCAGGTGAGTGGACGGTGAAGTCGATGGTGCCGAAGAGGAGGTGGTTCTCCGCGGCGGAGGAGTCGAAGATCGCGGTGGATGGGGTCATCAAGATTGCACGATCAGCATCCCCAGTTCCCACGGTCGGCACCAATTGACGAGGGTTTGACTCATGAATGCCCATTGTTATGGACTTGGGTTTTGGAGGAGGGGAAGCTAGAGATCGCGAAACGGCTAATAGACTCGCAACACAGGGACATGAGGTTTACCTAGGTTCAGGCCCACGGAGGGAAAACCCACTCCTACTTGTCTGTTCTTGATTGTTGGCGATGCCGATGATTACAAGGGTGCACAGATGCAATCTGGCGTGAGGTGTGTTCTAGGGTATGAGGTGAAAGAGCCTCCTCGTTGTGCCCTCCTGGCCTTTACATGGAGAGGCCAGGTCTCGAGGTAGGTCGAGTCGGTTACACATTAGGGTTAGCCCCTTTGAATTTCTATTTACATTAGTCGTGTCCTCCAAGAAGTCATGTTCTCTCTGGGCTTGGGACATCCGAAGTCTCCTTGGGCTTCATGATTGTAGCAGGTCCTTACTGCGGGCCTTCGTTGGGTTGGACCAGGTAGGGCATATCCATGTCAGTAATATTATGCGAGACTGGTTCCACGCTCGACATACGGCTTGTACCGTACAAGTGGCTAGAGGGTGTCTGCCTCTCTCACAGTAGTTGATATAACATCTACAACAGAAGGCCCCTAAAGGGGTGTAGTATAAACAACTATTGTATCCATATTGTCGTTGGAAGTTCATAGGTAGAAACATTCTATTGCGAAAGCCTAAACAACCACCTAAAATCTGCAATAGATAAAGTAGAGGTCTCTAACTTCATGTTGTAGGGAAGGCTCTGTGATGTGATATGGTTACAGTCGTGAATGAGGTAAGGTAGTTTACTTTTCCTATTACTAAGTAGTATAGTAATAGTCATCTTGAAGATGAACGACAAGACCGGTGGCGTCATGGACTTGGCGTAAACCTAGTGACCTGATGGAGATCGTGCCGGAGCACCTGATGGAGATCATGGAGTGTCAAGACAACCATGTCACTTCACATTTAGATTAGATATGATTTAGTCTTTGTGTGCATCATGTTTTAGTGCTAGTATTAGATATACAACAGTATCATTTAAATATGAAGATCTCTAATTAATACCAATGTTGTGTTCTCCCTTAGTGTGCACCACCAAGAAAGTTCTCCGTTATGAGGCATGCCACGATGATTGGGTGTCAGACATATTTCTGTTCACATACGGTGGGTGCAAGCCATGTATGCACAGCTAATACACTATGGTTGATTTGGAGAGCCTGGCATGTACAAGCATGGCCTTGGAACATGATGATCAAAATATCAAGCACGAGTCACATGGAAAATGTGATCGACGGATATATTCCACCCTGGTAGCCGCATCAAAGGCCGTGACGATTGGGGATGATGTGGTGTAAAGGGGTTGTGTAGTCACTGAACTATCTTTAGGAATGATAGTTTAAGTGGGAGCTAGTTTGATAATATGATTACAAATTTAAACTCCAATTATGAACTTAGTCTAAGTCCTTTTGCAAATGTCTTGTAGATTATGGCCATCGACTGGTACCAATGCCTCAGAAGGATCCTCATAGAAAACCATCTTCTCTATGTCCTTTGTGAACCCCTGGAAGATTTCCCCAATGACTCCGATGGAAATGAAGATGCGACTCTTCGCGACCACCGCGACACATTTATGGTTGTCAAGTACACCATTGTCCATGCCATGGAACCTGGCTTGAGAATACCCTTCCATGAAATTGACACATATGATATGGTCGATGGATTGAAGAGCATGTTTCCAGCTGAGGTTAACCACACACGATATAAGTACATGAAGGAGTTTGTCTCCATCAAGATGGAAGAAAACTCAAGCTTGGAAAGCCATCTGGACACCATGGAAGAGCTCCATGAACATCTTAAGGATGCCATGGGTATCCGGCTGACTGAAGACTTTGCAATATTTGGGGTGTTGCGTTCATTTCACCCTAGTTGCAAAGACATCGTCACCTACTATGTCGCGACAGGGATAACGTATACCTTTAGCGACTTCATAGTCAAGCTAAAGACTACCAAGGTCGAACCCAAGGTGGGGATTGATGTCAACGGAGAATGGATATGTTGAAATATAAGTAATAAATGTTTTTATGAAACTCTTATGCAGTTTAAAGTATTGGATACTTATCCATGGTTTTATTTGAAAATAGGACCCTTTGCATGAGAGTTGCTAATGGAACGAGGCACTGATGGCGTGATAACGACAAGCAATCTAGTTGAAGGCCGATGACACTCCTACCATCAAAGTTTATCATTATGATTAGAAGATTTGAATAAAAGCTTTATAATCGAGTTGGTGAAACGTATCACTGTGTCTTGCTTGTAATGAGACGGTTATTCATATTAATAAGATACAGTTAGTTGTTATTTTTCTATGAATAATTTCTTTTAGGATTCACATTGTAATTAGAAACAAGTTATTCTAGTCCGTAATCTATATGATAATAAAGCATTTATGAAATATGAAAAATTCCAAAAAGATATCCAAACATGAATCTGAAACTATTTGAATCGTTCAAAGATTTTCAGAATAAAGGTTGATATAAAATTAACAAGAATATCAAAGTCTTTGCAATTTGATCCAAGTGACATTGAATTCAAGTTAATAGCAAATTGACATATAAGGACTTGTGAAAAAAGTTTCACAAATTATGGTGACTGGACTAATCAAATAGTATTGATATGTCTAATACATCATAATCATAGTGTATAAGATACATATGGTCTAAAATAAATTCCAATGGAATTAAAGTTAGATATTAAGGTTAAATATTGAAATAGTAAACACTCAATAAAGCATAAGGAGCATCTAAAGATTCGTGGAAATAGGAGCATATGAGATATGACAAGCTTGAGTTTCTAGAGATTTTGATAGTTTGAGATTGTTGTGAATAGTAAGTCTTTCTGGTGCGTTCTTAGTAATAATATGAATACAAAATTCCAAACGAATACCCGAAGAAGACAAAAAATTGTATTATCTTAGCGTGGTACTTCTTTGAGAAAGTGTCTTCTTGTAGAAGTGTTAATGCAAGGGTATAAGTGCAAGCAAAGGTTTGACCTAACCTCTGAACTATTAAGTATGTAGAACGGAACATGTTCCGAGAGATGAACTTTACGAGAAGAGGGAAACTAGGATGATATGATCATAAATGTTTCAGCTAATACTTTATAAAGGTAGGATTCAATATTTTGTTCTGCCACTTGCAGAATATTCATTCTTTATTTACTTGACTATTATTGAAATAAGACATACCTACGAACTACAAAGAAAGCTTGATGGATCTAAGTACAAGAAATGACTTAGAGTCATGAAATCCCAAATTAAGTTACATTTGAGATTATGAAGTAAAAGTTACTTGATCCCATTAAGTAATGGAATTTACTTAATCCTTACCATTAAACTACAAAGTTGAATGGATGGAAATGAAACTTAAATTTTTTTCACAAAAGGATGTTTTAGACAAATGCTTAATGTCAATTGGATTTAATCAGCACATAAGTCCAATTTGGAATTGGCAAAGGCCTATTAAAAAATGCAAAGTCTTCAAGAGTTTTAATAAAAGGTTGTAACTAAGTACAACATGCAGACTTTGGCCAATCAGGAAATGTTGAAGTCTTATAGCAAAAAATTCTTGATTTGATGTAAGATCAAAAGAATTTTGGATTTGCCAATATTACAAAAAAAATCTGTGAATTGAGTGGGAGATAAGAAGTTTTCCAAAGAGAATATGTGGACGACATATTTGAGTGGGAGACGAGTCACATATGATAATATCAAATATTGATGAAACATTTGAGTGGGAGCATAACAATGTTCTTGAATATGAAGTTGACATATTGGTGAACAATGTATTGGGTAATAGAAATGATTAGATCATTAGATAAAATTATACATAATGTGACTGATACGTCCAAAACGTATCTACTTTCTCGAACACTTTGCTATTGTTTCTTCTCTAAACTTGTGTGATTTAGATACAACTAACATGGACTGACGCTGTTTTCAGCAGAATTACCTTGGTGTCTTGTTTTTGTGCATAAAATGAACTATCGGGAAAAATCCCGGAAAATATGCCAAAAACTATTTCTCACCAGAAGATCCACGGAGCCAGAAGGGGAGACAGAGGGGAGGCCTGGGGGGCCCAGACCCACCCCAGGCGTGGGCCCACTGACCTCGCGCCTGGGGGAGGTCTGGCCACCCCAGGAAGCTCCTCGGCCTCCCTCCGCGCCTATAAGTTGCCTTCTGACCTAAAAACTCAGGGGGGGTCGATAGTTTTCCAGAAAGAGTTCCACTCCACCGCCGCCACCAGAAACCAAGATTCGGATCCAGAAACTTCGTTCTGGCACCCTGACAGGACGGGGAATTTGGAGAGGATCATCGCCATCGTCATCACCAACGCATCTCCATCAACCACCGATGTTTCCCTCATCCATGAGTGAGTAATCCCCCGCTGTAGGCTTGGGGATCGTAGGGATTGGATGAGTTCTATCATGTAATCGAATAAGATCTGTTAGGGGCATAGTGCCTAGTATCTCTATTAGTGCTATTTGACTTTGTTGCAACTTGTTGTGCTTAATGCTTGTCACTAGGGCCCGAGTGCCATGATCTCAGATCTGAACTTATTATTGAATCATTATGATAGTATTGTTTATGATATTATCTGCAAGTTGTGTACACATATCATTGTCCGGATCCAAAGGCCCCAAAGTGACAATAATTGGGACAACCGGAGGGGATGGCTGTGGTGTGAGGATCACATGTGTTCACGGAGTGTTAATGCTTTGCTCCGGTGCTCCATTTAAAGGAGCACCTTAATTTCTAATAGTTCCCTAGAGGCCCCGCTGCCACGGGCTGGCTGGACAGAAGATGTTGTGCAAGTTCTCATTGCGAGCACACAAACGTCCAAAACGTATCTACTTTCTCGAACACTTTGCTATTGTTTTCCTCTATACCTGTGTGATTTGGATAACACGGACTAACGCTGTTTTTAGCAGAGTTACCTTGGTGTCTTGTTTTTGTGCAGAAAATGAACTATCAGGAAAAATCCCGGAAAATATGCCAAAACTTATATTTCACCAGAAGATCCACGGAGCCAGAAGGGGAGACAGAGGGAGGCCTGGGGGGCCTAGACCCACCCCAGGCACGGGCCCACTGACCGGCTGTGGTGTGAGGATCACATGTGCTCACGGAGTGTTAATGCTTTGCTCTGGTGCTTTATTAAAAGGAGCACCTTAATTGCCAGTAGTTCCCTAGAGGCCTCGCTGCCACGGGTTGGCTGGACAAAAGATGTTGTGCAAGTTCTCATTGCGAGCACGTATGACTGTATTTGGAGCGCATGCCTAGGATTTTTTAGTACTTGGATGCTTATTATTATTTATCTGCAATGCCCTAGTTCTTGAAGTTACATGTTTAGACTCATCCACGCAACGCCCGTCCATCCCTCTCTATGCCTATCGCACTTGAATCCTACTGTTACCGTTACTATTACTATTTCTCCTATTTCACTGTTGTTGCTGCTGCTGTTGCTTTGCTGTTACTACTACAAAATGTTGCTACTGATAAACTTATGTGAGCAAGAACTATTTCCAGGTGCAGCTGAACTGACAACTCAGTTGTTAAGGCTTGCAAGTATTCTTTGTCTCCCCGTGTGTCGAATCAATAAATTGGGTAATACTACCCGCGAAGACTGTTTCAATCCCCTATACTTGTGGGTCATCAAGACTATTTTTTGGCGCTGTTGCCGGGGAGCATAGCTTTATTTGTAAGTTCACTTGGATCTATTATTGTTCACTGCTACTCCTTTCATCATGGGGAAGTCTCGTGATGGAAAGTTCCCTATTTTACCATCCACTACAAGAAGAGGTACAGTCCTAAACACCTCTATTGCTCTTGATTCACCGTCTGTTATAAGTAAGCTTGTCACACCACCACCACATGCTCATGCTACACACACTCTTACTACTGCTGAATCTGAAACTACTTTTGATACTCATGATGTTACTTCTACTGTGCTTTATGCGAGTGGTTCATTAGGTCCTTTTCTATATGCTACTATGGCTAGTCTAGGAAATACCGAAACTCCTAGTGAAGACACTGTTACACCTGTTAGCTCACCTGAGTCTAGTGAGAGTTTTGATAATAGTGATGGTTACATTGAGATCACTTATGAATTTGTTGAAGAGTGTTGAAACACACATGGTGCTAGTGCTATGAAGTGTCTCCTTGCTAGACATACTATTATACCCAAGAAGTCCTATGATCCTAAGTTTGCCACCTCTCCCATAGATATTAAAGAGAAAGATTATGATTTCTCTCTTGATTTAGCTTATTTAGATATTGTTGAGAAAGAACCTTTTTGTGGTACTGAAAATGAGAGTGTTGTGGCTCATATGAATGAGCTTTCTACTATGAGTGCTTTGTTCTCTGATGATTTTAAAATGCGCAAGTACTTTGTTGCTAAGATCTTCCCTTTTTCACTAATAGGAGAAGCTAGGGCTTGGTTTAATAGATTACCTCCTAGTTCCATTGATAGCCATGATTGCTTCTTTCTTCCATAAATATTTTCCTCCCAGTGCTAGACATGCTGCTTTGCAAAGACTTTTTGATTTTAAACAGGAAGAAGAAGAGAAATTGCCTGAGTCATGGAAAGGATTCTGTTCCTTGATTCATGCATATCCTGGATGTCCATTACCTAATAATGAGTTGCTCGATATTTATTATAATGGACTAACTGATGATTCTAGGACCTACCTAGATAGCTTTGCTGATTGTGTTTTCAGGAAAAAGGACTCCTACAGATGTTAAAGAATTAATGAACAAGATAAGCAAGAATTATGATGATTAGACTTCAACTGAGCTGAATACACCTGAGCCTATTACTCCTGAACCAGTTCCAACACCAACAACAAAGAATAGGGGAGTTATTGCATTAAATGACGAAGTGATGAAGGAAGCTAAAAAGTGTCTAAAGGAGAAAGGTATTAGATCTGAAGATGTGAAGAATCTACCTCCTATAGAAGAATTATGTAAGCCAATTCCCCACTCATCTACTATTGAGGTACACTCTCTCCAATTTAATGAAGGTGATATTCCTTATTGTAAGCCACCTGATCAATGCTTAGAGGAACTTGACACATTTATTGTTAAACAAGGTAATTTTAATAAACAAGTTCAGAATCATTTATTGAAAAACTCTAGAGCTATACATGAGTTGAAATATATTGTGGAAAGAACTTCTAATGATATTAAAATGCTTTGTAAACACTTTCAAATGGTTCAAAGCCAACTTGATCAACTTGCTAAAGTGCAAAAGGATATGCTAGTTAATTCTTCAGGAAATAAACATGCTTATGGAATTAGAACTACGAGTGGTGCAGCAACTCAAGATCCTTTATATCCTGAAGGACACCCTAAAAGAATAGAGTAGGATTACCAACAAGTAGAAGATAGTGGTAGTTCTCGTAAGAGGAAGAAAAAGAAACATAAGAAAGTTGAGGAACCACTTGAACCTTCTATAGATCCTAATGTATATCTGTCTCTGATGATGAAACTGAGAGTGGTAATATTGATGAGTCTCCTGATAAGGAGGAAGTTGAGGAAGAACCTGAGAAACACACTAAGAACACTAGGTACACAAAGGAAGATTTTATTGCTAATAAACATGGTAAAGAGAGAGAACCTTGGGTGCAGAAACCTATGCCTTTTCCTTGTAAGAAACACAAGTCAAAGGAGGAAGAACACTACAACAAGTTTTGTGAGTGGATGAAACCTTTATTTTTGCAAATTCCTTTGACTGATGCTATTAAGTTGCCTCCTTATTCAAAGTATATGAAGGATATTGTCTCTAATAAAAGGAAGATTCCTAATGAGGAGATTTCTACTTTTCTTGCTAATTACTCCTTCAATGGTAAGGTTCCAAAGAAACTTGGTGATCCAGGTATACCAACGATTCCTTGCTCCATTAAGAATAATTATGTTAGAACTACTTTATGTGATTTGGGAGCTGGAGTTAGTGTTATGCCTTTTTCTCTCTATAAGAGACTCCAGCTAGAAAAGTTGATACCAACTGATATATCTTTGCAAACAGCTGATAAGTCAACTACTATCCCTGTTGGTATATGTGAGGATGTTCCTATTCAAGTTGCTCATAATTGCATGGTCTTAACTGATTTTGTTGTGCTTGAAATGCCTGAAGATGATAATATGTCTATTATTCTTGGGAGAACTTTTCTTGATAATGCAGGTGCTGTCATCAATTGCAATCAAGGAAAAGTAACATTAAATATTAATGATAAAGAGCACACTGTCTATTTCCCCAAGAAGGTTGTAAAAAGCTATTACCTGAATTCCATTGAAAATATTGAGAGCATCAAAGTTGGAGAAATATATTGTTCTGTTCCACAAGAAAATTTGAAACTATTATGATTGGGATCATTGCTATCAAGTATGAGGTCACATAATCACCTTCTGGAATGCAAAGTTTTGATTCATATAAGATTGTTTTGGTAACAATACTTGATCAACCTTGTTAACAAAAGGATTTTAATGAACAAAATAATGTTTTCACAGTGGTTATACTTGCTCACTTTTATTTTTCTCCTTTCCAATCTTTGCTCTTCATCGTGCCTAACTTAAAGGCGTTAAAGAAAAGTACTTGTTGGGAGATAACCCAAGAGTTTCCTTGAGTCTTGGAAGTTATTACTTCAGTAATGAACTCTTCTTATCCTTTTTGTTTGCTTTTTGTCCCAAGAATGACCTCTAATGAGAGGGAGGTAAGATTTGGGGAGTTGCTGTCCCAAAACAGATTTATTTCCTCCACCAAAAAAATTCGTGAGGATACTATGTAACTCGGATTGAGTTCAAAATTTACGATTAAATCCCCCAGTATGTTGGCTAACGTTCGTTAGTTTAACACATTTTGATTTGAGCAACAGAAGATGTTCTAAAAAATCGGTTTCTACCTGCTGGTCTGTTTTTACAAATTTCTGCCATTATTTGCATTTGCTTCTTATCGATTCCTTTTTGAGTTCTCTTCAGGTAAATTGAGCTTTTTGAAGGAGTTACTACAGTATCTTGTGTTTTTAGTGAAAAGTCTTGCTGTTCCAAAGCTTTGCCAGAGGTCTAATATCTTTTGAATAAATTAATGTTGCTAATGAAGATTGTGTGAAGTTTTGTATGAAAGAAAAATTTCAGGTGTAGAGAAAGGATGATGTAATGAGATGAAGAATGGAAATAAGCTCAAGCTTGGGGGAAGCCACTCCATGTCACCCCAAGAATTACTCAAGAGGTACAAGCGTCAAAGCTTGGGGGTGCCCAAGGCATCCCCTTCTTTATCAATAAAAATCTCAGGTCTTTCTAGACACTTCGTTTTTATTGTTTCATGCACAGTTGTGTTGTTCTTGGAGCGTCTTAGTTTTTTTTTGGTTTTCTTTTGCTTCGTTTGGTTTTGCGTTGGTTGCCTTCTAAAAAAATCGAAAACACCAAAAATATTTGTTGTTCTTCTTTGGTTTTGTGAGTTCTTCGAAGGGTTCAGCCGTCCTCAGTGGATATTGGTTTTCATGTTAATTATTAGAGTTACACATGTGAAGGGAAATAATGAAGATTAATACAACTCGAGGTATGGTAAGAGGCTGGTAACGGACACTATTTGTTTCATTTTTGTACATATACTCATCATTGTGAGCATGCTTAGCCTGTTTGTGTAAGGTGTATGTCATTATGGATGCTTAGTAGTTCTTGCTTGTCTACGATTAGCTCCAGCTTGCTAATAGTTTGTAGCATGTCATATGAATGTTTGATTGCATTGTTTTATTCATACTTTGGTGTGATATTGTGGTATCATCCTCTGACTATTCATGTGAATCGACTTGGCACATGCTCACCCATGCATATGACTAATCAATAGTCAGTAAGCCTCGACGATTTATTTTGCCTCAGAGTTCTTGTATCACTTTCATGCCATAGTTAGTCCTGTTTTGTTACAAGCATGATTATGACAGCTATTGCTCTCTCGTTTGTTGCTCCCTCTCTATTGCTAGCCTTCACTTGCACTGAGTATGTGCTCTACCTATGCTTCCAACTCCCCAAAACCAATATTGCCAGTTGTGTCCACCATACCTACCTATTAGCATCATTTGCTACTTCAGTGCATATTCCATATGCCGTGTTTTCTTTCAAAATAAAATGTTTGTCTGTTTTGAGGAAGTTAGTTAGTAAAGCTCTCATGAACTTTATGGCACACTTTATTCCTTGCGCTTAATAATTCTGAACCATTGTGACTACTCCATGAAAGTTATTGAAAGAACATTCTATAATCCCTAGTGTTTTGTGTGTTAGATAACAATATTAAGGATTATTTAATGTGTGTTGAAGTGTTGAAGCTCTCTCTAGGGATCAAAGGAAAAGGATTCTACCTTTGGGGGCGGATAATCTGCCCCCACCAGGTGTGGATTATCCGCCCCTCCCCTTTCCCAAATAGGCGCAAGCCCCAGAAGGGGGGCGGAGTTTTGGCCGGATTGTCCGGCCCCGCCGGATAATCCGCCCCTCAGGGGGGCCAGATAGCCTGCCCATCTTGCTCACGACCAAGGCGCAAGCCCTAGAGAGGGGGCGGAGTTTCGGCCGGACTTTCCGGCTAGGCCGGATAATCCGCCCTCCCATTGTCTTCATCAAGTTTTGCGGCGCCAGCCCCAGAGAGGGGGTGGATTTTCTCCCCGGAAGATCCGCCCTGGGGGCGGAGTTTTCCCTGGGGCGGATAATCCACCCCCAAAGTTGTTTAATGGCCAGATCTGGGCAGGGGGTATTTAAGACAGCCTTCCCCCTCCTGCCAGACCTCTTGGTTCATTCGAAAAAGTCAAGATCTGATCTGCAACCTTCATCCAACAGAGCTCCACCTAGATCCACCCAAAGGCCCCGTCCATTGGGGAATCAAAGGAGGAGAACTCGATCTTCATCATCAACAATCAAGCGCTTCATCTCCTCTCCATTCATTTGGAGAATCACCGATCTAGTATTTCTTCCAAATATCTAGATCCTTGTTTTGTTTATATTGATAAACCTTGGTCTTGTGACAGCTTGTTGTCATCTCGGGAGCCCCCAATTCAGTTGTGGGTGTGTGCCCCGGTAGCATTGTAAAAGGCACCGGTTCCCGCCTCGAAGGTTTCCAATAGTGGAGAAGGTGGATCAGGCCTCTCGTGGCGAGATCCATTGGTGAATAGTGTGAGGCCTACTGTGGCATGGTGGTCTTAGAACTGTCCACCCCTCCAACGCAGATATACTTCCCTTAACAAGGATTGAACTACGGTAAAACAAATCCTTGTGTCTCCACGTGCTCCACTACGGTTCCCTCGCTCCTCTCTTTACGTGCTTAGTAGCTAGGGTTGCATATAGGGAAATTCTCGTAGTTACATATCTAGAGAATTTACTTTGTGTCAAGCCTAAAATTGAATAAGTACTAAAAATTGGGTAGCACCTATTCACCCCCCCTCTAGGTGCCCATACGATCCATTTCAATTGGTATCAGAGCCCCGGCTCTTATTTCGGGCTTAACCGCCTAAGAGAAGTATGGGTTCCAAGGTAGATGGGAGTGATGCTCCGGAGGTAGTCACCATGAACGATCTTAAGACGTTGGAAACAACCTTGGTGAGTTCAATGGAGTCTAAGATGGAAGAGATGCGTCAATTGATAATGCGTCTCTCCACATCCGCAGCATCACCTCCATCTAACTCTGAGGCTACCACTCCGCAATCCAAGGAAACGGGTAAAACCGTTTCCAAAGATAACGAAGTGGTTGGTGATGACACAAGAAAGAGCTCCTCCTCGAAAAGGGATAGTGGTAAGGATGGATACAATGAGGTTTCTCATGTGTATTCTCCTGATCCACCTATCCCCCACCCACATATACATAATAGGGGTGATCCACCCAAACTTTCAGCATCTACTTTTACTCAATGGCAATTTTTGATGAAGTCTGATGTGTGCAGTTTCTCTGTTGAGTTGTGGAAAATCATCGAGAATGGTCTTCATGTTACAAATCCCAACAATCTCATAAGAAGAGAGGTTGTCGATAGCCAACTCAACGCTACTGCTCTACACATGATACAACTTGGTGTGGGTGACAAAGACATGCCACACATTCAGCATCTTAGTACAGCTAAGGAAGCTTGGGATGCTCTCACCGAGCTCTTCATCGGAAATGAAAGTATGAAAAGGAATAGATATGATGCTTTGAGCAACGAAGCTGAAGGATTCTATATGTTGGATGGAGAATACCACGAGCACATATATAGGAGGTTCAAGGCAATAGCCACAACTTTCAGAAACCATGGTGCCGCTCATGTTGATGATGCATGGATAAAGCGCAAGTATGTCAGTGCTCTTATGCCATTTGAGCCCACAGATTTGAAAAGTCTCCAAGGTAGGCATAACTACCACCTCATGACATCTAATGAGGTAATGCAAGAAATGGCCGCTTTCAAAGTGGCTGCCAAGAATGCCGAAGATGCTCGTGCACGAGCTATGGGGATGCAAAAGGGGGTCAACATGGCCTTGAAGACGAGTGTGATTGATCATGATGAATATTCCATAGAAGGTATGGACTGTCCTAAGGATATAAAAAGGATCCACGGAAAATACTTGGCTCTTTATGCTAGAAACTTTTGGAAAGACCCGACCAAGGCTAAAGCTGAACTAGAACGCAAGAGTGGAGCCTATGGAAGAAAGGACAATGGTCCCAAGCTGAGAACATGTTTCAACTGTCGTGACCGGCTGCACTTTGTAGCTGAGTGTCCATATCAAAGTAGGGAAGATAATGGAGGAAGACTTATTTTCAAGGACAAGTCAAAGGCTCCACGCAAGAAACAGTTTGTAAAGAAGAATGCTCCCTTCAAGAAGCAACCAAAGATTGTTCTAGTGGCGCAAGAAGAATATTATTCGGGAAGTGAAGATGAGGACGAGGACGATAGCTCTCAAGAGGTAGCTGCTATAGCCATCACATCTACATCAACATCTCTCTTCGACTCTCCGAACAAAAACATCATCAACAAGAATGCTACTTGTATCATGGCAAGAAGCTCCGAGGTAACTACTCCTAACTCTTCTTTTCCTAAGGCTATGATTAACATGGATGATCCTACGAGTCTTAGGGCCTGTTTGTTTGGGCTGTGGCTGGCTGGCTGTGGCTGGCTGTGTAGCTGTGCAGGGAAAGCTGCTGTCCACGAAAAGCTACTTCTCTGAGTTTGACTGTTTGACAACTTGGCTGGTTGTCTAGCTGTATGCTAAGGAATTGTCTGTAATGTCCCTGTAATTAATATAACACGTAAACTTTACTATTGAAGTGCATAAACAAATATGTTATTATTACATACCATATGTCACATATTGGTTTGTCCAAAATACATACCCAACCATTAAACAAATAAAGATAGTCGCATAATAAACATAGAAACATCCACACCGAACAAACTGATCATCTTCTTCTAGCATTGTATAATGCAGTAGCGATGCGATCACGCATTGAGTTCATGTCTATTGTGTGTAGTCCACTCGGAGCAGTATCACCGGAAGATGTTACTGATTGCCTTTGGACCTTAGGAATGTAGTCCTCATCTGCATCACACCGATCAAACTGCTTGTCGCGTAAGTTGGAGTCTCTAATGAAATTGTGAAGCGCTATGCAAGCCAGAATAATTCTTTTCTGAGTAACCAGACTGTCAGAAGGAATATACTTCAATATGCGCCACTTGTTTCTCAATATACCGAAGACACGCTCGATAGCATTCCGGAGCGATGAGTGCAGATAGTTGAAAATCTCTTCCCTATTTGTTGGTCTCCCTTCTCGACAAAAATCTTGTATATGGTATGTGTTCTGCTTGTAAGGAGCTAAGAACCCTTTTCTATTTGGATAACTAGAATCAACAAGGTAATATGTATCTGCACATGAACGAAAAAAAATCAAACATCAATGACAATGCATTTGTAACTATGTGTGTACCATGTAGACAAAGATATAGAAAATTACCACCAGGAGGGGTCGGAAACTGTATTGGATACTTCTCAATGGCGCGTTGTAGGATGCATGTATCATGCGCCAAACCAGGCCATCCAGCAACAACAAAGGTGAATCTCAAATTGAAGTCACATATCGCCAGAATATTCTGTGATGTGTAACCATGCCTTCCTGTATGGTTAACCGTCTCTTCTGCAGGTACTTCAACTGGAATGTGTGACCCATCTATGGACCAATGGCATCTTTGAAATGAGGCCAAAAGTGTGCATCTTGAAGTCTTGGATGCACATCCTTGAAATTTCGATCCACTGGCTTTATGTTATCCTTACCCAACTTGTTCAAGCAATTCAAAACCATGTGAAACTTCCTATGAATTGTTTCGGTTGAACGACTAAAATGGTTCTCAACTTGGCTAAATGACTGTGGTCCTCCAACCATCCATAGAAACATAGCTAGGCATTCAACAGATGACATGTCTCTAGTTGACACCAACCCATATCTAGAAACTAGAAGGTTATGCAATTCATGAAACACATCTGGGTACATTCTAAACATTTTGTAGCATCTTTTTCTATTTCCAAGTTGTTCATTCACCCATTCAAGCCCAGTTTGCTCCGGAATCCTCCTAGGTTCTTTATTCAAGTACTTCTGGCTATAGAGATTACCATAGTATCCCAAGACGGCAAGATCATGAGCCACTCCGAGCAACTGTCGTGTCCTTTCTAGTTCGTACTCACGATCATCGTCACCATCATCCATCTGCAAAGAGAAAATTATAACATGTCAAAATGCTTCACACATCAATTTACTAGACACACATCAATCAACAAATGCTTAACACAACAATTTACTAGACACGCATCAATCAACAAATGCTTCACACAATAATTTACTAGACGCGCATCAATCAACAAATATTATCACCACAATAATTTACTAGACATGCATCAATCAACAAATATTATCACCACAACATATCCATAGTGGTACAGGAATCGAATAATAAGTAGTAGTTTTACAATCATCACAAATAGTCCCGAGCAAATAAAAAGGAAAGGAATAATTCATGGTACACACAAGTTCTGCAATGATAATAAATAAATGGTGCACACACTACTTGTTCATCCCATCGTGTGTCCTCTGGAGCCAGTCGAGCCTGCCCTCAGTTGTTGCAAATGCTGCAAACACCTCTCTTTGATCCTTGTTCATAGCAAGCTTGCCCGCAGTGTACATGATATCAGTTCCTTCAAGCACTCCACAATCTCGAACCATCCCTAAAAATTCCTTCATAGTTGGGACCTCATCACCTTTGCTGCAAGAACTGCCCTCGGTGTGCCTTGAAACAATTGTGTTCAATGCATTGTTGTAAGCCGAGAAAAAATCCTTCTCTACATGCTTGCGCTTCCCTGTTTTCTTTGTGCTAGCTTGTCCACAGGTATCATCATCAAGCATTATTGGAGCTTCATTGCCAGTTTCTTCTTCCTCACCTGCATTGGCAGCTGATTCTCCAGTGACATGAGCTTTCCTAAACATAACATCCTATTGTTCCAAGTTGGCAGGTGGACCATTCCTAAACTTTGAATGGTCAGGACGAATCTGAAAATAAAAACATTACGAAGATATCAGTCCAATGATCATAATAACAATACAAAAGAAAATGCAAGTAAAGACATGATAACTTACAGCCAGGTGATTCTTCCACCAATCATCATCTGCATCCATAGTTTTTGCTATAGGATCCCAACCAAGCCCGGTCGAATTTTGCAATTCCATCCACCCCGTGTAATCCTTCTTCATAGAATCCCATTTGTTCTTGAATTGCTTCTGCGTTCTTCTATCCCCTGTTTTCTCAGCAAATTTGTCCCCAAGATTCTTGTAACCCTTCCTACTCAAGCACCCCCTCCCTATTGTTGCCGTTCACTTCCTCCATACAAATGTCGCAGAAAACTCTAGTGTAGTATGGATTCCAAACCGCCTTCGACATTGCAAATGAATCTCAAGCTATAACAGAAAAATTTACGAAAGATAGCTTTTTATTTCCACCAAACAACATAGCAATACAAGCAATACCATAGCAAGCCACATAATTTCTAGAACATCAACACATCAAGCCTGACCATAGCAGTATCATGTGAACATCAACACATCAACACATGAACACACCAACACATCAACACATCAAAATACAAGTAGTACCATAGCAAGCCTGAACCAAAATACAAGCAGTACCAAAATATAAACTGGGAATGTCTCGTCACATATAAAATTGTGAAACATATCTCATCTACGAGGTTCATGGTCTAATCATATATATTTTCTCCGATCAAAGGAAATAATAAAATTAATACACTAATAGAATGGTTGGATGAAGCCGTGTTTTCTATTATTTTCCTTTTCTGATAGCTATAAGTTGGTGTTCTCTTTCTTGCTCTAGGCATGCATATGCCTTGGTGCAACAATTAGGTTTCTAAAACAAACATGTTTATGGAGCTTTGCAAGCATGCCTTTTTGTAATGTTCCAAGAAACCATGTCGGCTCTCATCTCATAATCTGATCTCGTCTTCTCTCTTCTCTGTTCCGCAGGCGGCGCTTGCGGGTACGGCAACCTGTACAGCCAGGGGTAGGGCGTAAACAACGCGGCGCTGAGCACGGCGCTATTCAACGACGGCCAGAGATGCGGCGCCTGCTTCGAGATCCGCTGCGTCAACCAGCCAGGGTGGGCCCGGTGCCTCCCGGGCACGCCCTCCATCCTCGTCACTGCCACCAACTTCTGCCCGCCAAACTACGCGCTCCCCTCCGACGAAGGCGACTGGTGCAACCCTCCCAGGCCACACTTCGACCTCGCCATGCCCATGTTCCTCCACATGGCGCAGTACCGCGCAGGCATCGTCCCAGTCTCCTACCACCGGTAAGTACAGTACAGTACGCCCCTCCCAAATATGAAGATTTACTGCTCGGCCTCAAGTGCATTGTGATTCTGTCTCTTGGTTTTTTCATGGGGATCGTTTCTTTATTTGGCCACCATGCTGCTGTACAGTACAGTGCACCTACTCAACGGCAACACACACCGACAAAGAATCAAAGCAAACGAAATAGTAGAGGGGCAGGGAGATTGCAATTCTTTCCCCTACCAATCAGTACAAAACGGAGGTCTGCCGTGGGACGAGCTGAGGTCTAATTCTTCCCCCTATGTAATCAGTACAATCAGGGAGATTGCAATTCTTTCCCCTCAATCATACCTGTGATGACGTTGGCTACGGAGGTGGTCTGCCGCGGGACGAGCTGGGTGCTTCAGGCGGCGGAGGACGGCGGCGGGACGACCTGGGTGCTCCGGGCGGCGGCAGGAAGAAATAAGCTCAGCGTCGAGGGTATGGAGACGGGGAGGAATAGGAGGAGCTCGGCGGCGGTGGGGGTAGGGCGGCGGCGGCTGGAGGTAGGCGGGCGGCGGGAGGAGATCGGCTACAGGGGCGGCGGCGGGAGGTATCCTGGCGGCGGCGCCGGCTGCTATCGCTAGGCAGGGGTCGGGTATGAACGGGTCACTCGCCTGGGAGGTACGAGGTGGTCTTTTTTTTAGGAACGGGTCACTCGCCTGGGGGACGAACGGGTCACTCGTCTGGGAGTTTACTGTTGAACTTCTCCCGATGGCATTTGCTTCATAATTTAGGAAATACCGATTCGTTGCCTCGCGGGAAGACGCGGGAAGCACCTTGGGACGTGCTTCCCGGTATAGCCTATTCTCGCAACCACTTCGGCCGAAGCCTACCGCACAGCTAGTCCGTTTGGTTTGATTTTTTTGGCTTTTTCTAGTGGAAAGCCGTCAAAAGCCCAAACAAACACCCCCTTAAGGTTAAAGAAGAGATTATTGCTTTGGATTAATTCTATACTAAATTGCAAGGTGAGCACAAAATACGTTTTGAAGCTCTTATGGATCAGCTGGCCCAAAATGAAGCTCTCCTCAAAGAAAAGGGCGGAATTGAAAGGGAGGATGCAATGGAAATTGCATCCTTAAAAAATGCTCTTGAAGAAGAAGAAGAAGAAGAAGAAGAAGAAGAAGAAGAAGCCTGGGTCTCTCTTGAAGAGAGGCTTGAGTCCATTGAGGAGTCACATGGAGAAATAGTGGCTAAACTTGTTAAGGAACGTGACAATGCAGTCACCAAAGTAAAGAAGTTAAAGAAGGAAAAGATTGACTTTGGGGCTGCTCATGATAGACTCTCCGATGAATTGGAGAAACTTGACAACGCTCACAAGGCGTTGAAAAGCGATTTCTCCATTCTCAATGAGTCACATGATCAGCTCCAAATTCAATTGGCCAAGTATGATGTTCCTAGCACATCCAATTCAACATATAGTCACAAGGAAAATGCTAGTGCTGAAAAAGAAGTGGTCAAGGACATCACTCCCAAGGATAAGGGTGTTCTTGATGAAGTTCTTGCCAAGCAAAGGTCAAATCATGGTAAAGAGGGACTTGGGTATGTCACCAAGTCCAAGAAAAAGAAAAACAATAAGAACAAGGCCAAGGATGTGCAATCAAGACAAGCACCGCTGAGAAGAATGTCACAAAAGACAAACTAACAACATTGGTTTTGCAGGGTCTCACAATCCAAATTATGAACTCTTTTGTGATGATTATGGCGATGTTTATTCTTATCATGTCGGTCCTTTTGATGAACATATTGCTTGGTCTATTTGGGTTCCAAAGACCCTTGTTACTAACATGAAAGGACCCATTGCCTAAAATCAAGAAGTAATTCTCTTGCAGGGCTATGCTTCCGGTGGGTCGAAATGGGTGCTGGATAGTGGATGCACTAGTCATATGACCGGAAGCAAGGAGATCATCACGGAGATGCGTCCAAATCATGATAATATTACAGTCTCCTACGGTGATAAGTCTAAATCTCAGGTATTGGGTCTTGGCAAGGTTGTGGTTGCCCACGATATCTCTCTCGTGGACGTCATGCTTGTTGAGACCCTCGGTTACAACCTTATTTCTGTCCGTGCCCTTGGCAAGATGGGTTTTTCTTTTTTTATCGATGATGATTTTGTGGTACTCTTCTGGAGCAAGTCTCTAAAGGTCGCTTTTGTTGGGTACGTCGAAAATGACCTGTATGTGGTGGACTTTTCGGGGAAAACCACTTCGGGTCCGATGTGTCTTTTTGGAAAGGCCGACATGGGATGGTTATGGCATCACCGTTTAGCCCATGTCAACATGAGAACTTTGCAAAGTCTCCACAAGGGTGGCCACATCCTTGGACTAAAAGACAATGTCTCCTTTTCCAAAGATCGTGTCTGCAGGGCTTGTGCTGAAGGCAAAATGCATGACTCTCCCCACAAGAGGAAGACTATTGTGTCTTCAAAGAGGATCTTGGAATTACTTCATGTGGATTTATTTGGTCCTCCTTCTCATGCAAGTCTTGGTGGGAAGAAATATTGCTTGGCTATTGTCGATGATTACTCAAGATATACACGGGTCTATTTCTTCAAGCTAAAGAGTGAGACTCAACAAACAGTCATTGACTTTGCCAATGAAGTTCAACGTCAACACAATGTTCCTATCTTGGCAATAAGAAGTGACAACGGCTCCGAATTCAAAAACTACACTTTGAATGAGTTTCTAAGCGAAGAGGGGATTAGACATCAATATTCCGTTGTGTACACCCCTCAACAAAATGGTGTAGCCGAGAGGAAGAACCGGATTTTGATGGATATGGCAAGATCAATGTTGGCTGAATTCAAGTCTCCTTACAATTTTTGGGCTGAAGCCATATCCACTGCTTGTCACTCATCGAACCGGCTCTACCTCCGAAAGATTTTGGACAAGACTCCATATGAAATACTTACCGGTAACAAGCCCAACATCTCATACTTCAGGGTATTCGGGTGTAAGTGTTTCTTAATTATTAAAGGTGTCCGCTTGTCTAAATTTGAGTCCAAGGCTTTAGAAGGTATTTTCGTTGGTTACGGTGCCGAATCCCACACTTATAGAGTCTACAACAAGCTCACTGGGATTGTTGTAGAATCTTGTAGTGTGGATTTCGATGAAAATAACGGCTCCTTTGTAGGGCAAGTTGATGTTTGTGATGCAGATGTTGAAATACCCCAAGATGCCATAAGAAGAATGGGAATGGGATTTTTCCGCCCCATTGAGGAACCCCTTGTGGCGGATCGGGAAGTACAACGCTCCACTCAAGTGGAGCCCTCATCTACACAAGATCAATAACCTCCTACTGTTGGAGAAAACTCTACACCGACTCCACAATCCACTGAAGATCATCAGTCTCCTAGACAAAATGGTAGTCCCAGGCCAGACTATCCGCCTTCTCCAAGGGGCGGACAATCCGCCCCTGGCACTCCAACTTGTTCCAGGGGATCCGAACAAGAAGGCAATAGCCAAGAAGTTCCTAGGCCGGATTCTCCGTCCCCCGAGGGCGGATTATCCGGCTCTGGATCTCCCAGTTCTGTCAAGCATTCTCAGGAAGAAGAAACTGGTATCTCATCTCCCAGGCCGGATAGTCCGGCCCCACCAAGGGGCGGATTATCCGGCCCTGAAGAACAAATTCAACAGCAAGCTCCTGTTGTCAACACAGATCAAGATCAAGGGCAAGGCAGTGGTCAAGACAAGGATACAAATATTGAATCAACTCCTTCTAGAAACAATAAGGACATTGAGGCTCGTCGCAAGGCTCATGCTGATCGGAACCTTGAATTAAGGGGTCACACTTTTGACAAGGTTGTTGGTGATCTACGAAGAAGGGTGTCTACTAGAAGAGAACTTGCAAGCTTCTGTGATCATCAAGCTCACATTTCCATGGTTGAACCGAAAAAGGTCTTTGATGCGCTTGAAGATCCCGATTGGGTTGTTGCAATGCATGAAGAATTAAATAACTTCGAGCGCAACAAAGTTTGGAAGCTCGTAGAGAAACCCAAGGATTGCCGCAATGTTATCGGCACCAAGTGGATCTTCAAGAACAAACAAGATGAAAATGGCATTGTTGTGAGGAATAAAGCAAGACTCGTGGCTCAAGGATTCTCTCAAGTGGAAGGAATTGATTTTGGCGAGACTTATGCTCCTGTGGCTCGTCTTGAGTCCATCTGTATCCTTCTTGCCTATGCAGCCCATCATAATTTTAAATTATAGCAAATAGATGTTAAGAGTGTGTTTCTTAATGGTACTCTACATGAGTTAGTATACGTCAAGCAGCCCCCAGGTTTTGAGGACCCCAAATTTCCGAACCATGTCTACAAACTCGATAAGGCGCTCTATGGCCTTAAACAAGCCCCACGTGCGTGGTATGAGCACCCTAAAGAGCTTTTGTTAGACCGTGGACTCGAAGTTGGGCAAATCAATCCCACTCTTTTTACTAAGAAGGTTAATGGGGAGCTTTTTGTATGCCAACTTTATGTAGATGACATTATTTTTGGCTCTACTAACCAAGATTTTAATGATGAATTTTCAAAGCTTATGACTGACAGGTTTGAGATGTCAATGATGGGTGAGTTGAGGTTCTTTCTTGGATTTGACATCAAACAACTTAGAGAGGGAACCTTTATTAATCAAGCTAAGTACATCCAAGACATGCTCAAAAGGTTCAAGATGACGGATCTCAATGGCGTTGCTACTCCAATGCAAACAAAGTGTCATCTTGAGCTCAATCCCAACGGTAAAGACGTGGACCAAAAGGTATACCGATCCATGATCGGCTCTCTCCTATACCTTTGCGCATCTAGGCCCGATATCGTGTTAAGTGTAGGAGTGTGTGCAAGGTACCAAGCCGCTCCTAAAGAAAGCCACTTAGTGGCGGTCAAACGAATCTTCAGATATTTGGTTCATTCCCCGAATTTTGGGTTATGGTATCCCAAGGGTTCAAGTTTCTCTTTATCTGGTTACACTGATTCAGATTGGGCTTGTGACAAAGATGACAGAAAATCAACTTCTGGTGCATGTCAATTCTTGGGCAGGTCTCTAGTGTGTTGGTCTTCAAAGAAACAGAATTGTATTTCACTCTCAACCGCCGAAACTGAATATGTTGCTGCTACAAGTGCTTGTACACGGTTATTATGGATGAGGCAAACTTTAAAGGAATATGGTGTCAATTGCGACAAAGTGCCTCTATTATGTGACAATGAAAGTGATATCAAAATTGCTTACAATCCCGTGCAGCATACAAGAACAAAACATATTGAGATTCACAACCATTTCATTCGGGATCATGTTGCTCGTGGCGATATTGCCCTATCCTTTGTCAGCACGAAGAACCAACTTGCTGATATTTTCACGAAGCCCCTTGATGAAGCAAGATTTTGTTATTTGAGGAATGAGCTAGATATCATAGATTCAAGGAGCTTGGCTTGACTACCCTTGCACACTCACTTGCTCTTATTCATGTATTTGGTTTAGATGAGGGCATAGACATAGGGGGAGTGTGGTCCTAATTGATTGGGCTAACCCTCCCCCCATAATGCCGAAAGCAAGAAAAATCATTTCCCTTAATATCATTTTGTGATATGTGGGTCATCGATGAGCATTGGTTTTGAACTCAAGATACATCTTCGCGGTGTCATGCCATGCGCTCCAACATGGTGTCTTCGGCCACCGCCCTCTTCCTTGAGAAGAGTTGGTTTCTAATGGCTCTCTTTGGATTTTTTTTGCATATTTCTTGTTCTTATGGAAAACACACTCAACTTTGGTTTTTGTTTGATTTGATTCTTGCAAATTTGGGTGTGTAGTACCATCTCAGTTTTTTGCTCTAAACCCAAGCCGTCTTTCCCTCCTTGAACCATCTCTTCTTGCACACAAGTCCTCTATACACCAGCAAGGGGTTTTGCAAGGTTGCTCCGGCCTGAATCTGTACTTAACAGAAATTTCAGAGGGGGCGGACTATCCGCCCTAATTGGGGGGCGGATTATCCGCCCCGGGCGAAATCTGCCCTTTAAAGGCTGGGTCGAGGAGGCCAGGCTCAAACAGAGCAGCCAGCCCTCCCCCAACCCTACCTCAGCCCCCAGCCGCCGCCGGAGCCTCCGCCCCTCCCGGAGTCGATTTGACCACCGGATTCTCCGGGCCCTCCCCAGATCTTCTTCACCTCGCCTCCGGGTATCTTCTTCTCCGCGATTTTCCTCCAATGAGTGAGGGTAACTCCCTCATCTCTCTACTTTTGTATGGGATTCATTTTGTTTGGTGGAAATCTCGTTGTAGAAGATCCTTGGTGTTCTTCTTTACTTGCTAGAATCAGTAGTATTGCAACCCTAGTGCCCGATCTGTTTTGCCATGGTAGATCTGGGCCATTCCAGAAATTTTCTGCGGGGGGCGGATTATCCGCCCCTGCTAGGGCCGGATAATCCGGCCTGGAGATTCACTTCTGGTCTGGTTTGGTCCTGACTCCTGCAATGCATATCGTTCGCTCATGGATTTCTTTTCTACTCTTTCTATTGTTTCTCTTGGACTTGTGTGTGTGCTTATCTCCATGCTATCCCTCTCATGCTTTTCACAGGTGGTTCCAAGGCGACCAAGACCTTCTCTCGTCGTTCCCGTGCCCGTTATCTCAAGCCCACTGCAGAAGGGAAGTTCATTGACGAAACCGAAGTCAGCAGAGCGTCAAGAGAGGCTGAACGGATGGCAGAGGTAGGAAAGAAAACAAATAGGACTGCATCTCGCAAGGGTAAACAGTCTCAGCCCAACTACAAGGTTATGGACAGTATTCAGTATGCCTCCATTCGCCAGACTAATTACTATGATGAGGCTGACAATGATGGTCCCCCGGAGGACTCTATGTTTTGGAATGCCCACTTTCGGGCTATTCATGATGATGTGTATGCCACCCTCAGGCTTTGCCCCATGCACCCCATCAATTTGACCGAGGCTCAATCCAAGGCAAGGCTCCTTGAGGCATTGGATGTGACCAACAATATGGGGCTTCACCACCTTATGACTCTTCAATGCAACTATGATTCCTCCATGGTGAGGTAGTTTTTCTCGACACTTGTGATTTGCGGTGATGAGCGCCGCACTATGAAGTGGATGACCGGGAATTCCGCATCTTTGGGCAGGTTCTTGGGTATGCGTTCCATGGCCGTGACACTCCTTCTGGCCATCGCATCATTTCTCCACTGAAGCCATCCAAGGACACTGTGCTCGCCCCTTGTCTTACTTCTGATGGTATTGTTGGTACTTTCGCTGGACTCTCCCCCTTGTATGCCTCCCTTGTTGGCATATTTAGGGACAACATCACTCCTAGTGGTGGCCACAATGACAAGATCCGTGGCCACCTAGTTCCTCTCCTTGATTTTGCTCACGAGTGTGCCACTAATTCTGGTTCAGCCACAGGTTACAAACTAGATGTCATGGACTACATATATCATGAGAGAGATCACACTCAACAGCTTATTCTTCACCATGTCTCAGGTGCCACGGGCCATCCACCTCCTCCCACTGCTCCGAAATCGTATGCTCAGTGGAACTCTTCAGGGATCAACTACGGCGAGCTCGAGAGCTGCCTGTTTCCTACACCTCCGAGGGCACCCACTCCTCCAGCTGATGATGATGATGAGTATGATGAAGAGGAAGGGGACGGGAATGACTACAACGAGGATGAGGAGGCGTGATCTTCAGGGGTGTTAGCATCGCTCTTCTTCCTTTTTGGCGTTTCGATGCCAAAGGGGAGAAGTAGTTCTATTAGGTCTCGTGGATTTGCAAGGGTCGAGCGCAAGCACTTGTATTTCCGGTGTTTTATTTGCTTGCTTGTGCCTTTTTAGCGTGAACTTATTTGCTATTTGTGCTTGGTTATGTAAGACTATGTTGTACTCTGCGTGTTTGGTATTCTGGAATTCCGGATTTATATTGTGGATCTCATGGAATTCTGGATTTATCTATGGAGCCTATTTGATGGCATCTGGAATCATGGGATTATCTAATGTATGCATCAATTTTGTTGGGATGTGCTTGGAGGCTATCAATCTCATTATTTCCTTTGGCTAATCACATCCCGGTGGTATGACCTTGTTTCCCAACCCACCTTGTTTCAATTATCTTTGCTATGAAAGGTGTGTTCTCTCGAGTGTGTGTATTTGTATTCAAATGCAAATTGTAAATATGCACACATCTAGGGGGCGTCTTTCATTTTTAAGGTGGCTTTAGCCGGTTTCATTGCAAATCCTAGTATTGTCATCTAACACCAAAAAGGGGGAGATTGAAAGAACATTTTATAATCCCTAGTGTTTTGTGTGTTAGATAACAATATCAAGGATCAAAGGAAAAGGATTCTGCCTTTGAGGCGGATAATCCGCCCCCACCAGGGGCGGCTAATCCTCCCCTCCCCTTTCCAAAATAGGCGCAAGCCCTAGAAGGGGGCGGAGTTTTGGCCGGATTGTCCGGCCACGCCGGATAATCCGCCCCTCAGGGGGGCAGATAGTCTGCCCCTCTTGCTCATGACCAAGGCGCAAGCCCCAGAGAGGGGGTGGATTTTCGGCCGGACTTTCTGGCTGGGCCGGATAATCCGCCCTAGGAGGGGGCCGGATAATCCCCCCCCCCCCCTTGTCTTCATCAAGTTTTGCGACGCCATCCCTAGAGAGGGGGCGGATTTTTTCCCCGGAAGATCCGCCCTAGGGCGGAGTTTTCCCTGGGGCGGATAATCCGCCCCCAAAGTTGTTCAACGGCCAGATCTGGGAAGGGGGTATTTAAGCCAGCCTTCCCCCTCCTGCCAGACCTCTTGGTTCATTCGAAAAAGTCAAGGTTTGATCTGCAACCTTCATCCAAGAGAGCTCCACCTAGATCCACCCAAAGGCCCCGTCCATTAGGGAATCGAAGGAGGAGAACTCGATCTTCATCATCAGCAATCAAGCGCTTCATCTCCTCTCCATTCATTTGGAGAATCACCGATCTAGTATTTCTTGCAAATACCTAGATCCTTGTTTTGTTTATATTGATAAACCTTGTTCTTGTGACAGCTTGTTGTCATCTCGGGAGCCCCCAATTCAGTTGTGGGTGTGTGTGCCCCGGTAGCGTTGTAAAAGGCACGGGTTCCCACCTCGAAGGGTTCCAATAGTGGAGAAGGTGGATTAGGCCTCTCGTGGCGAGATCCATCGGAGAATAGGGTGAGGCCTATTGTGGCGTGGTGGTCTTAGAACCGCCCACCCCTCCAACGCAGATGTACTTCCCTTAACAAGGAAGGAACTGCGGTAAAACAAATCCCTGTGTCTCCGTGTGCTCCACTACGGTTCCCTCGCTCCTCTCTTTACGTGCTTAGTAGCTAGGGTTGCATATAGGGAAATTTTCGTAGTTACATATCTAGAGAATTTACTTTGTGTCAAGCCTAAAATTGAAAAAGTACTAAAAATTGGGTAGCACCTATTCATCCCCCCCTCTAGGTGCCCATACGATCCATTTCAATATGCTTGCTTATTATATATTGGGAGTCAGCAGAACCGTGCTGTCACGGGGAACGCTTTCAACACTTTTTGGATATTTAATCCAGTTGATTCCTTGCTCTTTTGTTTATGGATGTCGACGATGTGAAATAAAAGGGGAAGTTGTTAGTTCATGGAGTTTATACATTGTGTTAGAGAAATGTCTGGGCCGCTAGCCTAAGCCATGCCTAATAATGGTGGAAACTTGCAGCATCATTATAATGAGCATCTATGAAGCTTCCTCAATAAAAAGCTATGCATATGGTAAATAACAAGATTGTTGAGATGCTCATTGTCTGCTTGCCTTGTCATTTTGGTTATGGGAAAGCTCCTATACCATGTGCAAGGGGTACCCCGTTGGCGGTTCTCGGTGATATGCATGTATTTACAATGACAAGAACTTTCAGGTGACCAAAGTTGAGTAGCATGCGGAGCGACCCTCGTACTCAAGGGACTTGGGTTTTACAGTATATGGTCTGTCAAGCATATGATTCAGAGTAGACCTCACTTTCACCTTAACCACATGAATATGCCTATGATTGGGGCAATGAGAGCTCAAAGCTAATGAGTACCTTCGTTTCAGCATTGGGAAGCCTTTCAAACCTTCACAAAACCGTTTTCACAACTTTGTTGAGTCACCACTTATTCTATGAGCACTTTCTTGAGAGCCTAGTTGTCATTCTTGTGTTTGTTCCAAAACTTGGTTAATTATGTCATGACTTTGATGCTTGCATCTCTGATATCTTTATCTCTAGTCTTCACTTCAACTTCAGAGGTTCCTCAGCATTCATATTGTGCTCTTCAAACAAAGGCAAGCGAGATACCACTCTATCATACCTTATTATGAGCATTGCAATGTTTCTTATGTTTATATTTCATGTTACTTATTATTATTGAGTTGGTTTCTCTTCATAGTTTGCAATGACTATTGAGTAGACTTAGTTGCATACTATTTATTATGAATTGTCTAAGCATCTACTCCTGTGCTGAGAATATATACATCATATGAAGCAAAGTGTTCGTGAAAGTTCTTTTATCGCACTCAGTTTTCAACTAAATTGCTTGAGGACAAGCAATAAGCTAAGCTTGGGGGGAGTTGATACGTCCAAAACGTATCTACTTTCTCGAACACTTTGCTATTGTTTTTCCTCTATACTTCTGTGATTTGGATACAACTAACATAGACTGACGCTGTTTTCAGCAGAATTACCTTCGTGTCTTGTTTTTGGGCAGAAAATGAACTATCAGGAAAAATACCGGAAAATATGCCAAAAATTATATTTCACCAGAAGATCCACGGAGCCATAAGGGGAGACAGAGGGAGGCCTGGGGGCCCAGACCCACCCTAGGCGCGGGTCCACTGACCCCGTGCCTGGGGAGGTTTCGCCACCCCAGGCAGCTTCTTGGCCTCCCTCCACGTCTATAAGTTGCCTTTTGACCTAAAAACAGAGGGGGGTTCGATAGTTTTCTAGAAAGAGTTCTGCTCCACCGCCGCCACGATAAACCAAGATTCGGATCCAGAAACTCCGTTCTGGCACCCTGCCGGGACGGGGAATTTGGAGAGGATCATCGCCATCGTCATCACCAACGCATCTCCATCAACCACCGATGTTTCCTTCATCCATGAGTGAGTAATCCCCCGCTGTAGGCTTGGGGATGGTAGGGATTGGATGAGTTCTATCATGTAATCGAGTAAGATCTGTTAGGGGCATAGTGCCTAGTATCTCTATTAGTGCTATTTGACTTTGTTGCAACTTGTTGTGCTTAATGCTTGTCACTAGGGACCGAGTGCCATGATCTCAGATCTGAACTTATTATTGAATCATTATGATAGTATTGTTTATGATCTTATCTGCAAGTTGTGTACACATATCATTGTCCGGATCCAAAGGCCCCAAAGTGACAGAAATTGGGACAACCGGAGGGTATGGCTGTGGTGTGAGGATCACATGTGTTCACGGAGTGTTAATGCTTTGCTCCGGTTCTCTATTAAAAGGAGCACCTTAATTGCCAGTAGTTCCCTAGAGGCCCCGCTGCCACGGGCTGGCTGGACAAAAGATGTTGTACAAGTTCTCATTGCGAGCACATATGACTATATTTGGAGCACATGCCTAGGATTGTTTAGTACTTGGATGCTTATTATTATTTATCTGCAATGCCCTAGTTCTTGAAGTTACATGTTTAGACTCGTCCATGCAATGCCCGTCCATCCATCCCTATGCCTACCGCACTCGAATCCTACTGTTACCATTACTATTACTATTTCTCATGTTTCACTGCTGATGTTGCTGCTGATGTTGCTTTGCTGTTACTACTACAAACTGTTGCTACTGATAAACTTCTGTGAGCAAGAACTATTTCTAGGTGCAGCTAAACTGACAACTCAGTTGTTAAGGCTTGCAAGTATTCTTTGTCTCCCCTTGTGTCGAATCAATAAATTGGGTAATACTACCCGCGAAGACTGTTGCGATCCCCTACACTTGTGGGTCATCAAGTACGTATGACTATATTTGGAGCACATGCCTAGGATTTTTTAGTACTTGGATGCTTGTTATTATTTATCTGCAATGCCCTAGTTCTTTGAAGTTACATGTTTAGACTCGTCCATGCAACGCCTGTCCATCCATCTCTATTCCTACCACACTCGAATCCTACGGTTACCGTTACTATTACTATTGCTATTGTTCCACTATTGTTGTTACTACTGTTGTTGCTTTTCTGTTGCTACTACAAAATATTGTTACTGATAAACTTCTGTGAGCAAGAACTATTTCCAGGTGCAGCTGAACTAACAACTCAGTTGTTAAGGCTTGTAAGTATTCTTTGGCTCCCCTTGTGTCGAATCAATAAATTGGGTAATACTATCAGCGAAGACTGTTGCGATCCCCTACACTTGTGGGTCATCAAGACTATTTTCTGGCGCCGTTGCCGGGGAGCATAGCTTTATTTGTAAGTTCACTTGGATCTATTATTGTTCACTGCTACTCCTTTCATCATGGGGAAGTCTCGTGATGGAAAGTTCCCTATTTTACCATCCACTACAAGAAGAGGTACATTCCTAAACACCTCTGTTGCTCTTGATTCATTGTCTGTTATAAGTAAGCTTGTCACACCACCACCACATGCTCATGTTACACACACTGCTACTACTGCTGAATCTGAAACTGCTTTTGATACTCATGATGTTACTTCTATTGTGTTTGATGCGAGTGGTTCATTAGGTCCTTTTCTAGATGGTACTATGGCTAGTCTAGGAAATACCGAAACTCCTAGTGAAGACACGGTTACACCTATTAGCTCACCTGAGTCTAGTGAGAGTTTTGATATTAATGATGGTTACATTGAGCTCACTAATGAATTTTTTGAAGAGTGCTGAAACACACATGATGCTAGTGCTATTAAGAGTCTCCTTGCTAGACATACAATTATACCCAAGAAGTCCTATGCTCCTAAGTTTGCCACCTCTCCCATAGATATTAAAGATAAAGATTATGATTTCTCTCTTGATTTATCTTATTTAGATATTGTTGAGAAAGAACCTTTTTGTGGTACTGAAAACGAGAGTGTTGTGGCTCATATGAATGAGATTTCTACTATGAGTGCTAAGATCTTCCCTTTTTCACTAAGAGGAGAAGCTAGTTATTGGTTTAATAGATTACCTCCTGGTTCCATTGATAGCCATGATTGCTTGATTGCTTCTTTCTTCCATAAATATTTTCCTCCCAGTGCTAGACATGCTGCTTTGCAGAGACTTTTTGATTTTAAACAGGAAGAAGAAGAGAAATTTCCTGAGTCATGGAAAAGATTCTGTTCCTTGATTCATGCATATCCTGGATGTCCATTACCTAAGAATGAGTTGCTTGATATTTATTATAATGGACTAACTGATGATTCTAGGACCTACCTAGATTGCTTTGCTGATTGTGTTTTCAGGAAAAGGACTCCTACAGATGCTGAAGAATTAATGAACAAGATAAGCAAGAATTATGATGATTGGGCTTCAACTGAGCTGAATACACCTAAGCCTATTACTCCCGAACCAGTTCTAACACCAACATAGGGGAGTTATTACATTAAATGATGAAGTGATGAAGGAAGCTAAAAAGTGTCTAAAGGAGAAAGGTATTAGAGCTGAAGATGCGAAGAATCTACCTCCTATAGAAGAATTATGTAAGCCAATTCCCCACTCATCCACTATTGAGGTACACTCTCTCCAATTTAATGAATGTGATATTCCTTATGGTAAGCCTCCTGATCAGTGCTTAGAGGAACTTGACACATTTATTGTTAAACAAGGTAATTTTAATAAACAAGTTCATAATCATTTATTGGAAAACTCTAGAGCTATCCATGAGTTGAAAGATATTGTGGAAGGAACTTCTAATGATATTAAAATGCTTTGCAAACACTTTCAAATTGTTCAAACTCAACTTGATCAACTTGCTAAGGTACAAAAGGATATGCTAGTTAATGCTTCAGGAAATAAACATGCTTATGGAATTAGAACTAGGAGTGGTGCGGCTACTCAAGATCCTTTATATATTGAAGGACACCCTAAACGAATAGAGCAGGATTCCCAACAAGGTGAGGATAGTGGTAGTCCTCGTAAGAGGAAGAAAAAGAAACATAAGAAAGTGGAGGAACCACTTGAACCTGCTGTAGATCCTAATAGTATATCTGTCTCTGGTGCTGAAACTAAGAGTGGTAATAATAATGATGCTCCTGATAAGGAAGAAGTTGAGGAAGAACCTGAGAAGCATACTAAGAACACTAGGTACACAAAGGAAGATTTTGTTGCTAATAAACATGGTAAAGAGAGAGAACCTTGGGTGCAGAAACCTATGTCTTTTCCAGGTAAGAAACACAAGTCAAAGGAGGAGGAACACTACAACAAGTTTTGTGACTGGATGAAACCTTTATTCCTGCAAATTCCTTTGACTTATGCTATTAAGTTGCCTTCTTATTCAAAATATATGAAGGATATTGTCTCTAATAAAAGGAAGATTCCTAATGAGGAGATTTCTACTTTGCTTGCTAATTATTCCTTCAATGGTAAGGTTCCAAAGAAACTTGGTGATCCAGGTATACCAACTATTCCTTGCTCCATTAAGAATAATTATGTTAGAACTACTTTATGTGATTTGGGAGCTGGAGTTAGTGTTATGCCTTTTTTCTCTCTATAAGAGACTCCAGCTAGAAAAGTTAATACCAACTGATATATCTTTGCAAATGGCTGATAAGTCAACTATTGTCCCTGTTGGTATATGTGAGGATGTTCCTGTTCAAGTTGCTCATAATTGTTGGGGTTCGTAGCATGGAAAACAAAAAATTCTACCGCATACAAAAAAACAAGCCAAGATATATCTACTAGATTGTAGCAACGAGTCGATAGAATAACTCAAACTCGAAGATTCCAAAGTGTTTAACGAGAGCATATTCTCGTGGATGATGTAGTCGTACTCTTGCCGATCTCAAGATCGCGTAGACGATCCTTCCGGCGCTGCGTTCCGGCAGCTCTTCCACAGTCGGTCACACGTTCGGTACTCGATGAATACCTTCCTCTCCCTTGTTCCAGCAGGCAGCGGAGGTTGTAGAACTCTCCTCGTGATTCCGGCAGCACGACGGTGTGGTACCGAAAGTAGAGGGGAGATCTCGCAGGGCTTCGCCTTAAGCCGGAGCGAGTATGGTGGACTATGAGAGAGGCCTTGGCGATCTAGGGTTTAGAGGGCACCAAGGGGCGGAGCTTGGCCGACGGATAGGGCTTGGATAAGCCCCAACTCGGCGGCTAGGAGAAACCCTAGGGGGCGGCGGCGACTTGGTGGAAGACGGCGGCTAGGGCTAGGGTTTAGGTGGTGTTGGGTGTAGGGAAGAGGGGGCACCCCTGCCCCTTCTTTTATAGGTGGGAGGGAGGCGCGGTTGGGAGGAGGGAGTCCTCCTCCAACTCCTCCTCCTTGGACGGTGGGTGGAGGAAGTAGGACTTCCTCCCTAAGTAGGTTTCCTACTCTCCCTCCACCAAGCAAACTTGCCGTTTTACTTTTCAAATTGGCGTTTGACTTTTCAAACTAGGATTTGATTTATCCCTTTATTTTGCTCAGCGATGACACCTAGTACATGATGCAACCATTACACATTGTTATGACACATTCATGTACCCTTCCCCTCCGGAGTGCCGGACCTTCCGGACCCTTCTAGAACATTCCCGATGAAAACACCGGAATCATTGCCCAACTCCGAAATAGGACTTTCCTTATATGAATCTTATTCTCCGGACCATTCCGGATCTCCTTGTGATATCCCGGATCCCATCCAAGACTCCGAACAACATTCAGTCTCTTACTCATCATTCCATAACTACTCAACAACATCGAATCCTTAAGTGTGTCTCCCTACGGTTCGTGAATTATGCGGACATGATCGAGACACTTCTCCGATCAATAACCAATAGAGGAATCTGGATATTCATATGGCTCCCACATATTTCTACGATTACTTTGCGATCGAATGAACCACTTATATACTATACCAATTTCCCTTTGTCTCACGATAGTGTACTTATCCGAGGTTTTGATCGTCGGTATCTCTGCATACCTAGTTCAACCTCGTTACCGATAAGTACTCTTTTCTTGTTCCCGTGGTATGTGATCCCTTGTGAACCAGTCACATGCTTGCAAGCTAATTGGATGACATTCCACTGAGAGGGCCAGAGTATATCTATCTGTCATATGGATGGACAAATCCCACTCTTGATCCATATGCCTCAACCCATACTTTCTGAACACTTAATGCCACCTTTATAGCCACCCAGTTACGGTGTGGTGTTTGATGTCATCAAAGAATCCTTCCGGTGATGGTGATTAACATGATCTCATGGTCGAAGGAATTAGGTTACTATGTATCAGAAAGCTTATAGCAAATGAACTATATTAAATGACTTGATCTTTATGCTACTCTTATCTATAGGAGTATGTCCATCACATCATTCTCCTAATGATATGACCCTGTTGTTAATAACATCTCCATGTTCATGATCAGGAAACCATGATCATATATTAACCAACAAGCTAGTTTAACAAGAGGCTTTACTAGGGACTCTTTTATGTTTACAAATCACACAAGTATTAATGTTTCCTGTCAATACAATTATAGCATGGTATGTAAACATTTATCATAAGCATGAAGATATGATAATAACCACTTTATTATTGCCTCTTGGGCATATCTCCAATAGTCTCCCACTTGCACTAGAGTCAATAATCTAGTTTCAAACCTTTGTGTATTCAACACCTATGGCTTTCCGGTGTTGCATGTACACGATTGCTAGTGGTCAACTGATCTCCGGATCTGACACTTCCAGGTCCGTGTGTAATTGCATGTCTTTGCGTCTCTACGCATCACTCATTCTCTAATGAGATGGCTTTGTATAAATTTGGTCCTTTGGTGAGACCTTTAGTTCTTGGGGTTAAAACATGTTGATAATATTGTCGTACAATATATCTTCATAGTATTATCCCGCTGTGAAATACACCTAGTTTGATAACAAACTACTTGACACAAATGCCCTCTTTAGCTGCTATAATAGCAGTTATATACTTAGCCTTTTGTTGTAGCATCTGTCACAATATCTTAACTTTGGAACTCATCCAAATTCATTATGGAACTCTCATTCCATCATATTGTGCCACCCTTAGTTTAGATTGAGATAAACTTAATTTGTACTTTGTGACAAAACTAGTATCAATGTAATTCATTTACAATGAACTAACCATCTATTTGTCACTTCTACAAAATAATATATTCTTAGTTCTTTTACAAGATCATAAGAATATCTTTACTATCGTCCAATAATCATCTTATGAATCATTCTTGTATATGCTCATAACATTTAGAGCATAGGACATATCTGGATTTGTACATATCACAACATGATTGATATAAATACTCTTTGTGATTTCATACATCAAGTATCAATCTATACTTGAATCTTTGTTTCACTTACCAAGTGTCAATACACTTGAATATATCATCAATATTGAACTCATTCAATCCTATCTGTGCGCCAAGAACCTTTCTTGTAGTTTCTATATTGAACTCATTCAATATATCATCTATGTACTTTAGGCACAACCATATTAGCGGCTATTGATGCCAAATATTTGGGTTTTGCCTAAGTCTTTCATCGAGATGAAATTCTTATCCTGTGTTAATAAAAGATACATCATTTCCAATCAACAATATGCCTTCCACATAATGTATTAGAAACATGTCTTAGCGCTCCCACTTAATTTCTTGCAAATGCAAGCATCTTCATCTTCTCTGATGAAATTAAACTCTTTTAATAGTTTCATCATAGTGAAGATTCCAACTCCGCGATGCTTACTTCAACCATTGAAGTTTGCATATGCTTTTAGCATCCTTTGAATTAACAAAACCCTTTGGACCGTGTCATGCACACGTCCTTGGTAACCATTCTATTAGAAGAACTTGTTTTGTTTATTCAACACATAACAAAATTATATGTCGTGGTTGCTACATTAATCCGTCTAGACTAAATATCGCTATGAAAGATCAGATCTTGTCATAGTCAACCTTTGAACTTTGTTGTGAACTCTTTCCCAACATGTCGACTATTTCATAGATGTGAAACATACATGTCTATTTCTTTATAGATCCAAATACGACTGTAAGGTCTTGTACCTTTCCAGAGGGTCTTTCAAGCTCAAAGCTTGATCTCTTGTATATGGAACTATCACGGATTTTATGGCTTCAAGCCATTTGACGGAGTCAGGGCCCATCATCGCTTCTTTGCATGCAGTCGGATCATTATTGTCAAATAATGATTTAACTCTCAAATCTTGGTATTTGATTGTTTACCCGACCTACTTGTTTCAATAGGAACTTAGATCTCCGTGACCACAACCTTTGAGGCACGTGAGCCATGAGCATTGTTGCTACCTCCGGAACACTTTTCGGCGCTGGGAAACTTTGCACATATAGCTAAGGTTCTTTTAACCTTATCAAAGTTCTATTGTCCTCCCACTTAACTTTTCGCGAAAAATTCCTTCTCTAAGAAACTTGACGTTCTAAGCGACAAACATTTTTGTCTTCGATGTTATGGAGGAACAGTTATTCGAAATAACATACAAAGATAGGTTCATCCGACTTTGGTTGCAAACATCTTTCTTATGCATAGAATACCAATGTTTAAGAAAGGACAACTTGGGTTTTATCCCAAACCATAACTTTATATGGTGTCAATTCAACGGATTATGATGGAGCTCTTTTAGTGGAAAACGGTAGTCTCTAAAGCTTTTAATCTTTTAAATATAATGGCAGTTTTATGAATTACACCTTTGATCTCACCATGTCAAACAAGGTTTAATTACATATCTCGAACGCTCCATACTCTTATGGTGTTTCAGAAATGCAAATCCACGGAACGATTCCTTAAATCTTAGGTATTATGCTAAACTTGTAACTCAAATATCTTTCTTTATGATCTTATCATAAACTACTTATATTCTTGTTACAATGATTTTGCACTTCATCTTGAAAATCTTTGAACTTTTCAAATGTTTCATACTTCATCCTTATTAAGTAAATATTCATATATTCACTCAAATTTTCAAAGAAAGCATATGAAGTTGAAATCCATCGCTCTTGACTACACATAATGGATTTCATACAACAATATGTACAAGTTCCAATAAGCTAGACATTCGTTCCCTTTTGGCCTATGAACGAAGTTTTAATTATCTCTAGGAAAGTTTCACAAGCGTCATTTGATCAAAAATCAAAAGACTCCAAAATTCCATCCACATGGAGTTTCTTCATGTTTTCTTTCCAATATAATTTAAACAGCTATGTCACTTCCTAAGTGATCTTTCAATCAATTTGTCTTTCGACATATTTAGCACTAGTTTTATGGATGTGATTTCCCCCAACGAGATTTGTGAATCATCCATCTTTTATGGATTACGGCAATTATTTGAACAACCCTTTTGTTCTCATAATACCTGATAAAACAAATCTTGAAGGCAAGCTTTGATGTTTAACGAGCAGCACAATAACCCTTTATTTTTTTCTCGATGAACATCATCATATATTGTTTTGCTAGTTACTTATGCCATTGTGGTTCATGAATTCTGTTGTTTCGTATGACGATTCATACCAACAAATTTAGTATCCAATACTTAAGAGCCACATTATTTAACAAGCAAAGAATACAGCCATAACATGTATATCCTCTATATACCAAAGCTGAACAATTCTACTATTTTCTTTTCTGCCATATATTTCTGAGATTCTCTTTCAGTATTTCCTTTTCTGTTTGAAAGAATCTATCAACATCAATAGTGGAGTCATACATATGACACATAGTCCAAAGTGTGTATAATTAAATACCAATGTCTTTGGACTTGCACTTTGAAGTAGATCACCATCATCAAATGTTTGGTGTGCTTTAAAATTCCATTCTTTAGTAATCTCTTGGTGTAGTAAATATTTTACCTACATCAAATATCACCCTTATCATGGAATTATTCATGATCAAGCTACTTTAGATTATTGCGGTGAATCGCGAGTATAATGTTGCTCTTCAAAACCTTTTGGAGGATTAGGACAACTAGTGTCTCCAACCTTTTGCAAGACTTTTGCCATATTATACTCTATCATGTTGCAACCAAAACTTCAGTTCAGATATCACAATATCTTCCACACATCATGGTTTCTGAAACAACTCTTTCAGATCCTAAATAACCTTGATATTAAGACAATTCTTTGAATATCAATAATCATGGAGACAAACATGATACTCATACACTAACTCTTGGAATTGTCACTCTCGATTTAATACCAATTATTAAACTTCATGGAGTAACCGGAACTTACTGAAAGTTTGCAATAGGACTTTTAAACTTTAGATTAACACTTCAAAACAATATGATACCAGTTCGTAAAGTAACTAACCAGAATTCTATAGTCTATCATCTCAATTATAACTAAGCGTAAGGTGGTAAACGGATGCCAATGACTACAACAACTATGCAAATTCACTTTGATTTAATTTATGATAAATAGTGTTCAACTTTTAATCAAATTGTTGTTGAACTCCCACTCAAAACAATATCCCTCACATTGTTTTAGTGATCACACGAACCAAATTCACCACATCAAAACCGATCATCACGAGAGTTGATGTAGCTTTAATGGCGAACAATCAACATGTTCATCATATCTACTATATGACTCATGCTTTACCTTTCGGTGATCCGTGTTCTGAGACCATGTCTATACATGCTAGGCTCGTCAAGATCAAACCTTAGCTTCTGCATGAGCAAATCTGGCTTGCTCACGTTGTATACACTTGCAGAATCTAACACACCCGATCATCACGTGGTGCTTCGAAACATCAAGCTTTAGCAACGGTGCTTACTAAGGATGAACACTTTAAAACTTGAAATTTGTGTGCTTGAGGGATCATCTTATAATGCTACCATCGTTAACTAAGCAATACAAGATGCATAAAGGATTAACATCACATGCAATTCATAATATGTGATATGATATGGCCTTTCTTCTTTGTGCTTCCGATCTCCATCTTCAAGAACGAACATGATCTCCATCATCACCGGCATTGCATCAAAGTCAATGACGCTGCTCCATGGTTGTCGTCCACCAGCTTCAACTATTACAACTACTTTGAATAGACACGCGAGTCTTAACAGAATTTAAAGACAACCATATGGCTCCTGTCGGTTGCCAACTTAAAATTAAGGAACATTGCATACATCAAATATAATCACAATCATGGCCATATCACATCACAGCACACCCCTGCAAAACAAAGTTAGACGCCTCTAATTTTCTTTGCATATTTTACGTGGTTTGGGGCTTTCAATAAGTGTCGCTCTAACTTACGAATAAGAACCACAACGTTGATGCTTGAACTATCAAGTGCCTGCTGTAAATTGGATCTATACTATGATGGGAGAGACAGGCACCCGCAAAGACACTTATGCAATACAAGTTGCATGTTGAGCGTGGAGCAAGTCTCATGAACGATGTCATGTAAGGTTAGCCCGGGCCGCTTCATCCCATCATACCGCACGATGCAAAGTACACAAGAAGCAATTGATAATAAAAGCACCACCGCCCACAATGACCATTGTGTTCTACTCGTGCAACAGATCTACATATAAACCTGGCTCTGATACCACTGTTGGGGTTCGTAGCATGGAAAACAAAAATTTTCTACCGCATACAAACAAACAAGCCAAGATCTATCTACTAGATTGTAGCAACGAGTCGATAGAATAACTCACCCTCGAAGATTCCAAAGTGTTTAACGAGAGCAGATTCTCGTGGGTGATGTAGTCGTACTCTTGCCGATCTCAAGATCGCGTAGACGATCCTTCCGGCGCTGCGTTCCGGCAGCGCTTCCGCAGTCGGTCACACGTTTGGTACTCGATGACGACCTTCCTCTCCCTTGTTCCAGCAGGCAGTGGAGGTTGTAGCACTCTCCTCGTGATTCCGGCAGCACGACGGTGTGGTACCGGAAGTAGAGGGGAGATCTCGCAGGGCTTCGCCTTAAGCCGGAGCGAGTATGGTGGACTATGAGAGAGGCCTTGGCGATCTAGGGTTTAGAGGGCACCAAGTCGCGGAGCTTGGCCGATAGCTAGGGCTTGGAGAAGCCCCAACTCGGCAACTAGGAGAAACCCTAGGGGGCGGTGGCAACTTGGTGGAAGCCGGCGGCTAGGGTAGGGTTTAGGTGGTGTCGGGTGAAGGGAAGAGGGGGCACCCCTGCCCCTTCTTTTATAGGTGGTAGGGAGGCGCGGTTGGGAGGAGGGATCCCTCCTCCAACTCCTCCTCCTTGGCCTGCGGGTGGAGGGAGTAGGACTTCCTCCCTAAGTAGGTTTCCTACTCTCCCTCCACCAAGCAAACTTGTCGTTTGACTTTTCAAATTGGCGTTTGACTTTTCAAACTAGGATTTGATTTATCCCTTTATTTTGCTCAGCGATGACACCTAGTACATTATGCAACCATTCCACATTGTTATGACACATTCATGTACCCTTCCCCTCTAGAGTGCCGGACCTTTCGGACCCTTCTAGAACATTCCCGATGAAAACACCGGAATCATTGCCCAACTCCGAAATAGGACTTTCCTTATATGAATCTTATTCTCCGGACCATTCCGGATCTCCTTGTGATATCCCGGATCCCATCCCAGACTCCGAACAACATTCGGTCTCTTACTCATCATTCCATAACTACTCAACAACATCGAATCCTTAAGTGTGTCTCCCTACGGTTTGTGAATTATGCGGACATGATCGAGACACTTCTCCGAATAATAACCAATAGAGGAATCTAGAAATTCATATGGCTCCCACATATTTCTACGATTACTTTGCGATCGAATGAACCACTTACATACGATACCAATTCCCTTTGTCTCACCATAGTTTACTTATCCGAGGTTTTGATCGTCGGTATCTCTGCATACCTAGTTCAACCTCGTTACCGATAAGTACTATTTTCTCGTTCCCGTGGTATGTGATCCCTTGTGAACCAGTCACATGCTTGCAAGATAATTGGATGACATTCCACCGAGAGGGCCCAGAGTATATCTATCCGTCATATAGATGGACAAATCCCACTCTTGATCCATGTGCCTCAACCCATACTTTCCGAACACTCAATGACACCTTTATAGCCACCCAGTTACTGTGTGGTGTTTGATGTCATCAAAGCATCCTTCCGGTGATGGTGATTAACATGATCTCATGGTCGAAGGAATTAGGTTACTATGTATCAGAAAGCTTATAGCAAATGAACTATATTAAATGACTTGATCTTTATGCTACGCTTGTCTATAGGAGTATGTCCATCACATCATTCTCCTAATGATATGACCCTGTTGTTAATAACATCTCCATGTTCATGATCAGGAAACCATGATCATATATTAACCAACAAGCTAGTTTAACAAGAGGCTTTACTAGGGACTCTTTTATGTTTACAAATCACACAAGTATTAATGTTTCCTGTCAATACAATTATAGCATGGTATGTAAACATTTATCATAAGTATGAAGATATGATAATAACCACTTTATTATTGCCTCTTGGACATATCTCCAACAATAATTGCCCAAGTATGAACTTGTGCCTCGTGCGAATAAAAATGTTGCCGGCCAGGGGATGAAGAGCAAGGTTATCAAGTCCCTAGTCACCGACAAGCTTAATATCAATACTGCACCGGCGGGGTCCAAAGCTGTTGATGATGGTAGGAGGTATTCTATTAAATTTTTTGCCTAGCAAGTTCTCATATTGTGCATTGTCATTTTAGATATTTATCCCTCGCATTTTGTGTTTTTACCTTAATTGCTTTGATTAAACCTCATCTCTTCAGTTATGTGATTTCATGCATTTTGTTTGCAGTTTTATATGCAACATCATTATGTTTCTTATTCCCAAATTATTGATAGTTTTAGTGTTTTTTTTGTTTTGTATCCCACCCCGCACCACCTCTAAGATCATTCCGAGGAAGAGCACGAAGCCTAAACCTGTAGAAATCAAGAAGGCAGGAAAGAATGCGGATGCTCCTGCCAAGGTGCGAAGGTCTCCACGTGGGAAGGCGCCAGTGGAACAAGCTCAAAAAATTGATCATATTCCTCTACCACCGCAGGCAAAGAATGCAGATGCTCCTGCCAAGGTGCGAAGGTCTCCACGTGGGAAGGTGCTAGCGGAACAAGCTCAAACAATTGATCATATTCCTCTACCACTGCAGGCAAAGAAGACGTACGTTATCGCTTTTTTCGTGATGCGCTGCTAGCTTTCATATTTTTTTAGTTCGTTTACTGCATGGTTTCTATCTTAATTTAATTGTATATGGCATTTATCACTATATAGCTATGGCAGTTCCCTTTTCAGTCCTTATGCATCCTTTTCATTAAGGTTTTTTAATGGTGACCTTATTTTTAAATTGTAATTTTTCTTATTGTGAATCCATGCCTTTTTGTTTTATTCTTGCTTGGAATTTTTTGTCCATCTCCTATGGCATTTTCTTCTATATTTAATACACTGTTTTAATTTTTACTAAATATTATTCCATTGCTATAACTGGTTATTCATTCATTGCTTGACTTGTTGTCCTTACATGGCCTTTTTGTTTTCTTCATTATAATAATTTATTCTTGTATGTATTGGTTCATGGCTCTTTTAGTTATGTATGCATGGCATTTTTTGATATTTTTGCATGGCATTGTTCATCATATTATGCAGTTTTTTGTAATTTTATATGTTTCTTACATGGCTATATTTTTGTTATCCATGCATAGCATTTTGTGTTGCTCGTCCTTGGAATTTTTCATTCTAGAACACTGTTTTTAAAATCTCCTAAATATTATTGTCAAGTTTTTATTCAGTTTGTTCGCCTCATGTGTTCCATTGTTGTAAATTAATTCATTACCTCGTGTTTGTATTCTGTAGTCGCTCTTCTAGGAAAGCATTGGATGCTAAAGGTGTGGCACCTGCGCGTTGCTCTCCTCGGTTTAACGTCCCGGACCTGATGATTCGGATGACGATTTCATGGACCCCCCTCCAACTGCACAGAAGAGGCAGCGCGTTCAGTGCGTACCATCTTACTTCTTTCTTTTTTGTATGGCATTTTAAGTTATTATGTGATGGCATTTTTTCATTTAGCTGTTTTTTGTTGTGATTTCTTTTTGCAGAGAGCCTTCCAAACATGTCGTTGATGTTAAGCAGTACAGTAGAAAGGGGGTCGAGAAGAAGGGGGTGTAGTCAGGAGGAGGGATGTTGTCAATCCCGTCCCGGTTGTTTCAGCGACTATCCCTCCTATTGGATCTGACAAGGCTGTCCCATCAACTATTGACGTTCCTCCATCGGGTGATGCCAGTGCTGCGAAAGAAACTACCCCTGATGCTATAGAGGGTCTTGTCATGCTTAAGAATTCTGATCCTGTTGTGCTCGTTGCTGACGCTGTTTCTAACCCGGCGTCCTCAGTGGGTGGTGATACGGTTGCTGATACTGGACCTATTGTCACTGATGTTGCAGCTACTGCCTCTGATCCTGCAGCTGGGCCTGTCTCTGACCCTGTGTCCGTGCTTGGCCATGCTAAGGATGCTGATCATGGACCTACTGGTGTTGATGTTCCATCTGCTGGTGTTTCTGCAAATATTTAGAAGGCAACGTCCCCAAAGCCAGCTGCAGCTAGCAAAGATGTTGTGAGAACTAAGGTTTCTCTTAAGCTTGGCAAAGGTCGCGCAGCATCTCTTATGAACAAATTCCTTAGCTCCACAGTCAAAGAGACTTCTGGTACTGCCCGTGTTGATGCTGACTGTCCCAAGGCTCCTAATGCCAATCTAACTGGATTTCAAGCACCAGATGGTGCCCCGCTAACCAGCGCTGATGGACGTGTCCGTGGTGGTTCACCTGTGGTGCCGCCAAGTTCTTCCCTTGTTACAAGATCAATGGGCAAACAATTGGCAGCTACTTCGGATGGATCCCGCTTGTCTGATATTGTCAGCACCGGTTCGAAAGGCGGTGCACCATCAGATGGAAAATCTCCCGACGGACCATTACCACAATCGCCTGTCACCATGATGAAGTTAAGGAGGGGGTTAATTGACAAGCATCCGTTGAACTTTACCCCTCTGAGTTTGAGTCTTGGCATGTCCCCTACGCCTCCACCCGCTGCTGATTCGGTGGCTCCCTTAGAGTCAAACCGTCCATTTGATCAAGTGCCTGAGGCTTCCGTTGCTTTGCCTGCCCCTAAAGGTGTCTCTGTGAACGCCGTACCTATTCTTGTAGATTCAGGTATGCATATTTTTTTCTCTGATTTGTATTGTTCTTTTTGTTTATCCAGTTGTAGTACTGGCATTTTTTGTTTATACTGGCTGGCATTTTATGTTAATCCTTGGTGGCCTTTTTGATTTTTTCTTTTTTGATTCATATTCGCAAGAGGACCCAAGCGCCTCAATAAGTATAGGTGATGAAAAGTTAAATATTGTTGTCAATGATACAATCCTTGTATCTTCAGGTGCCCACCACTTTAGTTTCTTTTTGTAATTTTGATTCAATTTTTGTGTGTGTTTTGCGTCATAACTTATTTTCATGATAGTTTTATTATTTTTGGGCTGGTGTTTATAACATATATATGGTGGCAACTTTTCTCCATGTTTGGTTGGTGTTTTATTACATTACTACGTATAGTTATGTTATACCTAATAGGTCCTTTATTTATTGTCAATCTTGTAGAATCTCAAGAAGCTACACCAGCTGATATAGCTGTAGCTGTTGCAAGTCCAAGATTCGTTGTAAAGAGTAAAACTCCTGCAGCCAATGTTCACCATGCCAGGGTAGTTAAGCCCAAGGTCCAGAAGTATGGTCCCCAGCGTATTATTACGGCTACCAATCAGGAAGATCAGTTTTACAACTTGCTGAAAAGATATGGATTTGCTAGGGAACGTGGCGATCATGTGAAGAAGATCAAAGAGTATGAATTTCTTTATTTCAATGTCTCTTCACCCGTCTTTTCGCAGTAACGTTTCTACTACCTACTCATGGCATTTTTTTCCTTTGTGGTCATGTTTGTTTTTGAGAGCCATCCATGGCATTTTTTCATATGTATCTTCTTGTGACATACATCTTATTTTTTAATGTTTTCTTAATTTTTTGTGATATCTAATTATTTAAGAAGCATTAATAGTTGCATTCTTTATTAGTTTTACATCTAAATTTTCATGGCTTTTTATTTTACCAAGTCATGGCATTTTTCTTTCACACATGCATGGCATTTTCTTATACCCATACCTGGCATTTTTTTACTTTAATTCCTTAAGTTTTACCATTCAGTTTTGTTCTCTATTAATTTTTACGCTCATTGATATTTTATGTTAACTATATTAGGCATTTCATTTCATTCATGCCTGTATTTTTTGGGTTTTGCTTTGTTATAGTAAATAGCCATGCCCACCATTTTCACTCACAACCTTTTTTTTATTTATGACATTTTTTATTATCATCCACCGAGGTTATACCGATTTTCATTTTCCTAAGGTATTATGTGGCATTTTTTGTTAATAGTTCATGTTTCGACAGAAATCACATAATAAGGATGAGGTACAATGGTTTCATTGAACTTGGATCCCTAGCTTCTCAGGTCAAACCGAGTGGTCATCTTGGGTCAAATTTTCTCTCGAGTACCTTAACGAATACCCACCTCATGAAGATAAAATTATACTTAATTTCGAGGTTGGTATGAAGCTTATTTAAGGTGATTATGATCATGCTATATTGAGGAGAGCTTTTCGCACCACTGATGATTACAAGCTATCTAGCAAACGATTTGTGAGTCTTCGGTTTTTTATTATGTTGCCATGGCATTTTTCTGTTATATGGGGTTTTGACTGACCTACTACTTCCATTTTATTTATGTCCAAATTATGGTGCCTATTAACCAGAAGCTGGCAGAAGGCAAGGGCGGTCCAAAGCACTGGTATGCAATTTCTGTCAACACAAAGTGCAAGAGGTTTGAGGTGCTAGATTCGACGGTGACGATGAGGGGTTGCGTGCACATGCATCCCTATTGATCAACCATATTAAAGGGGCTTGGAATCATCACTATGGAGAATCAAAGATTAAGATTTCTGAGTTTGAAACCATTTACCCAGATGTACCCAGGCAAACCAATGGGTAATTTAAATTTCCTCCTTTTTTTCTTGTCATGTTTATACATTTTTCTATGTGTTCACGACATGTCAATGCTTAACTATGACTTTTTTTTCACATTTTATTATGCAGCGATGATTGTGGGTTCCATGTGCTGGAGTACTTTGTTTGCTGGCTTGGTCGTTGAATGTCAGCCCTATCTGCGAATGATATTATCGATGCGCGCAAGGTCTGGGCATACAAGTTGATCAACTCCACGCCGTTCAACAAGAACACTGATGCAAAGACCTTCATCGAGGATACTATCAAGGTTATGCAGGCCAAGTATAGGGGTTTTTCGCGGTCTTGATGAGGTAAACCCCTTGTGCTTGTAACCGTGTATGCAATGCCAATTTTCTTTATTTTTCATTATGTATTATGGCACTTTTCAAGCAATCCCCATGGCATTTGTATGTTTCTTAAGCTGGCATTTTATTCACAACCAACTTGGCAGTTTATGTGTTTTTACTTTATACTTATTAATAAGGCCTGGCATTTTATATGCCATCATGTTGGCATTTTAAGTAATAAAACTCCTTGTTGATCTTGTTCAGTTTGTATTCTTGTAGCATTAAACATTTTTCGATATACATCGCATCACGCAACCAATATTATAAACATCAGATTATTTCCAAACACGATTCCAGTCACATCAGTCATATCCATGTCATTATTCCATGAGACAAATAAAAAACATTACAACTAAAACATGACATAATTTTTTAGGCTTCATTCTGCATTCACGCGATGGTGGCCTTGTGTGCGAGTTTCGCAGGGCACTCCTTGGCTAGGTGCCCCAGTAGCTTGCATATTCCGCAACTCATCTTGTGCTTCTTCGTCGGTGTTGGTTGTATGTCCAGTAGGGATTTGTACCTGATTTTTCTATTGCGGCCCTTTGTCTTTGTTTGAGGAGGGTCACGAGCATTAGCAAAACTGCTTGAACTTGCAGACATGTTGTCTGATGTAGATGGTACCGATCGGGATGGGTTTTGTTCTGATGTAGATGGTACTGTTCGGGACGGTGTTTGTTCTGATGTGGGTGACCTTGACCTTGGGATGTTTATTGGGGGAGGTGTCGTTGTCACGGGGCTGTCCTGTTTTGTCTCTGTTTTGCGGCATCTTCCTTTTTCTTCTTCAGAGCATCCCACTCCCTCCTTATTTCTTTCATGTGCTTGTCCACTAGTTTCGTGTAGTCGGTGTCCTTGCTTGCCTCCTTTGCTATCTGATTCAGCCCAGTGCTCATGGTCACAAACCTCATCTTTTTCCGCGACTCCCGCGACATCTCCTTTGGAGGTGCACACATTTCCTGCTCGCCATGCTTGCATAGTGTCTCATCTGCATTCCATGTCCACCTCCGCAGGATATACCTATCTGGAATCTGTGTTACCCCTTCGTGCTGATGATATGGCAGCACAACATCCCATCCCTCTCAAACTTGCAGCACTCGCATGAGTACGTGCATTTAAACACGTCTGCGGTCACCTCGTAAGTCCAGTCATTGTACCGACCAGATTGGCTTGTCAGCTGCGCAACTTGGTATTTGTCGTATATTGTTTCCGTGCAATGGTACGATGATACCAGCTTCATCTCCTCCTAGAACCTGCATTTTTAAATGTTTGCCAAGGAGTATCGTTAGTTTTCCTTATCTTATGTTTTCATTGGCATTTTGCAGTCTAATTTTCTGGCATTTTTTGTAATTAACACATGGCATTTTCAAAGTGTAATAACAGAAAGTTAGAATCCATAGCATATAATCCCACAATTCTCATGGCACTTGTAACAATTTTTGGGTGGCATTTTTTAATCATTACAGTCACAACAGTGGGGGGTTTGGCTCCATCTATGCATTTTTGTAAAACTGATGTTGGTTGCAATTTTTGTTATTTTCTCATGGTTTTTTTATGTAAAAATATCATGGCATTATTAGTTGTAGTAAGAGTAAACAAGTATCAAGTACATACACTCCTACAAGTTCACATGGCACTTTTAACAAATTTTGATTGGCATTTTTTCATCATTACATATTCAACATGGAATTTTGGTTCTATCTATGCCTTTGTCATATCTCTGTTTGCTTACGGCAACTTATGCTAGCTTCTCATGGCATTTTATGTAACCAAGTCATGGCATTTTAATTTTAGTAACATAAAACAAGTATACAATATCATCTACTTCATTCTTTCACATGGCACTTATAGTAATTTTTTGTTGGCATTTTTTAACATTTAAAACATGGCAACTATCATGGTTCTCTTCATGTAATATGATAAAAACAATAGATATTTTTTAAGGTTACGTATGTATGGTATATGCGCTTTGTGTAGACTTTCCTTAGCTGAGCTTCTAGCGGACTCCAGCCGTATTCCTTTGGCTGCAGCAGTGCTAATTCAACCTCCGCCTGCCTATATGTCCCATATATCTTATCTTGAATGACTGTGTTGCTAAACAAAGTCATATATTGAGTTGAACGGGTCGATGTACTTCTTCAGCACAGCGTTGAATCCTTCACTTCTTTGTGTTGATTGGAGGAATGGGTAAAAGTCCTTCATGAAGTATGCTGGCACCCAACATTTTCTTTCTTCATAGACCTTTTGCAGTTGCATGTTCTTCCGTTGCTCATATGCATCTATCATTGCCCACCATTTCGTCTCAAACTCCTCCAGAGACAGACTGTTGTTCACGCAGTCCTCAAATAGTTCACGAATTCCGGGGTTTTAGCGCATAAAAACTCCCATCTCTTTCTCTAGATGCTGCATTATGTGCCAGCGGTAGTTTTAATGTATTGTTTCCAAGAATATATCATCTATAGCGTTCCTCATGGCTATGTCCTGGTCTGTTATTATGTTTCTTGGCGCGACGTTGTTGTAGCATTTCAGAAATGTCTTGAACAGCCATTTGAAGCTTTCAGTGTCCTTGTTCTGTAAGAACCCGCATCCAAACTGCACTGACTGTTCGTGGTTGTTGATCCCAATGAAGGGGGCGCAAGGCATCTTATACTCGTTGGTGCAGAATGTAGTGTCAAATGAGATGCAGTCATTATAGTACTTGTATGACCTCCGAGCATTTCCGTCCACCCAAAACAGGCTGCATACTCTGTCCTCATCGTCCAAATCCATGTCGTAGAAGAAGTCTGGATCTTCTATTTGCTTCTCTCTGAAATATACAAGCGTGTCCTGTACATCATTTATCTTGAAGTAATGCCTAAATGCAGTCCGCTCGTTAGCCATGTCCTTGGTTGTGTATGGTACGTCAGACAGTGTGCCATGCAACTTCGCCATTATACATTCTTCTTGTTTCCATGTTGCAGTCATGCAGTACCCTCACAAAATCCCTCTCTTCACTGTCCATGAACCGGTGTGCTCTTAGAAACTTGGACAGGTCAAACTTCTTTAGTACTTGGTGGTTCTTCAACAAAGTTCTCGACGACGTACCAAGCCCCCTCCCTCTTAATCTTCATCAATGTTGGGCATTTTGTCCCCAGTGTAATCCCTCTCTTCCTCTCTAGCACTACTGATTTCGGCTTCTGGTTGTCCGTCTTGGGCTTCTTGTTGACTCCTGCTTTGTAGCACACCAGTTGCCCCCTTCTTATATAGCCCGCTTGCACTTCTCTCTTATAGTTTACCCTTATCATGAAACCATGCCACTTTGCGTAATTCTGGTAGTATGATTGGGCTGCTTCGAAGGATTCGAACTTCATTATTCTGTTCGGTGGTTTAGGTCCTGATATCTCTCCCTCCGTATCATCGTTTAGGTCTTCAGCTTGTGCAGTTTCTGCAACTCCTACACTCGCCGTTGTGTTGTTTGCGCTCGCAGATACAGTCTCTATAGCCTGTTCTCCAAGCCTTCCTCCAGTATGGTATGATGCGACGGGTAGATCAAACACAGCCGGCGCGCTCATTGTACCTGCGATTTTTCCATATTCAAACATATACTGTTAGTCAATGGCATTTTTAGCTATGCATGCATGGCAACTTTTTCCAAAATTAAGTCACTTTGTGTCTACTTTTTTTTGCAAACAGCTATGATTGTGATACATCTTTTTTTTGCCAGAACCCTGGCACTTTATGTTGTTACTATCTGGCATTTTCTACTATATTAGCTTGGCATCTTTTTATTCAATCTAATTCTCATTGTTTATCCTTATAACAATTAACCCACCAAAAGCTTTTTATACTTGTTGATGGCAATAATATTGAATCTATATACTTTTTTCACAAGCTAGGTCCATTTCTACATTTTATACCGAAACATGCCATAGTAGTTTGGATTTTCTTGCCTGGCATTTTCTAGTGTACTAGCATGGCAAATTTTTCAGTACAAGAGAATTCTTCATTGGTTTTTTTACCTTGCATGGCTTGCTGCAGTAATGGCATCAATGGGTACGATGTGTTGATTGCGTCCATATACATCCTCATTTCGTCCTCCAAGTTTAGCATAGGACCAAACCATTGGTCAACCTCTTCAAAACTGCCATCTTGATTCTGGTTACTACTACCCGGATCCATCCTGCATAGAATGCAAAAAAACAGAACATTAGCATATAGTAAATTCTTCTCTGGTTTTAACATGTACTAACTATAGTTTGTTTCTTATTTTTATTCCAGGTCTGATGCATAATGTATGGGGATGGTTTGGTTGATTCATATAATTGTCCCTTTATCAAATGTCAATCAAATCTTGTATGTGCATATGCATATGGACCGTTGTCACCCCTTCAAGCTTCCAGATACGCTCTGCTATATTCTGCTCTCTGTTTATTAAATCTTTTGTGATGTAGTAAGACAGTAGTTCTTTATTTGCTAGGTTGTCATAAAACAATTTATGTTGTTGTGTCATCCTTGATGTAAAGACTAAGTGCACGGTTGTTTATAATTTGTACATATTGGTTCACTGTCTCTAGCTTTTACAGTTTCTATTGGCATTATAATTTGGTACACTCCTTGGCATTTTTCACTACACCCTTGATGGCTACCAAACTTTAGTTTAATTGTCATTTTATCCATGGCATTTTTCTGTTGACACTTCATGGCCAATTCAACATAGGCTTTTAATGGTATTTTATACTGACTTGGCATGGCATTTTCTTTTTATTCATCATGGCATTTTTACCCAGATTGCATTCCTTTCCTAAAAACATCCAGAATGTCAAATGCATCATATACTTCATGGCATTTTTCATACTTAACTTGGTTGTGGCTAATTCAGTATAGCCTTGATGGCATTTCTTGATAGCTTGGCATTGCATTTAGGTAGCATTTTTTTCAGACTTCACTTCTTCCATAAAAATATCCAGATTTATAATTTCAACTTATACTACATGACATTTTCATTGTTAAATTAGCATGTCCAATTCACTACAGGCTTCATGGCATTTTACATTAACAAGCCATGGCATTTTTATTTGTATTCTTCATGGCATTTTGTTAACTAACATGTATTTCTATCTTAAAATGCCATAAAAAAACTGGGGAATGCAACTTCTAAATTTTTTCTCTTCCAATGTTACCTTGGCATGTAGGAATCATGCCAATTTAATGTAGGAATCATGTCAATTTATATTAAATTGGCATGGTATTTTTCATAAAACTATTCATGTCATTTTTCTGTTCCCCACATTGCATCTATATCATAATAACAGTAGTGACATGGCATTTTGTTTCAAGTTACTGCACACTTGCATGCTCATGGAAAATTAAGTAGGTTTAACATGGCAATTTCAATATTATATCCATGGCACTTTCAGTATAGTAGGATTACCTTCTTTTTGTTGTTGAAAGCTTCAGTTTTTTTGACAGTGGGGTAGGTATGGGTGGGAGATGGATAGTAATGCTGGTTTTCACGAAATTATATGGCCGTCTTATGTATAATTAGCATGACAATTTTAATTATATACCCTTGGCACTTCTCTGTTAGTAGGGTTTACCTGGCTTTCTGTTCTTCAATCTTGCTTTTCTGGTGCACCTCTTCTTCTCCAGATCCTTTCTAATCTTGGCTTTGATTGCTCATATTTCTGTGAAATTAGCAGAGGATGGGAGAGGGAGGTTGGTGTCAGTTGTTGTGGGAAGTCTAGGTTCTAGATTTCGTAGGATTTTACTGGGGGGGGGGAGGGTTGAGGGCTCGTCTGAATCTGTGGTGTTTGGCGGCGGCGTTGATGTGGTTGATGGGAGATCTAGGGTGGCATTTTGATGCAGATGCGACTGGCAAATCTTTGCCAGATCTCGCTGTGTTAGAGGATTCTTGGGGAAGAAGAAGATGGTCAGGTTAGGAAGGAGGAGGTGGGGTTTATAGTAGTCAGATCGAGTCTAGATCCAGGGTTTTGAAGTTGCTTGGAGGGAAGGGAGAGGTGGCCGCGTCGGTGTCGCGCGCTAGGACATCGACGCGACAGATTCGTTGTAGTCGCGTTGTAGCGCTTCAGCGCGACGGTGGGCTGAGCTAGTTGGCGGCGGCGGCGCGCGTCTCGGGCGCGACGGAATCTAGCTGACGGCGTCGTGTGTCAGTGCCTTGGAGCGTACGGCGTCCTACGTGGCTGCCGAGTCACGGCTGGCGCTCGCGCCACGGTGATAGCGCGCGATGGTCGCGCGTTAGCATAGTCCTAGGAAAAAAGGCCTAGATGGCCAAAACAACGCCAAGAATGGCTACAAGTCAACACCACACGATACACGGCAGACAGCGCCAACCCAAGATACACGACTACGAACAACCGCCTTGCGTCACCACCTACCAAGGAGGCTAGAGGCGGAGCATAGAGCCCCCAAACCGCATCACATCCGAAGATGGAGACCTCAGAAGATCGACCCCAGGGGCCAGCTGGAGCAACGTACTGCACACTCATCCATCCGGCCAAACCAGAAGAGGTCTCCGACCAAGAAGCACCAACAAAGGAGTACATTGGGCTCTGCAGGCACGCACTTTGAGCAGCCGCCACCGTTGGCACCATCCACCGGGACTCCTCAAGCAACCAATGCACCAGACTCCTCAAGCAGAGATTGTGCTGCATCTATTTTCAGTTCTCTGGTAACGGGCATCTGGTATGACCTACGTAGCAGGAAATGTTATTATGCAACAAATGCACCAGACTATTTCTCCGGAAATGTTTCAGAAAACATGTAGAGTTCACCACAATCTCTGCATTTCGATATGCTGTGAGTAGAATTCTCTTCTTTTAAACCCCGTATCATCTCAATTATATGCTCCCAAAACAAAAGAGGAAATCAAGAAATAACCAACAAATTAACCTGCCACCATGCATGGCGCGCGACCTATGCCATGGGTTTCTCCAGCAACGCCGAGATGTACCACTCATTCCTCTCCGGTCCCAGGTCGAGCTTCGGGCTGGGCTTCCACCGGAGCTGCCGGAAACCGACGCCGCGGAATATGGGCAAGTAGGTGGCGTTGAGCTGCCGGCCGAGGCAGAAGAAGTGGTCGAGCTAAAAGACGCCACCTAGGCTAGGCGGAGCACACGGTAGATGTCAATTGCACAGATAATTGAATTGCCGATTGATCATGTTGAGAAGAAGCTGTCGCAGACAATCCTTGACAAGGAATTTGCTGGTACTCTGGTTCAAGTTGTTGGTTGCCTCATAATCTTCGTAGATCAGAAGACAGAGGCCATCTTCCCTGCTACATTAGAAACCATTTGAAATTTGTGGACAGACTCTACATGAGATCAGCCAAGATCATGGTTTGAACGCTGCTAAGCATGTTATAGTTTGCGTTCAGTTCCTTTGCTGTCTTTAAGACTAGCACTTGATTTTGCATGTTGGTCTTTCTTTTGGATCAAATAAAAATCCATCTTCCTCACGAACAGGAAAGGTCAATATCAATGTTTTAAATAGCCGGTTATAGGCTATAGCCACGGCCTCCGGATATAGCTATAGCCGGCTATTTAAGGGGATTCACACCTTTACCCGGCTATTACACTTAGTCTCACCATACGAAAAAGGCTATAACGGGGCTATCGCCCGGCTATTTAAAACTTTGGTCAATATGTTGTTTCTGTACCTACATTAGCTTGTCCAAGCATAAATCATGTATCTGTAATGCCACATCTTTTGTTACCAGTGTCGGATGAGATGAGTTCGTCTTCTATGACATACTCTGTTTTATAAAATAAGATGTTTTAGCTTTATAAAGATAGTGTATTTAGACGTTTTTTAGTGTGTACCTTTATAAAACTAAAGCATCTTATATTTTAAAACGGAGGGAGTAGTAATCTTGTGGATCCAACGATGAAGTGGTGGAGTAGCGTTTGCTGGCACTTTTTGATCGGTATATGTTGAACCTGTGCTGTTATATCTTGGGATTTCCCGGTGCTGAAACTAGGCCTAACATTTATATGTGTTGTTACTGCTGTTATGGCATTTCCTGCAAACCGATACTTTCAGTTACTCTTTTGCTTCATGTCAGATGTCCCCCCTGTTCAAAAAAAAAAAAAAAAAAAGTCAGATGTCCCCTTCGTTTGTTGTCCTTTCGTGGTTTTGGGTGGAAGGCGCTTTGTTACTCTTTCAGAGCGTCGCCGCTGATCATCTGCGTCTGTCAGGTATAAGCTCTGTATCTGATATCTTTTGTAGACGTAAATTTCTTATAGAAATCAAGCTGTTTGTTTTTGTCTGATCGCTGAACGTATCTGCGAACACATTTAATGAGCCTTGAGTACAGTAGGAAGAAGAATGCGTGTGCTGCATCTGTTAGAGCATCTTTAGCAGTGTTCGTAAATAACTCAAAACCATAACATAATCGTCATTTATTGGTGTTTCAAAAAAATCACGCGCCGATCAGTACCGTAAACATTTCCGACCCGAAAAATGTTTTACGGAGCGCACCTAATATCGCTCACGAAACCAAACATATCTGGTTTCCGTGGCCGAACCGAGCGCCAACGCGCACTCCTCTCTTTTTTTGGCGCGACGGAAGTTTCCTCCACCTACCACCCTCTTCCACTTCGCTGTCGTCGTTGATCTACCTCCCCCGCCGCTTCCTGACCACGCCGCTGCATGTAATCGACGCCATGGAACCCACATAGCTCCCGGCGGTAGCTGCCGAGGCTCTACGCCCGCAGCAGCCGTCCTCCGTCGCTCCGGCAGTCCACGCGGGCTCGCCGGCCTCCGCCGTGTCGGCCCTCAAAAAGAGGAAGCGCGCGGCCGGGCAGGCCGTCCCGCTGGCCACCGCTCCCGTGATCGGCGGTGCTCACGCCATGCATTTCTCCGCCCTGGCACCCGTCGCTCAGCGCAAGAAGATGGTCGCGCCGCGGAAGAAGCCCAACGTTCCAAAGAAAGCGGCGGTGATGGGTGGCGCCAAGAAGCATCCCTGCCCCGTTCCTCCGTAGCATACCCCGCCGTTGGCTAGAATCGCCTCACCGGAAGCCTCCTCGGTTGGCGCACACAACGTGTTCGGCGAAAAGCCACTGAGGTACGAGGAGGAATATGCCCCCGGATGACATGGTTATACCCTACGGGTACGTAACTTAAGCATACCTGGTCCAGCCCAAGGAAGGCCCACAGCAGACATACGCTGGCCCATGAAGATTTTCGGCTGGTCAAGGCCCATGACGCCTTCGGATCCTTGGAGAACAAGACTAGCATAGATAGGAAATTCAAAGGGGTAAAACCCTAGAACTTGTAACCGACTAGGACTATGCCCGGGACCTGCCTAAGTCTATATAAAGGCCAGGAGGACACGTCCTAGATCTCTCGACTCATACTTTCGCACACGCCTCCACGCCAGATCGAATCTGCGCACCCTGTAACTTTCGGTTCCGCCGTAATCAAGAGCAGACAAGCAGGAGTAGGGTTTTCCCTCCGGGGGCCTGAACCTGGGTAAATCTCGTGTCCCCTGGTTGCTTGTCTGTTAACCGTGCCACGATCTCCAGCATCCCCATCTTCTCCAAAACCCAAGTCCATAACAATGGGCATTGACGAGATTAAGCCTCGTCAATTGGCGCCGTCTGTGGGAATCGGGGCTGCTGATTCTGCGATCGTGACGGTTCCGACCCGACCGATATACAACTCCGCGGCGACGGAGAATCACCTCCTCTTCGGCACTTTCGACTTCACCGCCCACTCGCCAGCCACCATGAAAGATTTCGAACCCGTAGGCGACGGACTAGAAATTTTGTTCGGGAGCTTCTGCTTCCAGGTGGGACAAACTGGCACCCTCCGCCTTCCTGAGCGGGTGCCCGTGCCATCAATCAGGACCGCCTCGTGGGCTCCACACCCCGTGCTACGCACGTCACCATCGACAGACGAGTTCTACAACAGCAGCAGCTGCAACTCCGATCTGTGCGATTCACCTTCGGATGAAGGGACCTACGGTTCCGGATCTGAAAGCTGCGGCAGCAGCGAACCGATCTACGAGTGCTACCTATGCGCCGCGGTCATCCAGGAGCAACAAACGCCTAACCCGCCGCCCAACACGAACCCCAACCCGCAGGACGGAAACGGCGGAAACGGCGGGAACAGAAGAAGCCAGTCCCCCCCACCCGAAGGGGAAAACAATGGCCACGTCATCCAACTTAGCAAAGAAGGATGGGTCCAGGAACGCCGTGCCGTCGCAGGAGACATAGTCCTACCCGTGGATGCCCCACGTGACCTGCTGATGGCATACCACTACCTCCTCATCGAGGAGCACAAGAAGCAAGTCAAGATGCAGGAGACGCTCGACAAACGCAAGCAAGCAGCCTCCGAGTCCAGCGCGCGACGAGCTGCGCTCTCCGCCATGGCACCCGGCTCTAGCACGAATGGAAACCAGGGAAAAAAGCACCGCTCGCGGGTGGAGAACATGGATCCCAAAGAACGCCGTGATGTAACCCGAACTCTCCACACGTCGTTCATGGATATGGATGCCGATGGCAACATCATCCCGAAGACACCGCAAGCTGCGATCTTGGCAGCCACTGCGTATCTCGCGGCCCACCAACCTCCGGAAGGGGACCCAAAAAGAGCCATGCATAAGTTCGCACTCACCGGACTTGGACTCGTCGGAGCTGCGCTCCACGAAGACGCTCCTGCGCAGCCAAAGAAGAAAGCTCCGGTCAGGCGCGACCGGAGCCCCACCCCTTCATCCAAAGAGGATGAGGAGCACGACCTCCCTCGAAGGAAGAAGAGCTCGCATCGCCATAAACGCGACTACGACGCCAGAGACGCGCTCACACAACGCAAAATCGACAAAGCGCGAGCCAAACACGCATGCTCGTCCGAGTCCGAGATGGATGAAGATGAAGGAGAACTCTGTGGAGCTCGATGCTTCAGCAGATCTGTTCGGCGAACACAGATGCCACGCAATTTCAAGCTTCCTTCGGATACTCCGAAGTTCAACGGCATGAAAGATCCAAAATCTTGGCTTAGCGATCATCTGTCATCTGTCAAGTTGCACGGCGGTAACAAAGAAACCGCCATGCAATGCCTCCAGCTGCAGCTAACAGGCGCGGCGCGGGTCTGGCTCAGCAGCCTATCATCAGGATCCATCCGAAGTTGGGAGGAGCTAGCTTACAGCTTCATCCGAAATTTCAAAGGCACCAGCAAGAGGCCCGCCTCAATCGAAGAGTTGAGAGCCTGCACTCAGAGAACGGGGGAATCTATCTGCTCGTACATATTACGCTGGTCTACCACCAAGAACTCCGCAGCGCATATCTCCGAGGAGAGGGCCATCGACGCCTTCAGAGACGGCGTCAAACGCCAAGATTTCAAGGAAGAACTTGGGCATGTCAAGCCCAAGACACTCGACCACCTCATGGAAATTGTCAACAGTTGGGCAGACGGCGAAGATTGCATCCAGCGAGCACAATCAGACGAAGAGGACGACTACGGCCGAAGGCGAGAACGCCGCAGCAAGAGGAGATCGCGTGTCTACGAAGACCGCGACGGACCCGACATGGTCGCGGCTGGCTACGCCGACCGCCGCAACGACAACAGCCGCAACAATGGAGGATACCGCGGAGGAAATCTCCATGACAACGGACGACCAGCACAGTCGTGGCAACGCCGCGACCGCGACAACGGACCCTCAGCATTCGACAAACTTTCGGGTCCATGCACCATCCACTTCTACATCGACAAACAAGATGGCAAAAAGAAAGCCAGTCACATGCTCAAGGACTGCCGCGAGTTCCAGAAACTCAGCGAAAGCATGGTGCAAATGAGGCAACAAGCCCCAATCCCTGCGTTCGGAAACGCACCCGCACCAGGAGAAATAGCACACGGAGCTCCTCCACCGCCACCTATTGGAGGCCCAAACCAACCAGTCGCACCAGCGCAAAACAATGCCGGGATCGGATGCCCCCCACCAAAGGGAGCACTAAATATGATCCAGAAGGGACGCCCCACAAACAGGGTGCAGAAGAAAATCACCCGACAAATCAACCTGGCCGTGGCAACTCCGCCGGCAATCCCTGAGTACCTCAGCGGATCGGAGTCCTGCATCACGTTCACTCGCGCGGATCACCCTTGCCAGATCCCTCGCCCAGGTCATGCTGCCCTGGTACTGGAGGCGCAGATCGGAGGCTTCGAGATGAGCCGCGTCTTCATGGACGGTGGCAGCGGCATCAACCTAATGTTCGCAAGCACCCTAGCAGCTATGCGGATCCCGCAATGCAGCCTGGAACAATCAGATACAACGTTCCATGGCATTGTCCCAGGAAAGGGCATATTCCCCCTGGGCAAAATAGGGCTCGACGTCATCTTCGGAAAGCCGGACAACTTTCGGCAGGAGCGAATCGAATTCGAAGTGGTGGACTGGCCGTCACAATACCATGCCATCCTGGGGCGTGTAGCATTCGCAAGGTTCCTGGCCGTCCCACACTACGCATACCTACTACTCAAGATGCCAGGACCAAGGGGAGTCATCACAGTCCATGGGAGCTTCACCCGATCGGACCAATGCGACAGGGATTTCAACAAAACTCCCAGTCTTTCGGCATGCAAGACGAGCTTGTAAGGCTCCGCGAGGTGACGGACAATGGGCTACCCCCAGTCACAAGGCAGAACGCACCTGACATGTCCTTCGACTCCACCGTCAACACCAAGAAAGTACAGGTCCATCCGACGGATGCCTCCAAGACGGCCTTGATCGCCAATGACCTCAACACCGCATAGGAAGGCGCGCTCGTCCAATTCCTCCGTGAGCGCTGGGAAATCTTCGCCTGGTGTCCTGCGGATATGCCAGGAGTTCCCAGGGAATTCGCCGAGCACGCACTCAATGTCTTTCCAGACACCAAGCCAGTCAAGCAGTCCATCCGAAGATTGTCGGAGCCACGAGCCGAAGCTATCGGCAAGGAAATCAATAGACTACTCGCTGCAGACTTCATCAGGGAAATAAAAGAAAGCGAGTGGCTTGCAAACACGGTGATGGTCCCGAAGAAGGACACGGACATCCTGCGGATGTGCGTGGACTTCACGTCACTAAATAAGCATTGCCCAAAGGACCACTTCCCTCTTCCACGGATCGACCAGATTATCGATTCGACTGCAGGTTGCGAGAAACTCTCCTTCCTCGATGCCTACTCAGGCTATAACCAGATTCGGCTCAAGGTCAAAGATCAGGAGAAAACGGCGTTTATTACACCGTTTGGAGTATTCTGTTACAACACAATGCCCTTCGGGCTAAAGAACGCGGGTGCCACGTACCAGCGATGCATGCAGGCCTGCCTCAAGGACCAGATCGGTCGCAATGTCCAAGTCTATGTCGACGACATAGTAATAAAAACCAAGGAGGCAAGGACACTTATCGACAATCTCCGCGAGACGTTCGACAACCTTGATCGCTACAGGATCAAGCTCAATCCAGAAAAGTGCGCCTTCGGCGTCCCCTCGGGTCATCTGCTCGGATACTTCATCTCTCAACGAGGGATTGAGGCGAACCCGAAGAAAATCAGAGCCATCATGACGATGGAGAAGCCGAAAAACCTCAAAGGCGTCCAGCAGCTCGCAGGACGAGTGGCGGCACTAAGCAGGTTCATCAGCCGCATGGGCGAGAAGGCCCTGCCATTCTACCAGCTGCTGCGCAAGGCAGACAAGTTTGAATGGACACCAGAAGCCAACGACGCATTCGAAAGCCTCAAGCGGCTCCTCTCCACCTCGCCCGTTTTGGTCACGCCAAAAGAGCGCGAGCCCTTGCTGCTGTACATAGCAGCCACACACCAAGTGGTTAGCACCGTACTCGTGGTCAAACGATCCGAAGAAGGCAAAACCCACGGGGTCCAGCACCCAATTTACTACCTCAGCGAGGTACTAACACCAACAAAGCAGAGGTACCCTCACTACCAGAAGCTGGTCTACGGCGTGTTCATGACAGCTCGATGGCTGAGCCATTACTTCCAGGAGCACCAAGTGATGGTGGTCAACGAGGCACCCCTAAACAGCATCCTGAATAATCCAGAGGCCACAGGATGGGTGGCCCTGTGGGGTATCAAACTGTCACCCTTGGACATCGTCTACGAGAAGCGACACGCAATTAAATCTCAAGTCCTTCCAGACTTCCTGGTACATTGGATGGAGCTGCAGCTGCCAGACACCCCAGACATGTCGCAATCATGGACCATGCACTTCGACGACTCCAAGCGCGAAGCCGGAGCAGGGGCAGGGGTCATACTGACCTCCCCGCAAGGCGACAAGATGAAGTACGTTCTTCGGATGAAATTCAGAGCCTCCAACAACGAGGCCAAATACGAAGCCCTCATCCATGGCATGAGGATGGCAAAGATATGCGGCGCAACGCGCCTGGTCATCTACGGTGACTCCAACCTCGTTGTCCAGCAGACGATGAACGAATGCGACGCACACGCCGAAAACATGATCGCATACCGCGCGCTCTACAACGCACTCGAAGGAGAATTCGACAGCTGCGAGCTTCGACACGTTGGACGAGAAAGCAACGAGGAAGCCGACAGACTCGCCAACATCGGCTCCACTTGCGCAAAGGTGCCACCAGGTATGTTCCTCGAACAGATCTGCGTGCCATCCATCAAGCGGAAATTCCCCAAGGGATCACCCGAAGAAGTAGAACACTCAGGGGCTACGCTACCCAAAGGACACGAAGGACCCGAAAAGCTGGACACAGAGGTGGCCATGGTCAACCTGATGCAGGTCATGGCAGTCGAAGAAACGTGGACGCGACCATACCTCCAGTTCTTGATAAACGAAGAACTGCCTGACAGCCCGACAGATGCTCGGCGCATATCTCGTCGGTCAAAATCCTTCACCATCATCAACGGCGAGCTATACAAACGCAGCATCACGGGTGTACTACAACAGTGCGTCACCATCGACGACGGCAAAGCCATACTCCAAGACATCCATGAGGGCATCTGCGGCCACCACACAGGCAGCCGCTCCCTTGTCGCAAAAGCTCTGCGAGCAGGATTCTACTGGCCAACGGCCATGAGCGACGCAAAAGACATCGTCCGAAGATGCAACGGATGCCAACGGTTTGCTGATAAACCGCACGCACCTGGGTCCGAGCTCAGACCCATACCCATAGCCTGGCCTTTTGCTCAATGGGGCCTCGACATGATCGGCAAACTGCCAAAATCATCGAAAGGGGGACACGTCTTCCTCCTGGTCGCAGTCGACAAATTCACCAAGTGGATCGAGGCCATGCCGGTCACCAACCAGAAAGGAAAAACTGCCGTCAAGTTCTTCGAGTCCATTGTCTACAGGTTCGGCGTACCACACATCATCATCACCGACAACGGATCGAACTTCATCTCCGAAGAATTCCAGGACTTCTGCGAAGGCCTTGGGATCAACATCACATATGCCTCAGTGGCACACCCGCAAACGAATGGACAAGTGGAAAAGGCCAACGGCCTAATCGGCGCCGGTATCAAGAAGCGCCTCATGAGATCACTCGAACAAAAAGCTGCAAATTGGACGAAGGAGCTACCCTCCGTCCTATGGGGCCTACGAACTACGCCAAACAGCTCCACCGGCTACACACCGTTCTTCATGGTACACGGAGCCGAAGCCGTGCTACCAGCCGAAGTACGCCACCAGGCCCCACGGGTCGTCGCCTACAGTGATGCCGAATCCACGGCTACACTCGAAGACGCTGTCGATACACTCGACGAAGCACAGGATATAGCAGCAGCTCGATCAGCGGTGTACCAGCAGAGTCTCCGCAACTACCACAGCCGCCGGCTGCGCCCAAGGTCCTTCGTCGAAGGAGACCTCGTCTTGCGACTCAAGCAAAAGCGACCGAATAAATTCGAGTCGCCATGGGAAGGACCCTACGTCATCACCGAAGTCATCCCAGGTGGCGCCTATCGCCTCAAGCACGTGGAGTCTGGAGTCGCATACTCCAACCCATGGAATATCTCGCACCTGCGATGATTCTATCCATAGCAACCTACCCTTTTTTTTCTATTTTCAATAAGGCTTCCAGCCAAGGCTACTCAGCCGAACAATGTACCTCCTCCATTACGATATAAATAAAGCTAAGTGTCTCGCCCCAAAACTTCGGCTCACTATTTTCTGCAACTGCACTACATGCTACAAACGCACTCGGGGGCTCCCCCAACCTCACGATTTCATCGACTGAGGACCAAACGTGTACACCTGAGTAGCTGACAACGTCAGACAAACGAAAAGGACACGTACCCAATTAAAGCACTGCGTGCTCACAAATAAATAAACCTTTACAACAAAGGGCACAACACGCCCAGCCGAAATATACAAATTTTACATCTCTCTTTTTACAGGTACTACCTATGTTGAAGAATAATCTGGGCACGCTGCTCAAACAAATCTACAATCTGTTCGGCATACTGCCTTACAGCCGTATAGTGCGGACGCATATCCCACTCGCCACCATCAGGGCGAAGAGGTGGCCCAGCAGCCACGGCAGCCAAATCCACGTCAGGCCGGTGCAGCCTCACCAGAGACAACGCAGCTTTCACTCCTGCGACAAGCTGCTGCCGCACCAACTCCTTGACATTGCTTATGTTCCGAAATTTCGACAGAAGACCCGCAAGGCTTGTTGGCACGGCATCCAAAGGGAACATGACGTGCAGCACCGAGGAAAGCGATGTCTGCACTTGGCGGAGCACCCACGAAACTTGATGAACACGATCCTGCACCGTCGCCAGTGCTATGGCGCGATCACAATCCATCCAGAAGAAGCCGCCGGCCTCCATGTCCTGTTGAGTCAAGCAATTGACCCGAACAGCGACACGCTCTTTTTCTTCCCGTGGTGCAAGATTCGCACCTGCGGCAATTGCACAAAATAAAGAGTAAGGCCAGCAGGTTCATCCGAAGAAAGGAGCTACAGCTCGAACCAAAGAACAACTTATATTGCAGCTGCTCGGACAGCCGAACCAGCTCCGCCATCAAGTACTCCTCTCTGGCTGCACCACGATCCGCCTTGGACTTCCAAACGTCGGCATGACCGCGTAACCCGAGAAACTCCCTCTCCAGACTACGCACACGATCCCGAAGGAAAGTGAGCTGCGAAGAATCATCCAAGGAGGGACGCAACGGCATTGCGGATGGGGCGTCAACAGGGTCAGCACCCGAAGGAACCTAGAGCGGCAGCAAAAGAAAGGAACACAAACATTCAGCCAAGGATAGAGCACAACTCAGAGGAATTCATTAAATATATAAGGCCACTACGTGGCACAAGGATGGTGTTCTCCAAAATATTTACAACAAAAACAGACTACAAACTACCCTACGACTACTACGCCTAAGATGCAGGGCCCTGAGTCGCCTCGGAGCCAGACTGCCTAGCTTTGGCCCCACCCTGCTGCCGCAGGGCGTACTCGGACAGCAAATCAATGAGCTTGGGCCCATATCGCTTGCAGCGAGCAGAATAGGCAGCAAAGGCTACCTCGGATCCATCCGCAGCCGTCGGCATCCGAGAAGTGATCTGGGGCAGATCCAGCTCCGCCCCAGCCGCCATGGCCATCGCCAGCCCGACGGACGCGTTGATGCCCTTCTGCTTGCGTTTGTACGCCGCAGGCGCTTCAGCTGACAGCGCCTCCGCCAGAGCATCCACATCGTCAAGGGCTGCGCCCTTCGGGACAAGCTCCTTGTAGAAACGACCAAGGACTTCTTTCGCCTTGGCGAGGGAGTTGACGACGGTGCTGCAGCGGTCTTCGACCGCCACAGTGGCATCATCCAGAGCACTCCCGTGCTCCAGAGCACCGCGGTCGAACTCGATGCCTGCGGCATCTGAGACAAAAAGAAGAAAAAGCATGAAGAAAAGCAGCATATAAGAAGACCCGAAGAAAAAGAAGCAAGTACAAAACTAGCACTCACCCGAAATAGCCTTGGCAGCAGCCATGAGCTTCGTCGCCACCTCTTTCTCACGAGCAGCCGCAACGGTGGCCAGCTGCTCCTCACGATCTGCAGCCTCCTGCTGCAGACGCTCCTTCGCTTCGGCTGCCTTAGCCAGCTCTAGTTTGAGGCGCTCTTTCGCGCCAACGGCGGCTTCGGCTTTCTGCTCCGATTGACCAAGGCTCTTTTTGAGAGCGTCAACCTCACGGAGGGAATCATTATGCTCCTCTACATTCAAAACAAGCAAGTGTCAAGGAATAGGACCAGGATAAAAAGAGAGGCATTAAAAGGCAGATAAATACCTTGAAGCTGCCGAAGGTTCGCCTCCAGCGCCAGGCGCTCCTGCACCAGTCGCTTGGCCTCCTGCATAAAAGGCTGCAGAAAAAGAAATTGCAGTAAGAAAAGGGCTCGGGGGCTACGCCCAACACGAAGAAACAACAACAAAATTCGCACAAAAAGGACACTCGGGGGCTCCCCCCGTGGCATGAAGCAGAAAAACTTACATGTTCTGATGGCGCTTCCGGAGGACCGCCTGCGAAATTCTGAGGCGCAACCACCTGCACCTCCTGCAACGGAGGATCCGGAGCTGCGCCACCCGAAGTCGCCACCGTCTGAGGCGGAGGAGACGCAATTTTCGACTCCCCCATCATCTCTCGCCCACCATCATTGGAGGAATCATGGGAGGAGTGCCTGTATACGAAACAATCAGCACAAGTGCAAAAATCATGAAGAAACAAGGATAATAGTGAAACAAGAAACTCACGAGCCCAGCGAACTCAGGTCAAAGACAGGAGGAGACCTTCGGGCCCTCTTCTCCTCCTTCTTTTCTTCCTTCTTCTCCTCCTTTTTCTCTTCCTTCTTCCGCTTCGCTGGCGGGTGCGGCGCTACAGCCCGCACAGGAATGGCAGGAATAGGAGAAGTAGAACCTCCATGACCGCCACTATGACGCTCAAGGCCCAGAGGATTTCTGGGAGTCGGAGGAGTCGAAGCATCCGAAGACTCGCTGGAGCTCCGTGACCTTTTCCGTGTATGGTCCTCACTCGACTCATCCTCCGCCGGAGATCGCACCGACGGCAGCTCGGACACGGAATCAACTACTTCATTATCCGGGGCATTCGGATACCTTTCGGGCAACGACGGTGCCATGCCCGGCACCTTGAAGCTCTGCAAAACCAGAAGAAACTTTGTTAGCAAACAAAGAAAATACAAACACAGCGGACAAAAAGCACTACATGCACAAATCTACACCTGCGGTACGGACGTCGAAGAAAATGGAGGAGTTAGCGACTTCCCCGGGATTTCTTCTCCGGCTTTGAACTTCAGCAGCACACGAAGGGCCCTGTCGTGATCCCCCTCGGACATTTTCTCAGCCGAAACCCTCGTCGGATCACGGCGCCCAGAATAAAGAAACATCGGATGCGCCCTCGCTTGGAGAGGCTACACCCGACGCTCAAGAAACGTTCGAATGATGTCCACGCCGTTCACCTCCTTCTCCGGAATTAGCTGGAGATCCTCCACCCGACGGTAAAGGGCCTCTATCTCCGCCACTTCACCGTCCAAGATTTGGTTTTTCCAGGATCTTTTCTTCTCAATCAATTGGGAGGGGTCAAAGGGAACAAGACCAAAATCTTGCCCGGGCACTACGGAGTCGCGGATATAAAACCATCGCCTCCGCCAGTACTGGACAGATTCGGACATGGAAAAAGAAAAGAAGAGAATATTGGGACTAAGGGAGATGATGCAACCCCAAATGGGATACACACCATCCGAAACAGACTGCCTTTTCACGGAATAGAGCTTCCGGGAGAGGCCAAAGTGCGGCTCAATGCCAAGCCAGCACTCGCAAAAAGTGATAAAACACTCAATGTGGAGAAGAGAATTGGGAGACAGATAATGGAGCTGAATCCCATAGAAGAAGAGCAGTCCACGAAGGAAGTCATGGACTGGAAACGAAAACCCACGCAAAACGAAGGCGAGAAACATGACCCGATACCCAGATGGGGGACGGGGGATTACCTCATTGCCAGGGAGTTTGACGGCCGCCGTATCTTGCGGGATCAGGCCCCGCTCGCGCAGTTTGCGGAGATCGCTCTCCCGCGTCTCTGATCGCCGCCAGCCACCATCGGTGACACGAGTAGTGGCAGTGCCCTTCTTTCCTCCGGCGGTGCTGGTCCCTACCGCAGATGAAGACTTCTTTGTTTTCCCAATCACGCTACGGCGGCTCCGGCGGTGCAAACGCAGAAAGCGCGACAGAAATGTGGAAGGAAATCCCAGCGCGAAGCAAGAATCGCTAGAGCACAAGGAGGCAGTGAACAGATGAACTGGTGCGGTGAAAACAAACCACGGTTTCCCCCAATGATTATAACAGCGAAGACGGCGCACGGCAGCCGTCCATCCAGAAGACCTAACGCCAACGGCAGATCTGTCCGTACACGTGTCAACATCACAACGAACCGTCGTTACCACGCCGTCCACTACGCGCGTAAATCGAGGAGACGCCGTAATTATCTCCACGCCGCGCGTGACCGGTCAATTCAAAGTCAGCAAGTGGGACCCACGTTCATCCAGTCAAGTCATCTCTGGCGCAGCAGACGCTTGAGGTCACCGATCGTCAGCTCTGATGTCATCAAAAGCTATACTAGCACCAACTACAATTCTTCGGCTCCACAGCTAAGAGTACTCACTCAAATCTTCGATTCGACTAAATACTCGGGGGCTACTCCTATCAGGAGCGCTGGCCGCGCACCTGGAAGATGAATAAAGACAAAGTATTTCCTCGAGCCCTACGTCGAGTCTACGACTCCACTACGGACTCGGGGGCTACTCCCATAGGGAGGATGGATTTAATCATCCGAAAAAATTTGAGTCCTACGGACTTAACGACTGAACAATGCTTGAACTAAAGTCTTTGCTCGAGTCTACGACTCAAACAGACACTCGGGGGCTACTCCCATAGGGAGCGCTGGTCGCGCACCCTATGAATTCTTCGACTGTGATCTTTCGGATCAACATGCAAAAACTTTTTGGCATCTATGCCCCAACAAAACGTTGAGTGAGCGACAATCTCCTTGATCACCCGAAACACCTCCGCGGTGACAAATGTTCGGATGCTGCGTCTGCGACATAAAGATAAGACCTGCAGATATCATCTGACGGCCTGGCAACGTACATGATTGCGCTCTGCTAGTACAAATCCATGCCAACAGGCATGATGAAAAATCCCGACGGACGCGTTGGGTACATTAATTAAAAACACTAGAATTCCACTCTTGTAAGTCCTCTGCGGCCTGAGTCGATACGCCAGCATATGTTCCGGGTTCAAGTTAAGGGACTCGAACCTGATGAAGATCATGTTGTTTCGTCCTAAGACAGTTAACTGACCCTGATCCGTCGGGTGAGTCAGGCACATGTATCAACAATCCCTACACACATATATTACTAAACACCTAGTTGCACCCGAAGGATTGAAGAGTCCTCAGCCGAATCTACAATTCGACTGATCACTCGGGGGCTACTGACATGGTTATACCCTACGGGTACGTAACTTCAGCATACCTGGTCCAGCCCAAGGAAGGCCCACAACAGACATACGCTGGCCCATGAAGATTTTCGGCTGGTCAAGGCCCATGACGCCTTCGGATCCTTGGAGAACAAGACTAGCATAGATAGAAAATTCAAAGGGGTAAAACCCTAGAACTTGTAACCGACTAGGACTATGCCCGGGACCTGCCTAAGTCTATATAAAGGCCAGGAGGACACGTCCTAGATCTCTCGACTCATACTTTCGCACACGCCTCCACGCCAGATCGAATCTGCGCACCCTGTAACTTTCGGTTCCGCCGTAATCAAGAGCAGACAAGCAAGAGTAGGGTTTTCCCTCCGGGGGCCTGAACCTGGGTAAATCTCGTGTCCCCTGGTTGCTTGTCTGTTAACCGTGCCACGATCTCCAGCATCCCCATCTTCTCCAAAACCCAAGTCCATAACAATGGGCATTGACGAGATTAAACCTCGTCACCGGACTCATTCGTGCAACGATAGCGAGGGTTGCTGCTACCGGAGAGCCCATCGACGACGACGCTGGGGCATGAGCTCGACCTGCATATATTGTTTGCCGTGTCTTTTTAGTTTAGATTTTATACGAGATGTCCTACAAACTGTTGGAATTGTTGTCTTTTACTATCGAAACAATATTTACGGTTTTGTTTGCAGTTCATCCCGTTGAGCAGTCCCGTAAACCAGAATCGCAAAACAGAATATGCGATCATATTCTGTTTTGCGGTTCCGGTTCTACAGGAACTACTCGGCGCCGCCTCCCACGAAGCGAGGAATTGCGAATTCAGCGCTCCTCGGTTTGCTATTTACGTGTACCGCTAGAGATGTTTTTCAAGTGCTCGTGGTAACTGCATCAGGTATGAACTACGTAGGAAATGTTATTATGCAACACATGCACTGGATTATTTCTCTGTAAATGTTTCAGAAAACACGTGAAATTCTCCACAATGTCTGCATTTCAGTATGCTCCCAAAACAGAATAATGAAATCAAGAAAGAAGCAACCAATTAACCAGGTCATGGGCTTCTCGAGCCTGAAACGCATGGCGTGGGATCATGTCATGGGCTTCTCCAGCAACGCCGAGACGTACCACTCGTTCCTCTCCGGTCCCAGGTCGAGCTTTGGGCTGGGCTTCCACCGGAGCGGGCGGAAGCCGACGCGACGGAAGATGGGCACGTAGGTGGCGTTGAGCTGCCGGCCGAGGCAGAAGAAGTGGTCGAGCCAGAAGACGCCGCCGGGGCGGAGCACCCGGTAGATGTCGAAGAGCGCGAACTCGAGCACGTCGTCGGGCACCGAGTTGGTGAGCACGTGCATGGAGTGCACGATGTCCAGCACGCCGTCGGCGAAGGGGAGCCGCTGCACGAGGCTGATCTGCAGCGGCACGAGCCCCCGGGAAGCCACGAACCGGTTGAACGGCGCGTCCAGGTCCAGCGTGGTGGTGACCACGGTCACGTTCCGCTCCCGCATCCGGGCGGCGAAGGTTCCCGTCCCGCCGCCGATGTCGAGGCCGATGCGCACCGTGCCGGGCGGCCTGGACCGCAGCACGTTGTCGATGCTGAAGCCGGGGCCCCCGTTGTCCGTGAGCCAGCGCCGGCGCTCCTTGCCGGCCAGGTCGAAGCAGTCCTTGCAGTCGTACGACCCGCCCCTGCTGCGCGCGCGGTCCACCAGGCAGGTGTAGTTCTTGCACGTGTAGGGGGTCCAGTTCACGGTGGTGTCGCCCGGCATCGACCAGAGGCTCCCAGGGAGCGGCGTCGGCTCGACGTACCTCGCGGGGGACCGCGGCCGGCATCGCCTGCGCGGCAGCGGCTCGCAGCCCTTGAGCATGAGCTGCAGCGCGAGGCCCTCGTCGTCGGGGCACTCGGCGCTGGCGTTGTACGTCATGTACCGCGTGAGGTCCTCCTGGAAGTTGCGGCACGCGAAGCCCAGGCCCGGGAAGAGCTCGTCGGTGCCGAAGTTGACGGAGTAGCCGAGGGGGAGCCGGTGCGGCTCGATGGCCAGCCTGAGCTCGCCCGCGGGCTCCTCGGGCCAGCCGTTGAAGTCCTGCACGGCCGGCGCGTCCCCGTGGACGTCGCCGAGCTTGGACAGCACGGACTCGAGGAGGAGCGAGGACGTGCCGCACTGCGCCCGGAGGAAGGCCAGCTCCGCGCGCGCCAGGGCGAGCGTGTCGCGGGTGGCGTTGAGGTCGCGGAGGAGCGCCGTGGAGTCCCAGAGGTGGATGCGGGGCGCCGAGGCCGGCACGGTGAGCGACAGCGACGCGCCCGAGAAGAGGTACACGGAGACGAGGTTGGTGGCGATGACGACCAGGAGCATCTTGAGCTTGGCGTGCCGGAGCGCCGGCCGCGGTGGCCGGTGCGCGTGGCCATCCGAGCCGCCGCCCATCGCCGCGCCGACCTGCTGCTGCTGCTGCTGCTGCGACGAGGTGGCGGTGATCCGGTGCTTGGTCCCGTGCATGGCCACACACCTTCTGCGCGCTCGCGGCCTGGTGATCGGCAGCAACAACTACTAACTCGAGATCGGTGAGCTAGTGGCGGTCCTCGAGATCGGCGCTGCTCTGCTCCCCTTGCTACGCTACGCTGTTTCCGCGTTACCGCGTTCTTGTATCTACTTTGTTTCATAGATGTTGAACTGAATTAAGCCGGGGTTTGCGAAATTACAAATGAAGCTATCAGGTGCACTTTCGTTTGACTTTGGATGCATGACCGGTTGCTTTAAGAGGAGAAAAAGGAAGGCGGGTTTGCTTCATGGCCGGATCCACAAGTCGGCGAGGGGATGGACACTTTCCATCCCCGGGTCCCCGGTCGTTCGATCGAGACAGACCAACGGTCATATTTGTTTTCCGTCCTTTTATTTCGCTTTTGATATAAATAGTCTCGTTTTGCTACATGTAGCAAAAAACGGTTCGTTTTAAAAAAGAACAAATAGACTGGACCTTGCCGGAGACCTTGTAGCAAAAATAATATTTTAATATAGCAAAACCGACATCGCCGGAGACTCTCGCCGGGATAAACCTCGCCGGAGACCTCGTAGCAAAAAAATTACGCCGTTGTAGCAAAACCACAAAACAATTGTAGCAAAATATTTTTTCTAATGTAGCAAAGATGACATTGCCGGAGACATCACCGGAGACTCTTGCCGGAGATCTGGTAGCAAAACCATAGAGATTGATTGTAGCAAAAAAACTTGTGCCAAAGTAGCAAAAAATATATGCATACATAGCAAAATTAATATGCTAAGGTAGCAAAACGCTAGTAGCAAAGAAAGATACAAAAGTAGCATCACCCAACCAACTAGAGTAGCAAGCGCTCTAAACTGAGGTAGCATCACCGGACCGTATATGTAGCAAAGCAGTCCGCCATCGGTAGCATCCCCGGCATCCCCTAGCAGCAGCACTCAGATTGACAACCACATGTCAGTGGCAAGGCGCTGGCACATGGGAGGAGGTCGGAGGCGGAGCAAAGCGGCCACCCATGGTCCTGGCGGCTGTTGAGGACGGCGACGGCCACCGTCAAGTCGCCAACTGTGGAAGCTCGGACACCTCCTAGCCCTTGGTTTGCTTGGCGGCTGCAGGGTGGAGACGGAGGGCCCGTCTCTTGGCAGCAGCGCGCGGCACAGCAACCCCATCTTCATCTTCCCATGGCAGCAGCGCGCGGCACAACAACCCCATCTTCATCTTCCCCACATCAACTCGGGTGGAGCAACAGGGCAGTGGGTGGAGGCGGGGCAGCGGGGCGGCCTCCTGCGCATAGCTGAGGGGGACGGCCGGGCCGGCGCGCCCTGGCAGGGGGGCACGAGGAGGGCAGCAGCCGTCAGATGTACGGGAGGAGGCGGCAGTGGAATCCCCCGAGGGAAGCCAATCGTTTTCCTTTTTTTTATGGGGATAATACATCACATATATCAAGTCAAGATACCCACATCAAAGCTTATTAATATAAATGTTTGGCTTTTCCACCACACAAAAACAAATTTCTATAGTTTAAATTTAGGACGAAAGTGGCTTGTAAAAAATCTACATTGAGTTAGTTTTTCTCCCAAAAGATAATAGGTGCATAGAAGATTAGAGAAACACATCCAACTAGTAGACAAATGCATTGTCATATATGCAAGTAAAACAATTAACAAAACTAACAGGTTGTAAACTTGTAATCCATATGAGAGACGACAAAAGGCTACTAGTACTAGTATGTGTATACCTACCGTAAAATCTGAGTGTGCTACTCGATGGACTTATGCCGTGAAACAACGACAAGAACTAATGTAGGATTAATTGCGCCAGCACCGGGGCGGCATGTCGGCACCACATCGGCCGCGACCTTCGTCGTCTCATGGGTCATGGAGCCTAGAATACATCAATGAGCGTCGATGGAGACGTAGTTCGATCGTGAAAGAAGGAAGGAGCCCTAGGCTAATAGATCAATCAGCGGCACTCTTTCCGGCAAACTAATGCACGAAAACATGAGAGTTTTTAGTTTTTTAACCTTCCACAGTGGCTTGATGGGCTGTTTTTTGAGGTTCCGTTAAATACCTAGCTATATACGGACATTAGACTTGGGCCTCTCAAAACAATTAAGTTATTAAGTAAGGTAATTAGTAGTACATATTTATAGGGGGCTGATGGTTAGGAGGGTCTAGCCCCTGCTAGCCCCTGGCTCCGCCCCTGCTTTTTCCCTTTCTTTTAGTCGACTCCCCGTCGAATTCCATCAAAGAAACGCCACAAATCTGATAAACTTTTGAAGAGATAAAAAAGAAGGTCCACAAGCCAGATCAGCACACACGGCTAGATCAGCCTCGAGAAACTGGAATCACAGTAGCCAGCTCCCACATTCTCCAAGCAGGGGGAGAAGCCACAAAATAAAATAAAATCAACACATAGTAAAAGATTTATTCAAAGCACATCTTTGATCCTCGTTCTAGCTGGCACCCATCCATGTGATTTTGCATATCATTTACAAATCACCGGCTTTAGTATTTCCCCCGCTTTTCTCAAAGATCTATTTTGCCTTGATTTTTCTGCAATATCGCAAACGACTTAATCATATTACAAAGTCTATAAACAATGCCCACATGATCATTATGTTGGAGATATGCCCTAGAGGCAATAATAAAAGTGGTTATTATTATATCTTTGTTTTTATGATAAATGTTTACATTCATGCTATAATAGTATTAACCGGAAATATTAATACTTTTGTGATTTGTAAACTAAATTAGAGTCCCTCGTAAAGCCTCTTTGTAATACTACCTTGTTGGTTAATAGATGATCGTGGTTTCCTGATCATAAACATTGAGATGTTATTAACAACAACATCATATCATTAGGAGAATGGTATGATGGACATACTCCTATAGATAAGCGTAGCATAAAGATCAAGTCATTTCAATAGTTCATTTGCTATAAGCTTTCTGATACATAGTAACCTAATTCATTCGACCATGATATCATGTTAATCACCATCACCGGAAGGATGTTTTGATGATATCAAATACCACACCGTAACTGGTGGCTATAAAGGTGGCATTGAGTGTTTGGAAAGTATGTGTTAAGGCACATGGATCAAGAGTGGGATTTGTCCATCCATATGACGGATATATATACTCTGGGACCTCTCGGTGGAATGTCATCCAATTAGCTTGCAAGCATGTGACTGGCTCACAAGGGATCACATATCACGGGAACGAGAAAAGAGTACTTATTGGTAATGAGGTTGAACTAGGTATGCAGAGATACCGACGATCAAACCTCGGATAAGTAAACTATCGCGAGACAAAGGGAAATTGGTATCGTATGTAAGTGGTTCATTCGATCGCAAAGTAATCGTAAAAATATGTGGTAGCCATATGAATTTCTAGATTCCTCTATTGGTTATTGATCGGAGAAGTGTCTCGGTCATGTCCGCATAATTCACGAACCATAGGGAGACACACTTAAGGATTCGATGTTGTTTAGTAGATATGGAATGTAAGTAGGGAAACCGAATGTTGTTCGGAGTCTCGGATGGGATCCGGGATATCACGAGGAGATCCGAAATGGTCCGGAGAATAGGATACATATAAGGAAAGTCCGATTCCGGAGTTCGGAAATGATTTTGATGTTTTCATCGGAGAGGTTCTAGAAGGGTCTAGAAGGTTCACCGGACCGAAGGGGAATGGTCCATGAATGTGTCATGGTTAAGTGGAATGATTGAATCATGTCCTAGGTCACTTTGGTTGGGCATTTGCAAGAAAGAAATAAAGCTCTAAATTGAAAGTCAAAAGGGAGGTTTGAAAAGTCAAACTGGAACAATAGTTTTCTAGTGGAAGAAGGAAAGAGTCCTTCCTTCTATCCAACTTGGTTTGGGTATGGATTCAAACACCCCTCTCCTAAGCCTTCCTCCCTCTCATAAATAGAGGGGAAGGGATGCCCCAAAGAGGACACGACCTAGACCTCCCCACCGTGCACCGCCGCCGCCGCCCAAGCCATCGCCACCGCCATCGCACGCCGCCGCCGGCCCGTCACCGTCACCCTATCCGTTGCCGACACCTCCTCCTCTCCGGCCTTCTAAACCTAGATCGCCGGAAACCCTAGATACACCATAACTCACACCGGCTTAGGCGAAACCCTGTGGGATCTTCCCTCTACTTCCATAACCACGTCGTCGTGCTGCCGGAATCGCAAGGGGAGAACTACAACCTCCGCTGCCTGCTGGAACAAGGGAGAGGAAGGTCTTCATCGAGTACCGAACGTGTGACCGACTGCGGAAGCACTGCCGGAATGCAGCGCCGGAAGGATCATCTACGCGATCTTGAGATCAGCAAGTGTACGACTACATCACCCACGAGAATCTGCTCTCGTTAATCGCTTTGGAATCTTCGAGGGTGAGTACTCTAATCGACTCGTTGCTACAATCTAGTAGATAGATCTTGGCTTGTTTGTATGCATGCGGTAGAATTTTTTTGTTTTCAAATGCTACGAACCCCTTCAGTGGTATCAGAGCCGTGTCTATATGTAGATCTGTTGCACGAGTAGAACACAATGGTCACTGTGGGTGTTGATGCTTTTGTTTTCGATTGCTTCTTGTGTACTTTGCATCTTGTGGGATGGTGGGATGAAGCGGCCCGGGCTAACCTTACATGACATCGTTCATGAGACTTGCTCCACGCTTGACATGCAACTTGTATTGCATAAGTGGCTTTGCGGGTGCATGTTTCTCCCAACATAGTGAAGATTCAATTTACAACGGGTAATTGACAATACTCGTATCAACGTTGTGGTTCTTGTTCGTAAGTTAGAACGACACTTATTCAAAGCCCCAAACCACGTAAAATATGCAAAGAAAATTAGAGGCGTCTAACTTTGTTTTGCAGGGGTGTGTTGTGGTGTGATATGGCCATGATTGTGATTATATATGATGTATGCAATGTTCCTTATTGTAAGTCGGCAACCGGCGGGAGCCATATGGTTGTTTTTTTAATTCCGTTAAAACCTGTGTGTCTATTATTCAAAGTAGTTGTAATAGTTGATGTTGGTGGACGACAACCATGGAGCGGCGACATTGACCTTGACTCAATGCCGGTGATGATGGAGATCATGTTCGTCCTTGAAGATGGAGATCAGAAGCACAAGAAGAAAGGCCATATCATATCACATATTTTGAATCGCATGTGATGTTAATCCTTTTATGCATCTTGTATTGCTTAGTTCGCGACGGTAGCATTATAAGATGATCTCTCACACAAAATTTCAAGTTATAAAGTGTTCATCCTTAGTAAGCATCGTTGCTAAAGCTTGTTGTTTCGAAGCACCACGTGATGATCGGGTGTGTTAGATTCTGCGAGTGTATACAACGGGAGCAAGCCAGATTTGCTGATGTGGAAGCTAAAGGTTTGATCTTGACGAGACTAGCATGTACAGACATGGTCTTAGAACACGGATCACCGAAAGGTAAAGCATGAGTCATATAGTAGATATGATGAAACATGTTGATTGTTCGCCATTGAAGCTACATCAACTCTCGTGATGATCGGTTTTGATGTGGTGGATTTGGTTCGTGTGATCACTAAAATAATGTGAGGGATATTGTTTTAAGTAGGAGGTCACCTAGATTAATTTAACTATTAATTAGAACTCAATTTGTCATAAACTTAGTCTAAACTATTGCAAATATGTTGTAGATCAATGGCGGCCCCTACCATCAATTTTAATGCATTCCTAGAGAAAGAAAAGTTGAAAAACAATGGAAGAAACTTCGCGGATTGGTTCCGCAATTTGAGGATTGTCCTCAATGCTGGTAATTTGACCTATGTGCTGGATGCACCGCTGGGTGACCCACCTGCAGCTGATGCTACCGATGAGGTAAAGAATGTTTTCCTCGCTTGGAAGAATCAGTACTCCACAGTTCAGTGTGCTATCTTGTATGGTTTGGAATCGGAGCTTCAGAAAAGGTTTGAGAACCATGACCCACATGATATTGTCCGTGAACTCAAATGATATTTGAGGATCACGCGGCAGTTGAGAGTTATGAGGCTTCTGAAAAGTTCTTTAACTGCAAGATGGAAGAGGGCAGCTCCGTCAGTGAGCACGTGCTTAAGATGTTTGGGCATGCAAGCAAGCTTCAAAGCTTGGGTATAGTGATTCCTAATGCTTTGGGGATTCACCGTGTCCTCCAATCACTACCACCAAGTTACAAGAACTTTGTGATAAATTACAATATGCAAAACATGGACAAGTCGTTTCCCGAACTCTTCTCCATGTTAAAGTCTGTGGAAGTGGAGATCAAGAAAGAGCACCAAGTGTTGATGGTCAATAAGACCACCAAATTCAAGAAGCAAGGCAATTCTAAGAAAAAGGAAAACTTCAAGAAGCGCGGTAAGAAAGTTACTGCACCGGCGAAGAAGACCAAGGCTGGGCCTAAGCCTGATACTGAGTGCTTTTACTGCAAGGGAGAGGGTCACTAGAAGCGGAATTTCCCTAAGTACTTGGCGGATTTGAAGAACGGCAACATCAGGAAGAAAAGTATATCTGATATACATGTTATTGATGTGTATCTCACTAGTACTCATAGTAGTGCATGGGTATTTGATACTGGTTCAGTTGCTCATATTTGGAACTTGAAACAAGTGCTACAGAATAGACAGAAACTAGTGAAGAACAAGGTGACGATGCGCGTTGGAAATGGATCAAAGGTTGATGTGATCGTGGTCGGCACGCTACCTCTTCATCTACCATCGGGATTAGTTTTATACTTAAATAATTGTTATTTGTGCATGAACATTATATCCGGATCATGTTTATTGCAAGACGGTTACTTGTTTAAATCCGAAAATAATGGTTGTTCGATTTATATGAGTAATATGTTTTATGCACATGCACCTTTGATAGATGGTCTATTCTTGTTGAATCTCGATTGTAGAAATACATACATTAATAACATTGAAGCTAAACGTTTGAAATTGAGCGAAAACTCGACCTATATGTGGCACTGTCGTCTTGGTCATATTGGAGTGAAGCGTATAAAGAAACTCCATTCTGATGGACTTCTTGAATCACTTGATTTCGAATCACTTGAAAGATGTGAAGCATGTCTGATGGGTAAAATGACTAAGACTCCATTTTCTGGTATGATGGAGCAAGCTACGGACTTATTGGAAATCATACATACCGATGTGTGTGGCCCAATGAGTATAGCATCGCGCGGTGGTTATCGTTATGTTCTTACCTTCACGGATGACTTGAGTAGATATGGGTATATCTATTTCATGAAACATAAGTCCAAAACTTTCGAGAAGTTTAAGAAATTTCAAAGTGAAGTAGAGAATCAACGTAACAAGAAGATTAAGTTTCTACGATCTGATCGTGGAGGTGAATATCTAAGTTACGAGTTTGGCGAGCGTTTGAAGAATTGCGGAATACTTTCACAATTGAAACCGTCAGGAACACCACAACGTAATGGTGTGTTCGAACGTCGTAATCGAACTCTCTTAGATATGGTTCGTTCTATGATGTCACTTACATATTTACCGCTATCGTTTTGGGGTTATGCATTAGAAACAGCCGCATTCACTTTAAATAGGACACCATCTAAATACATTGAAATGACACTGTATGAATTATGGTTTGGGAAGAAACCTAAATTGTCGTTCCTTAAAGTTTGGGGTTGCGAAGCTTATGTAAATAAGTTACAGCCTAACAAGCTTGAACCCAAAGCGGAAAATGCGTCTTCATAGGATACCTGAAGGAAACTATTGGGTATACCTTCTATCATAGATCCTAGGGCAAAATCTTCGTTGCCAAGAATGGATCCTTTCTAGAGAAGGAGTTTCTCTCGAAAGAAGTGACTGGAAGGAAAGTAGAACTCGACGAGGTTGTTGAACCTTCTCTCGAACTTGAGAGTAGCGCAGCACCGGAAGTGGTTCCTATGGCGCCTACACCAATAAGAGAGGAAGTTAATGATGTTGATCATGAAACTTTGGTTGAAGTAACTACGGAACCTCGCAGGTCAACGAGAAATTGTACCACTCCTGATTGGTCTGATCCCGTTATGAGTGTCATGTTGGTGGACAACACCGGTGACCCTGTGACATATGAGGAAGCGATGATGAGCCCAAATTCCAATAAATGGCAAGAAGCCATGAAATCCGAGATTGGATCCATGTACGAAAACCAAGTATGGACTTTGGTGGACTTAGCGGATGGCCGGAAGGCTGTCAAGAACAAATGGATTTTCAAGAAGAAAACAGATGCTGATGGTAATGTTACTGTCTATAAAGCTCGACTTGTCGCAAAAGGGTTTCGAAAAATTCAAGGAGTTGACTACGAAGAGACTTTCTCATCGGTAGCGAAGCTAAAGTCTGTGAGGATTTTATTAGCAATCGCTGCATATTATGATTATGAGATATGGCAGATGGATGTCAAAACGACATTCCTCAATGGAGACATTGATGAAGAGTTGTTGAAAGGATACGGATGTCGCCTAGAGGGGGTGAATAGGCGATTAAAACTTTTCCTAGAGTGGCTCAACAAAGGCGGAATAAAACTAGTGTTTACTTTGTTAAGAACAACCTAGAACAAATAAGGTTCACCTATGTGCACCAACAACTTATGCTAAGCAATACAAGCAACAAAGTGATAGCAAGATATATATTACTTCAAGCACGAAGGCTATCACAATGTAAAGTGCATAAGTAAAGAGCTCGGGTATAGAGATAACCGAGGCACGCGAGGACACCGATATTTTACCGAGTTCCTCCCAACATGGAGTATGTATTGTTTGGAGAGGGGGTGGTATCAAACCACCAACGCCACAAAAGGCCTCCCTTATTCTCTGGTGAATCTCACCCCAATGGGATCGATACACACTTCCACTATCGGTGCACTTGTCGGTGGCAACCGGAACCTCTCACAAGGTTGGGGCACTTCTCCACAACTTAATTGGAGGCTCCCAACAAACGCCACAAAAGGCCTCAACAAATGCCACCAAGGCCACAATGCCACCAAGGCCACAAAACCGTCTAGGGTTCCAAGAACCCAAGAGGGACAAGCTCCAAAGAGTAACACAAACCGAATCCTCCGAGGAGAACTCAAACCGATGCACCGAATGCAAATGGCAAGAACACCACAAAGCTGCTCAAATACCTCACTCTCAAGTTTCAACAAAGCTACTAAAGCTATTGGGGAACAAGAGAGGAGGAATCAAAGAGAGACACAAAATACCCCAAAATCTAGATCCCCAAAGATGCACTCACAAAGAGATGAATCGGTTAGGTCAAAACATGGATCTAGATCTCCTCTCTCTTCCACTCAAATATGGGCAAGAATCATCGAAGGGAAAGAGATTAGGCAAGATTCAAAATCTAGAGCAAGTGTGAACAAAGCTTAGCCTAATAGAAGAGGAAGAAGCTTCCTAAACTGAAAATGGACGAAGGCTTAAATAGGAGGCCCAGAAAATCTGGCCGTTGGGGCGATTTTATCTTTGGACCGGTAGTACCGGTTTAGTACCGGACAAAACCGGTACTACCGCATGTGCCCAAGGAAAAAGGAAGCAGCAGATGGGGCCAGGAAGTAGCGCAGCAGGTCAATAGGCGCAGCAGCTGCGCGCGTGCATAGCAAGCAGCGAGCGGGCACGTGCGTGAGAAGTGCAGCGGCATGTGGGGCCAGCGACAGCGGGCCTAGCGGCCAGCACACGCGGGCACGCTCGATTGGGAGCGAGGCAGCCGCAGCAGCGGCACAACGCAGCGGCAGCTAGCATCTAGTAGCTAGCGTGTGCGCGGGTACTGGCGATGGCCAACGCGGGCGGGCGTAGCGAGCGGCGCGCGCGCGAGCGTGGGACCCAGGCGGCAGCAGCGGGGGTCAGCTGGCTCGGAGCAGGGCGCGCGAGCGGGAGTCAACGCGGGCGGTGGCGCACGCGCGGGATCTGGGCAGATGAATCTGGGAAAACAAACTAGGTCGGCCGGTAGTACCGGCCCACCCGGGCGGTACTACCGGGTCGGCCGGTACTACCAGAAAATGGTACCGGGCGAGGCAGCGAATAGATGGGGAACGCTCAGATGCGAGCGGTAGTACCGGACCGCCCGGGAGGTACTACTGCTCGGCCCAAAACAGTTTTTCCCTTTTTCTTTTAGAATTAAATCGGCAAATATTCGAACGGTCATAACTTTTGAACGGTAGCTCCGATTAACCCGATTCCAATTGCGTTGGAAAGAGGACGACATGAGCTACCCTATATTGGTTATCACCAAGTGAGAAAATATCATGTATTATAATGTGAGATGCCTCACTTGGTGAGAAACCAAAAAAGCCGCCAAGATCAAAATCGCAACAAGATGCAAATGGAAGATCCGATTTTGATGACCAAGAGCTTGTTATGGAGATTACCACAAGCTCTATATCTTCACATGTATAAGACCAAATAACAACCAAATACGATGATGCAAGTATGCAAAGGTTTGAGCTCTCTCCGAACGATATGATCGAGTTACTCATTCGAGAGCCCCTCTTGATAGTACGATTATCTATCCTAAACCCGGTCTCCCACACACAACATGAGACCAGCAAAAGGGAAAACCTATCAAGATTATACCTTTGCCTTGAGCATTCCACTTGAGCTCGATGTAGACGAACTTGACCTTCTCAAGATGGAACGCCTTACTTGATTCCTCATCATCGATCCATGATCACCGAGGATGGCAAGCATCAAACATGAGATCTTCTATAGATGGAGTATTTTGAGCTTGCACAACACATATTCTTCTCATTTCATCGACCTTGAAGCCAACACATGCTCCAAGCGATGCCAATGGACAAACCCTACAAGTATAACTTAATACACATATTAGTCCATAAAGATTGTCATTAATTACCAAAACCACACATGGGGGCCCAACATGTTCTTTCAGTTTTATATGGTACAACCCAAAGGTTTTTTCGATCCGAAAGATGCTAACAAGTTATGCAAACTTCAACGATCCATTTATGGATTGAAGCAAGCATCCCGGAGTTGGAATCAACGTTTTGATAAGGTGATCAAAAGTTTTGGTTTTATACAAACTTGTGGAGAAGCTTGTATTTACAAGAAAGTGAGTGGGAGCTCTGTAGCATTCTTAATACTATATGTAGATGACATATTATTGATTGGGAATGATGTAGACCTTCTTAATAGAGTCAAGGATTATTTGAATAATAGTTTTTCAATGAAAGATCTTGGCGAAGCAGCTTACATATTAGGCATAAAGATTTATAGAGATAGATCGAGACGCCTAATATCATTGTCACATAGTACATATTTGGACAAAGTTCTAAAGAGGTTTGGAATGGAAGATAGCAAGAAAGGGTTCTTGCCCATGTTGCCCAATACGACCTTGAGTAAAACTCAAAGTCCTGCAACGGCAGAAGATAGAGAAAGGATGAGTAAAACTCCCTATGCCTCAGCCATAGGATCTCTTATGTATGCCATGCTATGTACTAGAACCGACATTGCATATGTTGTTAGTTCGACTAGCAGATATCAAAGTGATCCAGGAGTGGATCATTGGACAACGGTCAAAAACATCCTTAAGTACTTGAGAAGGACTAAGGATATGGTTCTTTCTTATGGAGGTGATGAACAACTCGTTGTTAATGCTTACACCGATGCTAGTTGGAACACTGATCCGGATGATTCTAAATCTCAATCTGGATACGTATTTATTTTGAATGGTGCAGCAGTTAGCTGGAGGAGTGCAAAGCAAAACGTTGTGGCGATATCTTCAACTGAATCGGAATACATAGCTGCTTCGGAGGCTTCACAAGAGGCAATATGGATGAAGGAGTTCATTGCAGAGCTCGGTGTGGTTCCAAGTGCGCTGGACCCAATGTCTATCTACTGTGATAACATGGGCACCATAGCCAATGCGCAAGAACCAATGTCACACAAGAAGCTGAAGCATATCAAGCTACATTTTCACGCTATTCGAGAGCATGTCCAAGATGGTGACATAAAGATTTGCAAAGTACACACAGATCTGAATGTGGCGGATCCGTTGACTAAACCTCTCCCGAGGGAAAAACATGACCAGCACCAAACCACCATGGGTGTTCGGTATATTACCATGTAATCTAGATTAGTTGACTCTAGTGCAAGTGGGGGACTGTTGGAGATATGCCCTAGAGGCAATAATAAAAGTGGTTATTATTATATCTTTGTGTTTATGATAAATGTTTACATTCATGCTATAATAGTATTAACCGGAAACATTAATACTTGTGCGATTTGTAAACTAAATTAGAGTCCCTGGTAAAGCCTCTTTGTAATACTAGCTTGTTGGTTAATAGATGATCGTGGTTTCCTGATCATGAACATTGATATGTTATTAACAACAAGATCATATCATTAGGAAAATGGTATGATGGACATACTCCTATAGATAAGCGTAGCATAAAGATCAAGTCATTTCAATAGTTCATTTGCTATAAGCTTTCTGATACAAAGTAACCTAATTCCTTCGACCATGGGATCATGTTAATCACCATCACCGGAAGGATGCTTTGATGACATCAAACACCACACCGCAACTGGGTGGATATAAAGGTGCATTGAGTGTTCAAAAAGTATGTGTTGAGGCACATGGATCAAGAGTGGGATTTGTCCATCCATATGACAGATAGATATACTATGGGCCCTCTCGGCGGAATGTCATCCAATTAGCTTGCAAGCATGTGACTATCTCACAAGGGATCACATATCACGGGAACGAGAAAAGAGTACTTATCGGTAACGAGGTTGAACGAGGTATGCAGAGATACCGACGATCAAACCTCGGATAAGTAAACTATCACGAGACAAAGGGAAATTGGTATTGCATGTAAGTGGTTCATTCGATCGCAAAGTAATCATAGAAATATGTGGGAGCCATATGAATTTCTAGATTCCTCTATTGGTTATTAATCGGAGAAGTGTCTCGGTCATATCCGCATAATTCACAAACCGTAGGGAGACACACTTAAGGATTCGATGTTGTTTAGTAGATATGGAATGTAAGTAGGGAAACCAAATGTTGTTCGGAGTCTCGGATGGGATCCGGGATATCACGAGGAGATCCGGAATGGTCCGGAGAATAAGATTCATATAAGGAAAGTCTGATTCCGGAGTTCGGAAATGATTTCGATATTTTCATCGGAGAGGTTCTAGAAGGGTCTAGAAGGTTCACCGAACCGGAAGGGGAATGGTCCATGAATGTGTCATGCTTAAGTGTAATGATTGGATCATATCCTAGGTCACTTTGGTTGGGCATTTGCAAGAGAAAAATAAAGCTCTAAATTGAAAGTCAAAAGGGAGGTTTGAAAAGTCAAACTGGAACAATAGTTTTCTAGTGGAAGAAGGAAAGAGTCCTTTCTTCTATCCAACTTGGATTTGGGTATGGATTCAAACTTACCTCTTCCAAGCCTCCCTCACTCTCATAAATAGAGGGGGAGAGTTGCCCCAAAGAGAACACAACCTAGCCCTCCCCACCGTGCATCGCCGCCACCGCCCAAGCCGCCGCCGCCGGCCCGTCGCCTTCACCCTAGCCGTCGCCGACACCTCCTCCTCCTCTCCGGCCTTCTAAACCTAGATCGCCGGAAACCCTAGATCCACCATAACTTGCACCGGCTTAGGCGAAGCCCTGCGGGTTCTTCCCTCTACTTCCGACACCACGCCGTCGTGCTGCCGGAATCGCGAGGGGGGAACTACAACCTTCGCTGCCTGCTGAAACAAGGGAGAGGAAGGTCTTCATCGAGTACCGAACGTGTGACCGACTGCGGAAGCGCTGCCGGAACGCAGCGCTGGAAGGATCGTTTACGCGATCTTGAGATCGGCAAGTGTACGACTACATCACCCACGAGAATCTGCTCTCGTTAACCGCTTTGGAATCTTCGAGGGTGAGTACTCTAATCGACTCGTTGCTACAATCTAGTAGATAGATCTTGACTTGTTTGTATGCATGCGGTAGAAAATTTTTGTTTTCCATGCTACGAATCCCTTCACATTAGGGGATCATCATTAAAGTAATGCAAGATGATTAATTTTTTTAGACCGAGGAAGTCCGTCTTTCGGTTCTGAACTTTTAAAATGGTGTCCTTAAATTTTGAAATTTGTATAATATTTTGTTTGTCCTTCCTAACCTTATTGCAACAGTCAAAACTGAGGAAATTGCACAAACCACCACCTTTTACTGCGCGTGTTGCACAGAACATTTACTTTACCTGTTGTTTGCACAAAACACCAACTATACGCATAATTCGTTCCATAAAGGTCTAAATCTGATACTAGATTGATTAACAGCAAATCTCATGGCTAGGACCCACATGTCAAAAATGATGTGGCATCTTAAGCTATTAATTTTTTTGGTTACTTTTTTTTCCACAGCGGGCATGGCTGAATGGAACCAGGCAATCAGAGCTAGCTCGTCTGTGTCCCATTTCTCGTCTCTCATCGCTGCCCTGAACCAAGCCTAAACTTTCCCAGATTTACTTTACTCATATAGTTTTTGTTACTAGATTTTCTTCAGTTTTTCACCAAACTTTGGCCAAATCTCACAAAAAGTTATAAATATTTTAACCCAATGAACTAAACAGTTTTAGACTTTTTTTATATTATATTAGTTATTGAATTTTTTACATATTTTTTTGAGATATTTGAAAAAAAAGTAACGATGGATGCCACGTCATCTTTGACCTGTGGGCCCTAGCGGCCAGGTTTGTTGTTAAGCAAACTAATACCAAATTTAGACCACTCTGTAACCAATTACATGTATAGCTGGTGTTTTGTGCAAATAACGGGTAAAGTGAGTGTTTTGTGCAAGACATGCCGCAAAAGGTGGTGGTTTGTACAATTTCCTTGTCAAAACTGTATGGCACTAATGATTTTACACACGTGGCATCCTAGACATCACAAAAGGATCTGAAAACTTTAGAAAACAATCTCATCAAATAGGAACTTAATGTAGAAAGAAAATCAAGAAAAATAATAACTTATAAACTTATATTATATTAATGAATTAGGAAAAGTTCAAAATTATTTCCTAAGAAATAATTGCAATCCATATTTTTTCTAGAAATGACATAAAAGAAAATTTAGAAAATACATACATTCCTCGAAATTTTGAAGTTCGAGGAAACCTACTAATGATGAAGAACGATAAAAGCATAAATCAATGTGGAAACTTTTGTATAGTCAATAAGTTATTTACGAGTTTAATGAATTGCTTGACCTTTTCATAATAATTTAAGCGTTTTCCACGATAATCTAATTCAGAATATCATTCATTCCAACAAATCAAATGTATTAGTACTAACTTTTTTCATTGCCTCTGTGTTTTACCTTGATTTTTTGTCGTGTGTTCTTATATTTGTCTTTCCCTGAATTGCTTTATGTATCTACAAATGTTTTCTTATTTCACGATTTTTAAAATTATAAGCTAATTAGGATGCCACCGTTGGTGAAAACACTATGTTATGGGTCAAAGTACTTGCTGCCGCCCGTCCGCTCCCCTGCGATGGTCTTCGGGGTTGTAGATGTGACGGACCATGGCCTATCGACGACGGGAGATTTTTGTTCTTTGTTTAGCCTGTTTTTCAGTGCTTTCTTCGGGACGTTGAGGTAGTGGCCACATTCTAAAGTCAGAATAAGGTCCCACCTGCTCTATTCTTGCTCAGGTGGTGCATCTAGCATCAGCAAAGGGTGCGTGGAGTCATGTGTCCGACAGATCTTATGGAATTCAGTCTGTTTTCGTATTCGCTGATGTGTTTTCATGTCATTCTCTTTTAATCTATGCTTGTTATCAATGACGATGATTGCTCTGGTGTGCTAGTTATTCATGGCCTTAGCTCGAGGACATCATGTCTATCTGTTAGAACAAACTCTACTGCTATAAATTTGCCTCCATCCGGGCGAGGATGGCGGTGCGTCTTCGGCTATCGCTAGTGATTGTAGTCGTCGCTAGGTGGTCCAAAGACCTATTTATAACTTATTTTACTTTTAATCCTCTTCATAATATTGTTAATAATTTTTAGTAGACCAGTGGAATTTCAAAAAAAAGCACTTGGACCAAAAGAGAGACCCAATTTGTACGGTTTTAAGCGGCTAGGTTCCAAAAGCGTACGGGCCGAAATAAAAGGACTCCTAATGGGCCACATGAGGAAAGAGAGCGCAACACATACAAGAAGAGGCCGAGATAAAAGGGCCATGGGCACAGCCCAAACATGCGAACACGTAACGACGGCGATCTTCTCAGCTGGCCACGCCAGTCGTCGCAATTGCAACCACCACTCCTCGTGCGGCCCCACCCGCTTTGCTTTGGGCCCGACACTGAATAATGCGGCCGAGAGGCACGGTCCCAGAAGGGCTCGGACATGTGTGGCTTTCGCCTAGGTTCGTACGAGGCAACGGGCTGATCCAGTAGGCTCCATTTCGCCAGGGCTGGGCCCCACCGAGAGCTACACCACATCCGGATCCGGGCCGCACTCATCCTATTCTCCTCCACACAGGTCGCTGTTGTACCCATGGCCGAGAGCCAGAAGCAATCGACCGACGCCGCGTCGTCTCATGGCGTAGTAGCCACCTAAATTCCTCTGGCTCTGGCTCGGGACCGCGGAACTGGTGGCGTACGTACTACGCGAGCAAGTCGAGTTGCCCTTGAGTCTTGGCCAGGAGAAAACCCTGGCTCATTTTTCTCTTCCTTATAGAAAACCCGTACGTACTTGTCAGTCACCGATCGAGATGTAACCGGATGACAGTGAGATGGACCTCGCCCGCTTGATCATCAACTGACTAAAAATCAAAATCGCAATTTTTATCCAAATTAATAGTCAGATAAATCAGAATCTACACAAATACGAGTCTATTAATTTGGACCGGAGGGAGTATAAGATGTATTTTTTTTAGTTAAAATAATCTACCAAAACATCTTATATGAGTATTTTTGGATCGGTGAAATTGTGTAAGCACGTTCTTATGTAATTGCATTGATTATGTTCTTATGTCAAAATTCGCAGGTATCTATGTCCTAAATCTATATACATATGAATTTAGACAGATTTAAGTTAGTTATTTCAGAACGAAGGGAGTATCTGATTTTTTTTTCACAAATTTTAGAAACTAGAGTGTCATGACTTATGGAAAGGGGGAGATGCAGAGTTACACAAAACGCGGACACTACCTTAGAGGCTATACATGCCCTGAGTTTTTTTTTTGGGTAGAATATGGTTGCTCTTCACAACAATCCAAATATCCAAATAAAAATAAAACAACCAAAAACTGTGACAAACCACATCAAAACAAACCATTCACCTGCTAAATAAAATAATCATGCATCAACGTCACATACAGAAAGGCCTGTCCAAACCGAGACATGAACTCCTTGATTAGCAACGGAGGCCTCTCGCAGCTAGTTTAACCACCCATGCCTCTCGACGCTCATTTCCACTTGTTCCTTGTGGTATGTATGTCGTGAGGATAGCTGTGACCGTGTGTCCACATGATAAATAAGAACAATACCGATAAGAAACATACTCCCTCCATCATGTAAAAGATATTATAGATTTGTTTAAGTTTGAATAACTTTAGACACAGTTTACTGGTGCATCCAATTTTTGATAAATCTAAGACATCTTTTTTAGGATGGGCGAAGTACTACTATCAGGAGATGACTACCGGTAGGGCCAAGCTAAAGAGTAAAGATAAGGTTGACCGGGACTAATGTTGACCGACATACCCAAGCCGACATAAGCCGGCATATTCAAGCCGACATACAAAGTTATGTCGGCATAACATGTTTTGCTTCTTATATGCAGGTTCACTAAGGCCAAATTATTCCAGCTGGGGTCGACATAAGGGGTCGACGTATGGCCATAGGTTATATGCTGGCCTCTAAGTCAATGCCTCAGTCTATTCCTAGAAAATCCGGAGAAGATAAGCACGCTCCTATCAGGCATGCTCCTAAATCCCAGAGTCCAGTCTCATCGATGGTTTCTAGGGGGGAAAGTTGTTAGTGGGGAGACTGTTAGCGGTCATGGGCACGTCAAGTCCCATCGCTAACAAGAAGAGCATCTGGGACCAGCCAATGAATTTTGCTACAGTATATTCTAGGCATATTTCTTGCCACCTCAACCCTAACTTGTAACCTGGGCACCCTTTTATAATAAGGTGCCCTAGGCCCTCCTAGAAGATGATCGATCCTCAGTTCCTTGTGTTCCCCCTTGCGCACGTAGAGAAAGAGAGAAACAGAGAGCTCATCCATCTTCCTCCTCTCGCATACAGCTCAAGGAGACCTTGTAATCTACAGTAACGATCATTGATATGAGATCTAGCATGCAGGAGTAGGTTTTTTTAAGGGAATATGTCCTGAGAGGCAATAATAAAGTGTTTATTATGTGTATTCCAAGTATATGATAGATGTTTATTTTGCATGCTATAATTGTATTAATACGAAAACGTTAATACATGTGTGTTTAATAAACAAACAGAAAGTTCCTAGTTATGCCTCTCTCATAAACTAGCTCGTTGATTAACAAGATGATCAAGGTTTCCTGATCATGGACATTGGATGTTGTTAATAACGGGATCACACCATTAGTGTAATGGTGTGATGAACATTCATCCGAAGTATAGCATTAGGATCAAAGTCATTGAGTTTATATTTCTATAACAACTTACGAAGTAATCCTAATCCTTAGACCATGAGATCATGTCAATCACTAACACCAGAAGAGTTTCTTGATAACATCAAACGTCACACCGTAACAGGGTGATTATAAACATGGGTTCAGAACTAATAAAGTGTTATGTTGAGGCCCATGGATCAAGAGTGGAATTTTTTCATCCCGATGATGGATAGATATACTCTGGGCCCTCTCGGTGATATCACATTGGTTAGCTTGCAAGCAAGTGATTTGATCACTAGAATGTTATATCACGAGAACGAGAAAAGAGTGCATGTCAGTAACGAGATCAAACTAGGTATGGAGATACCGATGATCGAATCCCGGACATGTAATATATCGCGAAACAAAGGGATTAAGATACTAGCGTAAAAGGTTTCGACGATCACAAGAAAGTCATCGTTGAATGTGTGGGAGCTAGTATTGGTCTCCAGATCCCGCTTCTGATTATTGATCCGAGAGGGGTCTCGATCATGTCCGCATTATTCGCGAACCGTAGGGTGACACACTTAAGAGACACCGACATCCATTTGGAGCAAAAGGTTCATGCCGGAAAGAATAACAAACGCGAGAATTTATTTCACTAGATACCGAAACAGGTTTTCGGGTGAAATTGCAGAAAGTGTTTTTGCATGTGAAATAGAATTCTAGCAAGGGGTTATATGTGAATGTTTGTCATTAAAGTAATTGACAAAATTCTGAATAAATAAAAAGAGTTTTATTTAATGAGAGTTTGCATTAAATTTGGTGGAAATTTAATAGCAATTTTGAGTGGGATTTTGAGTGGAGGGAAATAAAGAGGTTTTTGTGAGTGGAGTGTCCACCCACATGAATGGAGGAGGGGAGGGGGCAGCCCCCATGGCTGGAGGCCACCCCCTTGGGTGCCCCCCTCCTCCTATAAAAGGCACCCCTCTCCCTCTCTCTCACTCACACCTCCCCGTGAAGGATCTCTCTACCCCTCTAGAATTTACCCCCCATGGTCTCGGACTAGCGAGATACATGTTCCCGGTGGCTATTCGGCAAGAAAGAGTTGTGCTTCCGCTGTATTGCTGGAGCGAGGAGGCGGAGGTTGCTCGGTGCCTCGGACATGTGTGCGAGCACGGATGCGCTGCTGATTTGCGGCGCTAGGACTTCCTATCGATCTTGAGATCGGCAAGAGATCGTCTACATCAACCACGAGTTTAACTCGTTAAGCTTTATCGGCCTTCAAGGGTAAGTTCTCTACGGATATACATCTACCCGTTGTTTGTATCTAGTAGATAGATCTTGGTACATAGTTGTTCCCATCGTAGGGAATTTTTTGTTTTCTATGTTGCGAACCCTACAGTGGTATCAGAGCCGGATCTATGCGTAGATGATTTACACGGGTAGTACACATATGAGTATGTGGGCGATGATGATCATGTTGTCGCTTCTTAGTTGTAATTTTGGATATTGGTGACATAGTGGGATGAAGCGGCCCGGACAAACTTTACATGTCCTCGCACATGAGACCTGTTCCACGCTTGACATGCAAATAGTTTGCATAAGTGGCTAGCGGGTGTCTGTCTCTCCTACTATAGTCAATGTCTATTTTGCAATGAGTTCTCAATAATTTGGTTATCCTCGTTGTGGTTCATGTTCGTAGGTATGAATGGTTCTATCTTCGAAAGCCCTAAGCCACGTAAAACTTGCAATGGATAAATTAGAGGCGTCTAGTTTAGATTGTTGCTGGGCTAGTATTATGATATGGTGATGTTGTAAGTAGAAGTATGAGATGATACTCTTACAACACACATAACGTGTAAGTTCCATAGACCTTGGCCTTACACATAAAAGTATGATAGTGATCATACCACGATGCACATGATAGAGATCATATGCGGGAAACCATATCATTTCACTTATAAACATGTGATGTTTGATAGCATCTTATATTGCTTGTTTGGCGTTTTATTAGCATAATAAGATGATCCCTCAATTAAATATCAAGATAAGGATGTGTTGTTCCTTTAGTATGCACCGATTATGTTTTCGTCGCTCCAAGACATCACGTGATGATCAGGTGTTCTTGGATCCACGACCATATTTCGGGTGTAAGACAATTACATACGCGAATACTAAGGTTCTTACTTGGCGAGCCTAGCATGTACAGACATGACCTCGGAACACGGATCGAAAGGTTAAGCATGAGTCATATAGTAGATATGATGCCCATTTGATGCTCGCCTTTGAAGCTACACCGACTCACGTGATGATCGGACTTGGTGTAGTGGATTTGGTTCATGTAATCACCAAAAAGACACGAGGGATGTCGTTTTTGAGTGGGAGTTCATTCGTAATGTGGATTAGTTGAACTCAATCTATCATAAACTTAGTCTAAACTTTACAAATTCTGTTGTAGATGGCACCACCTGCTTTTAATTTCAATGTGTTCATGGAGAAAGAGAAACTTGCAACAAACGGTAGCAACTTTACCGAATGGGCCATGAATTTGAGGATTCTCCTCTCTGCTGCACAAAAGCAATATGTGCTAGAAGCGCTGCTAGTCCCCCCTTTTGAGGATGCCCCTGACGAGGAGAAGAATGTCTATCAGACTCGTCAGGAGGACCACAACTTAGTTCATTGCGGCATATTGTATGGGCTAGAGCCAGAACTTCGAAAGCGTTTCAAAAACGGCAATGCGTTTGATACAATAGGTGAGTTGAAAATGATTTTCGACACACATGCTGCAGTAGAGAGGTACAATGCTTCAGAAAAGTTCTTTAGCTGCATGATTGAAGAGCACAGCTCCGTTAGTGACATTGTACTCAAGACGTTGTGTCCTTGTGAATATCGATTTCCATTGACTTAGGCATCCATCGTGTTCTGCAGTCTCTGGCACCTAGCTATAAGATATTTGTGATGAACTATAATATGCAAGGCATGATGAAGTCTCTCCCCGAGCTTTTGTCAATGCTTAAAACTGAAGAAGTGGAGATCAAGAAGGAACATCAAGTGTTGATGATCAATAAGAACACTGGTTTCAAGAAAGACAAGAAAGGGAAATGGAAAGGAAGTAAGGGAGGCAAGCCGGTTGCCGTGCCTAAAAAAACCCGAGTTGGCCCTAAGTCTGATACCGAGTGCTACTATTGTAAGGGGATTGGCCACTGGAAGCGCAACTGCCCCAAGTATTTGGCAGACAAGAAGGCCGGCAAGGCAAACAAAGATATATATGATATACATGTTATTGATGTGTACTTGACTAGTGCTCGCAGTAGCACCTGGGTATTTGATACCGGTTCATTTGCTAATATTTGTAACTCGAATCAGGGGCTGCGGAACAAGCGACCGCTAGCAAGGAGTGAGGTCAAGATGCATGTCGGCAATGGATCAAGTGTTGTTGTGATCGCCGTCGAAACGCTACTGTAGGGGTTCGTAGCATGGAAAACAAAAAATTTCTACCGCATGCACACAAACAAGCCAAGATCTATCTACTAGATTGTAGAAACGAGTCGATAGAGGAACTCACCCTCGAAGATTCCAAAGCGGTTAACGAGAGCAAATTCTCGTGGGTGATGTAGTCGTACACTTGCCGATCTCAAGATCGTGTAGACGATCCTTCCGGCCCCGTGTTCCGGCAGCGCTTCCGCAGTCGGTCACACGTTCGGTACTCGATGAAGACCTTCCTCTCCCTTGTTCCAGCAGGCAGCGGAGTTTGTAGCACTCTCCTCGCGATTCCGGTAGCACGACGGCATGGTGTCGGAAGTAGAGGGGAGATCTCGCAGGGCTTCGCCTTAAGCCGGAGTGAGTATGGTGGAGCAAGAGAGGTGCCTTGGCGATCTAGGGTTTAGAAGCACCAAGGGGAGGGGTGTAGCCGGCGGCTAGGGTTTGGGGAAACCCTATTTGGCGACTTGGGAGGAGGCCCTAGGCGGCGGCAGCAGCAGGTGGTGGCGCCAGGAGGTAGGGTTTGAGGTGTGGGGAGAGGGGGCGCCCTACCCCTCCTTATATAGGAGGGTAGAGGCGGTTTGGGGAGGAGGGAGTCCTCCTCCAACTCCTCCTCATGGCCGGCGGGTGGGAGGGAGTGGGACTTCCTCCCCAAGTAGGTTTCCTACTCTCCCTCCACCAAGCAAACTTGAGATTTGACTTTTTCAAATTGGCGTTTGACTTTCAAACTTCGATTTGATTTCTTCTCTTTATTTTGCCCAGCCAAGTGACCTAGTAAATGATGCAACCATTCCACATTGTCATGAAACATCCATGTACCCTTCCCCTCCGGAGTGCCGGACCTTCCAGACACTTCTAGAACATTCCTGGTGAAAACACCGGAATCATTCCCGAACTCCGAAACAGGACTTTCCTTATATGAATCTTATTCTCCGGACCATTCCGGATCTCCTCGTGATATCCCGGATCCCATCCGAGACTTCGAACAACATTCGGTCTCTTACTCATCATTCCATAACTACTCAACAACATCGAATCCTTAAGTGTGTCTCCCTACGGTTCGTGAATTATGCGGACATGACCGAGACACTTCTCCGATCAATAACCAATAGAGGAATCTGGAAATTCATATGGCTCCCACATATTTCTACGATTACTTTGCAATCGAATGAACCACTTACATACGATACCAATTTCCCTTTGTCTCATGATAGTTTACTTATCCTAGGTTTTGATCGTCGGTATCTCTGCATACCTAGTTCAACCTCGTTACCGATAAGTACTCTTTTCTCGTTCCCGTGATATGTGATCCCTTGTGAGCCAGTCACATGCTTGCAAGCTAATTGGATGACATTCCACCAAGAGGGCCCAGAGTATATATATTCGTCATATGGATGGACAAATCCCACTCTTGATCCATGTGCCTCAACCCATACTTTCCGAACACTCAATGCCACCTTTATAGACACTCAGTTACGGTGTGGTGTTTGATGTCATCAAAGCATCCTTCCGGTGATGGTGATTAACACGATCTCATGGTCGAAGGAATTAGGTTACTATGTATCAGAAAGCTTATAGCAAATGAACTATATTAAATGACTTGATCTTTATGCTACGCTTAACTATAGGAGTATGTCCATCACATCATTCTCCTAATGATATGACCCCGTTGTTAATAACATCTCTATGTTCATGATCAGGAAACCATGATCATATATTAACCAACAAGCTAGTTTAACAAGAGGCTTTACTAGGGACTCTTTTATGTTTACAAATCACACAAGTATTAACGTTTCCGGTTAATACAATTATAGCATGGTATGTAAACATTTATCATAAGTATGAAGATATGATAATAACCACTTTATTATTGCCTCTTGGGCATATCTCCAACAGTCTCCCACTTGCACTAGAGTCAATAATATAGTTTCAAACCTTTGTGTATTCAACACCTATGGCTTTCTGGTGTCGTATGTACACGATTGCTAGTGGTCAACTGATCTCTGGATCTAACACTTCCAGGTCCATGTGTAATTGCATGTCTTTGCGTCTCTATGCATCACTCATTCTCTAATGACATGGCTTTGTACAAATTTGGTCCTTTGGTGAGACCTTTAGTTCCTTGGGGTTAAAACATGTCGATAATATTGTCATACAATATATATTCATAGTACTATCCTGCTGTGAACTACACCTAGTTTGATAACAAACTACTTGACACAAATGCCCTCTTTTGCTGCTATAACAGCGGTCATATACTTAGCCTTTTGTTGTAGTATCTGTCACAATGTCTTAACTTTGGAACTCATCCAAATTCATTATGGAACTTACTTTCCATCATATTGTGCCACCCTTAGTTTAGATTGAGATAAACTTAATTTGTACTTTGTGACAAAACTAGTATCAATGTAATACTTTTACAATGAACTAACCATCTATTTGTCACTTCTACAAAATAATATATTCTTAGTTCTTCTAAAAGATCATAAGAATATGTTTACTATCGTCCAATGATCATCTTATGAATCATTCTGGTATATGCTCATAACATTTAGAGCATATGACATATCTGGATTTGTACATATCACAGTATGATTGATACACTTTGTGATTTCATGCATCAAGTATCAATCTATACTTGAATCTTTGTTTCACTTACCAAGTGTCAATACACTTGAATATATAATCAATACTGAACTCATTCAATCATTTCTGTGTGACAAGAACCTTTCTTGTAGTTTCTATATTGAACTCATTCAATATATCATCTATGTACTTTCGGCACAACCATATTAGCGTGTATTGATGCCAAATATTTGGGTTTTTCCTAAGTCTTTCATCGGGATGAAATTCTTAATATGTGTTAATAAAATATATATCATTTCCAATCAACAATATGTCTTCCACATAATGTATTAGAAACATGTCTTAGCGCTCCCACTTAATTTCTTGCAAATGCAAGCATCTTCATCGTTTCCGACGAATTTATACTTCTTTAATAGTTTCATCATAGTGAAGATTCCAACTCCGCAATGCTTACTTCAACACTTGAAGTTTGCATATGCTTTTATCATCCTTTGAATTAACAAAACCCTATGGACTGTGTTATGCACATGTCCTAGGTAACAATTCTATTAGAAGAACTTGTTTTGCTTATTCAACTACCACATAACAAATTTATATGTAGTGGTTGCTACATTAATCCGTCTAGACTAAATATTGCTATGAAAGATCAAATCTTGTCATAGTAAACCTTTGAACATTGTTGTGAACTCTTTTCCAACATGTCGACTATTTCATAGATGTGAAACATCCATGTCTATTTCTTTATAGATCCAAACACAACTGTAAGGTCTTACACCTTTCTCGAGGGTCCTTCAAGTTTAAAACTTGATTTCTCGTGTATGGAACTATCACGGATTTTATGGCTTCAAGCCATTTTATGGAGTTAGGGCCCATCATCACTTCTTTGCATGTAGTCTGTTCATTATTCTCAAATAATGATTCAACCCTCAAATCTTGGTATTTGATTGTTTACTCGACCTACTTGGTTCAATAGAAACTTTGACCTCCGTAACCACAACCTTTGAGGCACGTGAGCCGTGAGCATTGTTGCTACCTCCGGAACACTTTTCGGTGCTGCGCAACTTTGAACATATAGCTAAGGTTCTTTTAACCTTATCAAAGTTCTATTGTCCTCCCACTTATCTTTTCACGAAAAATTCCTTCTCAAAGAAACTTGACGTTCTAAGTGACAAACACTTTTGTCTTCGATGTTATGGAGGAATACTTAACAGTTATTCTGTCACATCCCAAGATTTTCCAAATCTTGTAATGTGAAAAATAAATAAACAAAATAAATAGTTGTTGAAAATTAGGGTGAAAATAAACTTTTGTTTCTAATTGGAAACTTAAAATCCCATCTTGAACAAACTTTGGTTAACATTTGAATCCAACTAAATTCAAATCAAGTGGAATTCATTCTTCATAAATGCATATGGAAATTTAAACACTTGGAAAATAAACCAAAACCCTAAAACCCTAATGGAAGAAAAGCATTTCCAAGTTATCTCCAAGCCTATGGATTTTATCCATATAAAAATTGGTCATACAAACATTTCAAAATGATCAAGAATGACAAATAGAAATATTATAAGACCATATAAATTGGTTTCACTTAATTTGGAGCCATAGATAAAATCTTATGAATTTAATAAGATAAGGAAATTGAAATTCCAAAGCTAATAAAGCACCTATCTAGAAATCCATACCAAATGGTGAGCAAATAATCCTAAGGAGATTTAAAAGTATAAACAAATATTAAACAAGATTTTACAAATTGGAATCACCAAGTTTGGACCTTTAAATAAAAAGATATGGATTTTATAAGATAAAGAAAGAATTATATAATGAGGAATATTTAAAGGCCAAATCAAATCTTGACCTAGTCCATAAGTAAATGGAATGAATATAATCCAAATCCAAATAAAATAAATGGATAAAGAATTTTCCAAATAAAATAAAATGACTTTGACCAAATCCTATTCTATTTGAATAAAGATAAAATCCCTATTAAAAATGATTAATTAAATCATGGGAAAATAATATTTGGAAATTACCCAAGTGGAATAAAAGTTATTTAATTAACTTAAATAAGATCAAAGGAATCTTCTAAATAAAATTTATGGAATTAAAACTATATTTAATATCATTGGAAATAAAACAAATACCCAATTTAAATGATTTATGAATCATATTAAATATTTTCCAAATAATTCTAGGTGAATATTTTGACACCCTATTAAATGAATAAAACTTACTGAAAAGGTTTATATGAAAATTGAAATCAAATAAGGACTAAAAATATATTTGATATTAATTGAATTCAAAGCAAAGGCCTTGTTTTAAATAATTATTATACCCAAAAAAAATTATTCTAAATTTGACTCTAAAATAAACTATTAAACATTATTTGAATATACATAAAGTTTGGTTGAGGTTTGAAATTCAAAGTTGTTTGAAATGAGTTAATCAAAAATCAAAACAGAATATTAGAAATGGAAAAGGAAAAACATTCAGAACAAAAAGAATGAAATGGAGCAGCCCAGCCCAGCTAGCCCACTAAGCCCAGCAGCCCACCTCTCCCTCTCACCCCGAGCGAACCGTTTTCTCACCACTACTCTCACCCGCTCACTCGCTGACTGCCGGACCCCACCACTTATTTTTCTCTCTCGCTGACAGCACAACCCCACCCTCCAGATCTTTCTTCCTCACCCCGCCACTGACCGTGCCCCCCTGGCCATGTTTACTGTCGATGAATGCCAGCGTTAATACGCTTTAACGACGCCGTGAAACCGTCCCCCGACCACGCACACTTAATCGCTCGCGCCTCCTCTAACTTTGCCCCCAGATCTCACTCCGCAAACGCCACCAGGCCGCACCGATTTCACCTGAAACCTCTCCCTGCTCCGGCGGGCATTTTCTTCAATTCCGGCCAGTACCTGCCTCCCCTTGCCCCCTGGATGCTACGAGCTCATTTCACCATCACTGTGCGCTTCTTCCAGTACCTCCCACTTTCCTGCTCGTGCCCCACAGCCTCGCCTTCGTCTTTGTCTGGGAACCACCATCGTCTGCACCAGCTCCGGCGAGCTACTGTCATCGACTCCGTGTGCCCCTTGCCCTATGGTGAGTTCCATTTAAACCTGTACGAACTTGCACACCCTCCTGACACTTTTCCTTGCTCGCTTACACCCCAGACACCCATCCCCGACGATGCCTGAGTGCACCCGTCGCCAGGAGCAACTCCGGCGAGCGATTGCCGTCACCACCGTGCGCCCCTCGACGAGCTACCACCACCTTGAGCATCACCACGACCCCGCGAACCCGGTGAGGCCCTCCGTTCCTCTCCTCGCTTCCTGGATTCACCAAACCACCGCCACCAGACACGCCGCCGCCACCTGCCGCCGCCAGCGCCGCCACTTGATGGTTGCTTGATCGACAGTCGTAGGATGTAGATCCAAGCGCCACGATAGAACATGATAGAAGGGGTACACTTGTTCTTGTGTCGCACGATCTGTTTAGATCTAACGCCCCTCGTTGCACGATCCGCACGAAGCGGTACAGACGAATAGCAACACGCCATGTGGCCCTGTCTGTTTGAATAGAAACCAGAAATGATCTATTTGATGTTCCAATTTGAAAAATTCATAACTTTCAAACCACACGTTCAAATTTTGCAAATTTTATATCGATAGAATCAGCAAGACAAGTACTTTCTGAACATGCCCTTTACTTAGTGAATTTCTTCTGATAAAATGTTTGTTTTTGTAGAAACTTGTGTAGGCATATTTTGGATATAAAAATTGCTCTAAAATTATTTTTGTGATAAAATCTTTGGAAAATGGATTGTTTTGAACCTACTGACCATAGAAATCAATTTGTGGTTTCAAAAACATATTTTGTGAAGCAAAAGAATAAATCTTTGTTTTAGACCATTTCTAGTCAAATAAAAATGTAGTTATATGTTAAAAATACTTTTTGGAGGAAAATCTTTGGGAAATGTTTTCATTTAAACTCTCTGACCCTAAACACAAAGTTTTATGATTTGAAAACATATTGGGTGAACCTTATAAAGATTGTTACTTTGATCAAGGCATTTTCAACCACATAAAATAATGATTTGGTTTAAAAATGGTTTATAAGTAAAATATTTTTGCAAATGGTTTTGCCACTTTTATAAAGTGACCAATAGGTGTTTTAGAATGTTTGTAACCCATTAGGAACCACTTTTCCAAATAAAACAATCTTTGGCATGCTTCATGCATTGTTTTGTTTCTATTATTTTATGTGATGTTTGCTTGAATGGTAGATTGAAATTGTGCCTTGCTTGATTGAATTGTAGTGTTTTGAAGAGTGTGAATATTGCAAGGACAAGGAGTGAACTTATATTCTCTACCAAAAAGGCAAGTGATGCTTCATACTTTTGTCCTATTATTTTCACTATGCATTAGTGATATTTCTAAGTAGGACTTGCATGGAATTTTGCTAAGTATATACTATGCCATGGGAAATCCTAGTAGATGAAACCTTAGTAGGATTTCCTAAGTTAAGATTACTACTACTATCATGCTTAGCTTAGCTAGTAGAAAACAAGGGTGGAATATATTCATACTATGGAATGTTTTCTAAGTCAAGGACTTGTGTTTTGTTTAATAAAACAACTAAGTGAATGAATCACCTGGGTGCAATGGAAGGATTGGTTTGTGTTGAGTGGTTACTCAGGGCCCATTTCAATGGACTACCCTGGTGTATCACACTTGTGGATGGCCACCCAAGAACAAAGAGATTTGAGATGTCAAATGTTGAGAAGCTTCAAGTGCAGCCACTTGGCATTATGGGCTCTGCCTGGATCATATAGGTTGCAATAACTTAGCCAAATGGACAGTTGGTGGTAGGGGATGATAGGTTGGAACGCGTCCATTCTGGTCTAAGGGAAGGCTTCTGAAAGATCTTGTCTTGGTGAAACCAAGTCTTGTGGGGAAAGTGCACCACCTCTGCAGAGTGTAAAAATCTAAGTACTTAGCCATGTCCCTGGTAAAGGACAAATTGAGCATGAAGACATGGAAGCTATCAAGGATCTCCTCATCCCAATTTCTAAGTTAAAATTTTGTGGTTGAACAAGGGTTTAAGGATCACCAATTTCTATTGGGAGATGCCTTGGGTGTTTTTGTCAAGCAAAAACTTAGTGTTTTCAAATGATAAGGAAAATCTATTTTGAGCAAAGCAAGCCTAAGATCCACTTAGCCAAATGCATATAGATGATAGACTCCTCTATACTACCGTAGTATCACTTGCCAATACAATTCAACTGTATTGACCCTTGTGGCTGTAACTTATTATGTTGCAGGTTTGTTTGATGTTAGTGAAGTTTATTGATTAGGATTACAAGTCTACAACCAACATGACTGCCTGTGGCACTTTGAATATGAAGGACCCCATGCTATTGTTATATTCTGCTGCATTGTAATGAGATAGCCAAATGAGCTATGTAAGATGTAATAAATTATTTTATTCCTGGTTATAAAGTTGTATTATGACCTTTGTTTCTTGATATTACATCTTAACTGTGGATGCTAGCTATTGATCCAGGGACTAGCATTGCAATCACAGGGATCTCTACCTTATTAAAGGTTGGGAACCTTACATATTCAAAATAACCTACAAAGACAGGTTCATCCGACTTTGGTTGCAAACATCTTTATTATGCATAGCATACCAATGTTTAAGAAAGGACAACTTGGGTTTTATCCAAACCATAACTTTATATGGTGTGATTTCAACGGATTATGATGGAGCTCTTTTCAGTGGAAAAACGGTAGTCTCTAAAGCTTTTAATCTTTAAAATATAATGGCAGTTTTATGAATTACACCTTTGATCTTACCATGTCAAACAAGGTTTAATTACATATCTCGAACGCTCCATACTCTTATGGTGTTTCGGGAAATGCAAATCCACGGAACGATTCCTTAAATCTTAGGTATTATGCTAAACTTGTAACCCAAATATCTTCCTTTATGGTCTTATCATAAACTATTTATATTCTTGTTATAATGATTTTGCACTTCATCTTGAAAGTCTTTGAACTTTTCAAATGTTTCATACTTCATCCTTATTAAGTAAATATTCATATATTCACTCAAATTTTCGGTGAAAGCATATGAAGTTGAAATCCATCACTCTTGACTACACATAATGGACTTCATACAACAATATGTACAAGTTCCAATAAGCCAGTCATTCGTTTCCTTTTTGCCTATGAACGAAGTTTTAATTATCTCTAGGAAAGTTACACAAGCGTCATTTGATCAAAATCAAAAAGACTCCAAAATTCCATCCACATGGAGTTTCTTCATGTTTTCTTTCCAATATAATTTAAATGGCGATGTCACTTCCTAAGTGATCTTTCAATCAATTTGTCTTTCGACATTTTTAGCACTAGTTTTATGGATGTGATTTCTCCAATGAGATTTGTGAATCATCCATCTTTTATGGATTACGGCAATTATTTGAACAACCCTTTTGTTCTCATAATACCTGATAAAACAAATCTTGAAGGCAAGCTTTGATGTTTAACGAGCAACACAATAACCCTTTATTTGTTCTCGATGAACATCATCACATATTATTTTGCTAGTTACTTAGGCCATTGTAGTTCATGAATTCTGTTGTTTCATATGACGATTCATACCAACAAATTCAGTATCCAATACTTAAGAACCACATTATTTAACAAGCAAAGAATATAGCCATAACACGTATATCCTCTATATACCTAAGCTGAACAATTCTAGTCTTTTCTTTTCTGCCATATATTTATGAGATTCTCTTTCAGTATTTCTTTTCTTGTTTGAAAGAATCTATCAACATCAATAGTGGAGCCATATATATGACACCTAGTCCAAAGCATGTATAGTTAAATAGACTCTTTCAGATATCGCAATATCTTCCATACATGATGGTTTCTGAAACAACTCTTTCAACTCCTAGATTACCTTGATATTGAAACTATCTTTCGAATATCAAGAATCATGGAGATAAACATGATACTTATATACTAACACTGGAATTGTTACTCTTGATTTAATACCAACTATTAAACTTCATGGAGTAATCGAAACTTACTGAAAGTTTGCAATGGGACTTTTAAACTTTAAATTAACACTTCAAAACAATACGATACCAGTTCGTAAAGTAACTAACCAGAATTCTACAGTTCTATCATCTCAATTAAAACTAAGCGCAAGGTGGTAAACGGATGCCAATGACTACAACAACTATGCAAATTCACTTTGATTTAATTTATGATAAATAGTGTTCAACTTTTAATCATATTGTTGTTGAACTCCCACTCAAAACAATATCCCTCACATTGTTTTAGTGATCACACGAACCAAATCCACCACATCAAAACCGACCATCACGAGAGTTGATGTAGCTTCAATGGCGAGCAATCAACATGTTCATCATATCCACTATATGACTCATGCTTTACCTTTCGGTGATCCGTGTTCCGTGACCATGTTTGTACATGCTAGGCTCGTCAAGATCAAACCTTAGCTTCTACATGAGAAAATCTGGCTTCCTCACGTTGTATACACTCGCAGAATCTAACACACACAATCATCACGTGATGCTTCGAAACAACGAGCTTTAGCAACGGTGCTTACAAGGATGAACACTTTAAAACTTGAAATTGTGTGCTTGAGGGATCATCTTATAATGCTACCATCATGAACTAAGCAATACAAGATGCATAAAAGGATTAACATCACATGCAATTCATAATATGTGATATGACATGGCCTTTCTTCTTGTGCTTCCGATCTCCATCTTCAAGAACGAACATGATCTCCATCATCACCGGTGTGGCGTCAAGGTCAATGGTGTCGCTTCATGGTTGTCGTCCACTAGCATCAACTATTACAACTTCTTTGAATAGACATGCAGGTCTTAACGGAATTTAAAAGACAACCATATGGCTCCTGCCGGTTGCCAACTTACAATAAGGAACATTGCATACATCATATATAATCACAATCATGGCCATATCACATCACAGGACACCCCTGCAAAACAAAGTTAGACGCCTCTAATTTTCTTTGCATGTTTTATGTGGTTTGGGGCTTTCAATAAGTGTCGTTCTAACTTACGAACAAGAACCACAACGTTGATGCTTGAACTATCAAGTGCCCGTTGTAAATTGAATCTTTACTATGATGGGAGAGACAGACACCCGCAAAGCCATTTATGCAATACAAGTTGCATGTTGATCGTGGAGCAAGTCTCATGAACGATGTCATGTAAGGTTAGCTCGGGCCGCTTCATCCCACCATACCGCAAGATGCAAAGTACACAAGAAGCAATTGATAATAAAAGCACCACCGTCCACAATGACCATTGTGTTCTACTCGTGTAACAGATCTACATATAGACACGACTCTGATACCACTTTAGGGGTTCGTAGCATGGAAAACAAAAAAATTCTACCGCATGCACACAAACAAGCCAAGATCTATCTACTAGATTGTAGCAATGAGTCGATAGAGGAACTCACCCTCGAGGATTCCAAAGCGGTTAACGAGAGCAGATTCTCGTGGGTGATGTAGTCGTACACTTGCCGATCTCAAGATCGTGTAGACGATCCTTCCGGAGTTGCGTTCCAGCAGCGCTTCCGCAGTCGGTCACACGTTCGGTACTCGATGAAGACCTTCCTCTCCCTTGTTCCAGCAGGCAGCGGAGGTTATAGCACTCTCCTCGCGATTCCGGCAGCACGACGGCATGGTGTCGGAAGTAGAGGGGAGATCTCGCAGGGCTTCGCCTTAAGCCGGAGCGAGTATGGTGGAGCAAGAGAGGTGCCTTGGCGATCTAGGGTTTATAAGCACCAAGGGGAGGGGTGTAGCCGGCGGCTAGGGTTTGGGGAAACCCTAGTCGGCAACTTGGGAGGAGGCCCTAGGCGGCGGCAGCAGCAGGTGGTGGCGCCAGGAGCTAGGGTTTGAGGTGTGGGGAGAGGGGGCGCCCTACCCCTCCTTATATAGGAGGGGAGAGGCGGTTTGGGGAGGAGTGAGTCGTCCTCCAACTCCTCCTCATGGCTGGCGGGTGGGAGGGAGTGGGACTTCCTCCCCAAGTAGGTTTCCTACTTTCCCTCCACCAAGCAAACTTGAGATTTGACTTTTTCAAATTGGCGTTTGACTTTCAAACTTCGATTTGATTTCTTCTCTTTATTTTGCCAAGCCAAGTGACCTAGTACATGATGCCACCATTCCACATTGTCATGACACATCCATGTACCCTTCCCCTCTGGAGTGCCGGACCTTCCAGACCCTTCTAGAACATTCCTGGTGAAAACACCGGAATCATTCCCGAACTCCGAAACAGGACTTTCCTTATATGAATCTTATTCTCCGGACCATTCCGGATCTCCTCATGATATCTCGGATCCCATCGGAGACTCCGAACAACATTCGGTCTCTTACTCATTATTCCATAACTACTCAACAACATCGAATCCTTAAGTGTGTCTCCCTACGGTTCGTGAATTATGCGGACATGACCGAGACACTTCTCCGATCAATAACCAATAGAGGAATCTGGAAATTCATATGGCTGCCACATATTTCTACGATTACTTTGTGATCGAATGAACCACTTACATACGATACCAATTTCCCTTTGTCTCACGATAGTTTACTTATCCGAGGTTTTGATCGTCGTTATCTCTGCATATCTAGTTCAACCTCGTTACCGATAAGTACTCTTTTCTCGTTCCCGTGATATGTGATCCCTTGTGAGCCAGTCACATGCTTGCAATCCAATTGGATGACATTCCACCGAGAGGGTCCAGAGTATATCTATCCGTCATATGGATGGACAAATCCCACTCTTGATCCATGTGCCTCAACCCATACTTTCCGAACACTCAATGCCACCTTTATAGCCACCAGTTACGGTGTGGTGTTTGATGTCATCAAAGCATCCTTCCGGTGATGGTGATTAACATGATCTCATGGTCGAAGGAATTAGGTTACTATGTATCAGAAAGCTTATAACAAATGAACTATATTAAATGACTTGATCTTTATGCTACGCTTAACTATAGGAGTATGTCCATCACATCATTCTCCTAATGATATGACCCTATTGTTAATAACATCTCTATGTTCATGATCAGAAAACCATGATCATATATTAACCAACAAGCTAGTTTAACAAGAGGCTTTACTAGGGACTCTTTTATGTTTACAAATCACACAAGTATTAACGTTTCCGGTTAATACAATTATAGCATGGTATGTAAACATTTATCCTAAGTATGAAGATATGATAATAACCACTTTATTATTGCCTCTTGGGCATATCTCCAACAGCTACCTCTCCATTTGCCATCGAGATTAGTAATAAACTTGAATAATTGTTATCTGGTGCCAACACTAAGCATGAACATTGTATCTGGATCGTGTTTGATGCGAAGTGGTTATTCATTTAAATCCGAGTGTGGAAAGAGTGTGGAAAGAGTGTGGAAAGAGTGTGGAAAGAGTATCTAAGTTACGTGTTTAGCACTCACATGAAAGAGTGTGGAATTGTTTCACAACTCACACCTGCCGGAACACCACAACGAAATGGTGTGTCGGAACGTTGTAATCGTACTTTATTGGATATGGTTCGATCTATGATGTCTCTGACGGACTTGCCGTTGTCATTTTGGGGTTATGTACTAGAAACTGTTGCATTCACTTTAAATCAGCACCATCTAAATCCGTTGAAAAGACACCTTATGAATTATGGTTTGGAAACAAACCTAAGCTGTCATTTCTTAAAGTTTGGGGATTCGATGTTTATGTGAAGAAACTTCAACCGGATAAACTTGAACCCAAAGCGGAAAAATGCGTCTTCGTAGGATACCCTAAGGAAACTATTGGGTATTCCTTCTATCACAGATCCGAGGGCAAGGTTTTTGTTGCCAAGAATGGATCCTTTCTAGAGAAAGAGTTTCTCGCGAAAGGTGTGAGTAGTCGGAAGGTAGAACTCAAAGAGGTTATTGAACCTTCTCTTCAAAGTATGGCGAGTAGCGCAGTGCCGGAAGTTGTTCCGGAGTTGGCTTCATCAGTTGAAGAGGGAACTAATGATAATGATCATGAAACTCCAAAAGAGAGTACCACCAAACCTCGCAGGTCTAGCAGGACGCGTGCAGCTCCCGAGATGTATGGAAACCCTGTTATGAATTTCATGGTTGATGAAATTGATGACCCTACGACGTATGAAGAAGCGATGATGAGCCCGGATTCCAACAAATGGTTAGAAGCCATGAAATCCGAGATGGAATCCATTTATGAAAATCAAGTTTGGAACTTGGTGGAATTACCTCACGACCGAAAGGCCGTGGAGAACAAATGGATTTTCAAAAGGAAAACTGATGCTGATGGTAATGTGACCGTCTATAAAGCTCGAGTTGTCACAAAGGGGTTTCGACAAATTCAAGGAGTTTACTATGAAGAGACATTCTCTCCCGTAGCGATGCTAAAGTCAGTTAGGATTATGTTAGCAATTGCTGCATATTTCGATTATGAGATATGGCAGATGGATGTCAAAACCGTGTTTCTCAATGGTAATATTGAAGAAGAGTTGTATATTATACAACCAAAGGGTTTTGTCGATCCTAAGGATGCTAACAAGGTGTGCAAGCTTCAGCGATCCATCTATGGATTGAAGCAAGCATCACGAAGTTGGAATCTCCGATTTGATGAGGTGATCAAAGAGTTTGAATTTGTCCAAACTTATGGAGAAGCTTGTATTTACAAGAAAGTGAGTGGGAGCAATGTGACATTTCTGATATTATATGTGGATGACATATTATTGATTGGAAATGATATAGATCTTTTAAACAGTGTTAAAAGTTATCTAAACAACAAATTTTCAATGAAGGACCTAGGTGAAGCGTCATACATATTAGGCATAAAGATCTATAGAGATAGATCTAGGCACCTAATAAGGCTATCGCAATGTACATACCTTGATAAGATTTTAAAGAAGTTTAAAATGGACGGAAGTAAGAAGGGGTTCTTACCTATGTTGCAAGGCAAGACATTGAGTAAGACTCAAAGTCCGGCTACGGCGGAAGAAAGAGAGATAATGGACAAAGTCCCCTATGCTTCAGCCATAGGATCTATAATGTACGCCATGCTATGTACAAGACCGGATGTGGCACATGCTATTAGTTTGACTAGTAGGTACCAATCGGATCCAGGTTCGGAACACTAGATAGCGGTCAAGAATATCCTTAAGTACTTGCGAAGAACTAAGAATATGTTTCTTGTGTACGGAGGTGAAGAAGAGCTCGTCGCTAAGTGTTATGTCGACGCAAGCTTTGACACCGACCCAGATGACTCTAAGTCTCAATCTGGATACGTATTTCTCATGAATGGCAGAGCGGTTAGTTGGAGGAGTTCCAAACAACCTATCGTGGCGGGATCAACAATGGAGGCTGAATATGTTTCTGCTTCGGAAGCGGCTCAAGAAGCGGTTTGGATGAAGGAGTTCATATCCAAACTAGGTGTGATTGCGAGCACGTTGGACCCAATGGTGATCTATTGTGACAACAATGGTGCCATTGCCAATGCCAAAGAACCAAGGTCTCACAAGAATTCCAAGCATATTAAGCGCCGATTTCACTTCATCCGCGAGCATGTCAAGGATGAAGATATAATGATTTGTAAAGTACACACGGATCTCAATGTAGCAGATCCGTTGATGAAAACTCTCCCTAGAGCAAAACATGATCAACACCATAACTCCATGGGTATTAGATTCATCACTATGTAACTAGATTATTGTCTCTAGAGCAAGTGGGAGACTGAAGGGAATATGCCCTGAGAGGCAATAATAAAGTGTTTATTATGTGTATTCCAAGTATATGATAGATGCTTATTTTGCATGCTATAATTGTATTAATACGGAAACGTTAATACATGTGTAATGGTGTGCTGAGCATTCATTCGAAGTATAGAATTAATGGTGTGATGAGCATAAAGTTCCTAGTTATGCCTCTCTCATAAACTAGCTCGTTGATTAACAAGATGATCAAGGTTTCCTGATCATGGACATTGGATCTTGTTAATAACAGGATCACAACATTAGTGTAATGGTGTGATGAGCATTCATCCGAAGTATAGCATTATGATCAAAGTCATTGAGTTTATATTGCTATAACAACTTACGAAGTAATCCTAATCCTTAGACCATAAGATCATGTCAATCACTAACACCGGAAGAGTTTCTTGATAACATCAAACGTCACACCGTAACAGGGTGATTATAAAGATGGGTTCAGAAATAATAAAGTGTTATGTTGAGGCCCATGGATCAAGAGTGGAATTTGTTCATCCCGATGACGGATAGATATACTCTGGGCCCTCTCGGTAATATCAGATTGGTTAGGTCGCAAGCAAGTGATTTGATCACTAGAATGTTATATCACGGGAACGAGAAAAGAGTGCATGTCAGTAACGAGATCAAACTAGGTATGGAGATACCGATGATCGAATCTCGGACATGTAATATATCGCGAAACAAAGGGATTAATATACTAGCATAAAAGGTTCCGACGATCACAAGAAAGTCATCGTTGAATGTGTGGGAGTCAGTATGGGTCTCCAGATCCCGCTTCTGATTATTGATCCGAGAGGGGTCTCGATCATGTCCGCATTATTCGCGAACCGTAGGGCAAAACACTTAAGAGACACCGACATTCATTTGGAGCAAAAGTTTCATGCCGGAAAGAATAACAAGCGCGGGAATTTATTTCACTAGATACCAAAACAGGTTTTCGGGTGAAATTGCAGAAAGTGTTTTTGCATGTGAAATAGAATTATAGCAAGGGTTTATATGTGAATGTTTTTCATTAAAGTAATTGACAAAATTCTGAATAAATAAAAAGAGTTTTACTTAATGAGAGTTTGCATTAAATTTGGTGGAAATTTAATAGCATTTTTAGTGGGATTTTGAGTGGAGGGAAATGAAGAGGTTTTTGTGAGTGGAGTGTCCACCCACATGAATGGAGGAGGGGAGGGGGCAGCCCCCATGGCCGGCGGCCACCCCCTTGGGTGCCCCCTCCTCCTATAAAAGGCACCCCTCTCCCTCTCTCTCACTCACACCTCCTCATGAAGGATATCTCTCCCCCTCTAGAATTTTGTAGGGGTTCGTAGCATGGAAAACAAAAAAATTCTACCGCATGCATACAAACAAGCCAAGATCTATCTACTAGATTGTAGCAACGAGTCGATAGAAGCACTCACCCTCGAAGATTCTAAAGCAGTTAATGAGAGCAGATTATCGTGGGTGATGTAGTCGTACACTTGCCGATCTCAAGATCGCGTAGACGATCCTTCCGGCGCTGCGTTCCGGCAGCGCTTCCGCAGTCGGTCACATGTTCGGTACTCGATGAAGACCTTCCTCTCGCTTGTTCCAGCAGGCAGCGGAGGTTGTAGTTCCCCCCTCGCGATTCCGCAGCACGACGGCGTGGTGTCAGAAGTAGAGGGAAGATCACGTAGGGCTTCGCCTAAGCCGGTGCGAGTTATGGTGGATTAGGATTTCCCAGAGATGTAGGGATTAGATGACCGGGAGGAGGAGGAGGTGTCGACGGCGGCGACGAACCGGCGGCGACGCGGCGGCGCGGGGAGGCGGCGCGGCGGTGGCGCGCGGGCAGCGGTGTAGGGGTTCGTAGCTTGGAAAACAAAAAATTTCTACCGCATGCACACAAACAAGCCAAGATCTATCTACTAGATTGTAGCAACGTGTCGATAGAAGCACTCACCCTCGAAGATTCCAAACCGGTTAACGAGAGCAGATTCTCGTGGGTGATGTAGTCGTACACTTGTCGATCTCAAGATCGCGTAGATAATCCTTCCGGCGCTGCGTTCCGGCAGCGCTTTCGCAGTCGGTCACACGTTCGGTACTCGATGAAGACCTTCCTCTCCCTTGCTCCAGCAGGCAGCGGAGGTTGTAGTTCTCTCCTCGTAATTCCGGCAGCACGACGACATGGTGTCGGAAGTAGATGAAAAATCCTTCGCCTAAGCCGGATGCGAGTTATGGTGGATTAGGGTCTCCCAGAAATCTAGGGTTTAGAGATCCGGGAGGAGGAGGAGGTGTCGGCGGCGGCTAGGGCGGCGGCGACGAGGAGCCAGCCGCGGCGCGCGGTGGCGGCGGCTTGGCTCGGAGAGGGCTAGGGCTTGTGTTGTGTTGGGGCAGCCCTCTCCCTCTATTTATGAGAGGGGGGCAGCCTTGGGAGGGGTGGGTTTTAATCCAAACCCAAACCCAAGTTGGATTGAGAGAAGGACTTGTTTCTTCTCCCACTAGGAAACCATTGTTCCAGTTTGTCTTTTCAAACTTCCCGTTTGACTTTCAATTTAGAGCTTTATTTCTCTCTTACAAATGCCAACACAAAGAGACCTAGGATATAATCTAATCATTCCTTATATCCATGACACATTCATGGACCATTCCCCTTCCGGTCCGGTGAACCTTCTAGACCCTTCTAGAACCTCTCCAATGAAATCATCGGAAACTTTCCCGAACTCCGAAATTGGACTTTCCTTATATGAATCTTATTCTCCGGACCATTCCGGATCTCCTCGTGGTATCCCGGATCCCATCTGGGACTCCGAATAACATTTAATATCCCTACTAACATTCCATATCTACTAAACAACATCGAATCCTTAAGTGTGTCTCCATACGGTTCGTGAATTACGCGGACATGACCGAGACACTTCTCCGATCAATAACCAATAGAGGAATCTGGAAATTCATATGGCTCCTACATATTTCAACGATTACTTTGCGATCGAATGAACCACTTACATACGATACCAATTTCCCTTTGTCTCACGATAGTTTACTTATCTAAGGTTTTGATCGTCGGTATCTCTGCATACCTAGTTCAACCTCGTTACCGATAAGTACTCTTTTCTCATTCCCGTGATATGTGATCCCTTGTGAGCCAGTCACATGCTTGCAAGCCAATTGGATGACATTCCACCGAGAGGGCCCAGAGTATATCTATCCGTCATATGGATGGACAAATCCCACTCTTGATCCATGTGTCTCAACCCATACTTCCGAACACTCAGTGCCACCTTTATAACCACCCAGTTACGGTGTGGTGTTTGATGTCATCAAAGCATCCTTCCGGTGACGGTGATATGCATGATCTCATGGTCGAAGGAATTAGGTTACTATGTATCAGAAAGCATATAGCAATTGAACTATTAAAATGACTTGATCTTTATGCTACGCTTATCTATAGGAGTATGTCCATCATACCATTCTCCTAACAATATGATCTTGTTTTTAATAACATCTCAATGTTCATGATAGGGAAACCACAATCATTTATTAACCAACAAGCTAGTATTATAAAGAGGCTTTACTAGGGACTCTAATTTAGTTTACAAATCACACAAGTATTAATGTTTCCTTGTTAATACTGTTATAGCATGAATGTAAATATTTATCATAAACACAAAGATATAATAATAAATACATTTATTATTGCCTCTAGGGCATATCTCCAACAGTCTCCCACTTGCACTAGAGTCAACTAATCTAGATTACATGGTAATATACCGAACACCAATGGCAGTTTGGTGTTGGTCATGTTTTGCCCTCGGGAGAGGTTTAGTCAACGGATCCGCCACATTCAGATCTGTGTGTACTTTGCAAATCTTTATGTCACCATCTTGGACATGTTCTTAAATAGCGTGAAAACGTAGCTTGATGTGCTTCAGCTTCTTGTGTGACCTTGGTTCTTGCGCATTGGCTATGGCACCCATGTTATCACAGTAGATAGACATTGGGTCCAACGCACTTGGAACCACACCGAGATCTGTATTGAACTCCTTCATCCATATCGCCTCTTGTGAAGCTTCTGAAGCATCTATGTATTCCGATTCAGTTGAAGATCTCGCCACAACGCTTTGCTTTGCACTCCGCCAGCTAACTGCTGCACCATTCAAAGTAAATATGTATCCAGATTGAGATTTAGAATCATCCGGATCGGTGTTCCAACTAGCATCGGTGTAACCATTAACAACGAGCTGTTAAGAAAGAACCATATCCTTAGTTCTTCTCAAGTACTTAAGGATGTTTTTGACCGCTGTCCAATGATCCACTCGAGGATCACTTTGATATCTGCTAGTCAAACTAACAGCATATGCAATGTCAGGTCTAGTACATAGCATGGCATACATAAGAGATCCTATGGCTGAGGCATAGGGTGTCTTACTCATCCTTTCTCTATCTTCTACCGTTGCAGGACTTTGAGTTTTACTCAAGGTCGTATTGGGCAACATGGGCAAGACCCTTTCTTGCTATCTTCCATTCCAAACCTCTTTAGAACTTTGTCCAAATATGTGAAGGGTTTCGCGGCATAGTAAATCAAAATTTTCTACGGATGCGAATAGAGGGAAAGCCAAGATCTGATCTAGGAGATGCAAACAACGAGAGAGATTGTATTAGATCTTCATACCCTTGAAGATTCGCACAGCGGAACGTTCGTCGGAACGTGGGTGATGTAGTCGTACTCGCTTCTCCTCCTCGCGATCCGATCCGATCTAGCACCACAAGTGGCGGTGCCTCCGTGAGATGCACACGTGCAGCACCTCGACGTCTCCTCCTTCCTCGGTCCAGCAAGTATGGTGGAGAGATGGATTGGATCTACAACACGACGGCGTGGTGTATATGGTGGAGAATTTCTGCAGCAGGGCTTCGCCTACAAAAAGTTGGGAGGGAGAGAGGAGGGGCAGCAGGGCGGCTAGGGTTGGAGGGGAAGGTGTGGGGGGTGGTGCGCCCCCATCCCTCTTTATATAGAGGGGTGGGGCGACAACCCTAGCCCCCTCCCCCAAGCCAAGGCCGGCGGCCAAGGATGAGGAGTGGGGGGCAAGGAACCCCCCCCCCTTCTAGAAGCTCTATCTAGAGTTTAAACCCTCTTGGCTGGCTGGGCCCTATGGGGCCTTGTGCCCCTGGCCCAATGCGGCCAGGGCACTCCCTCATATGCCCATGCCCCCTCCCGGAAGGTGGGGCCACGTTGGTCCCCTTTCGGAAGGTTCTAGAAGCTTCCGGTACAATACCGATTAACCCGGAACAATTCCGAACTCCAAAAACTGCACCGCCTTATATGAATCTTATTCTCCGGACCACTCCGGAACCTCTCGTGATGTCCTGGATCCCATCCGAGACTCCGAACAAAAACTCATAAACCAATTATCCAATCTATCCTAGCGTCGAGACACGTTAAGTGTGTGACCCTGCGGGTTCGAGAATATGCAGACATGATCTTCTAGAATAATCAACAGCGGGGTCTGGAAACCCATATTGACTCCCACACATTCATCGATGATCATATAGAATGAACCACGATGCCAGGATTCAATCAATCCCATATATATTCCCTTCGTCTCGCGATATTTTACTTGCCCGAGATTCGATCGTCGGTACCGTCATACCTAGTTCAATCTCGTTCACAGCAAGTACTTTACTTGTTCCGTAATCCGATATCACTTTGTGATTAACTCCTTAACCACATGCTTGCAAGAGGTGTTGATATCGATTACCGAGTGGGCCCGAAGTATATCTCTCCAACTTGGGAGGGACAAATCCCATCTCGATACATACAACCCAACAGATACTTTCCGATCACCTGAGAGACACCTTTATGATCACCCTCTCATAGGATGACGTTTGATGACCTCAAAGCTTTCTTCCGATACCAGGGAGTTGTATTATCTCATGGTCTAAGGAATACAATATTTGACATAAGAAAAGCTTCGCAAAGACGAACACGATGACACGATCTAATTGCTTCGCTTAGTTTGGGTATGTCCATCATATCATTCTCCCAATGATATGATCTCAATATCAATTGACAACTCATGTCTATGGTTAGGAAACCTTAACCATCATTGATCAATGAGCTAGTCCATAGAGGCGTACTAGGGACACGGTGTTGTTCACAAACCACACAAGTATTAAAGTTTCCTCTTAATACAATTCTAGCATGGAATATAAAAATTATCATGAACAAGAATTATAATAATAACATCTTTATTATTGCCTCTAGGGCATAATTCCAACAGTCTCCCACTTGCACTAGAGTCAATAATCTAGTTTACATCTGGCAACAATCTCACACCCATGGCACTGAGGTGCTGATCATGTTTTACACGTGGAAGAGGTTTAGTCAATGGATCTGCGACATTCAGATCTGTATGTACTTTGCTAATCTTCAGATCTCCATCTGCTATATAATCTCGGATTATATGAAACTTGCGGTTGATATGCTTGGTCTTTGGATGATATCTTGGTTCCTTAGCGAGTGCTATGGCTCCAGTGTTGTCACACAATATCTCCAGTGGGTCCAATGCACTTGGAACCACGCCAAGCTCAGTGATGAAGTTCCTGATCCAAACTCCTTCACTTGACGCTTCTGCAGCAGCCATGTATTCCGCTTCTACTGTAGATCCCGCGATCACGCTTTGCTTGCAGCTTCTCCAGCTCATAGCTCCTCCATTCAAAATATACACGTATCCTGTCTGAGATTTAGAATCATCCTTTTCGGTGTCGAAACTAGCGTCGACGTAACCTTTTACGACGAGCTGTTCATCACCCCCATAGACTAAGAACATTTCTTTAGTCCTATTTAGGTACTTTAGGATGTTCTTCACGGCTGTCCAGTGTTCCAGTCCTGGATCACTTTGATATCTGCTCGTCAAACTAAGAGCATTAGACACATCCGGTCTAGTACACAGCATGGCATACATGATGGAACCTATGGCCGAGGCATAAGGCACTTTGCTCATAGCTTCCCTATCATTTACCGTAGCTGGACACTGAGCCTTGCTCAATATCTTACCTGACAACATAGGCACCGAACCTTTCTTTGCCTTATCCATTCTAAACCTTTTCAGAACTTTGTCTAGGTATGTACTCTGGCTTAAAGCTATCAGTCGTCTTTGTCTATCTCTATAGATTTTGATGCCCAATATATAAGCAGCTTCACCTAGGTCTTTCATTGAAAAACACTTGTTCAAATAACTCTTCACATCGTTAAGCATGTTGATGTCATTTCTGATAATCAATATGTCATCCACATATAGTACCAGAAACGTCATCGAGCTCCCACTCACTTTCTTGTAGATGCAAGCTTCATAGCAATTGTAACACCCTCAGAATCGGACCTATGCAAGTTTCAGCGATTCCCGCCAAACTCGCATAGAAACGATTCAAAGGTGCCCACCAGGCACTTTCGTGCGGGTGGAAAACGAAGTAATAACATTACACAACAATCCTCGATGGGACCCACAGAACAGATATATATAACAGCGACTCAATGAGTCAAGAATACAGATATAATATACAAAGATCCAAATCACCTTGAAAATGATAGAGCGTCCGACTACGGACAAGATGCAAATGGGGCTAAGAGCCCTGAAGAATAACCAATGGCGACCATAACCCTGCCCAGGCCAAGCCGGAAGGGTAACCCTGCTAACGACGTCGATCTCAAAAACCTGCTTAAACAAAAGGGGTGCCGACAAAGGGCAAAGGAAAAAGAGGAGCGTCAGTACTGAGGCCAGTACACAGCGAGACTAGAATTCGGCGGTCCTCGCCTACATAGGTATGGTGGACTGAAGCGGCAGCGGCAGCATGCACTAAACAACCTATAGAGACTCGATACAACTGCCGGTTATCAGAGAGGGATAAGAAAGACCTATTCGGAACCAACCTGAATCCAACACCAAACAAACCCATCCTGGTATTCCCCCTCGATACCAACCGAGAAAGTCAACCGAGGAACTCACACAGTTGGCAGTTTTATTTATTCAGTTATCGTTGCAGCAATTACTAGTCAGGTATAGATAATCATCCTGATAAAATAAGCAGTGGGCCGTTTTAGTTAATTATTCCGTTATAGTTGCAACACTTACTAGTCAGATACAATTGGCATGAGATATCCCAAAACCCAGCAGTTGTTGGTACTTTTATTAGCCATTCCGTTGTAGTTGCAATACTTACTAGTCAGGTACAAAGGTCGCAAGCGACACCCAAACAAGCAATTGTTGGCAGTTTATTTAGCCATTCCATTATAGTGAAGCTGCTTACTAGTCATTATAAAGTCAAATTTATAGCGCTACTTTAGTTATAGTTGTCTATGATCGAGATACTGTGCTCCAAGTCGTCCATAACCGCGGACACGGCTTTCAGAAAGTTTTAACCCGGTCGGGGTGCACAATTAGCAACACACACACGATCAACCTCGGAAAAACCAAATCAAAACCCAACGAGGCTTTCACGACAAAGCAATCAAAGGATTCAGAAATATTTCAGGGGGCCACCCCTTGGAGTACACCCGCAACGAAGCTAGCTGACTCCGAGACGGACCCGAGGTTTGGGTGGACAGCTGTGAACGACTGGGAACCCAAAACTGGGCTTGTCGACACCGCGAAAACGTGTCCCGATCCTAAACAGTACAGTGTGCTATCCATCGCACAATTTAAATAAAGCAGTAAAGCATGGCATAAGTACAGGATCGTAAATAAAACCTCAAACTAGTTTGTGGCCCCAAGAAATAAGAATGAATCAAGCTCTGGCTCAGGGGGGCCCATAATTCCCCATATGTGGATAGCGCGATAAATCAAGGAACAGGTATCAAGCACTCGGGGTCCTACGGGACACAAGTGGACGGTTAACAACCAAATAACATCTATTGCCCACCCGTGCCTCTGCTTACCTACTTCAATTTTAGTTGTTACACAATAATTAAAGTGAGCAATAAATAAAGCCATGATCATCTCCCACATTAAACAGGCGGCAATTCTCCAACAACTGTGGTACTTGACGACTCGCAACAGCACTTGAGCAAGCGACTACGACGCGCAAGTCCAACTATCTACCAAAACAACAGGTAATAGGATGTGTCCAAGGCAATATACGGCTGCAGGGGATTTCACGGGTACGAAACTAGAGCAACGCAACACAGATAGCAATAGATCAACAGGAGGGAATAAATACTATAAAAGTAAGATAGGTAGAAAGGGGGAGATGCTCGCCTGAAAACATTGCCGAAGGTTCAACCGAAGATCGGGGCGAAGCTCACATCAACTCAACGGCCTTATCCGCGAAGAACCAAAACACTAGAATAAACACCGGATGCAATATTTAATACTACGGCAAAAGATCGGCATGATGCATGTATGATGTATGACATGGAAAAGGTGCGATGCAATTAGGTTATATTAAGCGGAACCGGGGTCCCGACAATTAATAAATGGTTCAAGTTATTTATCTACCCCGCAAATTAAATGTTGTAATAACAGGGCAAGATAAGTTACCGGTTCGCTACACAAATTTAAATGAGGCCAATATGAGACTAGATTTGCCCGCATATGGGCCCCATGTTTAATTATAAAGTGAATCGGCATAAGGCCCCCAAACCACACAAATATGCATGCGAGTATGACAATTTAATATGCAACAATTTGTATTATATTATAAAATAGGGTTCGGGAAAAGGTTCACACATTAGGGTTCGGCGATCTTGGTCCGGGGGTCAGGGTCGGACTCAGGGTTCAGGGTTTGACGGGATCGATCTCGGGGTTGGACACAAGGTGAAGGGCTTGGCGTTCCGGGAAGAAGGGCTTGGTTCGGTGTCGAGGGCGCATCGGTCTCGCCCTGGTCGGTGTCGTTCTTGTCGTCGCGAAGATCTTGTCGGGGCCGCGTATCGGGTCAGCCTTGGCGTCCGGGATGAAGAACTTGGCGTTCTGCGTCGGTGTCCTTACCGTCTGGGTTCTCGAGCATCGCATCCGGAAAGGAGTGCTTGTCGTTCAGGGTCTCGATGTCCGGGGTGAAGTACTTGTCGTTCCATGGCGATCTTGGCGGCTCGGAGGGGTTCGAGGAATCGGAACGGTCTTCAGATTCCGTGAGGGAGATCATGGCGTCGGTGAGGTCGATCTTGTCGGTTCCACGGTTTCAGTTGTCGGTGTCGGACTTGGGTCTCGGCACTGGGAGATCTTGGTGTTCCGAGGGGATCTTGTCGCATCCGAAAACTATGTGGAGTCCTTGGCGGTTTTTCTTGAAAATTCCTGGGTACATCTCCAAAAAAGATCTTGTGGTACTTGGGCTAGCAACACGGGAACACATCCTCTGTGATATGAAACTCGTGAGATGCCCGTACGTGTCCCTAGCCCAAGCACTCGCTGTGTGGCCTCCAAACATCAGGGACGGGGCGAGCTGGTCGGGCACGCTCTGCAGGAAGGAGACACTGCAGAGGAGGTCAGCGATGGGAAGGTCCAGGGGCACGACGAGCTCGATGCAGACCAGAGGAAGGCGACCATGGTGGCAGCGACAGACAGGGAGCCCAGCGACGGAGGCTGCTGGCAGCAGAGGAGCTTCGGGCGTCGCGGATTGACGAGGCCGATGCGCTCAACGGGGTGGCCGGTCGCGACGGGGCCGGGCTTGCAGGGTGGTGGAGGAGGTCGAGGCGGCGGCGGGGCCGGCAAGGTGCGGAGGAGGGGGGTCGTCGGCGGCGGGCGAGCTTGAGGGAGACGGCGGGGAGGTGAGGAGGCTCGGGTGGTGGAAGCCGGCGAGGTGGGGTGAAGGAGACGACGCGCTCGAGGGGGACGGGCCGGCGGCAGATGAAGGAGAGGCGGCGGGGACGGGCCGGCGCCGAGGAAGGAGGGCGCGGCCAGCCGGTGGTGCTCGCGGGGAGGGGAGGAGGCGTGCGGGGGAAGAAAACCGGCGGCGGGGCTCGACTTGCAGGCGGAGGGGCGGCCCGGTGGAGCGGCGGGAGCGAGCGAGGGGAGGGTGCTGGGGCGCGCGCGTGGGGAGGCGCTCGGGGCGGGCTCGCGAGGAGGACCGGAGGCGGACGGCCGGGCGCGGCGGCGCGGGAGCGTGGGGGGGCGACGAGGTGAGGCGCGACGGTTCTCCGGGGGTAGGGGCGAGTGGGAGGGCGAGGCGCAGAGGGGAGGGAGGCGGACGGTGGCGGCAGACGCCGGAGGGGGGGGACGATGGAGGCGGGCGAGCGCGGGCGCGGCGGCGGGGCCGGAGCTCGAGCGGAGGGGATGGCGAGGAAGGGGCTTGTAGAGGCGAGCGGCGGGAGGCGGTGGAGGTTGGGGAAGGGAGAGAGAGGTGGACGACGCGGGGTGGTGGGGTTGTCGGGGGCGAGCGGGGAGGGAGGAGAGAGGAGAAGGAGGTGGGCCCGGGGGTGGGTTCGGTGCGGGGACAGGGGGAGAGGGACTGGGTCGGTGGGTGTGGGGATTGGGGCAGGTGTGGGGTTGCAGGGTGGGGCCGCGCGCGGGTGAGTGGAGAGAGGGCTGGCGGTTGAGAGAGGAGAGAGAGGGGGTGAAAGAGGAGGTGGCCAGGTGGCGGCATGGGGTTGGGTAGAGGGGAGGGTGAGGGTGAGGTGGCAGCCAGGGATTGGGTGGGGTGAGGTGGCTGGAGGGTGGGTAGATAGGACTGGGGTAAGAAAAGACTTGGGGTGGGGTCTAAGCTGGACCGATTTTTATTCTGGGGGTGGTCGTTCGGGTCGAATCGGCCCGTTCGACTGCCCCACTAAAAATAATTAACTATTTTATTTATTTCAAACAGGGCTTTTGCAAACCGATAGCAGACAAAACAAAATAATCCGGAGACCCGGGTTTTGCGTTTGAACAAAGACGGGGCGTTTTAGAAAACACAAAATAGGTTTTTCTGCAAATAGTTTTATGCAAGCAAATGCAAGATGATGACGATGCTCAAATGCAATGTGGCATGATGACATGAGCATGCGGTCATGATGATGCAATGCACAAGAACAACGCGATTTTCTAGTAGTGGTTTTGCGGGATGCCACAATTCGACACCACTAACAATGGATCTCGCCCTCGAGATCCGCCTCATGGTACCGGAAAGAAGGTCGGTGGTCTGCATCTTCTCGCTTCGGGTAGATCTTTGCGACACCACTAACAAGAGGTCGTTGTTCGTGATCGTCGAGAGAACACTCCGGGAAACAAAAGGTCGAAGGTAGAGGTTTCAACAATTAAAGCCACCTCTAGCTTCGATGGAAAGAGGGAACCGATGCATTCTCATCCACTTCAACGTACAAAAGCGAATAGAAGGGGTAGTCGGCATGGGGCCAATCCATCACGCACCCAAACTATTACTCCGCACAATCAGTGGAGAAGCATGCAACCATTCTCGGAATCAGACTGAAGATCTCGACAGTCGAGGTTCGGAAACAAGGGAGTGATGCAGACTCTGCATCGGATCTGGCGTAGATGATGTCGTCGCGTCGGAAAACACCGGAAGGCACAAACAAGGAACAAAGAATGGTACCACAGTAGACGGATTCCTCAGGCAGCTTGAACACCGGATGGTAGAACACCGTTATCAAAGGAGGAAGCGAAACCCTGAAGGTACGATGAAACCCAACCACGAGAAATCCTGGAATCGAAGAGAGAGAAGAGAGCGTATTCAAAACACGCAGAGGTGAGGGGAGAGCAGCAGAGGGGTAAGGAGTAAAATCAGACCTAATCAGAACTATCCAAACGATTTTGCGAAAATAGTTTTGACACTCTACTTCGGCCGTTAGCTAGGTTATCCTACAGGCTGGACTTGTGGGGTATCGCAACTGCTGAGCTCTGATACCACTCTGTAACACCCTCAGAATCGGACCTATGCAAGTTTCAGCGATTCCCGCCAAACTCGCATAGAAACGATTCAAAGGTGCCCACCAGGCACTTTCGTGCGGGTGGAAAACGAAGTAATAACATTACACAACAGTCCTCGATGGGACCCACAGAACAGATATATATATAACAGCGACTCAATGAGTCAAGAATACAGATATAATATACAAAGATCCAAATCACCTTGAAATGATAGAGCGTCCGACTACGGACAAGATGCAAATGGGGCTAAGAGCCCTGAAGAATAACCAATGGCGTCCATAACCCTGCCCAGGCCAAGCCGGAAGGGTAACCCTGCTAACGACGTCGATCTCAAAACCTGCTTAAACAAGAGGGGTGCCGACAAAGGGCAAAGGAAAAAGAGGAGCGTCAGTACTGAGGCCAGTACACGGCGAGACTAGAATTCGGCGGTCCTCGCCTACATAGGTATGGTGGACTGAAGCGGCAGCGGCAGCATGCACTAAACAACCTATAGAGACTCGATACAACTGCCGGTTATCAGAGAGGGATAAGAAAGACCTATTCGGAACCAACCTGAATCCAACACCAAACAAACCCATCCTGGTATTCCCCCTCGATACCAACCGAGAAAGTCAACCGAGGAACTCACACAGTTGGCAGTTTTATTTATTCAGTTATCATTGCAGCAATTACTAGTCAGGTATAGATAATCATCCTGATAAAATAAGCAGTGGGCCGTTTTAGTTAATTATTCCGTTATAGTTGCAACACTTACTAGTCAGATACAATTGGCATGAGATATCCCAAAACCCAGCAGTTGTTGGTACTTTTATTAGCCATTCCGTTGTAGTTGCAATACTTACTAGTCAGGTATAAAGGTCGCAAGCGACACCCAAACAAGCAATTGTTGGCAGTTTATTTAGCCATTCCATTATAGTGAAGCTGCTTACTAGTCATTATAAAGTCAAATTTATAGCGCTACTTTAGTTATAGTTGTCTATGATCGAGATACTGTGCTCCAAGTCGTCCATAACCGCGGACACGGCTTTCAGAAAGTTTTAACCCGGCCGGGGTGCACAATTAGCAACACACACACGATCAACCTCGGAAAAACCAAATCAAAACCCAACGAGGCTTTCACGACAAAGAAATCACAGGATTCAGAAATATTTCAGGGGGCCACCCCTTGGAGTACACCCGCAACGAAGCTAGCTGACTCCGAGACGGACCCGAGGTTTGGGTGGACGGCTGTGAACGACTGGGAACCCAAAACTGGGCTTGTCGACACCGCGAAAACGTGTCCCGATCCTAAACAGTACAGTGTGCTATCCATCGCACAATTTAAATAAAGCAGTAAAGCATGGCATAAGTACAGGATCGTAAATAAAACCTCAAACTAGTTTGTGGCCCCAAGAAATAAGAATGAATCAAGCTCTGGCTCAGGGGGGCCCATAATTCCCCATATGTGGATAGCGCGATAAATCAAGGAACAGGTATCAAGCACTCGGGGTCCTACGGGACACAAGTGGACGGTTAACAACCAAATAACATCTATTGCCCACCTGTGCCTCTGCTTACCTACTTCAATTTTAGTTGTTACACAATAATTAAAGTGAGCAATAAATAAAGCCATGATCATCTCCCACATTAAACAGGCGGCAATTCTCCAACAACTGTGGTACTTGACGACTCGCAACAGCACTTGAGCAAGCGACTACGACGCGCAAGTCCAACTATCTACCAAAACAACAGGTAATAGGATGTGTCCAAGGCAATATACGGCTGCAGGGGATTTCACGGGTACGAAACTAGAGCAACGCAACACAGATAACAATAGATCAACAGGAGGGAATAAATACTATAAAAGTAAGATAGGTAGAAAGGGGGAGATGCTCGCCTGAAAACATTGCCGAAGGTTCAACCGAAGATCGGGGCGAAGCTCACATCAACTCAACGGCCTTATCCGCGAAGAACCAAAACACTAGAATAAACACCGGATGCAATATTTAATACTACGGCAAAAGATCGGCATGATGCATGTATGATGTATGACATGGAAAAGGTGCGATGCAATTAGGTTATATTAAGCGGAACCGGGGTCCCGACAATTAATAAATGGTTCAAGTTATTTATCTACCCCGCAAATTAAATGTTATAATAACAGGGCAAGATAAGTTACCGGTTCGCTACACAAATTTAAATGAGGCCAATATGAGACTAGATTTGCCCGCATATGGGCCCCATGTTTAATTATAAAGTGAATCGACATAAGGCCCCCAAACCACACAAATATGCATGCGAGTATGACAATTTAATATGCAACAATTTGTATTATATTATAAAATAGGGTTCGGGAAAAGGTTCACACATTAGGGTTCGGCGATCTTGGTCCGGGGGTCAGGGTCGGACTCAGGGTTCAGGGTTTGACGGGATCGGTCTCGGGGTTGGACACAAGGTGAAGGGCTTGGCGTTCCGGGAAGAAGGGCTTGGTTCGGTGTCGAGGGCGCATCGGTCTCGCCCTGGTCGGTGTCGTTCTTGTCGTCGCGAAGATCTTGTCGGGGCCGCGTATCGGGTCGGCCTTGGCGATGAAGAACTTGGCATTCTGCGTCGGTGTCCTTACCGTCTGGGTTCTCGAGCATCGCATCCGGAAAGGAGTGCTTGTCGTTCAGGGTCTCGATGTCCGGGGTGAAGTACTTGTCGTTCCATGGCGATCTTGGCGGCTCGGAGGGGTTCGAGGAATCGGAACGGTCTTCAGATTCCATGAGGGAGATCATGGCGTCGGTGAGGTCGATCTTGTCGGTTCCACGGTTTCAGTTGTCGGTGTCGGACTTGGGTCTCGGCACTGGGAGATCTTGGTGTTCCGAGGGGATCTTGTCGCATCCGAAAACTATGTGGAGTCCTTGGCGGTTTTTCTTGAAAATTCCTGGGTACATCTCCAAAAAAGATCTTGTGGTACTTGGGCTAGCAACACGGGAACACATCCTCTGTGATATGAAACTGGTGAGATGCCCGTACGTGTCCCTAGCCCAAGCACTCGCTGCGTGGCCTCCAAACATCAGGGACGGGGCGAGCTGGTCGGGCACGCTCTGCAGGAAGGAGACACTGCAGAGGAGGTCAGCGACGGGAAGGTCCAGGGGCACGACGAGCTCGATGCAGACCAGAGGAAGGCGACCATGGTGGCGGCGACAGACAGGGAGCCCAGCGACGGAGGCTGCTGGCAGCAGAGGAGCTTCGGGCGTCGCGGATTGACGAGGCCGATGCGCTCAACGGGGTGGCCGGTCGCGACGGGGCCGGGCTTGCAGGGTGGTGGAGGAGGCCGAGGCGGCGGCGGGGCCGGCGAGGTGCGGAGGAGGGGGGTCGTCGTCGGCGGGCGAGCTTGAGGGAGACGGCGGGGAGGTGAGGAGGCTCGGGTGGTGGAAGCCGGCGAGGTGGGGTGAAGGCGACGACGCGCTCGAGGGGGACGGGCCGGCGGCAGATGAAGGAGAGGCGGCGGGGACGGGCCGGCGCCGAGGAAGGAGGGCGCGGCCAGCCGGTGGTGCTCGCGGGGAGGGGAGGAGGCGTGCGGGGGAAGAAAACCGGCGGCGGGGCTTGACTTGCAGGCGGAGGGGCGGCCCGGTGGAGCGGCGGGAGCGAGCGAGGGGAGGGTGCTGGGGCGCGCGCGTGGGGAGGCGCTCGGGGCGGGCTCGCGACGAGGACCGGAGGCGGACGGCCGGGCGCGGCGGCGCGGGAGCGTGGGGGGCGACGAGGTGAGGCGCGGCGGTTCTTCGGGGGGAGGGGGCGAGCGGGAGGGCGAGGCGCAGAGGGGAGGGAGGCGGACGGTGGCGGCAGACGCCGGAGGGGGGGACGATGGAGGCGGGCGAGCGCGGGCGCGGCGGCGGGGCCGGAGCTCGAGCGGCGGGGATGGCGAGGAAGGGGCTTGCAGAGGCGAGCGGCGGGAGGCGGTGGAGGTTGGGGAAGGGAGAGAGAGGTGGACGACGCGGGGTGGTGGGGTTGTCGGGGGCGAGCGGGGAGGGAGGAGAGAGGAGAAGGAGGTGGGCCCGGGGGTGGGTTCGGTGCGGGGACAGGGGGAGAGGGACTGGGTCGGTGGGTGTGGGGATTGGGGCAGGTGTGGGGTTGCAGGGTGGGGCCGCGCGCGGGTGAGTGGAGAGAGGGCTGGCGGTTGAGAGAGGAGAGAGAGGAGGTGAAATAGGAGGTGGCCAGGTGGCGGCATGGGGTTGGGTAGAGGGGAGGGTGAGGGTGAGGTGGCATCCAGGGATTGGGTGGGGTGAGGTGGCTGGAGGGTGGGTAGATAGGACTGGGGTAAGAAAAGACTTGGGGTGGGGTCTAAGCTGGACCGATTTTTATTCTGGGGGTGGTCGTTCGGGTCGAATCGGCCCGTTCGACTGCCCCACTAAAAATAATTAACTATTTTATTTATTTCAAACAGGGCTTTTGCAAACCGATAGCAGACAAAACAAAATAATCCGGAGACCCGGGTTTTGCGTTTGAACAAAGACGGGGCGTTTTAGAAAACACAAAATAGGTTTTTCTGCAAATAGTTTTATGCAAGCAAATGCAAGATGATGACGATGCTCAAATGCAATGTGGCATGATGACATGAGCATGCGGTCATGATGATGCAATGCACAAGAAAAACGCGATTTTCTAGTAGTGGTTTTGCGGGATGCCACAGCAATTTGGAACAAATCCAAAGCTCTTGATCACTTGATCAAAACAAAGGTTCCAACTCTGAGATGCTTGCTTCAGTCCATAAATGGAACGCTGAAGTTTGCATACTTTATCAGCATCCTTAGGATCGATAAAACCTTCGGGTTGCATCATATACAATTCTTCATCAATGTTGCCATTGAGGAACGCAGTCTTGACATCCATCTGCCATATTTCATAATCATGAAACGCAACAATTGCTAATAAAATCCGAATGGACTTAAACATCGCTACGGGAGAGAAAGTATCATCGTAGTCAACACCTTGAACTTGTCGAAAACCTTTTGCAACAAGCCGTGCTTTATAGACGGTAACATTACCATCCGCGTTCGTTTTCTTCTTGAAGATCCATTTGCACTCAATGGCCTTTCGGTCGCTAGGAGGGTCCACCAAAGTCCATACTTGGTTTTCGCTCATGGATCCCAATTCAGATTTCATGGCTTCTAGCCATTTCTCAGAGTCTGGGCTCATCATCGCTTCCTCATAGTTCGTAGGTTCACTGTCTTCTACTAACAAGACAGTCAAGACAGGGTTGCCGTAGCACTCAGGAGGGGCACGTGACCTTGTCGACCTGCGACGTTCAGTAGCAGCATCGTCCGCAGCTTCATGATCCTTGTCATTAGCTTCCTCTATCGTTGGTGCAGGCGGCACTGGAACAATTTCAGGTGCTGCGCTACTCTCCAATTCAAGAGAAGGTTCAATAACCTCGTCTAGCTCTACTTTCCTCCCACTCACTTCTTTCGAGAGAAACTCCTTCTCAAGAAAGGAACCGTTCTTTGCGACAAACACTTTGCCTTCGGTTCTGTGATAGAAGGTATACCCAATAGTTTCCTTAGGGTATCCTATAAAGACGCATTTCTCCGCTTTGGGTTCGAGCTTATCCGGCATCAATTTCTTGACGTAAGCTTCGCATCCCCAAACTTTGAGAAACAACAACTTAGGTTTAGCACCAAACCATAGTTCATACAGTGTCGTCTCAACGGATTTAGATGGTGCCCTATTTAAAGTGAATGCAGCGGTTTCTAATGCATAACCCCAAAATGATAACGACAAATCAGTAAGAGACATCATCGATCGGACCATATCTAATAAGGTTCGATTCCGGCGTTCAGACACACCATTGCGCTGTGGTGTTCCGGGTGGCGTGAGTTGTGAAACGATTCCACTTGCTTTAAGATGCGTGAGAAAATCATAAATCAAATATTCACCTCCACGATCGGATCGTAGAAACTTAATCTTTCTGTTACGATGGTTCTCCACTTCATTCTGAAATTCTTTGAACTTTTCAAACGTTTCAGATTTATGTTTCATTAAATAGATATACCCATATCTACTTAAGTCATCGGTAAAAGTGAGAAAATAGCGATATCCACCGCGCGTCGAAACACTCATCGGTCCGCATACATCGGTATGTATGATTTCCAACAAGTCCGTTGCTCGCTCCATTATACCGGAGAACGGGGTTTTGATCATCTTGCCCATGAGGCATGGTTCGCATGTGTCAAATGATTCAAAATCAAGAGACTCCAAAAGTCCATCAGAATGGAGTTTCTTCATGCGCTTTACACCAATATGACCTAGACGACAGTGCCACAAATAAGTAGTATTATCACTATGTACTTTGCATCTCTTAGCCTCAATGTTATGGATGTGTGTTTCATCCCTTTCGAGATTTAGAAGAAATAAACCATTCACAATAGGTGCATGACCATAAAAGATGTTACTCATATAAATAGAACAACCATTATTCTCCGATTTAAATGAATAACCGTCTTGCAATAAACAAGATCCAGAAATAATGTTCATGCTCAACGCAGGCACATAATAACATTTATTAAGGTTTAAAACTAATCCCGAAGGTAAAACTAAGGAGAGCGTGCCGACGGCCATCACATCAACTCTTGATCCGTTGCCAACGCGCATCGTCACTTCATCCCTCGCAAGCCGCCGAGTATTCCGTAGCTTCTGTTTCGAGTTACAAATATTAGCAACTAAACCGGTATCAAATACCCAGGCACTACAACGAGGGCTAGTAAGGAAAACATCAATAACATGTATATCAAATATCCTTTGATGGTGCCAGCCTTCTTGTCCGCTAAGTACTTCGGACAGTTGCGCTTCCAGTGACCCTTGTCCTTGCAATAGAAGCACTCAGTGTCCGGCTTAGGACCAGACTTGAGCTTCTTCTCAGCAGGGGCAGTGCGCTTGCCGCCGCCCTTCTTGAAGGGCTTCTTTGCTCCCTTACCTTTCTTGAAGGTGGGCTTGTTGACCACCCACACATGATTATCCTTTTTGATGTCCACTTCCGCGGCCTTCAGCTTTGCGAAGAGCTCGGTGATCGTATCAGTGGAACCAATCTGATTGTGAGTCACTACAAAACTTTTGTAGCTGGGAGGGAGTGATTGCAGAACCCTGTCAATCTTGAGATCTTCTGGAATCGTGCATTCCAGTTGCTCAAGGCGTTGAGTGTAGCCCGTCATCTTAATGGCGTGCTCACTAACGGAACTCCCTTCCTCCATCTTGCAATTAAAGAACTTCTCAGAGATCTCATATCTCTCAGAACGGGACTGAGTCTGAAACATGGTTTTCAGCTCTTCGAGAATCTCAAAGGGCCCGGGATAGTCTTCAAAATTATTTTGAAGTTCCGGTTCCATAGCAAACAACATGGTGCTCTTAATCACACCATAATCATCTTTGCGCGACTGATAGACAGCTTTCTCATCAGCCGGCGCAGTTGCAGCAGGGGGGTCACCTAACGCTTTCCCAAGGACATAGTCCTTTTGACCGCCAGAGAGAACGATTCTTAGATTGCGGAACCAATTGGTGAAGTTAGACCCATTGTTTCTAAGCTTTTCCTTCTCAGCAAAAAACGTTGAAGTTGAAGTTGGACTTAGCCATTTGATCTACAATATTTGCAAGTACAAATTAGACTATGTTCATGATAACTAGTTCAACTTTTAATCAAATTACTAGATGAACTCCCACTAAATTCAACATCCCTCAAGTTGTTTAGTGAACACGATCCAAATTCACCACACCTAATCCGATCTTCACGAGAAGAGATGTGGTTTCAATGGTGGACAACGAAGTGTCGATCATATCATTCATATGACTCATGCTTAACCTTTCGGTTCATGTGTTCCGAGGCCATGTCTGTACATGCTAGGCTCGTCAAGTTAGACCCAAGTATTTCCGCGTGTGCAAAACTGGCTTGCACCCGTTGTATGTGAGCGTAGAGTCTATAGCACCCGATCATCACGTGATGCTTGGACACGACGAACTTTCGCAACGGTGCATACTTGGGGAGAACACAGTTTTTATCTTGATCTTTAAGTGAGGAATCATCTTACAATGCTACCGTCGCGATCTAAGCATAATAAGATACATAAAAGGATAAACATCACATGCATATAACTTTAATGTGACATGGTATAGCCAATTTTCGCGCAATGATCTCCATCTTGTGCGTTCCGGCATGATCTCCATCACTCCACCATGATTGCCTCCACCACGAATAGCAACTACAACTATTGCTAACTACTTAGCGATAAAGTGAAACTATTACATGGCGCATAGGAAGTTGACACACAGGTCATACACAATTATAAAGACAACCATATGGCTCCTGCCGGTTGTGTACTCATCGACATGCAAGTCGTGAAACATTACAAAACATGATCATCGCATACATTATACACATCACATCTTGGGCCATACCATATCACAGAAAACACTCCCTGCAAAAACAAGTTAGACGCCTCTACTTTGTTGTTGCATGTTTTACGTGGCTTATGGGAGTAGATGCTAAGAACGATTCTTACCTACAGAAGCCACAACGGTGATATTATGGTTGCCAAACTCCGGTGTTAATCCCATGACAACTATAGTGAGAGAAACTGACATCCACCAGCCGCATGTGTGGAACAAGCCACACGTCAAGTGCGGAGCCGGTCTCGCGAACAACGTCGCGTAAGGTTGGCCTGGACCGCTTTAATCTCACTATCCCGCATCATAAGAAGAACACAAACAAGAGGCTTGCAACAGAAAACATCAACGCCCGCAACAACCATGTTGCGTTCTACTCGTGAAACACATCTACGCATAGATCTAGCTCTGATACCACTGAAGGGTTTCGCGGCATAGTAAATCAAAGTTTTCTACGGATGCGAACAGAGGGAAAGCCAAGATCTGATCTAGGAGATGCAAACAACGAGAGAGATTGGATTAGATCTTCATACCCTTGAAGATTCGCACAGCGGAACGTTCGTCGGAACGTGGGTGATGTAGTCGTACTCGCTTCTCCTCCTCGCGATCCGATCCGATCTAGCACCACAAGTGGCGGTGCCTCCGTGAGATGCACACGTGCAGCACCTCGACGTATCCTCCTTCCTCGGTCCAGCAAGTATGGTGGAGAGACGGATTGGATCTACAACATGACGGCGTGGTGTATATGGTGGAGAATTTCTGCAGCAGGGCTTCGCCTACAAACAGTCGGGAGGGAGAGAGGAGGGGCAGCAGGGTGGCTAGGGTTGGAGGGGAAGGTGTGGGGGGTGGTGCGCCCCCAGCCCTCTTTATATAGAGGGGTGGGGTGGCAACCCTAGCCCCCTCCCCCAAGCCAAGGCCGGCGGCCAAGGAGGAGGGGTGGGGGGCAAGGAACCCCCCCCCTTCTAGAAGCTTTATCTAGAGTTTAAACCCTCTTGGCCGGCTGGGCCCTATGGGGCCTTGTGACCCTGGCCCAATGCGGCCAGGGCAATCCCTCATATGCCCATGCCCCCTCCGGAAGGTGGGGCCACGTTGGTCCCCTTCCGGAAGGTTCTAGAAGCTTCCGGTACAATACCGATTAACCCGGAACAATTCCGAACTCCAAAAACTGCACTGCCTTATATGAATCTTATTCTCCGGACCACTCCGGAACCTCTCGTGATGTCCCGGATCCCATCCCAGACTCCGAACAAAAACTCATAAACCAATTATCCAATCTATCCTAGCGTCGAGACACGTTAAGTGTGTGACCCTGCGGGTTCGAGAATATGCAGACATGATCTTCTATCAATAATCAACAGCGGGGTCTGGAAACCCATATTGACTCCCACACATTCATCGATGATCATATCGAATGAACCACGATGCCAGGATTCAATCAATCCCATATATATTCCCTTCGTCTCGCGATATTTTACTTGCCCGAGATTCGATCGTCAGTACCGTCATACCTAGTTCAATCTCGTTCACAGCAAGTACTTTACTCGTTCCGTAATCCAATATCACTTTGTGATTAACTCCTTAACCACATGCTTGCAAGCGGTGTTGATATCGATTACCGAGTGGGCCCGAAGTATATCTATCCAACTTGGGAGGGACAAATCCCATCTCGATACATACAACCCAACAGATACTTTCCGATCACCTGAGAGACACCTTTATGATCACCCTCTCATAGGATGACGTTTGATGACCTCAAAGCTTTCTTCCGATACCAGGGAGTTGTATTATCTCATGGTCTAAGGAATACAATATTTGACATAAGAAAAGCTTCGCAAAGACGAACACGATGACACAATCTAATTGCTTCGCTTAGTTTGGGTCTGTCCATCATATCATTCTCCCAATGATATGATCTCATTATCAATTGACAACTCATGTCTATGGTTAGGAAACCTTAACCATCATTGATCAATGAGCTAGTCCATAGAGGCGTACTAGGGACACGGTGTTGTTCACAAACCACACAAGTATTAAAATTTCCGCTTAATACAATTCTAGCATGGAATATAAATATTATCATGAACAAGAATTATAATAATAACATCTTTATTATTGCCTCTAGGGCATAATTCCAACAATATGTACTTTGTGACAATGATGTTAGGCGTCTCGATCTATCTCTATAAATCTTTATGCCTAATATGTAAGCTGCTTCGCCAAGATCTTTCATTGAAAAACTATTATTCAAATAATCCTTGACACTATTAAGAAGGTCTACATCATTCCCAATCAACAATATGTCATCTACATACAGTATTAAGAATGCTACAGAGCTCCCACTCACTTTCTTGTAAATACAAACTTCTCCATAAGTTTGTATAAAACCAAAGCTTTTGAATACCTTATCAAAACATTGATTCCAACTTCGGGATGCTTGCTTCAATCCATATATGGACCGTTGAAGTTTGCATACCTTGTTAGCATCTTTAGGATCGACAAAACCTTTGGGTTGCATCATATACAACTCTTCATCAATGTCTCCATTGAGGAACGCCGTTTTGACATCCATCTGCCATATCTCATAATCATAATATGCAGCGATTGCTAACATAATCCTTACAGATTTTAGCTTCACTACTGGTGAGAAAGTCTCATCGTAGTCAACTCCTTGAATTTGTTGAAACCCTTTTGCGACAAGTCGATCTTTATAGACAGTAACATTACCATCAGCATCTGTTTTCTTCTTGAAAATCCATTTGTTCTCGACAGCCTTCCGGCCATCCGGTAAGTCCACCAAAGTCCATACATGGTTTTTGTACATTGATCCAATCTCGGATTTCATGGACTCTTGCCATTTATTGGAATCTGGGCTCATCATCGCTTCCTCATATGTCGCAGGGTCATCGGTGTTGTCCACCAACATGACACTCATAACGGGATCATACCAATCAGGAGTGGTACGAGTTCTCGTTGACCTGCGAGGTTCTGTAGTAACTTCAACCGAAGTTTCATGATCAACATCATTAGCTTCCTCTCTTATTGGTGCAGGCGCCACAAGAACTACTTTCGGTGCTGCGCTACTCGCAAGTTCGAGAGAAGGTTCATCAACCTCGTCGAGTTCTACTTTTCTTCCAATCACTTCTTTCGAGAGAAACTCCTTCTCTAGAAAGGATCCATTCTTGGCAACGAAGATTTTGCCCTCGGATCTATGATAGAAGGTATACCCAATAGTTTCCTTCGGGTATCCTATGAAGACGCATTTTTCCGCTTTGGGTTCAAGGTTGTCCGACTGTAACTTCTTTACATAGGCTTCGCAACCCCAAACTTTAAGGAACGACAATTTAGGTTTCTTCCCAAACCATAATTCATACGGTGTCGTTTCAACGGATTTAGATGGTGCCCTATTTAAAGTGAATACGGCTGTTTCTAATGCATAACCCCAAAACGATAGCGGTAAATCTGTAAGTGACATCATAGAACAAACCATATCTAAGAGAGTTCGATTACGACGTTCGGACACACCATTACGCTCTGGTGTTCCCGGCTGTGTCAATTGTGGAAGTATTCCGCATTTCTTTAAATGCTCGCCAAACTCGTAACTTAGATATTCACCTCCACGATCAAAACGTAGAAATTTAATCTTCTTGTTACGTTGATTCTCCACCTCACTTTGAAATTCCTTAAACTTCTCGAAAGTTTCGGACTTATGTTTCACGAAATAGATATACCCATATCTACTCAAGTCATCCGTGAAGGTAAGAACATAACGATAACCACCGCGCGATGCTACACTCATTGGGCCACACACATCGGTATGTATGATTTCCAATAAGTCCGTAGCTCGCTCCATCATACCAGAAAATGGAGTCTTAGTCATTTTACCCATCATACATGCTTCGCATCTTTCAAGTGATTCGAAATCAAGTGATTCAAAAAGTCCATGGGAATGGAGTTTCTTCATACGCTTCACTCCAATGTGACCAAGACAACAGTGCCAATTTCAAACGTTTAGCTTCAATGTTATTAATGTGTGTATTTCCACAATCGAGATTCAATAAGAATAGACCATCTATCAAAGGTGCATGTGCATAAAACATATTACTCATATAAATCGAACAACCATTATTCTCGGACTTAAACAAGTAACCGTCTCGCAATAAACATGATCCAGATATAATGTTCATGCTCAACGCAGGCACCAAATAACAATTATTTAAGTATAAAACTAATCCTGATGGTAGATGAAGAGGTAGCATGCCGACCGCGATAACATCAACCTTTGATCCATTTCCAACGCGCATCGTCACCTCGTTCTTCGCTAGCTCCCGTTTATTCTGCAGTACCTGTTTCGAGTTACAAATATGAGCAACCGAACCAGTATCAAATACCCAGGCACTACTACAAGTACTAGTGAGATACACATCAATAACATGTATATCGGATATACCTTTCTTTTTGATGTTGCCGTTCTTCAAATTCGCCAAGTACTTTGGGCAATTCCGCTTCCAGTGACCTTCTCCCTTGCAGTAAAAGCACTCAGTATCAGGCTTAGGCCCAGCCTTGGTCTTCTTCGCTGGCGCGGCAACTTTCTTACTGCCCTTCTTGAAGTTTCCCTTTTTCTTAGACTTGCCTTGCTTCTTGAATTTGGTGGTCTTATTTACCAACAACACTTGGTGCTCTTTCTTGATCTCCACTTCTGCAGATTTCAACATGGAGAAGAGTTCTGGCAACGACTTGTCCATGTTTTGCATATTGTAGTTCATCACAAAGTTCTTGTAACTTCGTGGTAGTGATCGGAGGAAACGGTGAATCCCCAAAGAATTAGGAATCACTATACCCAAGCTTTGGAGTTTGCTTGCGTGCCCAGACATCTTAAGCACGTGCTCACTGACGGAGCTTCCCTCTTCCATCTTGCAGTTAAAGAACTTTTCAGAAGCCTCATAACTCTCAACTTCCGCGTGAGCCTCAAATATCATTTTGAGTTCACGGACAATATCATGTGGGTCATGGTTCTCAAACCTTTTCTGAAGCTCCGATTCCAAACCATACAAGATAGTACACTGAACTATGGAGTACTGATTCTTTCGAGCGCGGAAAACATTCTTTACCTCCTCAGTAGCAGTAGCTGCAGGCGGGTCACCCAGCGGTGCATCCAGCTCATAGGTCAAATTACCAGCATTGAGGACAATCCTCAAATTGCGGAACCAATCCGCGAAGTTGCTTCCATTGTTTTTTAGCTTTTCTTTCTCTAGGAACACATTAAAATTGATGGTAGGGGCCGCCATTGATCTACAACATATTTGCAATAGTTTAGACTAAGTTTATGACAAATTGAGTTCTAATTAATAGTTAAATTAATCTAGGTGAACTCCTACTCAAAACAATATCCCTCAAATTGTTTTAGTGATCACACGAACCAAATCCACCACATCAAAACTGATCATCACGAGAATTGATGTAGCTTCAATGGCAAACAATCAACATGTTCATCATATCTACTATATGAATCATGCTTTACCTTTCGGTGATTTGTGTTCCGAGACCATGTCTGTACATGCTAGGCTCGTCAAGATCAAACCTTAGCTTCTGCATGGGCAAATATGGCTTGCTCACGTTGTATACACTCGCAGAATCTAACACAGCCGATCATCACGTGGTGCTTCGAAACAACGAGCTTTAGCAATGGTGCTTACTAAGGATGAACTGTCATGGTATTGTCGACGAGTACGCCATGGAGGGGTCCTCACAGTGTGTGTTTAGAGACGTGGGGTAAGGCGGACGGTTGACGGGTACGAGGTAACACAGCTTACCCAGGTTCAGATCCCACGACGGTGGTGGAATCCTACTCCTGCTATAAATCACTATAAGGGCAATACGCCGAGTTACAGAGATAGGTTCGCTGTGCGAGGTTGTATGAATCGATGCCCTAAAGGCTCCCATAGGCCCGACTTATATAGTCGCCAGATCCTAGGGTTACAGGGAAAAGTCCTAGCCGGACAGGTTACAGAGTCCTACACCGTCTATTACTAGTCTTGTGTATCTTGCACTCCAAGGCTCCGGGTACGCTGGTGACTCCACCGTAGCCTTCCTTTATCCGGCATGGGCCTCCCTTCTGGATCCACCTAACTGGGCCGCCCAGCAGGCCACAGGCCATGCTACCGACTATGGGCCACCCGGGTTAGTCGGATAAGAGACATGCTATGAGGATACCCATATAGCATATCCCCAACAGTAGCCCCTGGAGAACTCCGAGATCTTGCGCCGTCTTGCCTCTTCTTGTGGAATGCTCAGTCTAGATGGATGTCGGCAAATCGTCAAGCAATATCTTGTAGTCCTCCCAAAGAACCCTGCAAAGGTTTCTCCGTCTTCTATGAGTAAGTCAGAGAAATGCTGAATCTTCCATCGTACTCTTCCGTAGTCGGATTAAATCCGTCCATGCCGGAATCTTCGATGCGACGGCTCATCTACCATGTCAGTTATGACGACGTAGGCTTAGGTCAGCGACGCCTCGTAACTCACACATGCAGAGAACGCAATCATATCCGATTTTCCCGCGCGAGCGATACGAACCGTTGGCGGCGGCGGTTGGAGATGTGGCAAAATTACCGCGCACGTCCACGAACACGTCGTCTACGCGGCAACCATCCGATTAGTTGCACGAATATTGACGAAGAGTAAGATAAATAGTAACCATGGGACACTTGCCACTTTTTTACCCCATTCTCTCGCGTCATCATCTTCTTCCTCCAGCCGCACGCCTCCTCGAGCTCTCCGCGGAAAACCTCGAAGAAACCCTAGCCTCTCTTTGCATCAGTCGCATCCTCCCAGTCCTCCATGGCCAGCAGCAGCTCCTCCCCGTCGATGGCGGCGTCGAGCGAAGCCACGGCGAAGCCGGCGAGCTCCGTCATCGTGCCCCCAGAGGGTCTGGTCATCCCCGCGTCGGCGGTGATTGAAACCACCGGAGGTGACCACAATCTGGCGGCGCTAGAGCCTCTGGAAGAAGAGCCAGACTCACACAAGGGCGACTGGCGCGGCTCGGACATCACCGGCCGTGACATCCAAGAGATGGTCGCTGAAGGCTACCTCCCCGCAACGGAGGGGCTCGCCTGGCGGGCAGCGCCGACCGGCGAGGTGACACCTTCTCCCCAAGCCGGAGAAAAGGTGTACCTCAAGGCTCAGCTGGTACGCGGCGTTTCCTTCCCATCTCCCACTTCTTTTTGTCTGTCTTGAACCACTTCAAGGTTCAACCCCATAACCTCTCCCCCAATAGTATCTTAGTTCTTAGCAACTTCGCGGCACTTTGTGAGGGTTACCTAGGGATTAGGCCTAGGTTAGACTTGTTCGTGTACTTCTTCACCGCCAAATGTGAAGCCGGACATAGTAGGGAGGAGCTTAGGAACTGCGGCACCATAAGCTTCAAGATCCGACTTGGCCGGAGGTTCCCCGACATCGTCGGCCATGAGTCGTGCAAAAACTGGCAGCGGACGTACTTCTACGGCCCCGACATTCCTTTGGCGGGCCGAGAAGTGACGTACCCGGACTTCATGGATGGAGCCGCCGCCGAAGTTTCCACATGGAGATCCCATGCCTCCCTTCCCTCCGACCTTGAAGCTTCACGCGTAATAAGGCTGATCGAGTAGTTCGTAGAGACGGGTTTGACCGGCTTGGACCTAGCCATGTGCTGGTTCATCAGGAAAATCCAACCTCTGCAGCACCGCGTGAAGTTCATGCACGAGTACACAAGTGATCAAAGGGATACCCTCCGGATCTCCGTGGATAACTTCTCGAGCGACTCCGTCAAGCTCCGTCTGAAGGACATCGTCAAGGTGAAGGATAAGAAGCGCGGCTTCACCATCACCCGCGACATGTACGTAGACGACAAGTGCCCAAAGGTAGGTATTTATTTTCCGTGTATGACATTGCTCCAGTTTCTCCGTCTTGCCAGTGCCATCTTATTTAACACGGTGATTTCTCACTTAACAGCTTAGCGATCTAGATGAGGACAACCTGGCTGCCCAAATCTATGATCCAAAGATGAAGGAAGTCACGGTCGTGTCCGACGACGATGTTCCGTTGGCGCGAAAGCGGAAGAGCTCCACCTCTGACGCTGCCGATGGAGGCAAGAAGAAGAAGACGGAGGGTGGAGCCTCCAAGAAGACTACCGCCGCCCTAGAGGTGGAAAAGAAAAGATCCACCGGGATCTTTGCCAAAGCACCCCCATTAGTGTAAGATTCTCATTTTCCGACATTGTCTTATTTATCTGTCTTGTTCCTGTACTTATGCATTTTGCACGTTTCAGGAAGAAAGCCACAACTAGCCTCAAGAAGTCCTCCAAGACTCTTGGGGCTTCTAGAAATATCAAAGATATGCTGCATCGCGACTCCTCCCCCGCCATCGCCCCTGCTACTCCTGCCGTCAAGCCCTCCTCTGCTCCGACAAGCTCTCAAGTCCAGGAGGCACCAGGCCCTTCCGTCATGGAAGTGGATTCTGGCGCCTCTACCGAACTCGCTGTTGTTGGCGAGCAGGCGACGCAGGAAATCGCTGCTCTTCAAATGGCTGAAGCTCCGGCTAAGGATGCCATTGGTAGCGGCAAGGCGGTGGTGGGAGCTGGTACCTCTGCCGAAGGCGGCGCCCCTACTCCCCAGAAACCCTTCGAGTTCCCGAAGATAGTTTACCCGGTGCTCCTGCCGAGTAACACAACTATGGTTCCTAGAGGAGTGCCGTCATCTCCGACGTGCGGTCTTGAGGAACTGCTCTGACAAGCAGATATCTTGCGAGGAAATAGCATTTCCTTTGGCAAGCTGCTGGCCGAGAGTGCTACAAACCTCAAGAGTATTGCACTTGTAAGTTTTACTTTACCTTTTGCATTTCATATGAGTATTCCACTGTAGCCCCCGACGATGTAGATGGAAAACCATAGGTTTTGCATCTATATGCTCTAAGAGTGACTAAGTTAGAAAGAACTCTCACTGTAGCCCCCAAGCATTTAGATGGAATGGATTACTCCGACTAGATGCTTTAAGAGTAGAATACACAGTGTTCATAATTTTCAATGATGTAGGCCCCAAGCCTCTAGTTGTAACTGAATTAGTTCCGACTAGATGCTTAAAGAAAAGCTAAACATATTGATAAGTTAAAAACTCTCGCTGTAGCCCCCGAGCATCTAGGTGGAAAATCTCCGACTAGGGGCTCCAAGCAGACCAAACAACGACTTAACTTTGTATTTGTTTCCACATAATGAGAATGCTCGGAGGGGCATGGCCAACGACAAGTATCAGAAGATGCGCGCATATCTTGAAGCCGAAAAGGGTAAAACTGCCATCTTGAAGGAATAGATCATCAAAAACAAGAGTCTGTTTTCTTTTTGCGCATTTCCGTCTTACTTTTGTGCCCATAATCTCCGAGTACTCACTGTGTACGTGGTTTTCTCCGACTTGCAGAACATGTCGCCAAGGCCAAGGACATTGTCGAGCAGTCCAAGCATATCCAGCAACTGGACAGCGAGAACAAGATCCTGAAGGATGAGAGGAAGGAGATGCTGAAGATGCACGAGGATTCCATGAAAGCCCTGCAAGATTCCGCCTCCGCGGAGATCAATCGCTTGAAGGAGGAGCTTGCGATCCTAAAGGATCAGAAGCAAGCTGCTGATGAGCAAAACCTTCGCCATAGCGAGGCGTTTAAGCTCCTCCAACAAGAGAAGGAATCCTTGGCGGACACCGTCTGGCAGGCTAAGGCCAGCATCTTCAGTAAGTGTCCTCCGCCTTGTATTTCTGTAGCCTGGATACTTAGAGTTTATTAAACTCATGCGATTCTTGTCGGAATTTTCAGCGCCTATGGGTTTAACCCGTTCGCCTCCTTCGGACAAGGAATGCATGGTTCTTGCCGGCAACTTCATCAACACCGCCATCGCCCAAGCCAAGGAGATTGCCAAGCCCCTCCAAATATATATCAAGGCATCGGACTCCGGGACGAAGTACTCGGAGATCCTGCGTCGAGCCCCCGAGCGTGTCGCTAACTGGAAGGCTTCATGCGCACGGGCTAGCGCAAGGATGGCGTTGTCTATGGTGAAGGCACACTATGAAGATGCCGACATCGACACGGTGACCTCTGGTATCCCCGACGTGGATGATGACGGCAAGGAGATCGATCACGAAGCCATCCTGTCATCACTCGCGGGTTATAAAACCAGGGTTGTCGAGTTGGTGGACATTGACGTCTTCGTGCCCAGGAACCTCATCGACAACGTCAACCAAGATTCCTCCGAGTCTCATCACAGCGCCGACGTCGAGGGTGATTCTCCGGCTGGTGATGATGCGGCCTCCAAGTCTCTTGCGCCCAAAGAATGAAAAACACTTTGTAATTTCTGTTTCACCTATGGCGTGTGCACAGGAAAAACTTGTTGATGTAATCTTAAGGCGTAAAACAATGGTTGTCGTATCCTGCTACTTAAGAATTAAGTCCCAGTATGTATATATTTTTTAAGCAAGTGCTGGCTTATCCATTACTCTGGTTCTTATGCTTGAATTTTCGTGAGTCGGAAGACTTGTTGTCGGAACCATGCGCTTAGGTGATGATGCCCAATGGCACCGTCAATAACCTGAGCACAAAATCGCCGACAATAAGTGCCAAAAGTCACTACTCCAGAATCCACATAAAAACGACAAAGAATGTGTAGACCAGAAAACTTAAGCTAACGCCCGTAGGAGGAATTTTCCCAAGTGCAATCACAAGACTTGGGCATAACGGTTTTATATGATCCAAAAATGAACACTAAAGGAGGTAAAAGACTCAGCAATATGAGTGAACCAAAGAGCTTTATTTCATTGATCATATAAGAGGTACACAATTAGATAAAAGATGCTAAGTGTAGAAAGGACGTAGTTGTGCTATGTTCCATGGCCGATCAAGCTCCGGGTAGTCATCATCCGGGTCACGTCGCTTACGCTTATGATCCTCGTTGGGTCTATCCTTGAGTTCACGATTTTCGACAAGGTAGTAAGACCCATTGAGCAGCGCCTTTCTTATGATGAATGGTCCTTCCCATGGTGGGGATAATTTGTGTGACTTCTTTTGCTTAGGTCGGAGTACTAAATCCCCCTCTTTAAACGAGCGATGCCGAACGCGGTGACTATGGTAGCTGCGTAGCTTCTGCTGGTAGATGGCGGATCTTTGGCATGCCAAAACACGCTCCTCCTCGAGAAGGTCCACATCTAGGCGTCTAGATTCTTCAGCATCATCTTCGTCGTAGGCGGCAACTCTTGGTGCGTCGTGGAGGATGTCGGAAGGTAGGATGGCTTCTGCTCCATATACCATGAAGTAAGGGGTGTAGCTGGTGGATCTGTTGGGTGTAGTTCGTAAACTCCACAGCACAGATGGCAATTCTTCCGCCCAGGCTCCAGCTGCTCTGTGTAGCGGTGCCTCAAGACATGGCTTGATTCCCTACAGAATTAATCCATTGGCTCGCTCAACCTGACCATTGGATTGTGGGTGTGCCACAGATGCAAGGTCAAGTCGGATGCCTTTTTCCCAGCAATAGGCCTCCACTTCTCCGAGTGACAAGTTGCTTCCGTTGTCGGTGATGATGCTGTGTGGGAGACCAAATCTCACCACTAGATCTCGGACAAACCGAAGGGCAGTTGCCGCATCAAGCTTTCTAATGGGTTTAGCTTCTATCCATTTGGTGAATTTGTCAACTGCTACAAGCAGATGCGTAAATCCACACGGTGCCATCTATAACGGTCCCACCATGTCTAGCCCCCAGACTGCAAACGGCCAAGTTATTGGTATTGTTCGCAATTCTTCAGCAGGAACATGTGGTTGTCGGGCATAATACTGGCATCCCGTGCATGTCTCAACCAGCTTGTCGGCGTCCGCCTTCGCGGTCAGCCAGTAGAATCCTTGCCGAAAGGCTTTCGCGACCAATGATCGAGGAGCAGCGTGATGCCCGCAATCTCCGAGATGGATCTCGCACAGGATTTCCATACCTTCTAGCTAGGAAACGCACTTTAAGTATACACCAGTAGTGCTCCTTTTATAGAGTTGCCCATTAATTATGGTATAACCCTTTGCTCGTCGTACTATTTGCTGTCTTTCGACCTCGTCGTCGGGCAAAGTTCCGTGTTCGAGATACTCCATGAACGGTTTTGTCAAAGCCGGAGGGATCTTTGTCACCATGTTGACGAAAGAGTCAGCTCTATCCGGGTTGTCGATGTCGGCACCCTTCACGGATGGTGTGCGTAGTTGCTCTAGGAAAACTCCTGGCGGAATTTGCTTGCGCCCTGATCCAAGCTTAGACAGTAGATCAGCCGCCTCGTTTTGCTCCCTAGGCACATACTTGAATTCGTAGCCCAAGAAGCTCTTGGCTATCTCGTCCACTTCGTCACGATATGCCGCCATCATAGGGTTCCGCGTGTTCCAGGTGCCAGCCACCTGCTGGGAAACCAAGTCGGAATCTCCACAGCAAACTATGCGCTTGATGCCAATATCCTTGGCTACACGTAGTCCGTGAATGAGTGCTTCATACTCCGCCATGTTGTTTGTAGCCTCGAAGTGGATCTGCAGAACGTAGTGCAGCTTGTCTCCTTTTGGTGACTGCAGCAGTACACCAGCCCCTGAGCCGTTGAGCAACTTTGATCCGTCAAAGTGCATCACCCAGTACTCTGGTTCTGGCAACGGAGTAGCATCTGGCATCTCCGTCCAATCTGCAATAAAATCCGCCAAAGCTTGTGACTTGATAGCGTCACGTCTCTTGTAGGTGATCTCGAAGGAGGCAAGTTCAATGCCCCACTTCGCGACCCTTCCTGTAGCGTCGATGTTATTGATAATGTCGGACAGTGGAGTCTTGCTCGCTACTGTGATTGGGTGCTCCTGAAAGTAATGCCTCAGCTTCCAAGAAGCGAGAAATACTCCATAAGCTATCTTTTGGTAGTGCGGGTAACGCTGCTTGGACTCCGTCAAGACCTCACTCACATATTAAACTGGTCGTTGGACTCCGTGCTCGTAGCCTGGTTCCTTCCGCTCTACCACGACGACGATGCTAATAACCTGGTTGGTTGCCGCCATGTAAATTAACAGGGGCTCTCCAGGCTCGTGTGCTGCAAGGATGGGCGCTGAGGAAAGAATCTCCTTGAGCTGCTTCAATGTTGCATCTGCTTCGTCTGTCCACGTGAATTTGTCCGCCTTCTTCAGCAACTTGTACAGCAGCAAAGCCTTCTCTCCAAGTCGGCTGACGAACGGACTAACTGCTGCAACACAACCTGTTAGTCGTTTAATGTCGTCAAGGTGAAGGATAAGAAGCGCGTCTTCACCATCACCTGCGACATGTACGTAGACGGCAAGTGCCCAAAGGTAGGTATTTATTTTCCGTGTATGACATTGCTCCAGTTTCTCCATCTTGCCAGTGCCATCTTATTTAACACGGTGATTTCTCACTTAACAGCTTAGCGATCTAGATGAGGACAACCTGGCTGCCAAAATCTACGATCCAAAGATGAAGGAAGTCACGGTCGTGTCCGACGACGATGTTCCGTTGGCGCGAAAGCGGAAGAGCTCCACCTCTGACGCTGCCGACAGAGGCAAGAAGAAGAAGACGGAGGGTGGAGCCTCCAAGAAGACTACCGCCGCCATAGAGGTGGAAAAGAAAAGATCCACCGGGATTTTTGCCAAAGCACCCCCATTAGTGTAAGCTTCTCATTTTCCGACATTGTCTTATTTATCTGTCTTGTTCCTGTACTTATGCATTTTGCACGTTTCAGGAAGAAAGCCACAACCAGCCTAAGTCCTCCAAGACTCTTGGGGCTTCTAGAAATATCAAAGATATGCTGCATGGCGACTCCTCCCCTGCCATCGCCCCTGCTACTCCTGCCGTCAAGCCCTCCTCTGCTCCGACAAGCTCTCAAGTCCAGGAGGCACCAGGCCCTTCCGTCATGGAAGTGGATTCTGGCGCCTCTACCGAACTCGCTGTTGTCGGCGAGCAGGCGACGCAGGAAAGCGCTGCTCTTCAAATGGCTAAAGCTCCGGCTAAGGATGCCATCGGTAGCGGCAAGGCGGTGGTGGGAGCTGGTACCTCTGCCGAAGGCGGCGCCCCTACTCCCCAGAAACCCTTCGAGTTCCCGAAAATAGTTTACCCGACGCTCATATCGAGTAACACAACTATGGTTCCTCGAGCAGTGCCGTCATATCCGACGTGCGGTCTTGAGGAACTGCTCCGACAAGCAGATATCTTGCGGAGAAATAGCATTTCCTTTGGCAAGCTGCTGGCCGAGAGTGCTACAAACCTCAAGATTATTGCACTTGTAAGTTTTACTTTACCTTTTGCATTTCATATGAGTATTCCACTGTAGCCCCCGACGATGTAGACGGAAAACCATAGGTTTTGCATCTATATGCTCTAAGAGTGACTAAGTTAGAAAGAACTCTCACTGTAGCCCCCAAGCATTTAGATGGAATGGATTACTCCGACTAGATGCTTTAAGAGTAGCATACACAATGTTCATAATTTTCAATGATGTAGCCCACAAGCCTCTAGTTGTAACTGAATTAGTTCCGACTAGATGCTTAAAGAAAAGCTAAACATATTGATAAGTTAAAAACTCTCGCTGTATCCCCCGAGCATCTAGGTGGAAAATCTCCGACTAGGGGCTCCAAGCAGACCAAACAACGACTTAACTTTGTATTTGTTTCCACAGAATGAGAATGCTCGGAGGGGCATGGCCAATGACAAGTATCAGAAGATGCACGCAGATCTTGAAGCCGAAAAGGGTAAAACTGCCATCTTGAAGGAATAGATCATCAAAAACAAGAGTCTGTTTTCTTTTTGCGCATTTCCGTCTTACTTTTGTGCCCATAATCTCCGTGTACTCACTGTGTACGTGGTTTTCTCCGACTTGCAGAACATGTCGCCAAGGCCAAGGACATTGTCGAGCAGTCCAAGCATATCCAGCAGCTGGACAGCGAGAACAAGATCCTGAAGGATGAGAGGAAGGAGATGCTGAAGATGCACGAGGATTCCATGAAAGCCCTGCAAGATTCCGCCTCCACGGAGATCAATCGCTTGAAGGAGGAGCTTGCGATCCTAAAGGATCAGAAGCAAGCTGCTGATGAGCAAAACCTTCGCCATAGCGAGGCGTTTAAGCTCCTCCAACAAGAGAAGAAATCCTTGGCGGACACCGTCTGGCAGGCTAACGCCAGAATCTTCAGTAAGTTTCCTTCGCCTTGTATTTCTGTAGTCTGGATACTTAGAGTTTATTGAACTCATGCGATCCTTGTCGGAATTTTAAGCGCCTATGGGTTTAACCCGTTCGCCTCCTTCGGACAAGGAATGCATGGTTCTTGCCGGCAACTTCATCAACACCGCCATCTCCCAAGCCAAGGAGATTGCCAAGCCCCTCCAAATATATATCAAGGCATCGGACTCCGTGACGAAGTACTCGGAGATCCTGCGCCGAGCCCCCGAGCGTGTCACGAACTGGAAGGCTTCATGCGCACGGGCTGGCGCAAGGATGGCGCTGTCTATGGTGAAGGCACACTATGAAGATACCGACATCGACACGGTGACCTCTTGTATCCCCGACATGGATGATGACGGCAAGGAGATCGATCACGAAGCCATCCTGTCATCACTAGCGGGTTATGAAACCAGGGTTGCTGAGTTGGTGGACGTTGACGTCTTCGTGCCCAGGAACCTCATCGACAACGTCAACCAAGATTCCTCCGAGTCTCATCACAGCGTCGACGTCGAGGGTGATTCTCCGGCTGGTGATGATGCGGCCTCCAAGTCTCCAGCGCCCAAAGAATGAAAAACACTTTGTAATTTCTGTTTCACCTTTGGCGTGTGCACGGGAAAAACTTGTTGATGTAACCTTAAGGAGGAAAACAATGGTTGTCGTATCCTGCTACTTAAGAATTAAGTCCCAGTATGTATATATTTTTTAAGCAAGTGCTGGCTTATCCATTACTCTGGTTCTTATGCTTGAATTTTATTGAGTCGGAAGACTCGTTGTTGGAACCATGCGCTTAGGTGATGATGCCCAATGGCACCGTCAATAACCTGAGCACAAAATCGCCGACAATAAGTGCCGAAAGTCACTACTCCAGAATCCACATAAAAACGACAAAGAATGTGTAGACCAGAAAACTTAAGCTAACGCCCGTAGGCGGAATTTTCACAAGTGCAATCGCAAGACTTGTGCATAAAGGTTTTATATGATCCAAAAATGAACACTAAAGGAGGTAAAAGACTCAGCAATATGAGTGAACCAAAGATCTTTATTTCATTGATCATATAAGAGGTACACAATTAGATAAAAGATGCCAAGTGTAGAAAGGACGTAGCTATGCTATGTTCCATGGCCGATCAAGCTTCGGGTAGTCATCATCCGGGTCACGTCGCTTACGCTTATGATCCTCGTTGGGTCTATCCTTGAGTTCACGATTGTCGACAAGGTAGTAAGACCCATTGAGCAGCGCCTTGCTTATGATGAACGGTCCTTCCCATGGCGGGGATAATTTGTGTGACTTCTTCTGCTTAAGTAGGAATACTAAATCCCCCTCTTTAAACGAGCGATGCCGAACACGGCGACTATGGTAGCTGCGTAGCTTCTGCTGGTAGATGGCGGATCTTTGGCATGCCAAAGCACGCTCCTCCTCGAGAAGGTTCACATCTAGGCGTCTGGATTCTTCAGCGTCATCTTCGTTGTAGGCGGCAACTCTTGGTGCGTCGTGGAGGATGTCGGAAGGTATGATGGCTTCTGCTCCATATACCATGAAGTAAGGGGTGTATCCGGTGGATCTTTTGGGTGTAGTTCGTAAACTTCACAGCATAGATGGCAATTATTGCGCCCAGGCTCCAGCTGCTCTGTGTAGCGGTGCCTCAAGACGTGGCTTGATTCCCTGCAGAATTAATCCATTGGCTCGCTCAACCTGACCATTGGATTGTGGGTGTGCCACAGATGCAAGGTCAAGTCGGATGCCTTTTTCCCAGCAATAGGCCTCCACTTCTCCGAGTGACAAGTTGCTTCCGTTGTCGGTGATGATGCTGTGTGGGAGACCAAATCTCACCACTAGAACTCAGACAAACCGAAGGGCAGTTGCCCCATCAAGCTTTCTAATGGGTTTAGCTTCTATCCATTTGGTGAATTTGTCAACTGCTACAAGCAGATGCGTAAATCCACACGGTGTCATCTGTAATGGTCCCACCATGTCTAGCCCCCAGACTGCAAATGGCCAAGTTATTGGTATTGTTCGCAATTCTTCAGCAGGAACATGTGGTTGTCGGGCATAATACTGGCATCCCGTGCATGTCTCAACCAGCTTGTCGGCGTCCGCCTTTGCGGTCAGCCAGTAGAATCCTTGTCGGAAGGCTTTCGCGACCAATGATCGAGGAGCGGCGTGATGCCCGCAATATCCGAGATGGATCTCGCGCAGGATTTCCATACCTTCTAGCTGGGAAACGCACTTTAAGTATACACCAGTAGTGCTCCTTTTATAGAGTTGCCCATTGATTATGGTATAACCCTTTGCTCGTCGTACTATTTCCCGTCTTTCGACCTCGTCGTCGGGCAAAGTTCCGTGTTCGAGATACTCCATGAACGGTTTTGTCCAAACCGGAGGGATCTTTGTCACCATGTTGACGAAAGAGTCAGCTCTATCCGGGTTGTCGATATCGGCGCCCTTCACGGATGGTGTGCGTAGATGCTCTAGGAGAACTCCTGGCGGAATTTGCTTGCACCCTGATCCAAGCTTAGACTGTAGATCAGCCGCCTCGTTTTGCTCCCTAGGCACATACTTGACTTCGTAGCCCAAGAAGATCTTGGCTATCTCGTCCACTTCGTCGCGATATGCCGCCATCATAGGGTTCCGCGCGTTCCAGGTGCCAGCCACTTGCTGGGCAACCAAGTCGGAATCTCCACAGCAAACTATGCGCTTGATGCCAATATCCTTGGCTACACGTAGTCCGTGAATGAGTGCTTCATACTCCGCCATGTTGTTTGTAGCCTCGAAGTGGATCTGCAGAACGTAGTGCAGCTTGTCTCCTTTTGGTGACTACAGCAGTACACCAGCCCCCGAGCCGTTGAGCAACTTTGATTCGTCAAAGTGCATCACCCAGTACTCTGGTTCTGGCAGCGGAGTAGCATCTAGCATCTCCGTCCAATCTGCAATAAAATCCGCCAAAGCTTGTGACTTGATAGCGTCGCGTCTCTTTTAGGTGATCTCTAAGGCGGCAAGTTCAATGCCCCACTTCGCGACCCTTCCTGTAGCGTCGCTGTTATTGATAATGTCGGACAGTGGAGTCTTGCTCACTACTGTGATTGGGTTCTCCTGAAAGTAATGCCTCAGCTTCCGAGAAGCATGGAATACTCCATAAGCTATCTTTTGGTAGTGCAGGTAACGCTGCTTGGACTCCGTCAAGACCTCGCTCACATAGTAAGCTGGTCGTTGGACTCCGTGCTCCTAGCCTGGTTCCTTCCGCTCTACCACGACGACGATGCTAATAACCCGTTGGTTGCCGCCATGTAAATTAACAGGGGCTCTCCAGGCTCGGGTGCTGCAAGGATGGGCGCTGAGGAAAGAATCTCCTTGAGCTGCTTCAATGCTGCATCTGCTTCGTCTGTCCACGTGAATTTGTCCGCCTTCTTCAACAACTTGTACAGCGGCAAATCCTTCTCTCCAAGTCGGCTGACGAACCAACTAACTGCTGCAACACAACCTGTTAGATCGTGCCCTAAAGGCTCCCATAGGCCCGACTTATGTAGTCGCCAGGTCCTAGGGTTACAGGGAAAAGTCCTAGCTGGACAGGTTATAGAGTCCTACACCGTTTATTACTAGTCTAGCGTGTCTTGTACTCCAAGGCTCCGGGTACGCTGGTGACTCCATCGTAGCCTTCCTTTATCCGGCATGGGCCTCCCTTCTAGATCCACCTAACTGGGCCGCCCAGCAGGCCACAGGCCATGCTACCGAAATTGTGTGCTTGAGGGATCATCTTATAATGCTACCATCACAAACTAAGCAATACAAGATGCATAAAGGATTAACATCACATGCAATTCATAATATGTGATATGATATGCTCTTTCTTCTTGTGCTTCCGATCTCCATCTTCAAGCACGAACATGATCTCCATCATCACCGGTATGGCGTCAAGGTCAATGGCGTCGTTTCATGGTTGTCGTCCACCAGTTTCAACTATTACAACTACTTTGAATAGACACGCAGACCTTAACGGAATTTAAAAGACAACCATATGGCTCATGCCGGTTTCCAACTTACAATAAGGAACATTGCATACATCATATATAATCACAATCATGGCCATATCACATCACAGCACACCCCTGCAAAATAAAGTTAGACGCCTCTAATTTTCTTTGTATATTTTACGTGGTTTGGGGCTTTCAATAAGTGTCGTTCTAACTTACATACAAGAACCACAACGTTGATGCTTGAACTATCAAGTGCCCGTTGTAAATTGAATCTTTACTATGATGGGAGAGACAGACACCCGCAAAGACACTTATGCAATACAAGTTGCATGTTGAGCGTGGAGCAAGTCTCATGAACGATGTCGTGTAAGGTTAGCCCGGGCCGCTTCATCCCATCATACCGCAAGATGCAAAGTAAACAAAAAGCAATTGACAATAAAACAACACCGCCCACAATGACCATTGTGTTCTACTCGTGCAACAGATCTACATATAGACACGGCTCTGATACCACTGTAGGGGTTCGTAGCATGGAAAACAAAAAATTTCTACCGCATGCACACAAACAAGCCAAGATCTATCGACTAGATTGTAGCAACGAGTCGATAGAAGCACTCACCCTCGAAGATTCCAAAGCGGTTAACGAGAGCAGATTCTCGTGGGTGATGTAGTCGTACACTTGCCGATCTCAAGATCGTGTAGACGATCCTTCCGGAGCTGCGTTCCAGCAGCGCTTCCGTAGTCGGTCACACATTCGGTACTCGATGAAGACCTTCCTCTCCCTTGTTCCAGCAGGCAGCAGAGGTTGTAGTTCTCTCCTCGCGATTCCGGCAGCACGACGGCGTGGAGTTGGAAGTAGAGGAACGATCCCGCAGGGCTTCGCCTAAGCCGGATGCGAGTTATGGTGGATTAGGGTTTCCTGGAAATCTAGGGTTTAGAGATCCGGGAGGAGTAGGAGGTGTCGGCGGTGGCTAGGGCGGCGGCAACGAGGAGCCGGCGGCGGCGCGGCGGCGGCTTGGCTCGGAGAGGGCTAGGGCTTGTGTTCTGTTGGGGCAGCCCTCCTCCTCTATTTATGAGAGGGGGCAGCCTTGGGAGGGGTGGGTTTGAATCCAAACCCAAACCCAAGTTGGATTGAGAGAAGGACTTGTTTCTTCTCCCACTAGGAAACCATTGTTCGAGTTTGTCTTTTCAAACTTCCCATTTGACTTTCAATTATTTCTCTCTTGTAAATGCCAACACAAAGCGACCTAGGATATAATCTAATCATTCCTTATATCCATGACACATTCATGGACCATTCCCCTTCCGGTCCGGTGAACCTTCTAGACCCTTCTAGAACCTCTCCGATGAAGTCATCGGAAACTTTCCCGAACTCCAAAATTGGACTTTCCTTGTATGAATCTTATTCTCTGGACCATTCTGGATCTCCTCGTGATATCCCGGATCCCATCCGAGACTCTGAATAACATTCGGTATCCCTACTAACATTTAATATCTACTAAACAACATCGACTCCTTAAGTGTGCCTCCCTACGGTTCGTGAATTACGCAGACATGACCGAGACACTTCTCCGATCAATAACCAATAGAGGAATCTGGAAATTCATATGGCTCCCACATATTTCAATGATTACTTTGCGATCGAATGAACCACTTACATATGATACCAATTTTCCTTTGTCTCACGATAGTTTACTTATCCGAGGTTTTGATCGTCGGTATCTCTGCATACCTAGTTCAACCTCGTTACCGATAAGTACTCTTTTATCGTTCCCGTGATATGTGATCCCTGGTGAGCCAGTCACATGCTTGCAAGCCAATTGGATGACATTCCATCGAGAGGGCCCAGAGTATATCTATCCGTCATATGGATGGACAAATACCACTCTTGATCCATGTGCCTCAACCCATACTTTCTGAACACTCAATGAAAACTTTATAGACACCCAGTTATGGTGTGGTGTTTGATGTCATCAAAGCATCCTTCCAGTGATGGTGATTAGCATGATCTCATGGTCGAAGGAATTAGGTTACTATGTATCAGAAAGCTTATAGCAAACGAACTATTAAAATGACTTGATCTTTATGCTATGCTTATCTATAGGAGTATGTCCATCATACCATTCTCCTAATGATATGATCTTGTTATTAACAACATCTCAATGTTCATGATCAAGAAACCACGATCATCTATTAATCAACAAGCTAGTATTACAAAGAGGCTTTACCAGGGACTCTAATTTAGTTTACAAATCACACAAGTATTAATGTTTCCGGTTAATACTATTATAGCATGAATGTAAACATTTATCATAAACACAAAGATATAATAGTAACCACTTTTATTATTGCCTCTAGGGCATATCTCCAACAGGCGGCAGCGATGCGGCTGCGGCGGCGGCGACTCGTGTGCGGGGAGAGGGGCTAGGGCTTGTGTGCTTTGGGGCAGCCCTCCCCCTCTATTCATGAGAGAGGGGGCAGCCTTGGGAGGGGTGGGTTTGAATCCAAACCCAAACCCAAGTTGGATTGAGAGAAGGACTTGTTTCTTCTCTCACTAGGAAACTATTGTTCCAGTTTGACTTTTCAAACTCCCGTTTGACTTTCAATTTAGAACTTTAATTCTCTCTTACAAATGCACACACCATGTGACCTAGGATATGATCCAATCATTCCACTTACCCATGACACATTCATCGACCATTATCCTTCCAGACCGGTGAACCTTCTAGACCCTTCTAGAACCTCTCCGATGAAAACATCGAAAACTTTCCCGAACTCCGAAATAGGACTTTCCTTATATGAATCTTATTCTCCGGATCTCCTCGTGATATCCTGGATCCCATCCGAGACTCCGAACAACATTGCTATCCCTACTAACATTCCATATCTACTAAACAACATCGAATCCTTAAGTGTGTCTCCCTACGGTTCGTGAATTATGCAGACATGACCAAGACACTTCTCCGATCAATAACCAATAGAGGAATCTGGAAATTCATATGGCTCCCACATATTTCTACGATTACTTTGTGATCGAATGAACCACTTACATACGATACCAATTTCCCTTTGTCTCATGATATTTTACTTATCCGTGGTTTTGATCGTCGGTATCTCTGCATACCTAGTTCAACCTCGTTACCGATAAGTACTCTTTTCTCGTTCCCGTGATATGTGATCCCTTGTGAGCCAGTCACATGCTTGCAAGCTAATTGGATGACATTCCACCGAGAGGGCCTAGAGTATATATATCGGTCATATGGATGCACAAATACCACTCTTGATCCATGTGCCTCAACCCATACTTTCCGAACACTCAATGCCACCTTTACAGCCACCCAGTTACGGTGTGGTGTTTGATGTCATCAAAGCATCCTTCCGGTGATGGTGATTAACATGATCTCATGGTCGAAGGAATTAGGTTACTATGTATCAGAAAGCTTATAGCAAACAAACTATTGAAATGACTTGATCTTAATGCTACGCTTATCTATAGGAGTATGTCCATCATACCATTCTCCTAATGATATGATCTTGTTTTTAATAACATCTCAATGTTCATGATTGAGAAACCATGATCATCTATTAATCAACAAGCTAGTATTATAAAGAGGCTTTACCAGGGACTCTAATTTAATTTAAAAATCACACAAGTATTAATGTTTCCGGTTAATACCATTATAGCATGAATGTAAACATTTATCATAAACACAAAGATATAATAATAACCACTTTTATTATTGCCTCTTGGGTATATCTCCACCAAATTTATCCCCCAGGGTCTCGGACTAGCGAGATACATGTTCCCGGTGGCTATTCGGCAAGAAAGAGTTGTGCTTCCGCTGCATCGCTGGAGCGAGGAGGCGGAGGTTGTCGTGGTATTGCCGACGAGTACGCCATGGAGGGGTCCTCACAGTGCATGTTTAGAGACGTGGGGGAAGGCGGACGGTTGACGGGTACGAGGTAACACAGCTTACCCAGGTTCAGATCCCACAACGGTGGCGGAATCCTACTCCTGCTATAAATCACTATAAGGTCAATACGCCGAGTTACAAAGATAGGTTCGTTGTACGAGGTTGTGCTAATCGCTACTTGGTCATCTGAGATTGTTTATGATCGTGCCCTAAAGGCTCCCATAGGCCTGACTTATGTAGTCGCCAGGTCCTAGGGTTACAGGGAAAAGTCCTAGCCGGACAGGTTACAGAGTCCTACACCGTCTATTACTAGTCTAGCGTGTCTTGTACTCCAAGGCTCCGGGTACACTGGTGACTCCACCGTAGCCTTCCTTTATCCGGCATGGGCCTCCCTTCCGTATCCATCTAACTGGGCCGCCCAGCAGGCCATGGGCCATGCTACCAACTGTGAGCCACCCGGGTTATCCGGATAGGAGACATGCTATGAGGATATCCATATAGCATATCCCCAACAGTAGCCCCCGGAGAACTCCGAGATCTTGCGCCGTCTTGCCTCTTCACGTTGAATGCTTCGTCTAGATGGATGTCGGCAAATCGTCAAGAAATATCTTGTAGTCCTCGCAAAGAACCCTGCAAGGTTTTCTCCGTCTTCAACTTGTAAGTCGGAGAATTGCTGAATCTTCCATCGTACTCTTCCGTAGCCGGACTAGATCCGTCCATGCCGGAATCTTCTGATGTGATGGTTCATCTGCCTATGTCAGCTAGGGCGACGTAGACGTAGGTCAGCAACGCCTCGTAACTCACACATGCAGAGAACGCAATCATGTCCACTTTTCCCGCGCTAGCGATACGAACCGTTGGCAGCGACAGTTGGTACGTGGCGAAATTTCCGCGCACGCCCCCGCACACGTCGTCTACGCGGCAACCGTTCGATCAAGATGCACGAATCTTGACGCTGGGTATCATAAATAGTAACTGCGGTGGAAAATTTACCTTTTCACCTCATTCTCCCCTACATATTCTTCTTTCTCAGGCAAGCGTCTCATCGATCTCTCCGCGCCTCGCACGACAAACCCTAACTCCCAATCTCGCTAGTCACTTCCAAATGCTCGTAATGGCCAGCAGCAGCTCTTCTCCTTCGATGGCAGCGTCGGGCGAAGCCGCAGCAAAGCCAGCGAGCTCCGTCGTCGTGCCCCCAGAGGGCCTGGTCATCCCCATGTCCACGGTGGTCGAGGCCACCGGCGGCGACCACAATCCAGCGGCGCTAGAGCTGCTGGAGGAGGAAAACGACTCCCACAAAGGCGACCGGCACGGTTCGGACATCACGGACCGCGACATCAAAGAGTTGATCGTCGAAGGCTATCTCCCTGCGACGGCGGGGCTCGCCTGGTGGGCGGCGCCGGCCGGCGAGGTCACACCTTCTCCCCAAGCCGAAGAAAAGGTGTACCTCAAAGCACAGATGATATGTGACGTCTCCCTGCCCATCTCTAACTTATTTCTTGCCGTCTTGAACCATTACCGAGTTCAGCCCCAAAACCTCTCTCCCAATAGTATCCCAGCGCTTAGCAATTACGCGATGCTTTGCGAGGGTTAGTTAGGGATTAAGCCTAGGCTAGATCTATTTATCTATTTCTTCACCGTCAAGCGCGAAGCCGGCGCCAGCAAGGATGAACTTAGAAATTGTGGCACTATTAGCTTCAAGATACGACCTGGCCGGCGCTTCCCCGACATCGTCGGCCACGAGTCCTGCAAGAACTGGCAGCACACTTACTTCTACGGCCCAGATATCCCTCTGGCCGGCCGAGAAGTAACGTACCCGGACTTCGTCGATGGAGCAGCCGTTGAAACTTCGACATGGAGATCCCAGGACTCCCTTCCCTCTGACCTCGATGCTTCCCGTGCTATAAGGCGAATAGAGTGGTTCGTAGAGACGGGTTAACCGGCTTGGACCTAGCCATGTGCTGGTTCATCAGGCGAATCGAGCCTCTGCAGCACCACTCGAAGCTGATGCACGAGTATACCAACGATAGAAGGGATAGCCTCCGCATCTCCATGGACAATTTCTCGAGCGACTCCGTCAAGCTCCGCCTCAAGGACATCGTCAAGCTGAAGGACAAGAAGCGTGGCTTCACCATCACCTATGACATGTTCGTAGAGAGCAAGTTCCCAAAGGTAACTGTTAATTTTCCGTGTATGATATGTACTCTAGTTCTTCCGTGTAGCCATTACCACCTCATCTAACACGGAGGTTCTTCACCTTAACAGCTTAGCGACATAGACGAGGACAGCATGGCTCCTCAAATCTATGATCCAAAGATGAAGGAAGTCACCGTCGTGTCCGACGACGATGCTCCGTTGGCACGAAAGCGGAAGAGCTCCACCTTTGACGCTGCCGACGGAGGCAAGAAGAAGAAGACGGAGGGTGGAGCCTCCAAGAAGACTACCACCGCCCTGGAGGCGGAGAAAAGAAAGACTACTGGGATCCCCTTTGCCAAAGCACCCCCTCTTGTGTAAGCTTCTTTCTCTCCGACATTGTCCATTTGTCTGTCTTGTTCCTGTACTTATGCATTTTGCATGTTTCAGAAAGAAAGCCATGACCATCTTGAAGAAGACCTCCAAAACTTTGGGGGATTCTAGAACCATCAAGGATATGCTGCATCGCGACGCATCTCCCGCCATCGCCCTGTCACTCCCATCGTCAAGCCCTCATCCGCTCCGACAAGCTCTCAAGCCAAGGAAGCAGATGGCCCTTCCGCCATGGAAGTGGACTCAGGTGCCTCTACCGAGCTTGCTGTTGTCGACGAGCAGGCGGTGCAGGAGAGTGCCGCACACCAAATGGCTGAAGCTCTGACTAAGGATGCCATCGATAGTGGTAAGGCGGTGGTGGAAGCTGGTACTTCTGCCGAAGGCGGCGCCCCCGCACTCACGAAAACCATAGAGTATCCAAAGATAATCTATCTGGTACTTACACCGGGTAGCACTGCTCTGGTTCCTGGTGCGGCGCCGACATATCCGACGTGCGGTCTAGAGGAGCTTCTCCGGCAAGCACAGATATTGCAAGGAAACAGTGTATCCTTCGGCAAGCTGCTGGCTGAGAGTGCTACCAACCTCAAGATCATTGCACTTGTAAGTTATTTTTGCCTTTTGCATTTCATATGAGTATCCCACTGTAGCCCCCGAGGATTTAGACAGAAAACCATAGGTCTTTGCGTCTAGATGCTCTAAGGGTGACTAAGCTAGAAAACTTCTCACTATAGCCCCCAAGCATATAGGTGGAATGAATTATTCCGACTAGATGCTTTAAGAGTAGCATACGCAGTGTTTATAGATTTCGATACTGTAGCCCCAAGCTTCTAGTTGTAACTGAATTAGTTCCAACTGGATGCTTAAAGAGAAGCTAAGCATACATCCGAGTTAAAAACTTTATACTGTAGCCCCCAAGCTTCTAGTCGAAAACTGAATTAGTTCCGACTAGATGCTTAAAGAAAGACTAAGCATATTGCTAAGTTAAAAACTCTCGCTGTAACCCCCAAGCGTCTAGGTGGAAATTTTCCGGCTAGATGCTCCAAGTAGACCAAACAATGTTTAACTTTTTTCTTTCCACAGAATGAGAATGCTCGGAGGGGCATGGCCAACGACAAGTACCATAAGATGCGCGTGGACTTGGAAGCCGAAAAGGGTAAAACTGCCTTCTTGAAGGAACAGATCATCAAGAGCAAGCGTCTGTTTTTTCCTTTCTTTTTCGTATTCCGACTTGAACTTGTGTATTCTCCGAGTACTCGCTGTGAACTTGCAGAAACCATTGCCAAGGCTAAGGACATTGTCGAGCAATCCAAGCACTTTCAGGAGCTGGATAGCGAGAACAAGATCCTTAAGCAGGAGAGGAAGGACATGCTGAAGATGCATAAAGAATCAAGGAAAGCCCTGCAGGACTCCACCACCGAAGAGATGAACCGATTGAAGGAGGAGATCTCGATTTTAAGAGATCAGAAGAAAGCTGCCGATGAGCAGAATCAACGCCATCATGAAGCGTACAAGCTCATCCAACAAGAACGGGACTCCTTGGCGGATACCCTCTGGCAAGCTGAGGCTAGCATCTTTAGTAAGTGATTCTCTGTCTTGGATTTCTGTAGTCTAGATACTCTGAATTTTTGAACTCATGTGCTCCTATGTCGGAAATTCGCAGCTCCTATGGGTTTAACCCGGTCGCCTCCTCCGGCAAAGGAATGCATGGTTCTTGCCGGCAACTTCATCAACACCCCCATCGCGCAAGCCAAAGAGATTGCCAAGCCCCTACAGATTAATATCAAGGCATCGGACTCTGTGGCAAAGTTTTCGGAGATCCTGTGCCAAGCCCCCGAGCGTATTACAAGCTCGAAAGCTTCATGTGCACGGGTCGGTGCAAGTATGGCGCTGTCCATGGTAAAGGCACACTACGAAAATGCCGATATCGACACGGTAACCTCTGGCATGCCCGACATAGATGACGAAGGCCATGAGATAAATCATGAATCTATCTTGTCGTCACTCGTGGGTTATGACACCAGAGTTGCCGAGTTGGTCGACGTCAACGTCTTCGTGCCAAGGAATACCATCGATGGCGGCGACCAAAGCTCCTCCGAGTCCCTCAACACTGTCGACTTCGAGGGTGACTCTCCTGCTGCCGATGATGTTGCTTCCAAGTCGCCTGCGCCAGAGGAATGAAAAACAATTTGTAATATTTGTTTCCTCTGTGATGTGTATGCGGAAAAAACTATGTATTAACTTAAGGCGGAAAACAATGATGTATGTCCTGCTACTTAAGAACTAGTTCCAGCATGTATATATTTTTTAAGCAAGTGCTGGCTTATCCATTATTTTGGTTCTTATGCTTGACTTTTCGTGAGTCAGAAGACTCGTTGTCGGAACCATGAGCTCAGGTGATGATTCCCAATGGCACCGTCAATAACCTAAGCACAAAATCGCCGACAATAAGTGCCAAAAGTCACTACTCCAGAATCCACATAAAAACGACAAAGAACGTGTAGACCAGAAAACTTAAGCTAACGCCCGTAGGCAGAATTTTCATAAGTGCAATCGTAAATCTTGTGCATAAAGGTTTTATATGATCCAAAAATGAACACTAAAGGAGGTAAAAGACTCAGAAATATAAGTGAACCAGAGAGCTTTATTTCATTGATCATATAAGAGGTACACAATTAGATAAAAAATGCCAAGTGTAAAAAGGACGTAGTTGTGCTATGTTACATGGCCGATCAAGCTCCGGGTAGTCATCATCCGGGTCACGTTGCTTACGCTTATGATCCTCGTTGGGTCTATCCTTCAGTTCATGATTGTCAACGAGGTAGTAAGACCCATTGAGTAGCGCCTTGCTTATGATGAACGGTCCTTCCCATGGCGGGGATAATTTGTGTGACTTCTTCTGCTTAAGTCGGAGCACCAAATCCCCCTCTTTAAGCGAGCGATGCCGAACACAGCGACAATGGTAGCTGTGTAGCTTCTGCTGGTAGATGGCGGATCTTTGGCATGCCAAAACGAGCTCCTCCTCGAGAAGGTACACATCTAGGCGTCTGGATTCTTCAGCGTCATCTTCGTCGTAGGCGGCAACCCTTGGTGCATCGTGAAGTATGTCGGAAGGTAAGATGGCTTCTGCTCCATATACCATGAAGTAAGGGGTGTAGCCGGTGCATCTGTTGGGTTTAGTTCGTAAACTCCATAGCACAGATGGCAATTCTTCCGCCCAGGCTCCAGCTTCTCTATCTAACGGTGCCTCAAGACGTGGCTTTATTCCCTGCAGAATTAATCCATTGGCCCGCTCAACCTGACCGTTGGATTGTGGATGTGCCACAGATGCAAGGTCAAGTCGGATGCCTTTCTCCCAACAATATGCCTCCACTTCTCCGAGTGACATGCTACCGTTGTCGGTGATGATGCTATGTGGGAGACCAAATCTAACCACCAGATCCCGGAAAAACCTGAGGGCAGTTGCCCCATCAAGCTTTCTAATGGGTTTAGCTTCTATCCATTTAGTGAATTTATCAACTACTACTAGCAAATGCGTAAACCCACATGGTGCCATCTGTAACGGCCCCACCATGTCTAGCCCCCAGACTACAAACGGCCAAGTTATTGGTATTGTTCGCAATTCTTCAGCAGGAACATGTGGTTGTCGGGCATAATAATGGCATCCCATGCATGTCTTAACCAGCTTGTCGGCGTTCGCCTTCGCAGTCAGCCAGTAGAATCCTTATCGGAAGGCTTTCGCGACCAAAGATCGAGGAGCGGCGTGATGCCCGCAATCTCCGAGATGGATTTCGCATAGGATTTCAATACCTTCCAGCTGGGAAACACACTTAAGGTATACACCAGTAGTGCTCCTTTTGTAGAGTTGTCCATTGATTATGGTATAGCCCTTCGCTCGACGTACTATTTGCCGTCTTTCAACTTCGTCGTCGAGCAAAGTTCCGTGTTCGAGATATTCCAAGAACGGTTTTGTCCAAGCCGGAGGGACCTTTGCCACCATGTGGATGAAAGAGTCAACTCTATCCGGGTTGTCGATGTCTGCTCCCTTCACGGATGGTGTCCATAGATGCTCTAGGAAAACTCCTGGTAGAATTCGTTTGCGCCCTGATCCAAGCTTAGACAGCAGATCAGCCGCCTTGTTTTGCTCCCTAGGCACATACTTGACTTCGTAGCCCAAGAAGCTCTTGGCTATCTCGTCCACTTCGTCTCGATATGCCGCCATCATAGGGTTCCGAGCCTTCCAGGTGCCAGCCACCTGCTGGGCAACCAAGTCGGAATCTCCATAGCAAACTATGCGCTTGATGCCAATATCCTTGGCTACGCGTAATCTGTGAATGAGTGCTTCATACTCCGCCATGTTGTTCATAGCCTCTAAGTGGATCTGCAGAACGTAGTGTAGCTTGTCCCCAGTTGGTGACTGTAGCAATACACCAGCCCCCAAGCCGTTGAGCAGCTTTGATCCGTCAAAGTGCATCACCCAGTACTCTGGTTCCGGCAACGGAGTAGCATCTGGCATCTCCGTCCAATCTGCGATAAAATCCACCAAGGCTTGTGACTTGATAGAATCACGTCTCTTGTAGGTGATCTCGAAGGCGGCAAGTTCAATGCCCCACTTCGTGACCCTTCTTGTAGCGTTGTTGTTGTTGATGATGTCGGACAGTGGAGTCTTGCTCACCACTGTGATTGGGTGCTCCTGAAAGTAATGCCTTAGCTTCCGAGAAGCAAGGAATACTCCATAAGCTATCTTCTGGTAGTGCGGGTAAAGCTGCTTTGACTCCTTCGAGACCTCGCTTACATAGTAAACTGGTTGTTGAACTCCGTGCTCATAGCCTGGTTCCTTCCGCTCTACCACGACGACGATGCTGATTACCCGGTTGGTTGCCACCATGTAAATTAACATGGGCTCTCGAGGCTCGGGTGCTGCAAGGATGGGCGCTGAGGAAAGAATCTCCTTGAGCTGCTTCAATGCTGCATCTGCTTCGTCCGTCCATGTGAATTTGTCCGCCTTCTTCAGCAACTTGTACAGCGGCAGAGCCTTCTCTCCAAGTCGGCTAACGAACCGACTAACTGCTGCAACATAACATGTTAGTCGTTGAATGTCCTTTAGGCATGTCGGACGGTTTATGTTTAAGATGGCCTTGATTTTATCTGGGTTTACCTCGATTCCACGCTAGGAAACGATGAAGCCCAACAATTTGCCGGCTGGAACCCCGAAGACGCACTTCTTAGGGTTAAGCATCATGTTGTATTTCCGGAGATTATCAAAGGTTTCTTTTAAGTCGGAGATTAAGTCATTTGACTTTTTAGACATCACCGCGATATCGTCCACATAGGCGTGAACGTTCCGACCAGTTTGATCGTGAAGGCAACGTTGCATTGTTCGCTGGTACGTAGCACCTGTGTTTTTCAGCCCAAAGGGCATCATAACATAGCAAAACGTGCCGTATGGGGTAGTGAACGAAGTGGCTAATTGGTCCGACTTCCTCATCTTGATCTGGTGGTATCCTGAGTATGCATCAAGAAAACACAAAAGTTCGAGCCAGCCGTCGAGTCAATGACTTGGTCAATGCGAGGTAAAGCAAACGGATCTTTGGGGCATGCTTTGTTCAAGCCGGTGTAATCAATGCACATTCTTAATTCTTTGGTTCCCTTTTTGGGGACAAGTACAGGATTATCCATCCATTGGGTGTGAAGGACTTCTCGGATAAAACTAGCCTTAAGTAACCTAAATATCTCTTTGCCTATGGCGTGTCTCTTCTCATCTCCAAAGCGTCGTAGAGGTTGCTTCACTTGTTTGCATTTTGGATCAATGTTTAAGCTGTGCTCGGCAAGTTCCCTAGGTACACCTTTCATGTCGGCAGGTTTCCAGGAAAAGATGTCCCTGTTCTCACGGAGGAACTCGACGAGCGCGCTTTCCTATTTGGGATCTAGGTTCGTCCCAATGGCGGTGGTCTTGGAGGCATCGCCTACCACAAGTTCCACCGACTTGGTCTCGATGGCGGCCTTGAATGCTGGAGCAGAGTCGGAGATCTGTTTCTTCGACGCGGGCATCTCTGAGTCATTGACCTTGCTCTGTATCTCTTTGAATTCTTCGCTGTAGAGGACAGCTTCCGCGAAGGCTGCTTCATTAATATCGCAGTCCCTTGCTTTGGTAAAGCTTCCGGATACGGTGATGACACCATTTGGTCTGGGTATCTTGAGTTTGTTGTAGACGAAGCATGGCTTGGCCATGAAGGTGTGGAATATTGTAGGGATACGGGTAGGCTACACTAGCGCAAATGAAAAATTTCTACCGCGTAAACCAGGATTACTGTTGTCATAGATCATGGGATTAACACTAGACACGTAGTTGCGGAACTTGATGAAGCGCGTCGATGCAGTGCAGACGATCTACGTCTCCTCCTCGTTCTCGTCCCACGAGCAGCTCCCCTTGCGCGGCTCGTCCAAATGCCACAGATGTAGAACCTCCAAGGTATCCACACGTGCGGGGTGGAAGCGTCAGACGCCGGACTTCTAGGTCCACGCGTGCAACACAGGCGTGAGGAGTGACATCTAGGTGGAATAGTCTAACCCTGATCAGCTCGCCCCACCCTCTCTTATATAGGCGTCCCTAGTGGGCATCTACATTAGCAGCCCATTAGTAGCCTAAATCTGGTCTAATTTGGATCCAATCCTCATTAGGCTTCCAGCCCCTTAAGTGTGTGACCCTATAGGTTCATATACGTATAGACATGACACGAATACAATTATATCAATAGTTGGTAGCGGCCTCTAGCAAGACGTGCCAACTCCTAAACGCATACAAAGATCATATCGGACGAACCATCACAAGGTTTAGTACATGTCTTTCCCTTTGCCTCACGATATTTGGTCTAGCTCCAAGCTGACCTCCCTTTCTCGATACTGTGATTCAGAATCCCTTTACTAGGTTAACTCTTAACCATATGTAGCACGGCCATGCATTTCTGGATCCGATCACTCGAGGGGCCCAGAGATATCTCTCTCAAGTAGAGAGGGGCAAATCCCATATTGATTGACCATGCCTTGCAGCATGCTTCAGGACAAACCCGAAAGCTACCTTTATAACTACCCAGTTACAGAGTAGCGTCTGATAGCCCCAAAGTATGTCGATCCACATCTCAAGTACATGCGACAAGCTCAGGTCTAAGGACAAAACGTACATGATGTGTAGAGAGAGAGTTGCAACTAATTGCCAGTCTCAAGTTGGGTCAGTCTAACCCCATGTTCATAACATGTGTCCACATCATTGGTTTGACATCTGCATGTCTATGACTTGCAAAACATAGTCATCAACCAATCGATGTGCTAGTCTAATATTCACATGTGTCCTCACATGAACTCCGACTAGGGACAATTATTAAATAACCATACAAGTAAAGAGTTTCACAAACAATTCACATAATTGCCAATCAATACAAGTTGCCTGATATGGATATCCAACGAACATTATAATAACTCATGGTTACATAAGAAATATAATCATCTCTATGATTGCCTCTAGGGCATATTTCCTTCAAATATGTCGCGGCCGAATATGACGTGGCACATGCTCTTGAAGGGGACCACATCAAAGGTCATGCGCTATTGGCGGTAATTATTAACATCGCCAAAGGCAACCTGAAGTGTGATGCACCCAAGGGACCGAGCCTCCTGACCAGGAACTACGCCGTGCAAGATGGTGTTGGTCCGCATTAGGTTTGCCTCCGTAAAGTTCATCTTCTGCAGTGTATCCAGGTACATGATGTTGATGCTGCTTCCACTATCCACCATACACTTGGTGAACTCAACGCCGTCAAACAAAGGGTTGATGACCATGGCGTATTGATTCTCCGCAGGGATGAGGTCTGGGTGATCCTTCCTGTCCCAAGTAATTGGAACCTCCGACCAGCGCATGTATTGAGGAACTGGGGGGAGAGTGGCCATCAGTATCCTCATATAGGTCTTCTGTTGTCGGACGGTGGGGGTGCCAAGGAAAGTGTGGTAGACTGGCGCCTTCTTCACGAAGGGGTTCTTGCCTTTGTTGTCGCTCTTGGCGGCGTGTTTGGGGTCAACATCCTCGTCCATGTCACTTGAATCCTTGGACTCCTCCTCCTTCTTCTTCCCCTTGCCCTTGCCTCGCAGTCTGTTCTTACGACTTCGCTTGTAGCCGGACTCCGGGTCCTCCTTGAGGTCGTTGACTAACTTGCAGTGTCGATTGGTATGGGTGGCCTTGCCATTGACATCGAGGTGTACGAGGCACGGCATATCGCGGTACTCTTCGTAGGTTTGGGGAACGCGGAGCGCTGTCGAGGTAGTTTCACTTCCTCGCTACTGCCCACGACCATCTCCCCGTCCTCGGCCATGTTGTCCGCCATCACCTCGTCCTGCAAAGGTCAGGGCGACCATGTCGGGAGATTGCTTTTCTTCTGGAGCGGTTTTCTGATTTGTACTGTTGTTCCTCCGAGCTTGAGTTGGAACGGCCGTTGCCGGCAGAGAGCCGCGAGCGTCGTCGTCGGCAGCTGCGAACTCACTAGCCAACTGAATCATCTGGTTCAAGTCAAGCTGGTGATTGTCCTGCAAGCGCTTCAGCTTATGTCGGAGCAACGTGCCCCTTTCCAACCCATCGATGAAGGCGGCCATGGCGGTCTGAGCGTGCACTCCTGCGCAGGAATTCTTCATATCCAGCCAGCGGGAGAGGTAGGCGCGAGATGTCTCGTCCTTCTCTTGCATGCACCGTTGTAGATCGCCAACAGTGCAGGGACGTTTGTACGTACCCTCGAAGTTCTTGGTGAACGCCTCTTGCATGTCCAACCAATTGCAGATGGATTTCTCCGGCAAGTCATCAATCCATTGATGGGTTGTGCCCGCCAACATCAATGGGAGGTACTTGACGGCAATGTTGGGGTTACCCCTGGTGATCTCTACCGCATTGCCGTAGTCCTGCAACCATGTAGCTGGCTTAGCGGCGCCGTCATAGGGCTTGATGATCTTGTCAATCCGGAAACCTTTGGGGTAAGTTGCGGACCGTATCGCATGTCCAAAGCAACGTGGTCCCAGGTATGGTCCTTCCCAGGCCTCGTGGATCTTATCGATCCGTGAACGTGCATCGTACGGCTCCGGGTTTCTTTTCTTCTTGTCAACAGGGGATGGGCTGCGTGAACGATGCGAGCCTCCTCCGCCATGGTGACTGCTAGGTGGCGACGGAGGCGGAGGTGGCGGTGGGTTAGCCTTCTTGCTATTACCCTCCTGTGACGCCTCATGCTTGTCGCGATTGCTTGTCAGACGCGGAGGGTCGTGGCGTGACCTGCTCTTGTGTCCCTGGTTGCGCTCTCCGTCATGACGGGTATGCTCTGCGTTGTCGCGGATGACGATGCCGCTCTGCCTTGCTGGGGGCATATCCGTACGATGGTGAGCCTTGGGGTCTTCGCGATGTCGGGGGGAGCAGGGCGATGGCGATGGGCGACGAGATCGGGCCTTTTCTCCGTGGTCGGAGGATATGGGGATAGCATCCTTCCTATTGCGTGCATCCCTCCGTATTTGTTCTGATGAACCCGTCTGAGATCCGACATTAAGAGGAGATCTGTCCCTTGGCGGCTTATGTTGGCTAGACTGGCAAAACGCTGGGTCAGACTCAAGCCTCTGAGAGGTGGCCTTTTCCTGCTGCTTCACCGCCTTGGCCACTAGGTCATAGACCTGGTCCACTGCCTCGGGCGATCTATCCTGATCCAGAAGGGTCTTGGTGACGGCGAGGTTGAGGAGTGGAGTAGGCATCACCTGTCTGCCTTCATTGTCAATGTATGGCTTGGCTTGTGCTGGCTTCGGGGGAGCCCATCCTAGGTTTCGCCGTACACCAGGATCATTGATGATGCGAGCCAGAGCTTTCTTGGCCTTTTACAGTTGCAGCAGAGTCTTGTACTCAGCCTCCATTGCTCTCGCTTTCTCTATGGATTTCTGCGCGTTGATCAGATCTCGATCTAGCTTAGCGCCTTGCTCCGCGATGGCCTGCGCTTCCTCCAGCAGCTGCTGGTGCTTCTCGTCAAGCTGTGTCACGTTCCGGATATGAGCGACGGTCAGTGGCTCGACGAGGAGATTGTCGTACATCACTCTATCAACTGGAGTAACTTGGGCAGCAGCAGACGTAGATGCCGAAGGCGGCAAGATTGCAGTGTTGTTGTTGCTCGGGCCGGTGCCAAGTTCCTGCGGCTGCTGCACTGGGTTAGGCGGAGGGGGCATGACCTTTGCACGATCGATGTCGTCAGCAATAGGTGGTCCCTTCCCTTTGTCCAGAGCTGTAGGCGGAGCTCATCCGGGTTGATCTTCATCCATCGCCGTCCCAATGGTGACGAACACCTCTCGAGACGCGGCGGCGTTGTTGGCCTGCTTGTCACGCGTGTACTCCTCCTCCATCTCCTGCATGGCGGAGTCTAGTTCCTCTAGACTGAAATCTATCTCCTCTGAATCTGCACTGAAGTCGGCGTATAGCGTGTCAATCACAGAGTCAGAGGGTGCCAGGACTTCCTCGATGGCGGGTGGTAGAGGTGCAATAGCAGCGACGATGACTGGAGGTGGCGGCGCGACTGCGGCGATGGCGACCGGAGGCGGTGGTGGTGGTGGCTGAATCGGAGGGGCTCCGTCAATAAGCGCAAGCGCTGTCTGAGCTACCGCTTCGGCCTCCACGTAGTTGTTGACGATGTTCACCATGCCTTCGAAGGTAAGGCGTCCCGAAGCCTGTTGCCGTCTTAGAGAATGCCAGAGAAGCGTGTCGTGGTCCAGTCCTTTCACAAAGTGATACATGGCATCATCATTGGGGTAGTGGGCCAGATCGGCTCATATACGGAGCCACCTGGCAAGGTAATCGCGGGGGTTTTCGCCCTCTCTCTGAACACAACGCGCCAGATCGAAGATGGTAACCACGCCGACGAACTTGGATCTCTGTTGTCCAGACGCACGGGCGAAGCCGGCAGACTTGCAGCGATCTTCCACCGTTATATCCTGCACAAGGGCGGTTTGGGTGGGCCTTGAATTTTTTTGACCTTTGCCGGCAAACTCCGAAGAGAGATCCGACATTGATCCTTCCGCGAACGTTTCCTGCCCGTAGGCGGTCCGTGCGGGTCTTGATGCTCCTCCGACTCCCAAGGAACTAGTGCTCGAGTCGGTTTCGCCAATGAAGAGGTGGATCCGCGTAGGGTTCGTCTTCGCCGAGATCCAGAACTCGTCGGGAGGGATGATCGGAATGTTGCCGGAGAAGAGAACACGACCGATGGCTACGGTTTCGCCGATTCCCGCGAAGATTTTGGTCCTCGCCCGCTGAAGAGCCTGAAGCGCCTCTTGCCCCACGGTGGGCGCCAACTGTCGTGGTATTGCCGACGAGTACGCCATGGAGGGGTCCGCACAGTGCGTGTTTAGAGACGTGGGGGAAGGCGGACGGTTGATGGGTACGAGGTAACATAGCTTACCTAGGTTCAGATCCCACAACAGTGGCGGAATCCTACTCCTGCTATAAATCACTATAAGGGCAATACGCCGAGTTATAGAGATAGGTTCGTTGTGCGAGGTTGTGCTAATCGCTACTTGGGCGTCTGAGATTGTTTATGATCGTGCCCTAAAGGCTCCCATAGGCCGACTTATATAGTCGCCAGGTCCTAGGGTTACAGGGAAAAGTCCTAGCCGGACAGGTTATAGAGTCCTACACCGTTTATTACTAGTCTAGCGTGTCTTGTACTCCAAGGCTCCGGGTATGCTGGTGACTTCACCGTAGCCTTCCTTTATCCGGCATGGGCCTCCCTTCTGTATCCATCTAATTGGGCCGCCCAGCAGGCCATAGGCCATGCTACCAACTGTGAGCCACCCGGGTTATCCGGATAGGAGACATGCTATGAGGATATCCATATAGCATATCCCCAACAGAGGTTGCTCGGTGCCTCGGACGTGTGTGCGAGCACGGATGCGCTGCTGATTTGCGGCGCTAGGACTTCCTCTCGATCTTGAGATCGGCAAGAGATCGTCTACATCAACCACGAGTTTAACTCGTTAAGCTTTGTCGGTCTTCAAGGGTATGTTCTCTACAGATATACATCCGCCCGTTGTTTGTATCTAGTAGATAGATCTTGGTACATAGTTGTTCCCATCTTAGGAAATTTTTTGTTTTCTATGCTGCGAACCCTATAGTTTTATCTCGATAGGAGAGCTCTGAACCTGGATACATCGTGTGTGCTTGTGTGCGTTCTTGTGCGTGTTCTAGTGTATGTGCGGTTTTCACCGTGCTCTCCCTCCCCAGATCCACTAGCGTCCATCCGGCCCCAATTCAAGACATCCTATAGCATCTTCCGTGACACCACCACGACAACTATAATTTTCTTCTAGTCGAACCAATGCAACAAATCCATTAGATATAATAGTGTTGCAATTCCCAAGAAAATCAGAAAAGAAAGAGATTTGTCAACACCACTAGCAAAGACCAAAAAATGTGTGAAATATCCCCCCCCCAAATTAAAAGGGTAATTTGGTCTTTCTATATTAATTGGATTTCGCTGAAAACAAAGTGCCTTGCAATTTTACCTAGTTCTTGTGTTACATCTAGTGTGTTCTATGAATTCAAAGGAATGGGAGGTGATTATTTCGGATTCCAAAAATCCCCAATAGTTTTTTTACTTAGTTAGTATTTTTTGATAAAAGAAATATATTAATATCGTGAAAATACCAATTATACCCAACCACTGTACCATCAAGATGTATAAATACATCAGGGATGCACACATCCAAGAACAAAATAAAAAAGAGAGAAAACAAAAAAATAAAGACCTCGTCACGGTGTACAACCACTCTTAACAGAAGTACTATAACCACCACCGAATACAACACCCGTACCTTAAAGTGAGCTCTCCAAAAACAATGTCTCCAAGAAGGAAGCAATACACAAGCATTGTCTTCGCCCAATCGAAGATCTTGGATTTTCACCCTAGAGAAAGATCGAGTTTGTAAAACAATGCCTTCATCAAGGCCATTGACAGGTATAACCAATGAAGATCATATCTTGAGTTTACATCCTGGAAATTATGGCTCGGTACTCAAGGAGCACCACTAAAATTACAGCCCACCTATGTTGTCACTTCTGCTTGCCAAGGCTGCTGAGGTCGTTGAACACCCGACACAGAAAGAACTTGTGCCGCATTATATTCATCACAACCAATACCCTTTCTGTCAAAACAAACCTCCGATCGCAGTCACCATGACTTTCTCCATCTCTATCAGTTTCATGGAAATCTATATGAAGCATGTCCCATGGTACCGACCAGCAGAAGAAGCTTCACGCCTCGTCCCATAAGGGGGTGCATGACATCATCGATTCCGCTCTAGATATATAGTAGCATCTAGTGTCAAATTGCGGAAATCTCCGAGAGAAAGGCCAGAACTCGAGGACTTCCCAATTGAGGAGGCAGATTTGGTGGATCGACGACTTGGTGCTTGAAAATCAGCAGAGCCAAAAAAACACCTTTATTCCGGTCGAACCAGCAGTGCCCACACCGTCGGCCGACTCCTGACTATCGAATCGAGCGGGCCGACCTCTATCCCAGATGAGCCGAAGGTTGACCCTAGATCTAGCCCTAGCACCATGAGGCCTGCAGGTACTGCGCCGCCGCCACTAGGGCTTGGTCAGGTCGCCGCCTTCACCCTGCATCGTCGCACCTGCCTCTGCCTCCTCCGCGCCTCCCATTCACGCGTCGGGGAGCGTGATCACCCCGCCGCCCGAACACCACCCGCATTGTCCCGGAGTCAATCCCCCTGCGCAAAGGGATCCTGACGAGGCACGCTAAGCCCGCCCGCCGCCTTCGACAGAAAGACATGTCTGCCACCGCTGGCACCGCGACGGCAGCGGCCAGTGAGATCGGCCGGGGTGGTTTTTTTAGGGTTCCGAGGGAGCCCCCCGGAGCCACATGTGGCCTGGGAGGACAATGCGGCCGACTAGAAAGTCCACTAAGCCAGGTTTGGATGACATAATTCAGATATCTTCTACAACTCTCTAATTTTTATCTAGATTAAATACTCTACATCATACTAACGTGCTGGGTGAAAGTTCCCTAAAAAAAAAACGTGCTGGGTGAAAGTTTAACAGGACTGGAGGAGATCGCATGAAAGGGAGGGATCAGCAAATTCGCTCCCATCCTGAAACCCTCGGGGTGGAAATTTCAGAGAGGTAAACAAGGCCATGTAAAATGATTTCTGTGACCATAAGTAACTGTTACTCGCTCTTGAAAATGCAGTAATTGTCGCCCACAAAAAAAATGGTTGGATCAGGAACATGCACCTGTGATGATAATCATACGAGTAGTCTGATTTTACAATGAGATTTCACGGGTCTTCCTGAACACACGCTGGTTGTGTGGCTCGCTACAACAGTTGCAATGCCGTCTTCTTCCCATCCATCGGGCCATCACCGTCGCTAACAACGACCAGCAATCCACAGTCGTGTAGATAAATGTAACTTTTATTCATGATATTCGTTTCGCCTCTGCACCCTCCCCTCCAACAATTGCAGTACCGTCGCCATTACCGGCGACAATGACCGCCTCGTACCTCTAGTCCTGGACCGGACCATAAAACAGAAGTCCCGGTACACAAAGACCCGCAGCAAAGACTCGTCCCGCGGGAGGATTACTGCTTCACCCTTTTGCCTGCCGCCATGGCGGAAGAACGGGAGCCTCTCCTGCAGAACGGCGGCGCCGGCAATGCCGCCGCGACCAAGGGCTCGCCCGCTCTGCTGCCGTCCCTGGCCAGGTCCGTGCTCAAGTTCCTCATGTGGGCGGTGTTCCTCACCTGGGCCGCGGGAATCTTCTTCTACCCCACCAAGCCCGTGCAGGCGGCGTTCGGGGAGTGGGCGGCGCTCACCAAGCAGTCCATCTTCGGCATCACCGGTATGTAGCCTCGGAGAATTTTTGCCCTCGTCTCGTTCTTCCATAGAAATCAGGGGAAAGTAGGTTGATCGCTCTGTTGCAGGGGGTTCGTAATCGGGTCCTTGATTCCCCTTTCCCCTTTCTTGGTTCTTGCAGGGACCGTTTTCCTTGTCTTCAGCGCGCCGATTCTGATCGTTGCAGCTCTGGCCTATGTGTACATCTTCGCCTTCCCTGGCGATCACGTCGAGTAAGTATTTCTTGTTATGTGAATTCCAAGAATTTTGCGTCAATTTGGTGGTTCCAGTCCATTTATTGAAGGTTGATTCAGACAAGTCCTATCGCTTTCCCTGAATTGTATTTAAGGTTGATACAGATAAGTCCTATCGCTTTCTCTGAATTGTTGGAGGACTGGCACTGAAAAATTCAGAGTATTTTTTTTTAGCCAAGCACAGGATTCATTGCACATTTTAGCAAAGCCTTTGCAGTTGTGGTCCAATTTTCTTAAGGTCGGACCGAGGCTCGTGCTTGGGCCGCGGCCGGTGCGATTGATCTTCGTGCCTTATTGTCGCCGGCCTAGTAGACCTAGGGGTTGAGTTGTACGGGGTGTCGGCTCTCCTGAGCCTGTATATATCTATTGTACAGAACTCTCTTTTTCTATCAATGAATCGAAATGCAAAGCTTTTTGCGTTTTCGCGAGTTTTTTTTCTTAAGGTCTTATTGCAGGATTACAGCAGTTACACAGGTGTACAAAATTTGACATGAAAACCATCACGATGAACTCAATAACCATACTCCATGACATGATATAGTTTTTCCTTACTCACACCGTAGAAATTCTAAACCACTGTAAGAGTGGCATGCTTCATGCTTCCCATGGCTAATCCCTAATTAGTTACCTGCTCTTTTGTATCAGAACGAAGAAGCTGAGGTCACTGAGTTTCCGTCTCTGGACTTTTCCTGTTCTTGTGGATGGCCCGTTCGGGGTTGTCTCTGCTGTTGAATTCATCGGGATTGTCCTGTTTATCGTTTATGTTGTCTTCTCGATGACATATTATGTTGTGGAGAGCGTGAGACTCGTCTCAAAATCTCACTTGTCGCCAACTACTAGCAGGTATGTTGTATGTTGAAATAAACCTTCTAGTTGAAAATGTTAGACATGCCAGTACTGATCAGGAAGTCCTGTTGACATTTTCACCCGAGCATGGAAAACCAATATAGTTAAATTATATTTATTGCTGCTATATTATTGTCATCACTGATGCCAAAGTAATGATAACGGAATACTTTTCTGCATCAGTACATGATTGAGCATGAAGTATTTTGTAGTTGAATGTAACTGAAGTTATGAAGTTCAGGAAAAACTGATGTGGATGCTGGATGGATATTGTTATCACTTAGGTGGCTTCATCAAAATTAAAATGAAAGATAGGCATGTCTAGTTCAGTAGCTTTAATTCATAAATCCAATATTGATAATAAATTGTGATGATACCTTGCTATCCTGTAACTGATCCAGAATCTTCAGTTGCCATGCTACTAGTGAGACTGATGATACTGCTGAATATATGGTAAAGTCTGTAATGCACATTATTTGCCATCAGTTCTAAGACTCTAATTTTTGCCATGTAGTGAGTTGATACTGGATTTAATTGGCGCCCGTTTCGGGTCAGTTGGGTTGTTTTGCATGATCTTCCTGTTCCTGCCTGTCTCAAGGGGTTCAGTTCTTCTCCGTCTTATCGATATTCCATTTGAGCATGCTACTAGATACCATGTCTGGTTGGGGCATCTCACAATGGCTCTGTTTACACTGCACGGCCTGTGCTATGTTATCACATGGTTCCTCGAAGGGCGCCTAATTGAAGAAGTAAGTACAAAATGACTTGGATCAATTCAGGGAGATTATTTGCTATTGCCAATTTCCTTATCTGTAATTCATTTTCATAACGTTACTGCAAAGCAACCACAATCTGCTTAAAATAATAGACACGGAATATTTGACTGCAACTGTTTTATGCCTGAACAAAAGTACGGAAATTTGGACTGAGGGCAAGGGACACTATTAATGGTACCTGTCCTTCTTGGTAGCTGATGCAATGGAAGGAAATCGGAGTGGCAAACTTAGCCGGCGTGATCAGCTTGGTGGCTGGTCTGCTGATGTGGGTGACATCGCTTCACCCGGTACGGAAGAGGTTCTTCGAGCTCTTCTTCTACACCCACCAGCTCTACATAGTCTTCATTGTGTTCTTGGTACTCCACGTCGGCGACTTCGTTTTCAGCATCGCGGCCGGCGCCGTCTTCCTCTTCATGCTCGACCGCTTCCTGAGATTCTGGCAATCCAGGGCCAAAGTCGACATTGTTTCTGCCGCCTGCCGCCCCTGCGGAACTGTGGAGCTAGTCTTCTCAAAGCCACCAAGTAAAAAATCGAGCACCTCTTGTTGCATTATGTTCATCACTCTTTCGTGTTCTGTTTTCACAGTGCGTTGGTTTGTGCAGGTCTCCGGTACAATGCTCTGAGCTTCATCTTCGTTCAAGTGCGTGAGCTGTCGTTCTTGCAGTGGCACCCGTTCAGTGTGTCCTCCAGCCCCATGGATGGCAAGTACCACATGTCGATCCTCATAAAAGTTCTTGGCACATGGACTGACAAGCTGAAGAGCATCATCAACGACGTCGAGGAGAAGAAGACCAGGAGCGACTCCGATCGCATAACCGCCTCCATCGAAGGGCCGTACGGGCATGAATCACCCTACCACCTGATGTAAGTTGTTCAGTTTGTCCAAACGGTGCATAGTTCTAGTAAATTGGTTTAACACAATAGGAAAAGTTGAAGTCAAGACTTATCTGTTTGGTGCTGTGTGCCTTCCGTTTCAGGTACGAAAATCTCATCCTGGTGGCAGGAGGCATTGGCATATCGCCCTTCTTGGCGATTTTGAGTGACATAATCCACAGGATCGAGCAAGGTATGCCGTGCGCGCCCAAGAACGTGCTGGTCCTATGGTCAGTTAAGAAGTCGACAGAGCTTTCTCTCCTGTCGGCCGTGGATGCTCAGTCCATCAGCTCGTCCGTGTCTGACAAGCTGCATCTGGACATCCAGGCCTTCGTGACACAGGAACACGAGCCTCCATTGGTAAGAACATTTACCCCACTGTTGATGATCCAAATATACTCAGTTATTGTCTTCTCCTTTTAAAGAAGTATTCTTGGCAATATGGCTTTACAGGAAGACGGCATTGTTGAGGGTGAGCAGAAGATCCCCGGCATATTCGTGAAGAACGGGGCGGCCATGTCCGGGCTGGTCGGCACCGGCGACAACTTCTGGGCGGGCATGTACTTCGCGGCGTCCACCCTGGGTGCCGTCCTGGCGTTCGCGCTGGTGCAGGTGTACTACGTGAAGCGCTTCAACGTGTACGCCTGGTGGCACCTGGGTCTCCTGCTCCTGCTGTGCATGTCCGGCGGCGTCGCGCTCCCCGGAGGGCTCGTCGTCCTCCTCTGGCACCTCTCGGAGAAGCGGAGGATGCAGGACGACAGGTGGGACGCTGACGTGGGCGCCCGCACAGACGGTGCCGAGGCCGAACAAACAACGAATGGGACTGGTGGCGCCGACGTGGCCTCTGCTGCCAGCCTCGCCACCCTGCGGACGACGCGGTACGGGTGCCGGCCAAAGTTCCAAGGTAACCTACTTGATTAGCCTGAACCTATCTTCAGCATCTGTCGGTGTGTCGTACGTGTGGGTGATGTCTCATGTGTTGGCACCGTTGTCGCAGCGGAGTTCGCGGCGTTCGCGGAGCGGGCCGGGGGCGCGGCGGCGGACGTGGGCGTGCTGGTGTGCGGGCCGCCGGGGCTGCAGGCCAGCGTGGCGAGGGAGTGCAGGTCGCATAACTTCCGCCGCGGCGGCGCGAAGAGCGGCGCCGCCGTGTTCCATTTCAACAGCCACAGCTTCGATCTCTAAGGCTATCTCTAGCCGAACCTAGCTAGCTACTACTGGTGAACTGGTGACTGTGACTTTGTGAGTACATACTGATACGGTGCACCAGTTCTCCTATATATTCTCTACACAGCTGTAATTATGTTACCGCGTATAGCCGATAATTTGTACGGATGAGCTAGCTAGACGAGCACTGCCAGCCATGTCGCCGATGAACTGGCGGAGCTGTTATGGTGTCATGTCTGTATATATGATCTTATGTACGAATGCTCTTACACGTAAGCAGAAAGGTGAAGGTAAATTGATGATCCTGTGAATACAGATTTCAACTGCTTTATCTGCAGCATTCAACTATCTATGCACAAACTTTCAACTTGAATCATCTTGTACTCCCTCAAAAGTTATAGTTTCATCTTCCTACTCGATGAATACCGACTCTTGGCTTTAACAATGTCAAGGGAATTCTGCCTATACAACTGAGAATTTGCCTATAACTGCATGCACAATGCCATTCAAAATGTTGCAGTTCGAAATATATCACTGAAATTTTGGACCAATTGCACATCTGCCATTTTTCCGCCGGTTAACCAGTATATGTCGAAAATATTATTTTACCCTTATCAGTACCCTGCGCTCATTCAGCTTTATGATGTACTACTATCTCTGTTTCAATGAATAAGGTTTATACTATTTTTCGTATTTAAAAAAAGCAAACCAAGTAAAGTTTGACCATTTTTTTTTATAAAATCATTAATTTGTACAATCCAAAATCAACACAGTTTGAAACATCATGAAATATATTTTCATATGATATCTACTTACTACTTATAATTTGTGGTTAGCAGATTGCTAGGTTGCCATGTCGTGTATTTCTTGTACTAGTGCCTTGTAGCAAAGCAGGCTAGGCATAGCATACTACCGTGGTAGTGGTACCGGTACTAGTAGACAGCAACGCCAGTGCAGCAGCCACACGAGGTTGGATGGAGATCTAGCGTGAGTGCGTAACCACACCCAACGTTGGATGGAGTCCAGTCGAATCCGACGCATGCGATCCACGCGGCACGGAAAATAAGAGCATGCGGCCGGTGCATGTGGATAGATTTTCTCAACCAAAAAAGTTAAAAATCCATGACATCATTTGGTATCTATAGTTTGGGCCTGGAATTCTGAAATTCATTTTGCAATTTCATCTCTATGCTGTTTGGTTGGAATGGAATTGGGTCGTCATTTTATTTGGCAAATTCATTGAAATCACCCCATGTGTAAACCTGATTCTTATCTCAGACCTGTCATTTCTAAATTCCGGTGGCAGCCAAACATTTGGGTGTTTTTGAAATCATAATATAAATGAAATGAATACCTGAATGTCAAACGACCTATAAGAGCTGAGACCTCTGGAATTAGGGCATCTTCTGCGACACGATTCATTTTGAACAACCAATGAGTTTAAAATGGTCCGTTTGCATTTGGACCGGTCCACAGACAGGAAAATGATCGCTTTTCGGCACGCTAGACCAATGCATCCGCAACAACCAGACAAATGGTTGTTGAAATTATGCCCTAGAGGCAATAATAAAGATGTTATTATTATAATTCTTGTTCATGATAAAGTTTATATTCCATGCTAGAATTGTATTAAGCGGAAACTTTAATACTTGTGTGGTTTGTGAACAACACTGTGTCCCTAGTATGCCTCTATGGACTAGCTCATTGATTAATGATGGTTAAGGTTTCCTAGCCATGGACATGAGTTGTCGATTGATAATGAGATCATATCATTGGGAGAATAATATGATGGACAAACCCAAACTAAGCGGAGCAATTAGATCGTGTCATCATGTTCATCTTTGTGAAGCTTTTCTTATGTCAAATATTGTATTCCTTAGACCATGAGATAATACAACTCCCTGGTATCGGAAGAAAGCTTTGAGATCATCAAACATCATCCTATGAGAGGGTGATCATAAAGGTGTCTCTCAGGTGATCGGAAAGTACCTGTTGGGTTGTATGTATCGAGATGGGATTTGTCCCTCCCAAGTCGGAGAGATATACTTCGGGCCCACTCGGTAATCGATATCAACACCGCTTGCAAGCATGTGGTTAAGGAGTTAATCACAAAGTGATATCGGATTACGAACGAGTAAAGTACTTGCTGTGGACGAGATTGAACTAGGTATGACGGTACCGACGATCAAATCTCCGGCAAGTAAAATATCGCGAGACGAAGGGAATATATATATGGGATTGATTGAATCCTGGCATCGTGGTTCATCCGATATGATCATCGATGAATGTGTGGGAGTCAATATGGGTTTTCAGACCCCGCTGTTGATTATTGATATAAGATCATGTCTGCATGTTCTCGAACCCGAAGGGTCACACACTTAACGTGCCTCGACGCTAGGATAGATTGGATAATTGGTTTATGAGTTTTTGTTCGGAGTCTCGGATGAGATCCAGGACGTCACGAGAGGTTCCGGAATGGTCCGGAGAATAATATTCATATAAGGCAATGCAGTTTTTGGAGTTCGGAATTGTTTCGGGTTAATCGGTATTGTACCGGAAGCTTCTAGAACCTTCCGGAGGGGGGCCAACGTGGCCCCACCTGCCGGGAGGGGGCATGGTCCTATGAGGGAGTGCCTTGGCCGCATTGGTCCAGGGGCACAAGGCCCCATAGGGCCCAGCCGGCCAACCTAGGGCAAAACCCTAGGGGAGCTTCTAGAAAGGGGGGGACTTGCCCCCCACTCCTCCCTCCTTGGCCGCCGGCCCTAGGGTTTGGGGGAGGGACAAGGGCTGGCCGCCCACCCCTCTATATAAAGAGGGCTGGGGGCGCACCCCCTCCTACACCTCCTCCTCAAGCCCTAGCCCCCCTGCTGCCCTCCTCTCTCTCCCTCCCGACTGCGTGTAGGCGAAGCCCTGCTGTAGAAACTCTCCACCACTTGCACCGCGCCGTCGCGTTGTAGATCCAATCCGTCTCTCCACCATACTTTCTGGACCGAGGAAGGAGGAGACGTCGAGGTGCCGCACGTGTGCATCTCTCGGAGGCATCGCCACTTGCGGTGTTAGATCGGATCGCGAGGAGGAGAAGCGAGTACGACTACATCACCCACGTTCCGTCGAACGTTCCGCTGTGCGAATCTTCAAGGGTATGAAGATCTCATCTATTCCCCTCGTTGTTTGCATCTCCTAGATTAGATCTTGGCTTTCCTCGTTGTTGCGGGCGTTGATGTTTTCTGTTGCAAGCCTCTTGTTTGTGTACTTCTTATGACGCGGGATAGTGATATCGAAGCAGTCCAGGCCAACTTTACGCGACCTCGTTCGCGATACCGGCTCCGCACTTGACGTGTGGCTTGTTCCACACATGCGGCTGGTGGATGCCAGTTTCTCTCACTATAGTTGTCATGGGATTTACACCGGATGTTGGCAACCATAATATCACCGTTGTGGCTTTCCGTAGGTAAGAATCGTTCTTAGCTTGTTACTCCCATAAGCCACGTAAAACATGCAACAACAAAGTAGAGGCGTCTAACTTGTTTTTGCAGGGAGTGTTTCTGTGATATGGTATGGCCCAAGATGTGATGTGTATGTTGTATGCAATGATCATGTTTTGTAATGTTTCACGACTTGCATGTCGATGACTACACAATCGGCAGGAGCCATATGGTTGTCTTTATAATTGTGTATGACCTGTGTGTCAACTTCTTATACGCCATGTAATAGCTTTACTTTATCGCTAAGTAGTTAGCAATAGTTGTAGTTTCCATTCATGGTGGAGGCAATCATGGTGGAGTGATGGAGATCATGTTGGCACGCACAAGATGGAGATCATTGCGCGGAGATTGGCTATACCATGTCACATAAAATTATATGCATGTGATGTTTATCCTTTTATGTATCTTATTATGCTTAGATCGCGACGGTAGTATTATAATATGATTCCTCACTTAAAGATCAAGATAAAACTGTGTTCTCTCCATGTATGCACCGTTGCGAAAGTTCGTCGTGTTCAAGCATCACGTGATGATCGGGTGCTATAAACTCTACGTTCACATACAACGGGTGCAAGCCAGTTTTACACACGCGGAAATACTTGGGTTTGACTTGAAGAGCCTAGCATGTACAGACATGGCCTCGTAACACACGAACCGAAAGGTTAAGCATGAGTCATATGAATTATATGATCGACACTTTGTTTTCCACCATTGAAACCACATCTCTTCTCGTGAAGATCGGATTAGGTATGGTGAATTTGGATCATGTTCACTAAACAACTTGAGGGATGTTGAATTTAGTGGGAGTTCATCTAGTAATTTGATTAAGTTGAACTAGTTATCATGAACATAGTCTAAATTGTACTTGCAAATTTGTAGATCAAATGGCTAAGTCCAACTTCAACTTCAACATTTTTGCTGAGAAAGAAAAGCTTAAGAACAATGGGTCTAACTTCACCAACTGGTTCCGCAATCTGAGAATCATTCTCTCTGGCGGACAAAAGGACTATGTCCTTGAGAAAGCGCTAGGTGACGCCCCTGCTGTAGATGCGCCGGCTGATGAGAAAGCTATTTATCAGTCGCGCAAGGATGATTATGGTGTGATTAAGAGCACCATGTTGTTTGCTATGGAATCGGACCTTCAAAATCGTTTTGAGGAGTTCCCCGGGCCCTTTGAGATTCTTGAGGAACTGAAAACTATGTTTCAGACTCAGGCCCGTTCTGAGAGATATGAGATCTCTGAGAAATTCTTTAACTGCAAGATGGAGGAAGGGAGTTCCGTTAGTGAGCACGCCATTAAGATGTCGGGCTACACTCAATGCCTTGAGCAACTGGACTGCAAGATTCCAGAGGATCTCAAGATTGACAGAGTTCTGCAATCACTCCCTCCTAGCTACAAAGGTTTTGTAGTTACTCATAATCAGATTGGTTCCACTGATACGATCACTGAGCTCTTCGCTAAGCTGAAAGCTGCGGAGGTGGACATCAAGAAAGATAATCATGTGTTGATGGTCAACAAGCCCCCAGTTTTAAGAAAGGTAAGGGTGCAAAGAAGCCCTTCAAGAAGGGCAGCGGCAAGCGCGTTGCCCCTGCAGAGAAGAAGCTCAAGTCTGGACCTAAGTCGGACACTGAGTGCTTCTATTGCAAGGACAAGGGTCACTGGAAGCGCAACTGTCTGAAGTACTTAGCAGACAACAAGGCTGGCACCATCAAAGGTATATTTGATATACATGTTATTGATGTTTTCCTTACTAGCCCTCGTTGTAGTGCCTGGGTATTTGATACTGGTTTAGTTGCTAATATTTGTAACTCGAAACAGGAGCTACGGAATAGACGGCGGCTAGCGAGGCATGAGGTGACGATGCGCGTTGGCAACGGATCAAGAGTTGATGTGATGGCCGTCGGCACGCTCTCCTTAGTTTTACCTTCGGGATTAGTTTTAAACCTCAATAAATGTTATTATGTGCATGCGTTGAGCATGAACATCATATTTGGATCGTGTTTATTGCAAGACGGTTATTCATTTAAATCGGAGAATAATGGTTGTTCTATTTATATGAGTAACATCTTTTATGGTCATGCACCTGCTATGAATGGTTTATTTCTTCTGAATCTCGAAAGCAATGAAACGCACATCCATAACATTGAGGCTAAGAGATGCAAGGTAGATAGTGATAATATGACTTATTTGTGGCACGGCCGTCTAGGTCATATTGGTGTAAAACGCATGAATAAACTCCATTATGATGGATTTTTGGAGTCTCTTGATTTTGAATCATTTGACACGTGCGAGCCATGCCTCATGGGCAAGATGATCAAAACCCCGTTCTCCAGAATAATGGAGCGAGCAACGGACTTGTTGGAAATCATACATACCGATGTATGCGGACCGATGAGTGTTTCGACGCACGGTGGATATCGCTATTTTCTCACTTTTACCGATGACTTAAGTAGATATGGGTATATCTATTTAATGAAACATAAATCTGAAACATTTGAAAAGTTCAAGGAATTTCAGAATGAAGTGGAGAACCATCGTAACGGAAAGATTAAGTTTCTATGATCCGATCGTGGAGGTGAATATTTGAGTTATGATTTTCTCACGCATCTTAAAGCAAGCGGATCCGTTTCGCAACTCACGCCACCCGGAACACCATAGCGCAATGGTGTGTATGAACGCCGAAATCGAACCCTATTAGATATGGTCCGATCAATGATGTCTCTTACTGATTTGCCGTTATCATTTTGGGGTTATGCATTAGAAACCGTTGCATTCACTTTAAATAGGGCACCATCTAAATCCGTTGAGACGACACCGTATGAACTGTGGTTTGGTGCCAAACCTAAGTTGTCGTTTCTTAAAGTTTGGGGATGCGAAGCTTACGTCAATGATGGTTAAGGTTTCCTAACCATAGACATGAGTTGTCAATTGATATTGAGATCATATCATTGTGAGAATGATATGATGGACAGACCCAAACTAAGCGAAGCAATTAGATCGTGTCATCGTGTTCGTCTTTGCGAAGCTTTTCTTATGTCAAATATTGTATTCCTTAGACCATGAGATAATACAACTCCCTGGTATCGGACGAAAGCTTTCAGGTCATCAAACGTCATCCTATGAGAGGGTGATCATAAAGGTGTCTCTCAGGTGATCGGAAAGTACCTGTTGGGTTGTATGTATCGAGATGGGATTTGTCCCTCCCAAGTCGGAGAGATATACTTCGGGCCCACTCGGTAATCAATATCAACACCGCTTGCAAGCATGTGGTTAAGGAGTTAATCACAATGATATTGGATTACGGAATGAGTAAAGTACTTGCTGTGAACGAGATTAAACTAGGTATGATGGTACCGACGATCAAATCCTGGGCAAGTAAAATATCGCGAGACGAAGGGAATATATATATGGGATTGATTGAATCTTGGCATCGTGGTTCATCCGATATGATCATCGATGAATGTGTGGGAGTCAATATGGGTTTTCAGACCCCGCTGTTGATTATTGATATAAGATCATGTCTGCATGTTCTCGAACCCGAAGGGTCACACACTTAACGTGTCTCGACGCTAGGATAGATTGGATAATTGGTTTATGAGTTTTTGTTCGGAGTCTCGGATGAGATCCAGGACGTCACGAGAGGTTCCGGAATGGTCCGGAGAATAAGATTCATATAAGGCAATGCAGTTTTTGGAGTTCGAAATTGTTTCGGGTAAATCGGTATTATACTGGAAGCTTCTAGAACCTTCCGGAGGGGGGCCAACGTGGCCCCACCTGCCGGGATGGGGCATGGGCCTATGAGGGAGTGCCCTGGCCACATTGGGCCAGGGGCACAAGGCCCCACAGGGCCCAGCCGGCCAACCTAGGGCAAAACCCTAGGGGAGCTTCTAGAAAGGGGGGAACTTGCCCCCCACTCCTCCCTCCTTGGCCACCGGCCCTAGGGTTTGGGGGAGGGGCAAGGGCTGTCCGCCCACCTCTCTATATAAAGAGGGCTGGGGGCGCACCCCCTCCTACACCTCCTCCTCAATCCCTAGCCGCCCTGCTGCCCTCCTCTCTCTCCCTCCCGACTGCGTGTAGGCGAAGCCCTGCTGCAGAAACTCTCCACCACTTGCACCGCGCCATCGCGTTGTAGATCCAATCCGTCTCTCCACCATACTTGCTGGACCGATGAAGGAGGAGACGTCGAGGTGCCGCACGTGTGCATCTCTCGGAGGCATCGCCACTTGCGGTGTTAGATCGGATCGGATCGCGAGGAGGAGAATCGAGTACGACTACATCACCATGTTCCGTCGAACGTTCCACTGTGCGAATCTTCAAGGGTATGAAGATCTCATCTATTCCCCCTCGTTGTTTGCATCTCCTAGATTAGATCTTGGCTTTCCCGTTCGCATCCGTAGAAATTTTTTGATTTACTATGCTGCGAAACCCTTCAATGGTCTGAGATGGGTTTCAATAGGATTCATAGATTCATCGTACATAGAATTTAAAAGCTTAAATACCTAGTAAGATACTAATAACCCTAGCTTCGCCTAGTCCTTATCGTCATTGTGGTAGTGCCGATAACACAAGGTCCCATCGAAGAACTTCACGGTCAAACACTGTCAACACCGGATTTTTAATCGCAGATGCCTATTATGCCATACATCGCAATCCCAGAATTACCATTTTTGCGAGACATAACAGATTTGATATCACAGTACATCATCCATTACAAACCATACATAAGGTTTTACACAAATAAGGATCTCATGATCCAGTTTTTAATACAATTCAAGCAGCGGAATAACGTAATAGTAACGATAGCGTAGGCGAAGCTCCATCTTCAGGGTCACAGGCAATGCTGATGATGGGAGATGATCCTAGTTGTCGTAACCTTCCTGCTATCCATCTTCCTGATACTCCTTTTCATAGTCTGGCCACGGGAATAGCCAGGGACAAAGCCATGAGTACTCTTTAAGTACTCGCAAACTAATACTAACAAGTGAAGTGGTTTTGGAATAGGGAGTACTGAGCTCTAGGGTTGTTTTGCAAAAAGCCAGATTTACCTTACTAAGTTTAGAAGCAAAGAAAGCTAGTTGAAAGTTTTATAACACCTAAGTGGAAACTTGAATTTCATATCACAACTCTCTTGTGGTCAAGTCAAAGTCACGATTCATTTCACAAGTCCTTTTGAAAACGTCTGACGATAGAACAATATGGCCACTCCAACTGTCCATAACCGCGGACGCGGCTATTCGAATAGTTTGACACTCTGCAGAGATTGTACACTTTCACCACAACATTCGATACATTTGTCAGGAACAATCCTAAATTCACCATACTCAGTATGCGGATAATCAATCTTAACCTTTCAATTACACGCCCTAGTATAGGCATCTTTCATGTGAGTTTGGCCTCCCAACCATGACCAACTGTCATCTTGAGTACTGCACAGGTGGACAATCTTCACAAGGTAGCCGCAGCTCAGACCTTGGTCACAAGGGAACCCATACTAAGGTATATAAATTTCTAGTCAAGCCCTACCCAAATTTTGGGTATTATGGTTGTACGGTAAAATTGGAATGGTATCGCATCCAGACAACCATCAGTTTTGTAAAGGGCTAAGGCTCATGCCTTAACATTTTCTTCATCAAAAACCATTTTGTGTTAGGGAACACATGTCAAAACATTTTAGTAGAATTACTCATCATTCTAAGGTTTTCATAACCATTTTCACCAAGTATTCCCAATCTAAAGTTGATCAAGTTTTATGCTTAGCACTAGCATCTACAAGTGGGGGTAAATACTAATGAGGGGTAATAAACAAGTGTATATTATCTAAGTAAAATCTCATGCCTTAGGATGACATCAATATTATATAACTTAGGCCAAGTTTTATGCTCTTCATGCTACCTTCAATTATCTTTCTAGAATCTATAAGTCACTAAGTAAACTTTTGATAGAAAGCTTTAAATAAAGAACATACAACACTAAGCTTGCAAGTAAAACTAGGATGGTGTGTCAAGTGTATATAATCACATATGCTTAAGGCATAGGGTTGGCATAGTAACAGGCAAGTAGTAGCTTGCTAAGCTGCAAGTGTTAACTTGCTTAAGGAGTAGCTTGCAAGTATTGGCTTGCTAAGATATCAGTATGAGCTTGCTTGAAGTTCTCCTCGGCTTCTTCCTCGTAGTATCCTCCTTCCTCCTTGTATCGTTGGTCGGTACTAGCGTCTATAAATAAATACGAGGTACACAATCACCAAACAATATTAACTATTTTTAATCATCACACAAAGGTTCACACTAGATGATCTAACATCATCACTAACATTACAATATTAAAGCACTTGTCTTATTTATTTTATTTAAGAAAAGTAATTTCGACTCATTGAAAAACTACGTAAGATTTAATATTCTCCAACTCAAACATGGGATCATGTTGACACATGTCATCACCATATATTTCAGTATATGGGAATGTGATGTAAAGTGGTGTCACAATTTAATATGGTTTAACCTTTTTATTTTATTTAATTAAAGTAGCTAGAAATGCCTATGTGGCATTCTTTTATTACTTGATCATTATTTTTGTAAGTAAACCTATATATTATTATATATTCTGAAAGGTATGGTTAAAAGAGACTTTTGAGAGTTGGAATCAGCTCAAAAGCTCTTATGGTTGAATTTTGAAAAATGTTTGATTGCAGAAAAGCTTCTGCCTTGTTATTTTTACCATGGGTGATCTACAAATCTAAATGGATTAATCATTCCAGTACCTTTCTAACAAAATTGGTTTCATGCATTTTGGTTCAGTAAATCGAGCTGGGTTGATTTTTGAATCTAGGTACAGACCTGGGTTTGAAATTAAATGAACAAATCTAAATTTGAATTAGTGGGTTGCACGGGATGTTTAACTGGGCCGACCCACTACGCACAGCGCACATGCGGGCCGGTTAAGTGAGCGACCCCACTCGTCAGTGAGACAACGAGTGGCGAAGCGGTACAGGGCGATCTAGGCCGCACGATCTAACTCTAATCGAACGGCTCTGGTTCATCGTCCATGTCGGGCAGCGCCGGCGAGACAGAACCCTAGCGTGGCCAGTGGGGGTCGTGGGAGGCTCACCGGGGCTCAGGCGATGGTCCACGACGGGGGCAAACGACAAAGTCGACGACGACGATTCTCCTGGTACCGGCAGCTTCTCCTTGGGAGGCTCCAATCGACATCGCCTCTCCTCCACTTCAGCGGCGAACTCCGGTGAAATTTCGTCCACCTGGTGCTCACCTTGCTCCGGGAGTGAGTGGGTGTGATCAGTGAGAGGTGGGGAGTGAACTGGTGTGAAGAAAACGAGCGAGGGAGGCCTTCTTTTATAGTGGCTGAAGGGGACCGAAGGGTGCGAGCTGAGATCATCGGGGTCGGCTGCACAACGAGCTAACGGCATGGCCGAATGTAGGGGACGGTGCATTGCCTCCTGGCGAAGCTCAACGACTTGATGGCGAGGCGTGGGGCGGTGCGAGATGGTCGGAACGTCGCGACACTCTAGGTGGGTCCGACAGCAATTTTAATGGCGCACAGCGTGTGTGGTCCGCGTGGGGGCGAACGAGGATGTCTGGTGGGTGCTGGGGTGTTGGCGATCACGTCTGCAAGCGGAGAGGGCGGCGCGCGGTCTGTGGGCGTGTGTCGTGGGTGGCGCACTGGCGCTTTCTCGGCTCGTTCACAGAGAGGCTTGGCATGAGCTTGCCATGTGGTCCAGGTGCTGGCAGTGCTCAGAGGCTTGGACAGGGAGTGGCGATGGACGGTGGTCAGTGCTCCAGACATGCTTGCTAGGCTTGGTGCTTCTCCTAGCTTGCTGTCGACATGTGGGTGGCAAATTAGGCTCGGCATGGTCACCATTGATGGCTATGCCAAGCTCACAGTGGTGCTAAGGCTTGTTAATTGGGCTAGATCATCTACTGAGAGTATAGAGTGAGCTAGAGAGGGAACAAGGTTGGCCAAAATCACTGCTCCTAATAGTGTTTTGTGTTTGTTTGTTTGCTGATGACAGGGTGTTTGATGAAATGGCTAAAAGAAATTCAAATTTGAATTTTGGATTCAAACTTGGTGGGTTTGATAGGTACATACTAGGGAGTATCTGGTTAGTTGGATTGGTCAAGGGACACTGGTTTGGTTGGGTTTGTAAAATGTATGATCTTCACATATGTTAAAGAGTCAATTTTGAATTGTCATTTGAATGGGGTTGCTTAATGTTTCTGCAAGTTTGAAAGGTGGGTTTTGATTCACTTTTACTTGGTCTTGCAAGGGGTGAAAATAATTGGAAAAGTTTCTGTTTGAAATCTTGGACTAGAAACACTGAAAGTGACCTAGTGAGCAAGGTTGGCAAAAATGACCATTTGCTTTATTTGAATTGTTTTTGATTTTCTCTTTATTTATTTCTTCTTGGAAATGTTTTAGATGATGTTATATTCATCTATGAACCAATCCTTACTATTTAGTTGAATCACACAACTCCATTCATGCATTCATCAAATCATCACATACATACATACATGCATTTATTTAGTTTTTATTTAATCAAAGTTTTTGTTAATCCTAATTTTAGTGATTAGAGTTTGATGATCATTGTTTCATATTTTTGGGATGTTACAAACCTTCCCTCCTTAAACAAAATCTCGTCCCGAGATTTGAAAAAAGAAAAAAAAAGATTACCTAGAATTTAAAGAGATCGGGAAACTCCGTCCTGATGTGATCTTCTCGCTCCCAGGTAGTTTCTTCTTCAGTGTGGTTGCTCCACTGAATCTTGAGAAACTTGATGCTTCGGGTTCTGGTGGTTCTGAAAGCTTCTTCCAAAATACGGATGGGTACTTCGGGATACGTCAGGTCATCGTTGATCTCTATGGTGCGGTGATCAATGTTCTTGAAAACTTCAATCTTCTCCGAAACTTCAAGGCATTTGCGAAGTAACGATATATGGAACACATTGTGCACTGCTGACATTTCCTCGGGCAATTCCAATTGATATGATACTTCTCCTCGATGATTCAGAATCTTGAAGGGTCCGATATATCTGGGGGCTAACTTTCCTTTGAGCTGGAAATGCTGCATTTCCTTCAAAGGCGACACTTTGATATACACAAAATCTCTGATATTGAAGGCGAGGTCTAGATGACATGGTTATACCCCATGGGTACATGACCTCAGCATACCTAGTCCAGCCCAAGGAAGGCCCACGACAGATATACACCGGCCCATGAAGACTTTCGGGTGGCCAGGGCCCATGACGCCTTTGGATCCTTGAAGAGCAAGACTAGAGTAGATAAAAAATTTAAAGGGGTAAACCCTAAAACCTGTAACCGACTCGATCTGTGCTCGGGACCTGCCTAACTCTATATAAAGGCTAGGAGGACACGTACACAATAGACAGATCTGCAGATCTAGACCTCATACTTTCGCATAAACACCTCCACGCCAGATTGCATCTGCGCACCCTTGTAACCTTCGGTTCCGCCATAATCAAGAGCAGACAAGCAGGAGTAGGGTTCCCTCCGGGGGCCTGAACCTGGGTAAACCTCGTGTCCCGTGTTGCTTGTTTGCTAACCGTTCCGCGATCTCCAGCATCCCCATCTTCTCCAAAACCCAAGTCCATAACAATGGGCATTGACGAGATCAAACCTCGTCAATTGGTGCCGTCTATGGGAACTGGGGACGCTGATTGTGCGATCGTGACGGTCCCATCCACCGCAATCTACGATTCGTCGGCTACTCTCATTTGGTTCATCAACATCGGCCAGATCGGATTACATCCGGTCGATTCATCAGTGACGACACGTCCAGCTTCTTCATCGACGAATCCGCCACGCGTGTATCATCTCGACAACTAGAGAAGGAAAAAAGGAGTGAAGCGGCAAGGACACGAGATCAACAATCGAGGCGAAAACCACGTGTACAAATAATGAAGGTATCTGCACCCGATACTATGAGGGCTCAACACCCAAGGAAACTCAAGGCGCACCAGAAGAATTTTTGATCGGGTTGTATCAGATACGTCTAGATGTGTTCCTCATTGACGCGCATGTAAAAATTAATAGTAGATCAAGTCCCGGTGATAAAGTTTATTTAATCAGCTAGATCGATCTGATCCGATCAGCCGTCACCAATCGATTCGGTGCACTGCGTCACGACAAGGAAACTACCGGAAAAATAAGAAGTCCAGAAGCAGCAGCAGTCCAATTCGCGAGTTCGTGTCGATTCCAGTTTCCGAGGAGGAGAAGGCAACCTGGAGAGCAGCTATCGCTGTACTACTATGCTACATACATGTCAAGCCAAGCAAAATTAGACCAGTGATTCTTCGCCTGATTCGGTAAAAGAAAAGACTAAAGAAAAAAGGGATGCGTGCCAATCCTATCGATGGATCAATCTGATTGCAACTTGCTGGTACCTCACGATACCTCACGTACGGTCATGGAGTATTATTTCATAGAACACATCATACTTTGGATTTTAAACATGCCAACTGGCTTCACCACGGATTGTTTCGACCTCCGTCACGTCTGGCCTTGCCATCGACTTAGACTATTTCGACTATGCAACAAACTACATCTTCTTCGACGCAGTTTTCTTAGATCGTCTTTAACATTGCCGGATTTGTGCACCCATTGTCTACTTCATACCTGCTGCACCGACTATCCTGACTCCGCCGCGCGACACGCTACAATCTTCGGATGCGGCAACCCGATACGGTCTTCGACTGCTCTGACCCATTACGGTCTCCGGATGCGGCAACTTTCATCACAACACGAATCCAGTCTGCCGCGTCGACTATGTCCGCCGCGTGACTCGCTGCCACGTCAACTACGTATCCGGTGCACAACTCTCGACCGCCACGTTGACTACTCGTCTGACGTCTACCTCGCGACATGTTGGAGTCTTCGACTCCGGAGATCCACTACGATCTTTGCCTCCAATGACTCGGGGGCTCCCTCGACATGAGCGACCCGATGCGGCTTTCGGCTGCGATAACCCGATATATCCTTCGGATGCGACGACCCAACATGGTCTTCGATTGCGACAATCTTCGGATGCGGAACTCGCTGCCGCCATCGACCTCAGGAACCCGTTGCTACTACGAGTGTCAACTATGTCCGCCGCGTGACCCACTACTGCGTCGACTACGTCCGCAGTTGCATCAACTTCGTCCACGGCAACTACCAACAAAGCTAAGTTTCCCTCTACTTAGAGCTGATTTCTTTTTAAACTCGCACTCAAAACACTCGGGGGTTGCGCCCTCTTCGAGTAACCTAATGTGCCATCGGCTCCACGCACTCGAGCACCTCGAACGCGATAACCCGAGTAGCTGATTCTGCCTGATCGTTGAATCCTTGAACTCCGAGTGCCTCGGCAAGGTACTGAGACTAAGGGTAATCAGGCTAATGAAAAGGCCTAGCAAACAGTATAAAAGTGTCGACTCGATCGGCACCAGAATCTTACTTTACAAGCCGACAGGCAAATATTCCTTACAAGATACAAGTACTTCACAATTCGTCATGTTTTTCTGCAGCTTACAAGGATGTCAAATGCGCCGAGCTATTCTATTAGGTTCTCCAATAGAGTTGACCAGCGCCAGTCACGTCAACAGACGCCAAGACCTGAGTCGAAGCATTCCTCGGATGACCACATCAATCATCGACAAAAGCAGCGTTGGCCGCACACCTGACAGAAGAAACGGCGTCGACTTCACCTGCAACGTCAAGTCCTTCCGGCTAAAATGCCGCATCACTCCGCTACATTGACTCCTGCCTCCTTATGCGTGAGACGCTGACTCGATGCACTTCCGGGTCATTGGTTTCTCCTTGCATGAGTCTCCACTCGAGTCTGTGACTCGACTAGACACTCGGGGGCTACTCCTATCAGGAGCGCTGGTCGCGCATCCGATGTACTTCCGGGTCAGCGGTATGCCCGCGAGATTGTCGACTGCGTCTACAAGATACAAGACTCGAGTCTCTGTCCGAGTCTACGACTCCGCCAGACACTCGGGGGCTACTCCAAACTAGAGCGCTGGTCGCGCACACACAAGATCTTCGAGTCCTACGCCGAGTCTACGACTCCACTACGGATTCGGGGGCTACTCCCATAGGGAGGATGGATTCAAGCATCCGAAAAATTTGTGTCCTACGGACCTAAAAGTCAACAAAGACTGAATTAAAGTCTCTGCTCGAGTATGCGACTCGAACAGACACTCGGGGGCTACTCCCATAGGGAGCGCTGGTCGCGCACCCTATGAATTCTTCGACTGCGATCCTTCGGATCAGCGTGCAAAAAAATTCGGCAACTCTGCCTCAGTCAACGCTAAGTGAGTAACATCCTCCTTGGCCACCCGAAACACCTCCGTGGTGATAAAATTTCGGATGCTGTGTCTGCGACGCAAAGATAAGACCTACAGATATCATCTGATGGCCTAGTAACGCACATGACTGCGCTCTGCTAGTAAGAATCCGTGCCAACAGGCGCGATGAAAAATCCCGACGGACGCGTTGGGCACATCATTTAAATTCACTGGAATTCCACTCCTATAAGTCCTCAACGGTCTGAGTTTAATTACGCCAGCATTTGTTCCGGGTTCGAGTCGAGGGACTCGAACCTGAAGAAAATTGTGTTGTTTTGTCCTAAGACAGTTAACTGACCCTGATCCGTTGGGAGAGTCAGGCACACGCATCAACAATCCCTACACATTCTCTTAAAAGACAGAGATAGCTGCACCGAAGGATTGAAGAGTCCTCAGCCGAATCTACGATTCGACTGAACACTCGGGGGCTACTGATATGATTATACCCTGTGGATACACGACCTCAGCATACCTAGTCCAGCCCAAGGAAGGCCCACGACAAATATACACCGGCCCATGAAGACTTTCGGGTGGCCAGGGCCCATGACGCCTTCAGATCCTTGGAGAGCAAGACTAGAGTAGATAGAAAATTCAAAGGGGTAAACCCTAAAATCTGTAACCAACTCGATTTATGCCTGGGACCTGCCTAACTCTATATAAAGGCTAGGAGGACACGTACACAATAGACAGATCTGCAGATCTAGACCTCATACTTTCGCATAGACACCTCCACGCCAGATTGCATCTGCGCAGCCCTGTAACCTTCGGTTCCGCCATAATCAAGAGCAGACAAGCAGGAGTAGGGTTTTCCTTCCGGGGGCCTGAACCTGGGTAAACCTCGTGTCTCGTGTTGCTTGTTTGCTAACCGTTCTGCGATCTCCAGCATCCCCATCTTCTCCAAAACCCAAGTCCATAACAATGGGCATTGACAAGATCAAACCTCGTCACTAGACGTCTCTTGTCGGCATAACTCTTCTGTCTTGACTGGGCTATCTTGAGGTGCTCACGAATCTTGTGAACTTTCTCTTCTGCTTCTCGTAGGATGTCGGGTCCGAAAATCTGACTCTCTCCTACTTCCGACCAATTCAAAGGGGTGTGACACTTCCTTCCATACATGAATTCAAATGGGGCCATTTGCAGACTAGCTTGATAACTGTTGTTGTATGAAAATTCTGTGAAAGGCAGACAGTCTTCCCATTTAGATCCATACTCTAGCACACATGCTCTCAACATATCTTCGAGTATCTGATTTACTCGCTCCGTTTGTCCATCGGTTTGAGGGTGATACGTTGTGCTGAAATCCAGTCGGGTTCCTAAACCTTCTTGGAATTTCTTCGAGAATCTCGAGGTAAACTGAGTTCCTCGATCCGATACGATGTTCTTGGGGACTCCGTGCAAACTGACGATTCTAGCGATGTACAACTCTGCTAGCTTCGAACTCTGGTATGTTGTCTTGACTGGTAAGAAATGGGCTACTTTGGACAATCTGTCAACTATGACCCAGATAGAGTAATTTCCCCTACTAGAAGTAGGAAATCCAGTGATAAAGTCCATTCCAACGGAATCCCATTTCTATTCCAGAATCTCTAACGGTTGCAACAGTCCTGCGAGTCTTTGATGTCCCGCCTTGACTCTCTGACATATATCACACTTGGCGATATAGCTTCCGATTTCTCTCTTCATCTTATGCCACCAAAATTTCTCCTTCAAATCCTGATACATCTTCGTTCCTCCGGGGTGGATAGAATAAAGATTATCATGGGCCTCTTTCAAAATAACTTCTTTCAACTCCGAATCTGCTGGTACACAGAGACGTCCTTTGTACCATAGAACTCCTTCTTCGTCCTTAGTGAATCCGGGTACTTTGCCTGTACCAATACGACATTTGATTCCGTCAATACTAGCATTTCCTTTCTGCGCCTCCTTGATCTGATTGATCAAAGTGGGTTGAAGTTCTATGCTAGCCAAAAATCCTTCACTCACTAATTCCATTCGTAAATCTTCCATATCTTTGTGCAAACTGGGTTGCTCCTTCAAAATCATGGAGTTCAAGCGGCACGACAATTTGCTAAGGGCATCTTCTACCACATTGGCTTTACCGGTATGATAGTGAATGTCCAAATCATAGTCCTTGATTAGCTCAATCCATCTTCTCTGCCTCATATTCAGCTCCTTCTGAGTGAATATATACTTCAGGCTCTTGTGATCCGAATAAATCTCACAACGGTTTCCCATGAGATAATGCCTCCATGTCTTCAGGGATAGAACTACGGCTGCTAGTTCAAGGTCATGGGTTGGATAATTTTGTTCATGCTACTTCAGTTGTCGGGATAGATAAGATATAACTTTGCCTTCTTGCATTAGCACACATCCGAGACCGATCTTGGATGCATCACAATACACATCGAAGGGCTTCGTGATATCCGGCATGATCAAGATTGGGGCTGAAATCAATCTCCTCTTGGGTTCTTGAAAACTCGCTTCACATTTGTCCGTCCATTCAAACTTCTTGTCCTTCTTCAGTAATTGGGTCATGGGTCTGGCAATGCTCGATAATCCTTCTACAAACTTGCGGTAGTATCCCGCTAATCTGAGAAATGCACGAACTTGGGTTTGAGTGGTTGGGTCTTGCCAATCTTCAACATCCTTCACCTTTGCAGGGTCAACGGCAATTCCTCCGGCTGATACGATATGTCCGAGGAATCCTACCTCTTGTAACCAGAATTCATATTTGCTAAACTTGGCATACAGCTGATGCTCTCTAAGGGTTCCAAGAATGGTCCTTAGGTGTAGCTCATGTTCGTCTTCTGATTTGGAATAAATCAGAATGTCATCGATGAAAACAACGACAAAATTATCTAGGAAGTCCATAAAAATCTTATTCATGAGGTTCATGAAATAAGAGGGGGCATTGGTTAATCCAAAAGACATGACAGTATACTCGTATAATCCATATCGGGTGGTAAAGGCAGTCTTTGGAATATCCTCTGCGCGAATCTTGAGTTGATGATAGCCAGTTCTAAGATCAATCTTAGAAAACACTTTGGCACCAGTCAATTGGTCAAACAGATCTTCTATTTTTGGCAACGGGTACTTGTTCTTGATGGTGACGTCATTCAACTTCCGATAATCCATACACAAACGGTTACCTCCATCTTTCTTGTCCACAAACAAAACAGGTGATCTCCATGGCGATGCACTTGGTTGAATCAATCCAATTTCTAGCATGGCATCTAGTTGCTTCTTCAGTTCCACTAGTTCAGACGGGTTCATACTATCTGGTCTCTGGGCTATGGGTCCGGTTCCAGGGATTAGTTCAATGATAAACTCGATATCCCGATCTAGGGGCATACCGGGCAAAACATCTAGAAATACATCGGGGTATTCACAGACTATCCATACTTGGTCAATGGTTGGCTAGGCTATACTCTTGTTGCACTTGAATTGACGGGCTCGACTGATATTCTGGCTGTACTGGTCATGGTTATGGCTTTCTTGGCACAGTCAATTAATCCTTTGTGTTTGGACATCCAATCCATTCCTAGTACTACTTCCAAACCTTTAGTTCCGAGTACTATTAGATTAGCATAAAAATCTATGCCATGGATTCAGATAGGGACGGCTTTGCAAATTTGCCTAGCTTTGGTGGTTGAACCAGGTATTTGAACAATCATAACATGCTTCAATTTGGTTGGTTGAATCTTACTAGTGCATGCAAATTCTTCAGTAACAAATGAGTGCGATGCTCCAGAATCAAACAACACTCTTGCAAGTACTGAGTTAACAGAAAACATACCCAACACGACACCTGGCGCTTCTTGGGCTTCTTCAGCATGCATGAGAAAGAGACGGCCGTTGCGGTTGAGCAAGTTCCCTGGGGCAAACCTTCTTCCGGGCTGAACACGACGCTGCTGCTGAGCCGAGGCATTTGCATTAGGGGCTGCGGCAATCTTCTTGGGACACTCATTAGAATAGTGACCCTTGGTTCCACATTCATAACAAGTCACTTGGGACTTGTCCTTCGCTGCAACAGGCACAACATTGCTTCCAGTCCTTGGGGCAGTGTTGGTGTTGGTATTGTTGTTGTTGAACTTGGGTGGGGCACGATTGAAATTGCTGGGGTTGCCGGGGTTGTTGTAGTTTCCTCTGGGCCTTGGGTTTCCACGGTTGGGATAAGTGGGACGGTTCATCGGGGGTCTGTTGTTTCTTGAGGCAAATCCTGGAGATGGGTTGGGGCGATACTGTGGTGTATGATGGGTTCCTGGTTGATGCATCATGCGACACTTGCGGTTCTCATTAGCTTGGTTGATATTTCCTTCCATCCGAATGGCATAGTCAACTAAGGCTTCAGTATTAGCAAAGGGGATATTGACTAACACTGTCTGCATCTCATCGTGCAGACCATTCAAGAATCTCTCTTTCTTCTTGGCTTCAGTGTCTATGTCATCCGGTGCATACCTAGCCAATGACAAGAATTTGTCACGGTATCCCACTACTGTCAACCTTCCTTGCTTCAGTTCCCTGAATTCATCTCTCATCCTCTTGATCAAACCCGGTGGCACATGGGTTCTGCTGAACTTGACTTTGAACTCTTCCCAAGTCATTAGCTAACCTCCTGTCATTGCGCGAACGATGTTCCACCATGCTCTTGCATCTCCTGCCAGATAGTGGGTAGCAAACAACACTTTCTCGTTGGCTTCCACTCCTGCAACTTCCAGATTGTTCTCCATGGTTTGTAACCAATCATCTGCATCTAGGGGCTCTTCTGACTTAGTGAAAATAGGTGGATTGGTGTTCTGGAAATTCTTGAGCTTAGATCCATGGTTGTCCTGATTTCCATGGCCTTGATTATTGTTGGCCATCTGAGCTATCTGTTGAAGGGTGGCTAAATTGGCTTGACGTTCGGCTCTTTCAGCTTCGCTGTCAGAAACCAACATTTGCAAGAGTTGCAACATCGGGTCCGGGGCTGAGTTGCTTCCTCCGTGAGGCATCTGAAGATTGAGATAGATCATGAGAAAAGAGGGAAATTTCTAAGGTTTAGGGTTTTTGAAAAGTTTTTAAAGTTTTCAAGTGTTGACTCAGATTTTTCTAGCAACTTGTTTTTCATTCATTCATAGCACACGATACAAACACACACCACAACAAAGGAAAACAGATAGTTTTAAGAACCATTCTAGGAAGCTACGATACAGTGGGACCGAATACAACTCACTAACGCTAGTGCTCAAGTGCTACTACTCCTTGGAGTCAGTGTCCTCCTCCTCATCATCATCATCGATGAAGGCGAAGTCATCCTCATCAGTGAAGAAGTCCATGGCCTGGTCCTCTAGAAAGTCATCATCATCGCTGAGATAGGAGTAGGGGTCTCCACGAAGGTCTTCCCCTGCATTCTCCTTCTCCTCCAACTGCATATCTCTCTCGTGGATGGTCTCCTCCAAATCCGTGATCCGATGGCGAAGACAGGCAATGATGCGCTCCTTCTTGTCGAGCTGACGGTGACGAGACTTGTGATACTTTACTAGCATGGCGATGGTCTGATCCTTCTTGGTGGCGATGGCGTACTTGTGGTTGGCTTAGGAATGGGCATTGTCCAACTCCTTCTGACGATCATACATCATGAAGCTGAGATGGTCCAACTAAGTCTTCAGCTCATGGTGATATGGGGCCTCCACTTTCCCATAACATCACGCCTTGGGTAGAACTCAAAGCGGGTACCCTTGATCTGATTGATACTCTGCCCACATAGATGGGCAAGAGCTTCCTGCATTGCCCTGGCAAGTCCATCGAGCCAGTTGTTCTCTCTTAAGGTGAACTGAATTCCCTCTGCAGTGGGGGAAGGGTTCAATCTTTCCTCGGAGACTTGCAACAACTAGCCACTGCAAATCTTCTCCTTCCTGATCATTGAGCTAAGCTTCGAAGAACTCGGGGTGTGGGCGCTCCAGCATCTCCGACAGCTGGTCCAAGTCACGCTCAAAGATGAGGTATCCTCCATTCCCAAACTGATAAAACTTGTTGTACTTCACGTCCATCTATAAGAATATAGGATGAGTAAGTTAGTAGAGTGATCAAGTGTGTCAAATTTTATGTAAGTTTGCAAGAATTTTTGAGGAACATGAATTTTCATGAAAGAATCCAAGTGATAAGAATGAGAATAAGTTTTTGTAAATACTCACTTCCTTTGGTTTTGAAACTAAGTTTTTGATTCAAACGTCCATTCTAACTAGGGTCTCCTATGGTCAGGATGGCTCTCATACCAACTTGTCAACACCCGGATTTTTAATCACAGATGTCTGTTATGCCATACATCGCAATCCCAGGATTACCATTTTTGCGAGACATAACAGATTTGATATCACAGTACACCATCCATTACAAACCATACATAAGGTTTACACAAATAAGGATCTCATGATCTAGTTCTTAATACAATTCAAGCAGCGGAATAACGTAATAGTAACGATAGCATAGGCGAAGCTCCATCTTCAGGGTCACAGGCAATGCTGACGATGGGAGATGATCCTAGTTGTCGTAACCTTCCTGATGTCCATCTTTCTGATACTCCTCTTCATAGTCTGGCCACGGGAATAGCCAGGGATAAAGCCATGAGTACTCTTTAAGTACTCGCAAACTAATACTAACAAGTGGAGTGGTTTTGGAATAGGGACTACTAAGCTCTAGGGTTGTTTTGCAAAAAGCCAGATTTACCTTAACTAAGTTCAGAAGCAAAGAAAGCTAGTTGAAAGTTTTATAACACCTAAGTGGAAACTTGAATTTCATATCACAACTCTCTTGTGGTCAAGTCAAAGTCACGATCCATTTCACAAGTTCTTTTGAAAACATCTGACGATAGAACAGTATGGCCACTCCAACTGTCCATAACTGCGGACGCGGTATTCGAATAGTTTGACACTTTGCAAATATTGTACACTTTCACCACAACATTCGATACATCCGTCAGGAACAATCCTGAATTCACCATACTCAGTATGCGGATAATCAATCTTAACATTTCAATTACACGCCCTAGTATAGGCACCTTTCCTGTGAGTTTGGCCTCCCAACCATGACCAATTGTCATCTTGGGTACTGCACAGGTGGACAATCTTCACAAGGTAGCCTCAGCTCAGACCTTGGTCGCAAGGGAACCCATACTAAGGTATATAAATTTCCAGTCAAGCCCTACCCAAATTTCGGGAATTGTGGTTGTACGGTAAAATTGGAATGGTATCGCATCCAGACAATCATCAGTTTCGTAAAGGGCTAAGGCTCATGCCTTAACATTTTCTTCATCAAAAACCATTTGGTGTTCGGGAACACATGTCAAAACATTTCAGTAGAATGACTCATCATTCTAAGGTTTTCATAACCATTTGCACCAAGTATTCCCAATCTAAAGTTGATCAAGTTTTATGCTTAGCACTAGCATCTACAAGTGGGGGTAAATACTAATGAGGGGTAATAAACAAGTGTATCTTATCTAAGTAAAATCTCATGCCTCAGGATGACATCAATATTATCTAACTTAGGCCAAGTTTTATGCTCTTTATGCTACCTTCAATTATCTTTCTAGAATCTACAAGTCACTAAGTAAACTTTTGATAGAAAGCTTTTAATAAAGAACATAAAATACTAAGCTTGCAACTAAAACTAGGATGGTGTGTCAAGTGGGTATAATCACATATGCTTAAGGCATAGGGTTGGCATAGTAACAAGCAAGTAGTAGCTTGCTAAGCTGCAAGTGTTAACTTGCTTAAGGAGTAGCTTGCAAGTATTGGCTTGCTAAGATATCCGTATAAGCTTGCTAATTCAACTAGTAGTATTAGGCTTGCCTTGTGTAGAGTAGTGGTTGAAGTTCTCCTCGGCTTCTTCCTCGTAGTATCCTCCTTCCTTCTCGTATCCCTGGTCGGTACTAGCGTCTATAAATAAATATGAGGTACACAATCACTAAACAATACTTAACTATTTCTAATCATCACACAAAGGTTCACACTAGATGATCTAGCTATAGGGTTTCGTAGCATGGAAAACAAAAAATTTCTACCGCATACAAACAAACAAGCCAAGATCTATCTACTAGATTGTAGCAACGAGTCGATGGAATAACTCAACCTCGAAGATTCCAAAGTGTTTAACAAGAGCGGATTCTCGTGGGTGATGTAGTCGTACTCTTCCCGATCTCAAGATCGCGTAGACGATCCTTCCGGCGCTGCGTTCCGGCAGCGCTCCCGCAGTCGGTCACACGTTCGGTACTCGACGATGACCTTCCTCTACCTTGTTCCAGCAGGCAGCGGAGGTTGTAGCACTCTCCTCGCGATTCCGGCAGCACAACGGCGTGGTACCGGAAGTAGAGGGGAGATCTCGCAGGGCTTCGCCTTAAGCCGGAGCGAGTATGGTGGACTATGAGAGAGCCCTCGTTGTTCTAGGGTTTAGACACACCAAGAAGGGGGCAAGCCGGCGTCTAGGGTTTAGCTAGGCGGCGGCGACGGTTTGCCCTAGGGCGGCGGCGGCAGCAGGAGGTGGCGACGCCGGCGGCTAGGGTTTGCGGGGTGTGAGAGGTGTGCTTGGAGGGGCAGCCCTGCCCCTCCTTATATAGGTGGAGGGGGGCGCGCCAGGGGAGGGGAGTCCCTCCCCAACTCGGCTACCAAGGTGGGCCGGCGGTGGAGGGGAGGAACTCCTCCCCAACTCGGTTTCCACCTTCCCTTCCACTTCCCAAAATAGTCGTTTGACTTTTCAAATTGACGTTTGACTTTTCAAACTAGGATTTGATTAAACCCTTTATTTTTTCAGCGATGACACCTAGTACATGATGCAATCATTCCAACTTGGTATGACACATTCATGTACCCTTCCCCTTCGGAGTGCCGGACATTTCGGAACCTTCTAGAACATTCCCGATGAAAACACCGGAACCATTCCCCAACTCCGAAATAGGACTTTCCTTATATGAATCTTATTCTCCGGACCATTCCGGATCTCCTCGTGATATCCTGGATCCCATCCGAGACTCCGAACAACATTCGGTTTCTTTCTCATCATTCCATAACTACTCAAACAACGTCGAATCCTTAAGTGTGTCTCCCTACGGTTCGTGAATTATGCGGACATGATCGAGACACTTCTCCGAACAATAACCAATAGAGGAATCTGGAAATTCATATGGCTCCCACATATTTCTACGATTACTTTGCGATCGAATGAACCACTTACATATGATACCAATTTCCCTTTGTCTCACGATAGTTTACTTATCCGAGGTTATGATCGTCGGTATATCTGCATACCTAGTTCAACCTCGTTACCGATAAGTACTCTTTTCTTGTTCCCGTGATATGTGATCCCTTATGAGCCAGTCACATGCTTGCAAGCTAATTGGATGACATTTCACCGAGAGGGCCCAGAGTATATCTATCCGTCATATGGATGGACAAATCCCACTCTTGATCCATGTGTCTCAACCAATACTTTCCGAACACTCAATGCCACCTTTATAGCCACCCAGTTACGGTGTGGTGTTTGATGTCATCAAAGCATCCTTCCGGTGAAGGTGATATGCATGATCTCATGGTCGAAGGAATTAGGTTACTATATATCAGAAATCATATAGCAATTGAACTATTAAAATGACTTGATCTTTATGCTACGCTTATCTATAGGAGTATGTCCACCATATCATTCTCCTAACGATATGATCTTGTTGTTAATAACATCTCAATGTTCATGATATGGAAACCACAATCATTTATTAACCAACAAGCTAGTATTATATAGAGGCTTTACCAGGGACTTCAATTTAAGTTTACAAATCACACAAGTATTAATGTTTCCTTGTTAATACTATTATAGCATGAATGTAAACATTTATCATAAACACAAAGATATAATAATAACTATATTTATTATTGCCTCTAGGGCATATCTCCAACACTAGCATCATCACTAACATTACAAGATTAAAGCACTTGTCTCATTTATTTTATTTGAGAAAAGTAATTTCTACTCATTGAAAAACTACGTAAGATTTAATATTCTCCAACTCAAACATGGGATCATGTTGACACATGTCATCACCACATATTTCAGTACATGGGAATGTGATTTAAACTGGTGTCACAATTTAATAAGGTTTAACCTTTTATTTTATTTAATTAAAGTGGCTAGAAATGCCTATGTGGCATTCTTTTATTACTTAATCATTATTTATGTAAGTAAACCTATATATTTTTATATATTCTGAAAGGTATGGTTAAATGTGATTTTTGAGAGTTGGAATCATCTCAAAAGCTCTTATGGTTGAATTTTGAAAAATGTTTGAATGCAGAAAAGCTTCTGCCTTGTTATTTTTACCATGGGTGATCTACAAATCTAAATGGTTTAAATCCAACAGACTTGGATTAAGCATTCCAGTACCTTTCTAACAAAATTGGTTTCATGCATTTTGGTTCAGTAAATCGAGCTGGGTTGATTTTTGAATCTAGGTACAGAACTGGGTTTGAAATTAGATGAATAAATCTAAATTTGAATTAGTGGGTTGCGCGGGATGTTTAACTGGGCCGACCCATTACGCACAGCGCACGCGCGGGCTGGTTAAGTGAGCGACCCCACTCGTTAGTGAGACAATGAGTGGCTAAGCGATACAGGGTGATCTAGGCCGCACGATCTAACTCTAATCAAACGGCTTTGGTTCATCGTCCACATCGGGCAGCACCGGCGAGACAGAACCCTAGTGCGGCCAGTGGGGGTCGCGGGAGGCTTACCGGGGTTCAGGCGATGGTCGGCGACGGGGGCGAACGACGAAGTTGACGACGACGATTCTCCTGGTACCGGCAGCTTCTCCTGGGGCGGCTCCAATCGACAGTGTCTCTCCTCCTCTGCAGCGGCGAACTCCGGTGAAATTCTGGCCACCTGGTGCTCGCCTTGCTCCGGGAGTGAGTGGGTGTGATCAGTGAGAGGTGGGAAGTGAACTGATGTGAAGAAAACGAGCGGGGGAGGCCTCCTTTTATAGTGGCTGAAGGGGACTGAAGGGTGCGGGCTGAGCTCGTCGGGGTCGGCTGCACACCGAGCTAACAGCATGGCCGAAGGTAGGTGACGGTGCATTGCCTCCTGGCGAAGCTCAACGGCTTGATGGCGAGGCGTGGGGCGGTGCGAGATGGTCGGAACGTCGCGGCGCTCTGGGCGAGTCCGACGACAATTTTAATGGCGCACAACGTGCGTGGTCCGCGCGGCGGCAAACGAGGATGTCTGGCAGTGTGCTGGGTGCTGGCGATCACGTCTGCAAGGGGCAAGGGTGGCGCGCGGTCTGTGGGCGTGTGTCGCGGTTGGCGCACTGGCGCGCTCTCGGCTCGTTCGGAGAGAGGCTTGGCATGAGCTTGTCGTGTGGTCCAGGGGATGGCAATGCTCGGGGATTGGACATGGAGTGGCGGTGGACGGTGGTCAGTGCTCCAGACATGCTTGCTAGGCTTGGTGCTTCTCCTAGCTTGCTATCGATATGTGGGTGGCAAGTTAGGCTCGGCATGGTCACCATTGATGGCTATGCCAAGCTCACAGTGGTGCTAAGGCTTGTTAATTGGGCTAGATCATCTACTAAGAGTATAGAGTGAGCTAGAGAGGGAACAAGGTTGGCCAAATCACTGTTCCTAATAGTGTTTTGTGTTTGTTTGTTTGCTGCTGATAAGGTGTTTGATGAAATGGCCGAAAGAAATTTAAATTTGAATTTTGGATTCAAACTTGGTGGGTTTGCTAGGTATATACTAGGGAGTATCTGGTTAGTTGGATTGGTCAAGGGGCACTGGTTTGGTTGGGTTTTGAAAATGTGTGATCTTCACATATGTTAAAGATTCAATTTTGAATTGTCATTTGAATGGGGTTGCTAAATGTTTCTGCAAGTTTGAAAGGTGGGCTTTGATTCACTTTTACTTGGTCTTGCAAGGGGTGAAAAGAACTGGAAAAGTTTCTGTTTGAAATCTTGGACTAGAAACACTCAAAGTGACCTAGTGAGCAAGATTGGCAAAAATGACCATTTGCTTTATTTGAATTGTTTTTGATTTTCTCTTTATTTGTTTATGCTTGGAAATGTTTTAGATGATGTTATATTCATCTTTGAACCAATTCTTACCATTTAGTTGAATCACACAAGTCCATTCATGCATTCATCAAATCATCACATACATACATGCATTCATTTGGTTTTTATTTAATCAAAGTTTTTGTTAACCCTAATTTTAGTGATTAGAGTTTGATGATCATTGTTTCATATTTTTGGGATGTTACAAACACACCATGGCTGTCGAAGTTGAAGACGAGGAAGTGCCCGACTGCCAGGAAGTGCATGCGAACAAATACCAACCACGATGGAGGTAATGTGCCCTTCACCGTCGAACAACACCTCCACATCCTAGCGGAGCTCGGAGCTGTGCTTCCACACCTTGACATGCGCTGGATCCTGCCCATCAAGCACCCACGTGAACTTTTGTCTCCCCCATGGCTCTCCCAGGAGGGATGATGGCACCGAACTAGAAGCCGGAGAGATCCAACGTGAAGGGCAACGATGATGGTGATGACGACAAGCGCGACAACTCCAGTGGCGATGGGGATGACGATGTGTGCCGGCCTCGACCTCGACGCCCTCGGCCTGGGTGTCGTCCAAGTCGCCCTCCTATGGCTCCTGTCCCTCTTTCCATGGTCGCCGATGTTGTTGTGTATGGAAGAAGGTGTGGGGAAGACGTGCATGGGTGGCCTGCTTAAAAAGGCCAACTAGCCAAGGCATTGTATGTCGGTGCTGAGGGCGAGAGGTCGGCATTAAAGTCCAGCGGCTAGCGCAAGTGTCGGGTGACATGGCTAACACAAGAGTCATCCTACGACCATTAATTATGGAGAGAAGGCCAGTGGCCATTGGATCGCTCCGAGGCGGACCTGATGTAGAATAGACACATTTGTGGCTCAAATTTAATGACTAAATGGGATTACATCGGACGGCGTCGTTTGGGTAGAGCCGCTAGAGTGCGGACAATTTCCTGTCCGCGTGAACTGAAATTGACCAGGTCGGAACGTTTGGTTCGGGCAGCTTTTTTTTGAGAGAGATTTGGGTCGGGCAGCTTGAGATGCCCTACACCGGTGAAAAAGTTCGTACACGTGTTGTGTGGGCCTAATTAGCACGCAGGCTTGAAGCCCAACCCAGCTAATACCAACGAGACCGTTTATGAGAAAATGATAACGAGGCTGGGAAGTGAGAAGTCATACCTCCGCAGCCGGAACCCCTCGCCGCCGCCGTCGCCGCGCCTTCGAGCCTCCAGGACCGCCAGTCTCCCCGTATCCGGATTCCTCCTCCTCCTTCCCCCGTCAGGTGCGGCGCCAAGTAGCATCGAGCTGGATGAAGGCTGGGAGGAAGAACCTGCAGCGCGCGTGCCAGGATGGATCCGCCGTCACGCTCGCAGAGGGCGAGAGCATCATGCAGGTCGTCACGCTGCGCGGCTCCAACCTCATCGAGGTACGCGGTCTTCTCCAGGCACCCGCCTTCCTTAAAGTCGCTTCGTGCCGCTGCGGATTCCTCACTCTGCCGCCGTGCGCTGTTGTTGTTAGGTCACGGACGGCGAGGGCGTGAAATCTCTGGCCTTGTTCCCGGCCAAGTTCCAGAAGAGCTTCTGGATCAAGAACGGTGAGTAATTAGTAATGTAATTGCTTGGGACATAGCTACTTAGTTAGTTACTGATGGTGAACTGGCTTTTGCCACTAGCTACTGATGGTTTGCTTGTGTCTTGTGTGATCCGAATGTGCAGGGAATTTCGTGGTTGTCGATGCTAGTGGGAGGGATGAGGCTCTCGAATCAGGAAGCAAGATAGGGTGTGTAGTGTCGCGGGTCCTCTTTCATGACCAAGTTCGTGCTCTCGAGAAATCTGGCGAATGGTAAGTTACTCTGTTAAGCGATGTCTGATAATTGTCTTATACTGAAAAATTAACATTTTAACTTAGACTTAGAGGTTTATAAAAATGAATATATGCACACTGCTTCTCTTACTACCTGTGCTTCTGTTACATGGTACATTGCGTTGCAATTAGCTACTTCCTCTCTATGTTTGATGTATGTGGTTTCTATGTTTATTGCTTTCATTTGTCGTCTGCTCTACATTGCAAGGTTGGCACAAATCATACAATTTTGATCTTTCTGCAAGTTTGGGTTTAAGTTGACTTTTCCTTGTGAGCCCAGACACCAGAAAGTGCCACAGATGCAGTTGTTTGTGTAAACAGACTGAATGCTTTGATTCTTCTTTTGGGTGATCAATTAGAAGCTAACAGTCAGAATTGATACAATACTATAGTAAGTAATTAGCACAATAGGAATGGTTGTTTGTTTGAAAACCGTTTTGTTTGGTAGCCCATATGTATAGTTTCAGTGTTGCACCACTCGTAGACAACAGAATTTGGTTAAAAAGACACCCTACCGAACAACATAATTAAGTTTCTTTTGTTTACAATGTCGGTTAGTTAAATAGTTTATGTCTGGTAAAGTGGTAGGACAAGCTTGTGGTGTGATCTATGATTTATTGGACCAGTGGAAATTTGTGAAACCTAATTGTTAATGGTTCTTGAGTTTTTTTATTTCCTCTTAGGAAAGGTCAATTTCAAACCCTGAACTCTTGAATTTCTGATGCCAACACATTTGACACAGTGAGTAGTGATTGTGCATTGCTTCTTTGTCTAGTACTAGTAAACGTGCATGCGTAATACGCGTATTCATCTTAATAACTATCCGTTCAACAAAAAAGTGTTACATGCCTAACTATAATAGATATCAAGTAAGCATCACTACCCACATTATGCTCACACTGTAGAATGTTACTTACAATAACGTATTTGTACACAACGACTTCCATTCATAGCTACAAAACTTATATGATTCATTTTAGAAAAAGTACAATAGAAGTTAAACGGTAAGCATTTTTCATCAATTCTAATAATTCTAGATTTTACAAAATTAACAAACCATAGGTACTTAAATTTTCGTATGCAAGCATTATTTATCCTTACGTGGCTTAAACCTATCATCTTCTCAGTTATGTTATGTTAGCTCTGAGAGTAGATAGGAAACCATCAACAATTGTAGTAATTGGAGGCTCACACTAAGATGCATTTATGTATAAAGGAGCTAACCACTGTACAACTGTGCTACCACTATCTATAACCAAACAACTAAAAAACACAACTATCTTATACAGCTATATTCAGTAGGGAGCTAAAATAACAGTGGAACTCTTCATGTCCTACAATTCACAGATCACCTCACAAGTCCTTGAACTCATAATAATCGTGCTTGTGTAAGGCATGTCTTGTCTGATACGACGTTAACCCAAGCCAATGTAAGTACAATACATATCAAGATCATGTTATCTTTTATCGAAATCATGCTCATAATGCAAATTAATAGACATGTATAGAAAGTATATGTCTAGAGATGGACTCAACGCTGTCCCACAGTCTCTCCCGTTGCAAGTCATGCATGCCTCCTCGGGTGTGGTAGTCGGGCACGGGGATTGCCGCGACGGTGACGGCACGAGGAGATTGCGGCAGCGTCTCTGCCGTGGGTGGAGTAGTCGGACGTGGACGGCGGCGAGCGCGTCGTCGAAAATAGGGGAGGGCAGGGCAAGTGGACCTTTTTTGTTCTCCTGTTGGTGGAGATGACTAGGAAACTGTTTTGCGGGATTAATGTGCTGGTTCGTCATACACCATTGCAATGAGTTTAGTCGTTGGATTAGCAAGGATGTACAGTGGAGATCGTCTGGATCTCACAGTCTGTGTCTTCTTATATTAGTATAGATATAGATGTGCACATACATTGCGTGTCTTGATATGTTTGTGTCAGACTGGCAGTTAGTTTGACTGTTTTAGTAGTATATAATGTATGCATAGGCAGGCTTCGAATAACCTACAGTTTCTTTGAACTTCTAATTCTTGAACATTATATGAAATTCACTTGCTCCGTGATATGTGGTTTACTGGTGTATTTCAACAGTAAATGGTTTAGCTCGTGTTTTGCTTGATCAATGGACATGTAAAATGACTCTGAGAATTGATACTATAATCAAATGTTGATGCATAAAACATTGTGACAAAGTACCAGGATTGAAGATTCTAAAGTTCACACAAAATGTCTTCTAATAGTGTGCCAGTTTGCCGCTTGTGTTTTTGCATCAGTTCTGTGACAGTAATATCTGTAATGATACTTGATAGATCTAGGATTGTTAGGTGGCATCCCTTCATTCGGCACCCCTGATTTACTCATCTTTCTTATCTTAGGCCAGCTATCTTCAAGTCAACTTCCAACAGTTGGGCGGCAACGACAGAAGGAACAACATCACAGGTCGAGGAAGAGCAGAACTCCGGCGATGACTCCGACGACAATCTCCCTCCACTCGAGGCGAACACAAACAGAAATAAGCCGTTTGACTTGCATTCTGATTCAGAAAGTGGTTCTGATTCAGAATAGCCATGGATGTTGTGACATAGTATGACCCAAATCACCAAGGGAAGCCTGTGGCTGCTTTCCTGACAACTAGCTCTGCTTACCGTCCACCTGTACACCTGATGTATTTATGCTCAAGTCTGGGCACGGCTTCAAGAACTGCGCCTTCTGTCAAGATATTCAGTGAATGTTACAGTTACTGAACGTAAGTAGGACATGAATAGTATCAATTGTAAACTCGACTTTATTCCATATGTTGCATGTGATAAGAATTATACTCTGACCAGCACAATCAGTTTTTCAGTTTAGCAAATCTTCTTTACAAGGTTGAGACGGTGACTGGCGTTGTCACACATCTAACAAATTACAAACAGTATGCCCCTGCACACGTGCTGTCAGCCTGTCTCGGCTACTAACAACCAGCGCGCCCCTCCATATATCAAAGGATAGTGCTGAGCGTCCCCAGGTGTACGGAGGAAAAATCCTCCGAAGCTATGAAAAGAAGGAGCTGCAGCTTCGCCGGCGGTGGTCGCCGCTTGCAGTAGCGCTGCATGCCTCCTTGTAGCACATGCAGCCGCCCTATTGAGCAGGGCAGCTGGCCCCTTGTAGCACCGGTGTCTGCCCTAGGGAGCAGCGTCCCTCCAGCTTTGTAGCAACCTTATAGCACCGGCGTTCGCCCCAGGGAGCAGTGCCGCTCTAGCTTTGTAGCAACTACGCCTTGCCTTTATGGAAGGGCACCTCGCCATCTTAGCAATGTCACGTCGTTGTCGTAGCAACGTCGGTCGCCCGTTATAGCAAGCCCGAGCATCCCTAGTAGCAAGCCCGACCGTCCATTCTAGCAAGTTCGGTCGGCGGCCACCTCTGTAGCAAAGCCGGTCACCCGTTGTAGCAAGCCCGAGTGCTCCTTGTAGCAAGTACGGCCGGCGCCCACACCTTGTAGCAACGTCGGCCGCCCGTTGTATCAAGCTTGGGCGCTCCTTGTAGTAAGCCCGTCCTCTATAGCAAGTCCATTCGTCCCTTGTAGCAAACACCCCCTGGTGGACCACCTGGAGGGTCGCGTGGGGAGCAGGCCGGAGTGGAGATGTGGCGTTGCAGAGATGCAATCCGACGAGAGAGGAGGTGTGGCGATGGCGTTTGGGTGGGACAAACAACGACGGTGCTTGGGTGGGAGAAGAACAACAGTGGGGACGACGTCCTGTGATAGAAGCTGCGCGTGTGAGGGATTTGTGGGGAGTAGCACAGGCGGCGGTTGGAGAACGAAGGAATTAGGCCAAAAAAATGAGTGGAGGAGTATCCGGGAAAGATAAGGGTGTGGTGGTGGACCGAACACCTATCATTGTGTCTGGGAGATGGACACACGTCGCAACAAGGAGCCGGGGGACGCGAGTCACGCGATCCCCCGGTTATGTGTATCATTTTCCTATATCAAATAAACACCTCCAATACTATTGGATAAGTCGTGTGCCTCGAGGGGACCTAGGTATCCAAGGTCGCCACGTCTGGATTGCTACGTGTGTTTCTGTTTTAGGCCGTATTATCGTCAATGAAACGGTTCGTGTCCAGACCCCTTGTGAGTGGCTAGATGGGTGGTTTCCGTGTTGGAAATTGATCTGCGTACGATCCTTTGGTGTCCGACGTGCGTACGAAACCAGTCCGAACCGTCAGATCCTCGATGAGCTAGACTCTCACACGGTTGGATTACTTTGTCGGACAGGAATCGTACGAAAATCATCGTACGGTAGGCTAGGATGGAGCGTCGTTTCATTCGTTGTTTCGGGGGAACCGAAAACACACATTTTTTTCCCTCTCGATCTTTCTCATGCATGTTCATGGTCAGAAAATCTTAACCAACACTTGACTAACGAACTAGTAGAAGATGCTCACTAGGTACTGTGTGTTGTTTATTTATCCACGTATGTACTAGTTTCCGATACATACAATTATATCATGAAGAATAGACATTTATCATGAATATTGAATATAATAATAGTAACTTTATTATTGTTCTTGGGCACATTTCCAACAGTATGGTCGGCACGGCAAGCCAGGCGAGGACCATGTACTGTACGTGCTATATCGTTGGTTCCAGGTGCCTCCGTTACAAATGAATTGTGTTATAGGCCGTTTTTTGGCAGGTGCACTGTTTTAAACATGTCTAGTCTCCTATGATGACTCGACATGCAGATGGGTCCTTCACAGTAACGAGGCAGGTGTGTGAGCAGTGTTTGTTGTGTGTAGAATATGCCATGTATATGAGATATTTGCTCGGTGAATAGAAACCACCATCTGCCATCACGTTGGCGACGAGAGGGGCATAGGTCTGACGGTCTAGTACATGCTATAGCCACAAAAAATTGCAATAGATGGTCGGTCCTTGCTTGAGCCACTAGTAGAAAAAGGGGTTTCGGTTTGGTTGGTCCTGAGTCCGACACTAGTCCCGGTTTGTTAAGGGCCGGGACTAGTGTGAGCACTACTCTCACACTACTCTTGGTTCGTACCGTTTTCGGTTTTAGCGGCTAGGAGCCCGGGGAAGCTTTAGTCCCGGGTTGTTTTATACATTTAGTCTTGGTTTCTGATATGGCTCAGGACTAAAGGGGTGCGGGCGCGGGCAACACCCTTTAGTCTTGGTTGGTGTCTCCAACCGATACTAAAGAAACACCATCTAGTCCCGGTTTGAGATATAAACCAGGACTAAAAAATCTAGCAATGTTTTTTTTGCGAGTTCTGTCACGGCAGAAAAGGGGCAAAAACCCTGTCGCGGCAGGATATTTCTGTCCACCACCACCACCCTCCCCCCAAGATCGCCTTTTCTAGTTTCAAAAGCATGCCACAAAATTATAAAAAAATTCAAAAATAAAATCTTTCATACTTTAGTTATATTAAGTGATTTAGTCGTTACGAAAATTAATAAACATGAATTTTGACATATTTTGCCAAAAAATGTCATGAAAACTTCAAATGGATATAACTTTTGCGTATGATATCGAAAAAAGTACAATCTATCAAAACATGCGGAAATTTTTTTGAGTTCGATTTCAAAGGCCTTAGGCCGTTTTGGATTCTTTTAGATTTTTAAAATTCGAAAAGGAAAAAAGTTATTTTTTTAGCAAATTTTTTATGCTATATTTGGATTCCTCACATTTTTGATAATAATGGATATATTATTTGTCGAATTTCGATTTACTGATTTAAATATTTTATTTATGCCATACTAAATGAATAAATGGCAAAAAATGAATAAAATATTATTTTACTTATTTTTTATTTCATTGGAATAAAATATTTATTATTACTTATTTATTATTGTTTACTTAAATATTTGTTTGTAGTTTTGAAAAATAAAGACGTGTGACATATTGATTTGAGCTAATAGGATTGATATGGTAGTCTTGACAACAAGATGCAATATACTTTGCGCAAGGACATTTTGATGGAACAGAGAAGTTAAGCGTGCTGGGGTGGAGTAGTGCTAGGATGGGTGACCGATCGGGAAATTTGACTACGAGTGTAATTTGACCTAAGATTAAGTATAATTAGTGTTAAAATGTTCCAAGTGAGAGGATTAATGAGTCAAACAATTTAAATGTTCAAGAAAAAATTCAAAAAAATGATTTTTTTGTAAAAAAATATCTAGTCCCATGCCGTATTATGACCCAGGTGAAAGGATACGGATGTCGCCTAGAGGGGGGGGTGAATAGTCGATGAAAACTTTTTCTAGAGTGGATCAACAAAGACGGAATAAAACTAGTGTTTACTTTGTAAAGCACAACCTAGAACAACTAAGGTTCACCTATGTGCACCAACAACTTATGCTAAGCAATACAAGAAACAAAGTGATAGCAAGATATATATTACTTCAAGCACGAAGGCTATCACAATGTAAAGTGCATAAGTAAAAAGCTTGGGTATAGAGATAACCGAGACACGCGGGGACAACGCTATTTTACCGAGTTCCTCCCAACATGGAGTATGTCTCGTTTGGAGAGGGGGTGGTATCAAACCACCAACGCCACAAAAGGCCTCCCTGATTCTCCTGTGAATCTCACCCCAACGGGATCGATCCACGCTTCCACTATCGGTGCACTTTTCGGTGGCAAACTGGAACCTCTCACAAGGTTGGGGCACTTCTCCACAACTTAATTGGAGGCTCCTAACAAACGCCACCAAGACCACAACCTGTAACACCAACAAACCGTCTAGGGTTCCAAGAACCCAAGAGTAAAAAGCTTCTCACCTTTCACTCAAACCGATGCACCAAATGCAATGGCAAGAACACAAGAAGTGCTCAAATCCTTCTCTCCCAAATTCCACCAAAGCTACAAAAGCTTGTGGGGGAATGAGAGAGGAAGAACAATGGAGGAAATCCACAAAAGACTCCAAGATCTAGATCCCAAGATGTTCCCCTCACTTAGAGGAGAGATGGATTGGTGGGATTGTAGATCTAGATCTCCTCTTTCAAATCCCTAAAGCATATGCAAGAATCAAGTGAGGGATTGAAGGGGGAGCAAGCTCAAGAGGGTCAAGAATGGAGGAGAAATCCTGTAAAACTCGAGCAGATGCATTGGGGAAGAAGGACCCCTTTTTATAGGCCCACATGTTTCTGACCGTTTTCTGCCCGTTGGGGAAAAGTCACACCGGAGACTCCGGTCTACACCGGAGACTCCGGCCCAACCACCGGACCAGCCTCCAGACCGCCCATCTGAATGACCTGGGCCGTCCAAGACCCAACAAGACCGGAGACTCCGGTCATCCAACACCGAAGACTCCGGACTGAGGAAACACCGGAGACTCCGGGGTAGCCTCCGGACCTGGCTTCGGACCCCCATACAGTATGTCCCAGCCCTGATTCTGAAGTCACCACCGGAGACACATCCGGAAACTCCGGTCCACACAGACCGGAGACTCCGGTCAGGACCAAATAAGAGGCAAACTTCAAATGGCGATATCTAGAGTTGGAAAATCCGATTGACCCGAAACCAATTTTGTTGGAGAGAGGACAACAAGGGCTATCCAAAAAAAAGTGGAAATATTGGATACCACCAAGAGAGAACATTTCATGTATTATAATGTGAGATACCTCTCTTGGTGAGAAACCGTAAAACCTCAAAGATCAAAAACGCAATATGATATAAAACGGAAATCCGTTTTTGATGACCTAGAGCTTGTTATGAATATTACCACAAGCTCTAGAACCTCACATGGATAAGATCCAACCAAGAAAGGATGATGCTAAGTATGCAAAGGTTTGAGCTCTCTTTGAAAGATATGATCGAGTTAGTCACTTGAGAGCCCCTCTTGATAGTACGGTTGTCTATCCTATAAACCGGTCTCCCCAACTAACACCACGAGACCGGTAAGAAAGAAACCCTATCAATATCATACCTTTGCCTTGCGCATATTCCACTTGATCTTGATGTATACGATCTTGTCCTTCTCAAGATGGAACACCTTTCTTGATTGCTCTTGCACGCATTCTCTTGATGAGGACTTGCAAGTTGCTCCCCCATACGACATGGGGAAACCTTTACTTTGACCTTGTCTTCATCGATCCATGATCACTGAGGATGGCAAGCTTCAAGCATGATATCTTCTAGATATGGCACATCTTTAGCTTGCACAACATTACTTCTAACACCCTTTGGATTATGTCTTGAAGATACATATGATGAACTCTATCTTGTTCTTCAAGACACCCTTGCAAAAGGCTCAACTCTCACATGACCAATCCGTGGATCACTCTTTGAACACCTTGGTCACCACTTGATCCTCTTCACTTTCTTCTTCTCCAAACCTTGAAGCCAACATTAGGTTCAAGCATTGCTTATGGACAATTCCTACAAGTACAACTTGATACAAGCATTAGTCCATAGAGATTGTCATTAATTACCAAAACCACACATGGGGGCCCACATGTTCTTTCACCAGGACTAAAGGTCCTCCATCCTCCTGCTCCAGAAAGTGGCCACATGGTGTCCTCTAGTCCCGGTTCGTAGCAAACCGGGACTAGAAATATGGACCTTTAGTCCTAATTTCGCAGTCCCAGGTGCGAAACCAGGACTAATGGCCCATATAAACTAGGACTATAGCCCTTTTCCACTAGTGAGCGTGTATACGGTAATTGTCGGCTAGACAAGCATAACTGCACCACCGCAGATGTGTAGTGTTGCGTATGTATGGTCTCCTACGATGTCACACGATGCAAAGGGAGAGATGTTTTCGGCATCGAGCAGAGGGTTAGGTCGGAAGGTGGACCATACAGAGATTAACCGTTTTAGCAGTTGATGCGCACATGACGGATTGTGTCGTTGGTCTCTCCAACGAGTCGCTCACAAAACTGGCGCGGTCGGCCACGCCAATTTGGGCGGAGACAATAACTAGGCCACTGAGTCAGATATTCATCCTAATTATCCATTCCTAAAGAAGGGTTTACTGAATATGTTGAACCTGTTAAATCTATTGCCTAAGCATGTTAAACAGGTTAATACTGTCTCTCCAAGCCAGCCTAAACCATATATTGGAAAACCTCCATTCTCTGAAAGAAATTAAGAGAATCTTCTTACAAATATTATCAATAAAATAATGAAGAAACATTACACTCCTTGTGAACAAGTTGAAGTTGCCCATCAAGTTTCCACAATAAAAGAATTAAAAGAGTAAGAACAGGATGAGGTTTATTTATGCGAAGATTCCACATGAGTTATTAAAGAAACACTACTAGATGGGGTAAACCTTATTTATCTATTGCTGTTGGAACTTCTTGTTATCATGGTCTTTGTGATTTAGGAGTAAGCATAAGGGCAATACCATATTCATTATATTTAGAGGTCAAGCCCGATATTGATCCAATCCAAATGGAAGAGACATGTATGACAATCCAACTTTCTAATAAAAATATATTTATCCTCTAGGTATTATAAGTATTTAATATTGGTATAGTTCAAATAACTAGTAGAAAAGAGGGCAATTACCCAGCCCCCATATTCCCATTAGCTCCGGTTCCATAAAAAACTGAGACCAATGCCCCGTATTGGCCTCGGTTCGGTTTGCACTGCCGTCCAGGAGCAATAGCCCCGGTTCAGGGCAAAAACCGGGGCTAATGCTCGTGCGCGCGACACGTGTCGTTCTATGGAGCATTAGCACCGGTTTTTGCCCCGAACCGGGGCTATTGCCCCTCCCTGCCTACATATACACCCCCACAACCCAGTTTTTTTTCTGGCTGGATTTGTGAGAGGGGTGGGTGCTAGGAATTTTTGCCGTTGCTATGCACACAAGGTGTTCGGTGAAATGCCCGAGCCACACTTAAGTTGAAAAAAATGGTATCCTTGTCCGAGGTTAGCAACCTTGTTCTTTTCACCTGTAATTGTTTCAAAAATAGTGCATCTGTGCATGTAAGATAGTCATTTGACTATATATTTATGATGCAGATCAATGCACGGAAGAGATGGATGTACGGCGACCGATCGCGATTCCAACTTCATTGCAGGCCTGCATAAATTTATCGATGTGGCTGAGGATAACAAGGTGGATAATTTTATGTCTTGTCCATGTGTTGACTGTCGGAACGTCAAGGAGTACACCAACTTGAGAACCATTCAATTCCACCTGCTTCGCCAAGGTTTCATGCCAGGATATTATTGTTGGTCCTTGCACGAAGAAAGAGGGGTTACGATGGAAGACAATGAAGAAGAGGAGGATGATGACAACTATCGTATGTTCCATGAAGAAAACAAGGATACTGCAATAGAAGACAATGAAGAAGAAGGAGGTAACAATGAAGAAGAAGAAGGAGACGACAATGAAGAAGAACACCGGGCATCAGATGAGCCCGTTGATGGTCTTGGTCGGGTCATTTCTGATGCAAAACAACAATGCGATACAGAAAGGGGGGAGCTGAAGTTGGACGCCATGCTAAAGGATCACAAAAAGCTGTTGTACCCAAATTACGAAGATGGCAGCACAAAGCTCGGTACAACACTCGAACTGCTGCAATGGAAGGCTGAGGCTGGTTTGTCTGACAAGAGATTTGAGCAGTTACTGAAAATAATGAAGCCAAAGCTTCCAAAGGATAACGAGCTGCCCAAGACAACGTATAAAGCAAATAAGACTATCTGCCCTCTAGGATTAAATGTTTAGAAGATACATGCATGCATTAATGACTGCATCCTGTACCGCGGTAAGGAGTACGAGAATATGGATAAATGTCCGGTATGCACTGCATCTCGGTACAAGATCGGACAAGATGACCATGGTGATGTTGAGGGCGATGACGAACCCCCAGGAAGAGGGTTCCTGCTAAGGTTATGTGGTATGCTCCTACAATACCACGGCTGAAACGTCTGTTCAGAAACAAAGAGCATGCCAGATTGTTGCGATGGCACAAAGAAGAGCGTAAGAAAGACGGGTCGAAGTTGAGACACCCCGCCGATGGGTCGCAGTGGAGAAAAGCAGCGTCGCTTCCACGCAGCTCCGGGATGATGGTGATGATGATGCACTGACGGCTCCAGAACATCGTTACCTAGTGGATGATATCACACAGAGCACACCTTGTGAGTTAAAGGTGAGAGTTGCTAACTTAAGGTTGACGACGGCGCTCGGCATGGCCCTACCAATTGGACCTAAACCAACTTGGCATTGCAAACCGGTTCCAAAAGGGTACGATGTCGTCACAATGGATCAAGTCATGCCAGATTATGAGGAGATGAAGCTAGACTACCCCGCAGGTGAAGATGGGGAGCTGACTGAACTAGTGAAAGAACATGTTGGGCCCCCATGTGTGGTTTTGGTAATTAATGACAATCTTTATGGACTAATGTGTGCATTAAGTTATACTTGTAGGATTTGTCCATTGGCATCGCTTGGAGCATGTGTTGGCTTCAAGGTCGATGAAATGCAAAGAAGATATGTTGGGCAAGCTCAATATGCGAGGTCGATGATGAGGAATTAAGAAAGGCGTTCCATCTTGAGAAGGGCAAGACCGTCTACTTCGAGCTCAAGTGGAATGCTCAAGTCAAAGGTATAATCTTGATAGGTTTTCCTTTTGCCGGTATCATGTTGTGTGTGTGATACCGGGTTTAGGATAGATAACCGTACTATCAAGAGGGGCTCTCATATGAGTAATTCGGTCACATCGTTCGGAGAGAGCTCAAACCTTTGCATACTTGCATCATCGCATTTGGTTGTTATTTGGTCTTATCCATGTGAGGATATAGAGCTTGTGGTAATCTCCATAACAAGCTCTTGTTCATCAAAATCGGATCTCCCATATGTATCTTGTTGCGATTTTGATTTAATGTGGCTTTTCGGTTTCTCACCAAGTGAGGTATCTCACATTATATTACTTGATACATTATCACTTGGTGATAACCAATATTTCTACTTTTTATTGGAAAGAACTTGTTGTCCTCTATCCAACACAATTGGAATCGAGTCAATCGGAGCTACCGTTCAAAAGTTATGACCATTTGAATATTTGACTATTTGGTTTGAAAAAAGAAAAAGAAAAACTGTTTTACTGGGCTGTCCGGTACTACCGGGCCTAGTACCGGACGCTCCTGTTTTGGCCCAATCGCCCTCAGGCTTGCCCGACTCCAACTTCCGGCCCTACCAGCCTGGCCTGGTAGTACCGCCCGGTGGGCCGGTACTACCGGCCGGCCCAGGCGTCCACCCCGCATCACCACTCGCCAGCCCATCTCTCCCCAGTTGCAGCCGCTGCTCTTCTGGGCCGCGTTGCCCCGCACGTGCGCCCTGGCGCTCTTGCTCGCCCGCCCTGCCTCGCCGTGTACCGCGCGCAGCGCCTGGCCCCGCCGCTCGCCCTGCCTGCCTCGCGCGCTGGCCACTGCATCCCGCGCGCATGCCGCTCGCTGCCCGCGCGTACGGTGCCCGCGCGCACTGCTGCATCAGCTGCCCACCTGCGCGCGCATGCCTGCTGCAGAGTTGACCTGCGCCGCTGCTTCTGCCTGCTGTGGCCCCGCTCGTGCTTGCTGCTGGCACTGCAGCTGCTGCGGCTTGGCGTCTCCCGCGCGCGCGCATGCATCGCTGCTGGCTGCTGCTTCTCTCTCTCATGCATATGTTGACTTTCCCCTTGCGCTGGTTTTCGGGCAGTAGTACCGGTCAAAACCGGTACTATCGGTCCTGACTAAAAAACGCCCTAAACGGCTAGTTTTTCTGGGTCCCTATTTAAGGCTTTGCCCTTTTCCAGTTTGGAAAACTTCTCTATTAGGCTAAACTTTGTCCACACTTGCTCTAGATCTTGAAGCTTGCCTAATCTTTTCCCTCCGATGATTCTTGCCCATATTTGAGTGGAAGAGAGAGGAGATCTAGCCCCACGTTTTGACCTAACCGATTCATCTCTTTGTGAGTGCATCTTTGGGGATCTAGATTTTGGGGGATTTTGTGTATCTCTTTGATTCCTCCTCTCTTGTTCCCCCAATAGCTTTAGTAGCTTTGTTGGAACTTGAGAGTGAGGGATTTGGACATCTTTGTGGTGTTCTTTCCATTTGCATTTGGTGCATCGGTTTGAGTTCTCCTCGGAGGATTTGGTTTGAATTGCTCATTGGAGCTTGTCCTTCTTGGGTTCTTGGAACCCTAGACAGTTTTGTGGACTTGGTGGCATTTGTTGAGGCCTTTTGTGGCGTTTGTTGGGAGCCTCCAATTAAGTTGTGGAGTTGTGCCCCAACCTTGTGAGAGGTTCCGGTTGCCACCGACAAGTGCACCGATAGTGGAAGCGTGGATCGATCCCATTGGGGTGAGATTCACCAGAGAATAAGGGAGGCCTTTTGTGGCGTTGGTGGTTTGATACCACCCCCTCTCCAAACGAGACGTACTCCATGTTGGGAGGAACTCGGTAAAATATCCATGTTCCCGCGTGCCTCGGTTATCTCTATACCCGAACTCTTTACTTATGCACTTTACATTGTGATAGCCTTCGTGCTTGAAGTAATATTTATCTTGTTATCACTTTGTTGCTTGTATTGCTTAGCATAAGTTGTTGGTGCACATAGGTGAACCTTAGTTGTTCTAGGTTGTGCTTAACAAAGTAAACACTAGTTTTATTCCGCCTTTGTTGAGCCACTCTAGGAAAAGTTTTAATCGCCTATTCACCCCCCCTCTAGGCGACATCCGTATCCTTTAAATTTGTATCAGAGCCCGGTCTCTCATTTTAGGCTTCACCGCCTTGAGAGTAAAGATGTCGGCTAGGGGATTAGTGCACAAGGACACGCTCACATTCGATGGCAAAAATTATGATGTTTGGAAAATTCGCATGCTTAATTTATTTCGGAAAATTCACCCAATTATCGAGGGATATCTATATGTGTGTCTCTCTTCTCCTATGGATACCTAAAACGAATCTTTAGAGGAGAAGTTGAACTCTCATATAGATGCTCTAGCTACTAAAATTCTTTTGCATGTTGTGAGCAATGTAGTTCTTTCTTCTATCATGCCTTATTCAAGCGCTCGTGAGATATGGACCAAGCTTCAAGATAAATATAGCAAGTCCAACATTATTGAGGATGATTGTGTTGCTTCCACTTCCGGTCGAGATGAGTTCTCATCCTCTACCACTTCACCAACATGTGATTTTTCACAAGGTAATGAAATGGTGAGTGGTGATAGAAATTGCAATATGGATAGTGTGTTCACTATTTGTAATCCCTCATATCTATCTAGTTGCAATGATCTATCTTTGGACCTTAACACTTCTAGCACTCAAATTCCTCACATGCTTGTGTTAATAGTCCTTGCATATCATGTATAAATGACTTGAACAAATCTCATGATGATATGCTCATGTTGTCTTGTTGCCATGATAAAAATTCTTCTATTTCCCCTAGTGCTTGTGTTGCTAACCATGTAGAGGAAAATGAAGATTCTATGGGCCAAGACAAGGTCTTGAAGAGAGCTACAAGTGCAATCTCATCATCACCTTCCTCCGGTTCTCACATATGCCTTATGGCTAAGGGAACAAAAGGTAACCTCTTTGGATCCCATTGTATCTCATGATGATGATGATGAGATTGAAAATGATAATGATGATTATAGAGGTAAGTATGATATTACCTCTATTAAGAAAATGGGAGAGGTTGTATTTGGCGCTCTCTTCAAAAATAAAATTGCTTCCTCCAACTTTCTTGAAATCTTGAATTATGCTATAGAAGACAATGATCTTATTGAGGAGCAAGAAAACTTAATTGATGAACAATTTGCGCGTGAGCGTAATTATGCTAATGAAATTACTCAACTAATGACTCTCTTGAAGAAGAACAAACCACCAAAGAATCTCTTGAGGAGACTTTCACTCTAGAATTATCTAGAGTAAAAGAATACCATGATAGAGAACTTGTGGTGGCAAACTCCTTCAAGTTTAAAAATGATGAACTTGAAGTTGCTTATGCTGAACTTGTTGAGGATTTCAAGCTCCTTGATAATGGCTCTCGGGTTGTTAAGAGGGAGCTCATCAAACTCACCGAGTCACATGAGAAACTTAAAGCTTCATATTCAAAAGAGCTTGCCAAGTTGCCCTCACCTCTCGCTAATAATGATGATGCTTGTGCTACTAACTCTATTTCTTGTGAAGCATCTATTTTGGAGGAGAATGTTGAGCTAAAGGCTCAACTTGCATTGCTAACTAGCAACTATGAGAAATTAGAAGAAAGTCATGTTAAGCTCTCAAGCTGGCATGAGGATCTTCTAGTCTCCCATGGTAGGCTAAAGTTAGCTCATGAGGCCATCATGTCAAAGGTAACATCTAGTGGGCCTCATGTGGACATTATCACTATATCTACTCCAAATGTTATATTGCCATGTGCTAGTCCTTGTAATTCATCCTCTCACAACCATGCTATATCTCGTGATGAATTACATTCCATGCCTTGTTGCTCTAATAATGTAGCATCTACTTCCTCTAGTACTTGTATTGAAACTAACCATGTAGAGGAAATCAAAGAGCTCAAGGATCAAGTCACTTCTTTGAAGAATGACTTGAAAAAGGGTCATCAAGGGAATTCCGCACTCAACAAAATCTTGAGTGTGCAAAAATCCCCCAATGACAAGAGTGGGCTTGGATTCAAATCCAATGTCAAGAACAAGTCCACTATCAAGTTGAAGCACAAGGACAACAAGAAGAATGGCCAAGATCAAGTCAAGAATCCTGCCAACATTGTTTGCTTGAAGTGCAAGGAAGAAGGGCACCATGTTAGATCTTGCCCATTGAAGAAAAAGCCTCTTAGTGTGAAGCAACAAGGGAAGCGGCCTCAAGCTCCACCTCAAGTCATTAATGGGCTTCTTCCTAAGAGGACTAGTCGAGCTCTTCCTCGAGTTGTGGCTTCACCTAAGAAGAAAGATGGCAAGAGTAGAACTTGCTACATATGCCGTGAGAAGGGGCACATTTCTTCCGCATTCACTATTGGTAACTCCTCATCCCATCCTATCTTGATTGATGATTCTTATTCTCTTTGTAAGGATGAGGTTGGCAATGTGTTTGCCAAATTTGTTGGTGCTCAATGTGGGTTCAACAAAATAACCATTTGGGTTGCCAAGCCTATTGTGACTAACCTCTTAGGACCCAACTTGGTTGGGGACCAACAAGCCAAAACTTGATCAATAGGTATTGTTGGAGGGCATTGGAGTCTTGGCTACATTATGAAGAATTGAGGGATCTTCATCAATTATTTTTGTCAAGCCAAGTCATGTGGATTAAATTGCTCCTATTATATTTCCAATGTTCCTCCTTGTGGTAACATATGCTTAACTCATTTCATTGAAAGTTACTCGCCCCCTTGTGCATGTGTTGGTTTTTTATCTTCCATGCTTTTGTACATGTTGTGCTTTCCACTTAATTATCTTGAGGTATCAAGCATATTTGTGTATGATTAGGTGGCACACCATGTTTGTGTGTTTCTTGTGTTTGAGCCTTGGTTGGTTATATTTGGTATCCTATTTGGCTCTTGTGAGAAATTAATGGATTATCCCATTTTGGGGGAGTGTTATGCTTGGGCATTCCACAATCCTAAAATTGTGTGTACATGAGGAATATCACCTAGTACTTATATTGGATTCTTGTCTAGTCTCTATGTGGTATAATTCTCATGAGAAATTTGAGTTTTATAATGTCCATTAATTATCTCTATTTGTGTTATTTTGCCTCGCGTTGGTTTTATGGTAGTATCACATTATGGGGGAGTCATATGCTTAGTGCATATTACAATCCTAGAAATTGTGAATATTCGAGGTTGTGTCACTTAGAATTGATATTGATAATTATCTAGCTCCTATGTGACACATTTGCTCATACAAGTTCCAATTTCCTTAATGGCTTTATTGATCTTATTTTGGATCTTGTATATGAGAGTGGTTCTTGGTATGTGTTTCCTCATATTTAGATATATATATCCTCATGGAAACCATTTGTTTCAAGTTACTCTAATCACTAGTGATTGTGTGACTATTGGAAGCTACCAAGAATCTTGTTCGAAGTATCATGCTCAATTCTTATATTTAGTTATATGCTTCTTGTTGTGACTACGATCTTGGATATCTATGCAAGCTACCTTGGGAAAATTATTCCCAATATTTCTTGTCCTTGGACAATGAGTAATTTATGGTAGAATTTGTTGATCATATTCACTTTGGCCTTTTCTTAATATTGTCCTATCTTTGGCCAAGTAAATGTTTTGTGTGCTCCCATGTATTCCTTGCTACTTTTTGGATCTTCTTATTTTATTGGTATCCTCTTGTGTTTTATTTAATGTAGGTAGTAGTGATGATCCCATTTTTGTGCATTTTGCATTCAAAAGGAAAATCCTACAAAATGCACTATCCATGGGGGAGCTATCCTATATTATTTAGAACACTCATATTTATGCTTCTTTGTTTTGATCCATATCGTGTTTTATGTGCTTGGAACCTCAATCTTTTCATTTTGGTACTTGTGCCATCATGTGAAGTTTGGGGAGTTTGGTTTCTTGTTGGAACCTTGCTCTTTTTGGGAGTTGGTTTTGTCTCATTCCTTGTTTCTTGATTTGACCATTTTAGAATGAGATAAATCCTTGAGCATTTTTATTTCTATCTATGTTTTGCTCTTTTGGTCTTAGCCTAGTTCATTTGTTGAACTTGTGATCTTTCATGTGTTGAATTGGTTCTTTGATACAATTTGGACACTGCCTGTCTTGTCACACTCTTTTGTGTGCAATATTGTTTTTACTTGTTGTTTTTGTTCAAATTGTATCTCCTTTTGGTTCTTGAAATCTTTATGCATGCTTATTTACTATATGTTTGTATTATGGCATGCTTGCTTTCTTTGATCCAATATATAAGGGAAACTCCACCAATTCCCATCGGCTAAGTTGTGCATAAAATTCAATTTCATATCAATATGCACATAATTATGTGGAGTCTCTCCTATGTATTGTAGTTGCACTAACTACTTTGGACCCAATATGTTTGGGGACCATCTTGTACTTAATTGTGTTTTAGGTACATTGGAGATATATTGGATGCTTGTCTCTCAATTTTGAAGAAATGATGCATACATGAAGATTTGAGACAAGATATAGGATGATCAATGAATTCATATCCTCTACATCCTACCAATTATATCTCGGTAACAAGTATCTCTTTCTCATGCTTATATATCTTGATTCAACCGTTTGTCGGTTGCCTTCTAGCATGAATTAGTGTATTTGTAATTGTTGTAGTTCTAGCCATGGTTTTAAGAGGACTCTATATTGTATATGTGTTTAAGTTGAGATGAGTGCATATAATTGGGACTATACAAAATCATGCATATGATCCTCCAATCCCAAATATGTCAATCTAGCAATTTTACTGCCTATCATTTCATCAACTTCTCTCATGTGCAACAGTGAGATTTTTGCTAGTCTATTCTATCTTATGATACTTGTTGCCTTTCTCCATATATTCCAACTTTCTCCTTTTCCCTTGGTGATAGTTATAATATATGTAGTGTGTTGGTGTTTGAAGCTCATTCATGTACAATAAGATATATGTGAGCCTTTGGCCATGCTTTGAAGCAAAAATCTTATTGGTATGTGTTGTGACTTCATTTTTTGCTTTCATGTGCTTTATTGTATATCTTCCTTGTGTGTGCTTGTTTCTTTATGGCCATATGTCATTGTGGTGTTATCCACTTAGAGACATATGCACATATGAGAAGATAATTTTAGTTGATTTTTAAACCTTGGAGACCACCTTTCTATTCCTTTTGATTCTTCGTGGCTTCCAAATTTAATTGCCTATGAGTGCTTGTTCCTCTTGTTTGCATCTTCGGGCACTCATGCTTGTTCACTCATGCCTTGTATTGTTAAATGAATTTTGATGAGTGAGGATTCCATGATTATGCACCTTGTTCCCAAATATAATTATAATAATTGGTGCATTATTTTTGGGGAGCTCATCTAATTCATTTAATAATGCTCATTTGTCTTCTTTCTCATTTGTTGTGCTTTAAATACTTATGGGGGAGCGAGGATTCCATATTTGTGCATTATGTATTCCAATGCATTTATTTTGAATTGTGCACAAATCTTGGGGAGCTTCTCTATTTTTTATTTGAAGCACTCTCTTTGCTCATATCATAACATCTTGTTGTTTCCATTTGGACTCATTCGTTGTTTTCATTTGGTTTGTAGGACCTTGTAATTGCTTGCATCATTTAGTTTTATTTTGGCAATCTTTGGGTCCTCGATATAGTCCTACTCCCTTCCAAGTATTCATCTTTGGATATGTGCGAAGGCACACCTTTGGAGGGATTATTACTATATTTTCCTTCTAGAACTTGTCACCCATTTTGGCAATCGATGCCAATGGGGGAGAAGTTTTAGAGGGTTTAAGGGAAGTTGGTCTATGCATTGAGTTTGTTCTTGTGCATTTGCCTCTCATGCTCTTGCATCGTTGTTGTTGCTTTGCATGTGGTATATATAGAGGAAACTCCACCAACGATAATGATTGGCAATATATGCAATGAAATTCAAGTTCATCACACATGCATAGATTGTGGAGGAGTTTGCTCTATATATGGTGGTGGTACCAATATCACATAGTCTTGTAGCATTTGATATTGGTATTATCGTTTTATTCATTAATATTCCTTATATAAACCCTCTTAAAGGGATTGTCATCAATTACCAAAATGGGGGAGATTGAAAGAACATGTTGGGCCCCCATGTGTGGTTTTGGTAATTAATGACAATCTTTATGGACTAATGTGTGCATTAAGTTATACTTGTAGGATTTGTCCATTGGCATCGCTTGGAGCATGTGTTGGCTTCAAGGTCGATGAAATGCAAAGAAGATATGTTGGGCAAGCTCAATATGCGAGGTCGATGATGAGGAATTAAGAAAGGCGTTCCATCTTGAGAAGGGCAAGACCGTCTACTTCGAGCTCAAGTGGAATGCTCAAGGCAAAGGTATAATCTTGATAGGTTTTTCTTTTGCCGGTCTCACGTTGTGTGTGTGAGACCGGGTTTAGGATAGATAACCGTACTATCAAGAGGGGCTCTCATATGAGTTTCGGTCACATCGTTCGGAGAGAGCTAAAACCTTTGCATACTTGCATCATCGCATTTGGTTGTTATTTGGTCTTATCCATGTGAGGATATAGAGCTTGTGGTAATCTCCATAACAAGCTCTTGTTCATCAAAATTGGATCTCCCATATGTATCTTGTTGCGATTTTGATTTAATGCGGCTTTTCGGTTTCTCACCAAGTGAGGTATCTCACATTATATTACTTGATACATTCTCACTTGGTGATAACCAATATTTCTACTTTTTATTGGAAAGCACTTGTTGTCCTCTATCCAACGCAATTGGAATCGAGTCAATCGGAGCTACCGTTCAAACGTTATGACCATTTGAATATTTGACTATTTGGTTTGAAAAAAGAAAAAGAAAAACTGTTTTACTGGGCTGTCCGGTACTACCGGGCCTAGTACCGGACGCTCCTGTTTTGGACCGGTACTACCGCCCGAAAACCAGCGCAAGGGGAAAGTCAACATATGCATGAGAGAGAGAAGCAACAACCAGCAGCGATGCATGCGCGCGCGGGGGAGACGCCAAGCCGCAGCAGCAAGCACGAGCGGGGCCATGCGGGGCCACAACGGGCAGCAGCAGTGGCGCAGGTCAACTCTGCAGCAGGCACGCGCGCGCAGGTGGGCAGCTGATGCAGCAGCGCGCGCGGGCGCCGTACAAGCGGGATGCAGTGGCCAGCGCGCGAGGCAGGCAGGGCGAGCGGCGGGGCCAGGCGCTGCGCGCGGTACACGGCGAGGCAGGGCGGGCGAGCAAGAGCGCCAGGGCGCACGCGCGGGGCAACGCGGCCCAGAAGAGCACCGACTGCAATTGGGGAGAGATGGGTTGGCGAGTGGCGATGCGGGGTGGACGCCTGGGCCGGCCGGTAGTACCGGCCCACCGGGCGGTAATACCGGGCCAGGCCGGTAGGGCCAGAAGTTGGAGCCGGGCAAGCCTGAGGGCTATTGGCCTCAACAAATGCCACCAAGGCCACAATGCCACCAAGGCCACAAAACCGTCTAGGGTTCCAAGAACCCAAGAGGGACAAGCTCCAATGAGCAATTCAAACCAAATCCTCCGAGGAGAACTCAAACCGATGCACCAAATGCAAATGGCAAGAACACCACAAAGATGTCCAAATCCCTCACTCTCAAGTTCCAACAAAGCTACTAAAGCTATTGGGGGAACAAGAGAGGAGGAATCAAAGAGAGACACAAAATCCCCCAAAATCTAGATCCCCAAAGATGCATTCACAAAGAGATGAATCGGTTAGGTCAAAACGTGGGGCTAGATCTCCTCTCTCTTCCACTCAAATATGGGCAAGAATCATCAGAGGGAAAAGATTAGGCAAGCTTCAAGATTTAGAGCAAGTGTGGACAAAGTTTAGCCTAATAGATAATAGAGAAGTTTTCCACACTGAAAAAGGGCAAAGCCTTAATAGGGGCCCAGAAAAACTAGTCGTTTAGGGCATTTTTCAGTCAGGACCGGTACTACCGCCCGAAAACCTTTTGTGGCGTTTGTTGGGAGCCTCCAATTAAGTTGTGGAGTTGTGCCCCAACCTTGTGAGAGGTTCCGGTTGCCACCGACAAGTGCACCGATAGTGGAAGCGTGGATCGATCCCATTGGGGTGAGATTCACCGGAGAATAAGGGAGGCCTTTTGTGGCGTTGGTGGTTTGATACCACCCCCTCTCCAAACGAGACGTACTCCATGTTGGGAGGAACTCGGTAAAATATCCGTGTCCCCGCGTGCCTCGGTTATCTCTATACCCGAACTCTTTACTTATGCACTTTACATTGTGATAGCCTTCGTGCTTGAAGTAATATTTATCTTGTTATCACTTTGTTGCTTGTATTGCTTAGCATAAGTTGTTGGTGCACATAGGTGAACCTTAGTTGTTCTAGGTTGTGCTTAACAAAGTAAACACTAGTTTTATTCCGCCTTTGTTGAGCCACTCTAGGAAAAGTTTTAATCGCCTATTCACCCCCCTCTAGGCGACATCCGTATCCTTTTAACTAGGAGAAGTAAAAAGGGGGGCTGCTGTTTGGCCAAAGGAGCACATCCATCTTCCAAATTATGTGCCGCCAAGGCCACCCACTCCTAAGATCAGCAACAATCCACCTTCGCCGTCACATGACCATTCTCTAGCGCAACCTTCACCTTCGCTGCCAGATTACCATTCTCCAGTGCAACCGTCTCCATCGCCGTCGCAGCCGTCTCCACCGCCGCCATCTCCCAAGCGGAAAAGGGACCGTACGACTACGAGGGGCAGCAGCAGCAAGAGGTTCATATCACCAAAATGTAAGATATCGCCCCTCCCAAAAGTACCCCATGCAAATATAGATTTTAGTATCCCCCGACCCGGGGAGATGACAAACGAGCAACTTGATGCGGCCTCAGAAGCCAGTTATCAAAAGTGGAAGATTGACATAGCTAACAAGAAGAAGCCGATAGAGCCAATCTTTCCGCGCACCGAAGAAGATGTAGCACAGGCAATAGCCCAGGTGAAGCTCATGGCCGTGTACCCGCCGCCGCTACCAGAATACTATGACCGCTCTATTCGCAAGTCGGCTGAGGCAAAAGAACAACAGTTGCAGAGTATCGGCTCTAGTGGAAAATCAAGCGAGAAATCAGTTGCCCAGCTCGGAGAACAGAAAAATCAATCGTGCCTCCACACTAAAAGTGTATTCCGATGCCGAGGTGCGGTCGAGGAGAGCTGCGGTCGAGCAGAGGTATGATCCGGAAACTGATCCGGAGTTAGTAGAGTTGTACGGAGAAGCGGCAGCAGCTCAAGGCATGTCTATTCGTAGGTACTTAAACCATATAAATGAATTCTATGACATAGCATACAAGTATCGGCACGGGCACCCTCTCGTCAAACATGAGTTAGTCAAGGAGCTAACAACAAAAATACGAAGATTGCATATCTGGTACATGCGACAATCTGCTGCTAACGAAAACTGGATCAACATTGCACATACAAACGAGCATTATGGGCATAGAGATGACGTGGTAATTATTGAATTTGATGAATTATTTTAGTTATACCAACAAGACGTCCTTGACAAATCTATCATGAGTGCCTATTGTTTGTAAGTATTATTAACTTATGTAATTAAGTCTTTCTAGTTCAGCTATCGTTCATTGCATGTATAATCTTACTCATCACTATATTTATTTTGCAGAATGAAGATTCTCCAATGCAAAAGAGGACAACTCTATGACATTGGGTTCATTGACCCAAATATCATTTATAAAAATGTTCTCCACCTGAGACCCGAGGTGACAGAGAACAACTTGGTACAAGCGTTGAGGTTTCACGAGACCAAAAGGGAAATACTATTTTCTTAAAACTACGAGTGAGTGTTACTGTCTTGTACACATTATATTTTGCTTACTCGATGTTAAGTGTATAATTGACTCGTTATGCGTGCGCATCTTCCACTATATCCTGCTAATCATTAAGCCCGACGATGGAATAGTAAAAGTCATGGACTCGAAACGCAAAGACCTCAATGAGTGGGCGGACATGCAAGCATGCCTCCAGAGATAATTTCAATCATTATGTCACTATATCGGCACTATTTCCTCGCTGATAGCAAGTGATTAATATAGAACTCCGTTATTCATCTTCTTTGTCGGGCAGGGCTTGAAAACGGTTCATCGCCAAGGCTGTTTGCGTTTGGAAGCCAGAGCTTACATTTCAACAACTTAATATAAGTAGTACTAGCTAGATCCGCGCATCTCTTTGATTCTAGTTTCAATATCATGTTTGAATATTATTTTGATTGAACTATATATGTTCTCGTAAAGTGCTTGAGGCAGGAACCCGGGAATAACTTATGTGGCAACTATGTATGCGAGTTTATTCGCCAGACGACCAAATATACTGCCGCAAAGAGGGACTTAAAAAAATTGAAGTACGATAAACAATATTCATAACTTTAGTTTATTACCATCAATTGTGTTCATTTTCATTAATTCATATAAATTGACCCCTTCTTTAAATTATATTAGGTCAAACGGTTGCGGGACGGTCTTCTACTACAAGAACGCATCGAGCAATTCAAGAGGAACTTGCCGGATTCATAGATGCCGAGGTCCTAGATCCGAATGGAGAATACTATTTCCCGCCGGTAGATATGCGAGTGTGATATGTTTTGTAATATGCATGTAATAACTCGTGGTGCGTACATTTTGTAATATGTTCGACAACGCACATTGGATGGGATGGTGTAATATATTCACGACGATGATGTGCACTATATAGTTGTTCCTTCATTGTTGTATGTAGTATTAATTATGCCATCCAATTTAGCGCAAAACACAAATTAAAAAAAATGCCCAAAACAAATAAATGAAAAATAGCAGGAAACGGACCCTGCCGCGGCACAAAAACGGGCCGTTTTCCTGCCGTGGCAAGGGAGCAATAGCCCCGGTGCCTATTAAAAACCGGGACCTTTGCCTGTTAGGCCCCTCTCTCGCCAGCCGCCCACGTGGAGCACCATTAGCCGCGGTTCAGGGCAGAACCGGGGCTAGCAATAGCCCCGGGTCCAGAACCGGGGCTAATGGCCCATACGACCCGGGCTATAGGCCTCTTTTCCACAAGTGAATAAAACACTACACTTTAGGTACGAGACATTTTACATCACTTTGATTTTCTAGTTAAAAAAATTAGTTATGCTAATCAAGTAATTTGCAAACAGAAATAACATGAGGCTAACGGGCATCTTGTAGTTCTAAATTTAGTTACGTAAGCCCTCGTTAGCACGAGCAGCCAATAGATTAGTTGATGAGGATGAACCACATTAAAGCATACTTGTGAAATATGTGTGACATCATGGTTGTGTTTCTTAAACACGTCACGACAATGATGGACACACGCTCGTCAGAGTACATCTTCTGCATTACTCTTTTGTTGAACGAAAAATCTTGACTTCTGGCCACGATTTTACATGCATGTATTGTAAGTCCCACTCCCATAGTTTGGGGGTGCTAGTCATATCCAGCTCATCGAGAAAATGGTTAAAGCGGCCCTAAATGGCAGTGCAAAAATAAAGTTGTGGTAATATCACAATGCTCCTTGCGACAAATTTCAAATCGAAAATTTCCTCTGCGTGTGTGGAGAGTAAATGGAGACATATTTTGTTGGAGAAGGATCATCAAATCAGAAAATAGTACACATTCTTTTTTTTGTGATGATTTACATATGTACTGATCTATCTTATAAATAATTGGTGTGGTTGACCTCTACACGGATCAGCCCATATTTCATTAGACAATAGTGCTCACATTTCCTTACTACTCAGGCATCTCTTCGCAGATCTGGATATAAGGTTTGAATAGCTAATTAATGTACTACTTAATTCAATTTCGCAAAAAAAAAAGTGCCAATTCATTAACCTCCAAAGATTGTTTTCCCTTTGTCATAAAACCCACGATCAGTTACACATACTCACGCGTTCCTCAGCTGCACTGCAAGGCATGAGAGACTTGCCTACAACCCGGGGATAGGCCATTGGAAAAAAAAAGATAGGACACAAGCCCCCCTGCTGCCAATAAGTGCCAACTCTCTCCTCGTCATTTCTCCTATAAATCCCTGTGCCCCCTTCATTCCATTGCCAAGGACCCCAACACTATTACCCGGACCTATATGTCTCCTTGAGTCCTTGTCAGAGCTCTCCAACAATGGCTAATATACGTAACAATAGGCCGACCAAAAGGGGTTTTTCTTTTCCAGGTGACGATGCATGTCGTAGATTGGTGACCATCAGTGCAGATACCGATGACGAGAATCGGGAAGAGGAGGAGATGCCACCGGTCAAGAAGACGAGACATGTGAGTATACTATGATGTTACTATTATTCTTTCGTGTCAACAAGTGAATTCTTGTTTTACTGCTTCTAATCTGCTCTTTTTCTAGCTGTTTTTTTACTCGCCGTATTGTTGTTTGTGTGAGTGATTGAATGGGCACTTTTTTTATGTGTTGATGAATTCACTTGGACATGGGAGGATCTAGGTTCCCGGATGTACCGTGAATTTCTTAGGTGTTGTAGCATCGATAGCAGGCATATAGCATAGCAAGAAGTTCGATTTCATCACATGTGTTTTCGATCGTATAGATCTGATCTGATGGAAGCACAAAGTTTTTTTCCCTGGGCATTTCACCTGTGGCTTCACCCTCTTGGTCACTGTCTTCTCAAGATCTACACGGACAAGGCACGACATGACACGGATCTGGTGCCAAAGAATCGGATCTGTTTCAAATAAGAAAGAAACATGGCCTAAGTCGGTTTTTAGTGGTCATATATGTGAAACAATTTTTGTCGTTGAGGAACACAAGCAAGTATATGTACATAGTATATCGCTTAAGCTTGAAAACTGTATCTACATATATAATAGGATCTTCATCTCAGGTCTGTGGGATCCAAGCCAATAACACGTACAGTCGGTGAGATAATATGATTGTTCTTGAATGAAGGACGTATCATTTTTGTAGGACTAAGACACCTATGGCCCGTTTCATGCATTTTTACTACGTCTCCTATAGCACATATCAACTTCGCCAATGCTGAGGCACCGACGTCATCTTTAGAGATACGTCGATGCATAGGCTAGGGTTTTTTCCTTGTTTTCAAAAATAATAATCTCTAGGCATATAAGGTTTCGCGCCCACGAGTTCGCCAAAAAAAAAAAAAGGTTTCGCGCCCATGGCCGCCTTTTTGGCATGTTCTTTATCCCCTAATCATGAATAGGGAGTAAGTAGAAGAAACTTTCCAGTTAATGCAAATTAATATAATCAAGCGAAAACCAAAAACATGGGACTCGTTGCCTAGCAAAAGCTACTGTCCTGCCTTCGTCCGCTCTACCAATCTATGTTACAAGCACTAACTTTGGAACCCCCTTAGTAGTACTCCTACATCAAATTAAATATGGACATGCATAAATTGGCCCATATTAATTGTCTTTCAGTTATGACTGCCAAATCTGACTGCAACAAAAAAAAAAATCAAACCGTAACTGTCTACTCCCTCGACAAGGAAAAACTCGTGCTTACCTGCTACTAAAAATATGTACACCACAAAAATCAATTGCTACTAAAATATAGGCCACAAAAATCAATTGCTACTAAAATATATTACTCAAAACACGCTGGTTCAGTTAGGGTCTACGGAATGTGCAATTCATCCTTTATCTTAATTTGAAATACGAGCGTACCATTTTCTAGACAAAAATGCATGGAGCGTTAGTTAATCATATTTTGAGGTTTCATGTACCTGGCTCATATCTAAATTTACCAAATAGAGGGGACACTTATACATTAATATGTACTCTATTTACCAGATGGAGAATATTTAGTATTCCTACCCACCCGCCCTTTGGAGGAGCAAACATAGTCCCATGCCACGAGGGAAATAACCTCCGTTCACATATTTCATTCCTTTCCAAAGGAAGTCTTGACAAACTTAACTTTGGCGAGACCCGCTATTGCCCGTACCGGAAGATCAAGGGCCATTATCACATGGATGCGAATGTCCACAATGAACATCAATCATCATCACCAAATATAACCTCTTTTATCCATCGAGTGGAGGTGTTCCATGCCGAAAGTTCGTTATCGACTTTGTCCACCATCGGTTGAAGTTAAGCCATTGTTGGCTTACTGGTCCTCAAAGGCAATCCAAGATATGTGCAAGGGAAGGGGCATATAGGGAAAAGCGGATCCTCCTTCTCCAAAGAGCACCTTATGAGGTGCGCTAAACACTTGGCGAAGTTTGTCCTCAGCCTCATTACCTCGCACAAACGTGCATGTCTTGCCATGTAGTACTCGTGAAGGTGACTACCTCATACGCGAAGATGGACGTATGATGCGCGAAGACCGTTGTCGCCAATCTAGTCAACACCTCACCTTAGTCGATTTCAGGAGCATGAAGTATAAAAGTTCCATCACTAGGATGAAGAGCAGCAGGGAGAGATGATTCTACTGCCGAAGTCCTCATCATTTGAAGATTAGATCTCGACGATGCCATTAAGGAGCACAAGGGTTGTGGCCATAGTGACTATGCCACACACCCACGTGATCCACATATATATGGTAAGACCCTCGTATTTGTTCCATTTCGACAAGAAAAGAATAATTCGTCGTGTCAAAATCCTTGGTTATGTCAAACTTCAACTTTATTGCCACACTTCAAGTTATTAAGCATTTTCACTACCACTGGGATTATCTTGAATTTTTCATGGAGGCATCGACCTTTGACAATTGCGCTCTGGTTCCCCTGACTTGTTTGGGGAGGTCGGGTGCTAGAATGGCCATGAGTCCCTTCGTCATGAGCTTCTCCACACTATGTAGGAGGCTCACCGCTCTGAGGTATCATACCTCTAGGGAATTGTTTCCCTATAAAAAGGTGAAATCAAGGGTAGATTTATCAAGCCAAATCCTTGCATGTCCCTGCGATGGAAGGAGTTAAGCTACAATGACGTCGTGCTTTATTATGGGCCATGCAGTGATATAAAAGCAACATGTGAACCCATACGACCCGCCGCTTTATCAAGTGACTATGACTTCACCATGTTCCACACCTCCTCCTCTGAGAATTTAGCACCGAGGTGCTATAGATCAAGTATCAGCACCCCCAAGAACTCAAGGTCCAGATTAGAGTTGCAGGTCCGTGTCTCACCTATGATCCTGTTCAAGAAGGAATCAATCGCCATTGCCTTATCTTCATGGTCGGTAACTAACAGACCATACTCAAAGTTGTGCCACGCAAGGTTTTCCTCTTTTAGTGGCTAGCGTGAAGTTGTGAAAGCTTGGTGGATGCATCCCCTTCTTTGAGACACAACAACCGAGACATTTGTCAAGCAATCGTTTACTCAAGAGTGGCAAGGCTAATAAGTTTCTTCGATAGTACTCGACGCAAACTTCGCTCCTTATAAGAGAGGAGTCACGACTCCATCGCCACAGCTAGCCACTAATCTTTTTGGAGAGAAGGATATGAAAGCTTGATGCTTCCCACGAAATGACAACTCCAACTCGATAACCGATTCGTCTTTCTCGAAGCTGCTTTCATCTAAAATCGTGAACAGGTTAGGGTTCTAGGGAATACAATTCCATGCCTCCTAGACTACTTATAGGAAGCCCTTCACTTTAGGTTAGAAACACTCAAAACAAAAATGACTTCCATAGTGCATTGATGTCGCGAGATCAAGCAACAATGGAAAGCTGTTCGACATTCCGCGCTCATGGATGAGAGGTAAGTTTCAGGGTGTGAGGCCTCCCAAACCACCGCTGATAAGATCTGGTCTAGCCTCTCAAGTGTGGGCATCTCATACAGGCAAGATGTCAAACCCTAGCTCGTCCGTGTGAATGAATCAGCTCGTCCATCTGAATGGATCACATTAATTCTAACAACACCTAGATCCATTCTTAACACAATTATTACCAATTTAATTAGCTATGATATAATTTAAGTCCTTTAAAGAATAAACACATATACATTAAGTGCTTCACTTGATACTGAGACAGAGGGCTCTCCCCTTTCCGGAAAAATATTTACACACAATATATATGCACATATTAATTCTCCTAAATTGGCTAATCCTATTTTGGATTTTTGTAAATCATTACAAAAAATATATGGTTTAGTTTGTTGCTACTAGAACTGATAATAATATACTGCACAAATTATGGTGATCCCAATAGAAGTACGAAACATCTGAATTGCGAGGATCATTTTATGGGTTGAATACTAGTTGCATCTGAAATATGCTAGTATTTTAAAATATCTTCGCAACATTTCAGTGGGGTGATGTTATCTTTATCCTAATGAAGGTGATGTTATTTTGAAATACACTTTAATTATTGTCATTTCTACATGCATCTCCTGGTTTTTATGGTTATTTACATAATTTTAGTTAATGTTTATAATTAAAGTGTATTCGTCCATAACCATATTGACACATAATTTTTGATTTTGAGAATGAACTTATTGTAATTAAAGTGTATCCACCACATAATCAAAATGATTTACTGAGTTCCTGGTTTAAGAAACCCGTCGGATCACTAGCATTGATCCCTTATGGTTCAATCCAATGCCACATGCCTCTCCTATATAAGCTCCACCTCCATACCTAACCCCGTATCTCCCACCCAGATGCTCCACGTCACTGCCAATATTCCCACTTGTTGATACTTACTCACACACACCAGTGTCAGTCCCACTGCTCCAAACTTCTATTCACCCAACCTTTGTGTTGGACCCATACTCGCCATAGATCTCATGCGGCTCGCCGACGCTGACCCCAACCCTGAGAACGTCTTGAGATTGACGAAGTCACCACGGGCGCCTCGCTGTCGACGGGAACATCGTCTCCCACTGAAAGAATATTCCGCCTTTTATGCAACGCACAGTGTTAAACCTGGGGTTTGAACTCTGATGGGCTAGGGGTACAACCACCCTCCTAGCCACCCAACCACAGGTTGGTTTGCCTAACTTTCTATGTATTTATTATATGTGGAAGAATAAACAATTTACTTTCATTTGTATAGTATTTGTTTTGTTGTGAAAGTATTTTATATTCCCCATTAATACGTAAATGAGACATATAGTATTATGTTCAAATGAATCGATATCCTATCACACACAAAATGGGTTAAACATAATCATGTTCTTTTTTATTCTGTAAATGTAAATTTGTTCAAAATATCTCTCTTACTAATACTTTCATGCACAATCCATTGCAGCAATCAAACAAAGCGACCAATGTGGTGAATGAGTTGTTTTCTCCAGAATCCATTCATAGCTCTAGCCCATTAGGTCTAAACTTGACGAAATCCCCCTGTTTTTTGGAACTGATACAAAAGAAGCTTGCGCTTGCGGCCAAAGGTAAAATAAAGGAAGTCACTGGAGATGTTGCTTGCCGTGCAGCTATACGCTCAAAATATACTGTGGTTGCAGAAACAAAGCCTTCACAAAAGTTGCAGGCATCCAGCTTTCAAGCTTCAGTTCTAACAATTGGAGATTGGGAGGTAAATTCTCTATCGAATCACGTACTTTTTGTCCAGTATTGACCATGAAATACCTAAATTTTTCATGTTTAGTCCAAATACCTAAAATTTTCATGTTTAGTCTGGTGATATATATATGTAGATATTTGGAACAAACTCTAATTACCTTAAGCCTAATAAAAAGTAAATATTCTGAATTCTCATGCTATATTGATCTTGGGAGAAGCCCAATATATAGGAGGGATATCTTGGCTGACATGCCGACTCCAAGAAGATACAATCTGGACTCTGAAACTTATCTAAACAGGATTGTGCACCTAATCCAAATCTGAACCTAATCAATAGTCTAAACTAATAAGAAAATCCTAACAATTTTGGGCTGGACCAGTAGGTGGTGCGGTCTGGGCTGGGGAGCCCTACTACCATATCGCTCCCACATAACTATTAATTTTTTCTAGAAACAAGAATAGCCCCTGATGTATGTACCAATTGATGCACACAAACTATTGTTGCACTGTTTATTGTCATTCTAAACTTGTTTCTTTTAATTAGAAATTAAGTACTGATATTTGTCAACCAAATTGTGAGGGTAGATTCTCTTTGCACTGGATCACTGAAATGAAACAAGAACTTATAATGTATTTAGTTTTCTTAGACTATAGTAAAACTTATCCTGAAACATTGTCCAAGTATTTAAAAGTCTAAAACTATGTTTGTATATTAACAGTGGAAATCAAGATACGAAGGAGATCTGGTTGCAAAATTCTACTTTGCCAAGAGAAAAGTGGTGTGGGAAATACTCCTTAAAGGTCTGAAGAGCAAGATTGAGATAAAATTCTCAGAGATTAGTGCCTTGAGGATAAGTTGTCCAAAAGATTTACCGGGGACCTTGGACATTATGGTAAGCGAAATTGAGTATGTTGCATGTTCTCAAAATTTATTAATATTTGAAAATGGATTTTCTCTTCAAAATGAATTAAAGCATGGTGTGCTTTTTACCCAATACAACATACATCAGAGAATAATATGGGACAAATCTATTGTTTGTTGAAGTAGTGTTAATTTTAAATTATGCCATTGCCTACTATTTGATTTCTCGATTGTTAGTAATTCTATCTTGCTTGCTCTACTTAGGTGTCTGGAGAGCCACAATTTTTCAGAGAAACCACACCACGACCATACAAGTGTACCTCGTGGCATGCAAGTACAGATTTTACTGGCGGGCGAGCAAGAACTCTAAGGTAGTGTTAGATATGTATATAATTACGAGTGAAATATATATTCAGAAAGAACAACAAAAGATTTACGAATGACCTAGTATGCACATGTTATCAAATATATTTTCAGTATTTCATATCAAACGGTGACATTCAAGTGATAAAACAGTAGGCAAAATAGTGCATTTTATATATTTCAATACTAACCTCGAACAGTGACACTCAAGTGATTATATTTTATATATTCGTGCACTCAAATAAATAATGTGGTAAATAAAGCAAACTATAGTGTATATATAGGCTCCAAACACACTAATATATGTTATTGTCCTAGCAAGTTCATGATTTCACAAATTAATAATTATGTTAAAATATTCTCTAGGTCACTATTTTTCCCATTGCCATGTACAAAAACGAAAGGAGTGCCATTTATAAGAGTAGCAGAGCTTGGTCAAACATTTCATGTTATCAGCACACTAGTACATATGCATATCTGGCTAAACTAGTATTGTTTGAACCACTGTCAATTTTTGGTGGGTTGAAGATTTTCCCTTTACTGCTTTCAGTAGGCATATTCTGCAGTGTGACTCAGGGATAATGGACAAGCACATTGCGAATCTCCTCTCTGAAGACAATCGCTTATATTTATTAAGTCAGGAGAACAATATCAATCCAGAGAGTTCTTTTCCGGGAACATGTGGTTCAGTGCCTGAAATACCATTGTGTTGGAGCAACCGAAATTCATATGGTAGTGATGATGATAAGCTGTTTGGGACTGAACAAACTGGGGAGTCGTTCCCACTTCATCCGACGCCAATTGGAACAACGACAGGAGTGAATCATTCCGGAGCGTCGCAAGGTGTACTCTTTCCAAGCTCAGGTAAACTTCGGACCTAAGACAGGAGTGAAAATTTTCTGTGCACAAGAGTTTGAGTAATTACTTAGTATGGTTCTCTCATATGTTAATACTCCTGCAAGAAAAAAAATAAAGTTATCTGGCTGTCCTCTGTTTTGAACAGGTGTTGCTGGTACCTCTGTGATTACAGAAGAACCTTCAGGGGGGAGTGATCAATTGAAGGGTAACAAGTTTAACTGGAAGAACTTCTTTGAAACGACGGCTGTGGCGCAACAACCCTTTATGTCCAGTGGAATCATGAATGGCAAAGGGAACCACATCAACAATCTGATCAATTCAGAGAACTCAAAGAGCAGGTTAAATTATTCGTGTCCGCCACCTCAGGTGATTAGGACGTTCCCTGGTGACAGTATGACGAATGGGCAGGTCGAACCACGGAGCCAATCAAGCCACGCCGATCATGCTGGTCTCTACCCAAGCTCAGGTATATAAAGCTCTTCCTTAAAAAAAATCAGGTACTGCTTTTGATTTTACAAGGATAACATTCAGAACCACAAGATTTTTTTTTTGACAAAACAGTAGTCTTCTGCGATTTTCTAATGATTTGGGTTATAAAATACAAAAAGATTTATAAAAAAGGTGTAAAAATAAGATAGAAAATCTATCTAAAGCAAAAACAACAAGAAATTAAATAAAGCTATATATCCAAGCCGAGAAGTCAGCATAAGCTTTCATGTTTTCTCTGTACTTGACCCATCTCATCTCTTATGAAATTTTCTCTTCGTGCATACAGACATGGACTTTAATTTTTCAAGATTAAGAGATTTCTAGTTTGCCATATGGCCCATGTACTGAGGATAATTATGTCCACAGAAGAAGGGCAGATGGATTAGCTGCTTGAAATGCTCAATGCTTGCTGATGTCTGCCATCCTAGACATAAATATTTCCAACATGCTGTGGCTAATTTTCATAACCACAAGTCCATACGCTGCATTATATGAAAAATACGCGTACTAGAAACCCGTTATATGTCCTGCCTGTCCATAGAAATCGGTTATATGGTTTGTTTCTCGTCAGTTCAGACAGTGTGAAATCAAGACATGTTCTGACTAGTTTCTCTCGATGTAGTATGCATATCATAGTTTGTAAATGCCGGATCGTCTTTATCCGTGTTCTACTTTCTTAATCCATGTAGCTTCTCTCCATTCAGTTAACGCACAAAATTTCCGCGAGCAACTTGGCCATTTTTAAGTTGAGAAAAAAACTTGAGTCACTTGTCTTGCCTGCCTTATTAAGTTTTTTCTGTCAAGCGTTAATTAACTAACCTGACCACCTCTTTGTTTTTATGCCGCTGTAATTACAGAGGAGCCTTCAGTGCTGCGAGCTCCAATGAAGAAGAACGTGCTTGACTGGAAAAGCATTTTCGAAACACCTCCCGAGACGCAACCTTCGTCCGTGTCGAATGCTGGTATCATGAATAGTATCTTCGATCACAGCGACGATCACTCATCATTGCCTGGGGAGGTGACGGCGTGGAGGACCAACCAGAACCAGCAGGCCAATTTATGGAACCGACCAAGCTACAACCAGCAGGGAGTAGTCCATTGTGACCTTGATGTCAGCCAGTCCATACCACAGAATCCGGCGAGCAACGGCAACGTCGCACCACCGGACAGATTGGCGCTTGAGCAGATAAGCCAAAGCTTGCTGAGGGACGACGAGGCCGTGAATGCTGCGGGGGAAGAGAATCTCTTGAGCACGGTGAACTTATTCTCCTGCTTGATTGGGCATGCAGCTCCAGCACCGTTACAGAGTCCCCACTCGCAGTCGCAGGCAAGCAATGCTCTGGCTGCTCCTCCTCCTGCTGCTGTTGAACCAACCGAGGCGGTCGAGGTGGATGCCTCTGGAAGCAGCGGTGCTGAAGACTGGCTCCTTCCAAGGATGGAGTCGCCTAGCTTGCCATGGGAGCTTTCACCGGAAGATATGGCTGAATTACTGCCTTAGACTTGTTTCCGGCCTCTCAAGAGGTGTAGATGCACCGCACTGCATACATATCAGAAGGAACTGTTTGCGGTGGTTTTTGCATTTTGTGTCCTTTTCTGGAACTGTTTCCTTTTCTGTTGGTCTGTAATAATCAATACTCTCGTTGCTTAGGAGTTGTTGCCGGGCTAGTAGGTTTTTACCCAGTAGGGGTGTTCGAGATCGAATGCTCACGGCGGGTTTCTTACTAAGCGTAAAATACATGGTTGGTCCATAAACTTGTTATTGAGGTTTACTTCGGTCACCGTACTTTGAAAATATCATTTTACGGTCACTGAATACGTCTCATGGTTCATCTTGGTCACTGATTGCGGGTATTGCATTTTATGGTCACCTAATGCGCCTCATGGTTCATCTTGGTCACTGATTGCGGGTATTGTATTTTAAGGTCACCGAATGCGCCTCATCGTTCATCTTGGTCTCCAAATGTGCCTCATGGTTCATCTTGGTCAATGAAGTGGCGGTGCCTTGACTGATCTCATCACTACATGACCGTATAGGTGATATACATCATTTGCTTCCTAGAGCGAAGGCTTCTATTTTCAATACAAATTAAGGTTGTTACAAAACGCCTTTGTGAATATGAAAGACCGGTGAGGCCAAGAAAAATTGAGGTGATTACTTCATAATCGTAATTGGGTTTATTATGATAAATTGGCAATTTTCATTTTTATTTATACTAGTTTCAACAATAAATATTGTACTTTCTCCGTTTTAAAATATAAATTTTTTTGATTTAAACATATGTATTTAGACACTTAGACACTAAAAGGTGTATAGATATATACATTTTAGAAAATTACTAAAACATGTTATAATTTGGAACAGTGGGAGTAGTCAGTTGTGTTCTGACCCCATGCCCATTTTTTCTAGCTCCGGTCCTGGTGACACATATTACCTTAGGGGCCAAGTCATTAACTTTGCCCTAGGGCCTAAAAAAAATAGATCCGGCCGTGTCCAGCTCCACTGTCCGGCCAGACTCGTCGCTGACCGGGACGAGGACCGGGCCATGGAGTGCGTCACTTATACCTGCATACTCCTCGGTTTCAAAATATAAGATTTATACTTGCATATCCTTTTTGTTGCAAAATATAAGATGTTTTAGCTTTGTGAAGAAAATATATCTAGACTACTTTCGGTATATAGGTTTACTTAGATTTGGAGCGAATCTAGACAGTAAAAAAAGTCTAAATACATTTTCTTCATAAATCTAAAACATCTTATATTTTAAAACGGAGGGAGTATGTCATAAAGCCAAGTATTGTAGTCTAGTCAATATGAATTTCAATATTTTTTTAAAAAAGTCATGCCACGATAAACGGCTATAAGTTTTGCATATGGTTTCAGATTAAAAAGCTTTTTATATGAAAATTGATCTACACGATATTCTACTTCCGCTTACAACCACCTACGATCATTTAACGATTTTTTAGAATCTTAAAATTTAAAAAGAAAAAAAGTTGTGTCAAAAAATAAGATTTTTTCCCTAGAAGAAAAAATAGAACTCACTTACCCGTGGCGCACCCAATAGTGATGTGTCATGGGTAAGTGAGGGCGGAATTCAAATATAAATCTCCACCCGGCCACCTATCCCCTTCTCCTACTCGTCTCCTACACCTTCTTCTCCTCTCCTCCTCCTCCTCTCTTTCCTCCTCCTCCTCTCCCCCTCCTCTCTTTCTCCTCCTCCTGCTCTCTTTCTTCTCCTCCTCTCCTTCTCCTCTCCTCCTCCTCTCCTACGATCGCATCGCCCTTCTCCGACCGCACCTCCCCCGGTCGCGCCCTCCTCCGGTAGCCATGGGCACTACCTCCTACCGCCTCGGCCCGTCCGCACCCGCTTGATGTCTACGCACTTCTATTCTTGTAGACAGTTGTTGGGCCTCCAAGTGCAGAGGTTTGTAGAATAACATCAAGTTTTCCTTAAGTGGATTATCCAAGATTTATCGAACTCAGGGAGGAAGTGGTCAAAGGTATTCCCTCTCAAGCAATCCTGCAATCAAGATACAAGAAGTCTCTTGTCCCCAACACATCCAATATAGGTGCACTAGTTCGGCGAAGATATAGTGAAATACAAGTGGTAACAGTGACAGAAAATAGCTTCTGACTTGTTGTTGACGTGGGGTAACGGTGCCAGAAAAGAGCTGATGGCGTGGAGGAAAGGTAAAAGCCCAAAACCTCCCCGGCAAACGGAACAAAGATGGAAGCAAGTAAACATGCAACAGATCTAGTAGTAAACGGTGTTTCAATGTTTAGAAACAAGGCCTAGGGATCATACTTTCACTAGTGAACACTCTCTCATATAAATATCCTCTCTTCATGATACTACTCTTAACTACTCTCCGGTTGGACACTCTAATCCATGGTAGGGCTATAACAGCACACCTCAAAGTCCCTTCCCCAATCTAGATAACCCCACACTGTCACCTTGAGTGCTAGATGGTTCCAACAAACACCACAATTTCATAGAGACATCCAACTCCAAATATAACTCATAACAAATATTGAATCTAGCCAAAGTGCCACACACGGTATGCCCGCTGTCACTTTCACACACGTGGGGAAAAGCATAGATCTATTAAAGCACAAAGAGTATTTATGTAGACTCAAACCTAAGTGCCACCATGGCGTGCACGCTGTCACTTTCACACACATGGGGAGAGCAGAGATCTAATGAAGCATTTGAGTAGCAAGGTAGATCTACTTGATTACAAAGCTCATGACCACAACAAGATCATGCATAGAGAAAGATATGAACACATAGCTACTGGTAGAGCCCTTAGCCCTGAGGAAGAACTACTCCCTCCTCATCATGGGAATCAGCAATGGTGATGAAGATGGCGATGTAGATCAATGGAGATGGCTCCGGGGGCACTTCTCCGTCCGGCAGGGTGCCGGAACAGAGACTTTCTGTCCCCTGAATCTCCCCTTCGGTGGCGGCGGCGCTACAGAGGTTTTCGTGGATTTCTTCTGGATTGTTTAAGGTTTTTGGGTCGGAGGCTTCTTATAGGCCTAGGAATCAAGGTCGGTAGGGTTTTTGGGTCGGAGGCTTCTTATAGTTTTGCATATGATTTCAGATTAAAAAACTTTTTATATGAAAATTGATCTATACGAAATTCTACTTCCGCTTACAACCACCTAAGATCATTTAACGATTTTTTAGAATCATAAAATTCGAAAAGAAAAAAAGTTATATAAAAAATAAGATTTTTTTCCCGCAGAAGAAAAAATAGAACTCACTTACCCGTGGCGCACCCAATAGTGATGTGTCAACACCCGAATTTTTAAATCCCAGATGCCTGTTATGCCATACATCGCAATCCCAGGATTACCATTTTTCCGAGACATAACAGATTGGATATCACAGTATATCATCCATTACAAACCATACATAAGGTATTACACAAATAAGGATCTCATGATCCAGTCTTAATACAATTCAAGCAGTGGAATAACGTAATAGTAACAATAGCATAGGCGAAGCTCCATCTTCATGGTCACAGGCAATACTGACGATGGGAGATGATCCTAATTGTCATAACCTTCCTATTGTCCGTCCTCTTGATACTCCTCTTTAAAGTCTAGCCACGGGAATATCCAGGGACAAAGCCATGAGTACTCTTTAAGTACTCGCAAACTAATACTAACAAGTAAAGTGGTTTTGGAATAGGAAGTACTAAGTTCTAGGGTTATTTTGCAAAAATCCAGGTTTACCTTAACTAAGTTCAGAAGCAAAGAAAGCTAGTGGAAAGTTTTATAACACCTAAGTGGGAACTTGAATTTCATATCACAACTCTGTTGTGGTCAAGTCAAAGTCATGAACCATTTCATAAGTCATTTTGAAAACATCTGACGACATAATAGTATGGCCACTCCAACTGTCCATAACCGCGAACGCGGCTATTCGAATAGTTTGACACTCTGCAAAGGTGGTACACTTTCACCACAACATTCGATACATCCATCAGGAACAAATCCTGAATTCACCATACTCAGTATGCGGATAATCAATCCTAACCTTTCAATTACATGCCCTAGTATAGGCACCTCTCCTGTGAGTTTGGCCTCCCAACCATGACCAACTGTCATCTTGGGTACTACACAGGTGAACAATCTTCACAAGGTAGCCTCAGCTCAAACCTTTTCCGTAAGGAAACCCATACTAAGGTATATAAATTTCTAGTCAAGCCCTACCCAAATTTCAGGTATTGTGGTTGTACGGTAAAATTGGAATGGTATCGTATCCAGACAACCATCAGTTTTATAAAGGGCTAAGGCTCATGCCTTAACATTTTCATCATCAAAATCATCTGGTGTTCAAGAACACATGGCGAAACATTTCAGTAGAATGACTCATCATTCTAAGGTTTTCATAATCATTTTCACCAAGTATTCCCATCTAAAGTTGATCAAGTTTTATGCTTAGCACTAGCATCTACAAGTGAGGGTAAATACTAATGAGGGGTGGTAATCAAGTGTGAATGATCTAAGTTTAATCTCATGCCTCAGAATAACATCAAGATTATCTAACTTAGGCCAAGTTTTATGCTCTTTATGCTATTTTTAAATATCTTTCTAAAGTCTACCAATTATCAAGTAACCTTAACTAGAAAGCTTCGATGAAGAAATAAAATAACTAAGCTTGCAATTGAAACTGGGATTTGGTATCATCAAATGTATCTAACCAAGCATGCTTAATGCATTGCATAGGTTATATAACTTTCATAGTTGCAAGTGTTAGCTTGCTCAGTTAATAGCTTGCCTTGTGCAAAGTAGTGGTTGAAGTTCTTCTCGGCTTGTTCCTAGTAGTATCCTCCTTCCTCCTCGTATCCTTGGTCGGTTCTAGCGCCTATAAATAAATACGAGGTACACAATCACCACACAATACTTAACTATTTCTATTTATCACACCAAGGTTTTCACTAGATGATATAGGATCATCACAAGAATTACAACCATTAAGGCAAGTAGTTTTAATTCCCTTTATTTTAGAAAAGTAATTTCTACTCATTGAAAACTACTTAAGATTTAATATTCTCCAACCAAAACATGGGATCATGTTGACACACGTCATCACCACATATTTCAGTACATGGGAATGTGATTTAAAGTGTTGTCACAATTTAATAAGGTTTAACCTTTTTATTTTAATTAAATAAAGTGAGTAGAAATGCCTATGAGGCATTCTTTTATTACTTGATCATTATTTCTGCAAGTAAACCTATATATTTTTATATATTCTGAAAGGTATGGTTAAATGTGATTTATGAGAGTTGGAATCAACTCAAAAGCTTTTGTGGTTAAATTTTGAAAAATGTTTGAATGCAGAAAAGCTTCTGCCTTGTTATTTTTACTATAGGTGATCTACAAATCCAAATGGTTTGAATCCAATGGACTTGCATTAAGCACTTCAGTACCTTTCTAACAAAATTGGTTTCATGCCTTTTGGGTCAGTGAATCGAGCTAAGTTGATTTTTGAATCTAGATACAGAACTGAGTTTGAAACTAAAAGAATAAATCTAAATTTGAATTACTGGATCGCGCGGGAGGTTTAACTGGGCCGACCCACTACGCACAGCGCCCACGCGGACTGGTTAAGTGAACGACCCCACTCGTCAGTGAGACAGAGGGTGGCGAAGCGGTATGGGGGATGTGGACCGCACGATCAAGCTCTAATCCTACGGCTGTGATTCATCGTCCACATCGGACAACGCCGGTGAGACAGAACCCTAGCGCGGACAGTGGGGGCTCACCGGGGCTCCAGCAATGGTCGGTGATGGGGGCGAACGATGAAGTCGACGACGGTGATCCTCCTGGTACCGGCAAATCCTCCAGGGGCGGCTCTAATCGACGGCGCTCTTCTCCTCCAGCAGCAGCAGCAAGCTCCGGCGAAATTTCGTCAGCCTAGTGCGCACCTTGCTCCGGAAGTGAGTGGGTGTGATCAGTGAGAGGTGGGGAGTGAGATGGTGTGCTGAAATCGAACGTGGGTGGCCTCCTTTTATAGGGCCTGAAGGGGACCGAATGGCGTGGGCTGAGCTCGTCGTGGTCATCGGCACATCGTGCTAATGGCATGGGCGACGATAGGGGGCGGTGCGTTGCCTCCTGGCGAAGCTCAACGGCTTGATGGCGAGGCGTGGGACGGTGCGGAATGGTCGGAACATTGCGGCGCTCTGGGCGGGTCCAACTGCAATTTTAATGGCGCATAGCGGCTACGGTCCGCGCGGCGGCGAACGTGCATGTCTGCGGTGTTGCTAGGGTGCTGACGATCCTGCTTGCAAGCGGCGAGGGCGGCGCGTGGTCTGTGGGCGTGTGTCGCGGTTGATGCTCTGGCGCGCTCTCGGCTCGCACACAGAGACGCTTGGCATGCTCGGGCTGTGTGGTCCAGGGGCTGGCAGTGCTCGAGGCTTGGATAGGTGGTGGCGGTGGACGGTGGTCAATGATCCACACATGCTTGCTAGGCTTTGTGCTTCTCCTAGCTCGCTGTCGACATGGGGGTGGCAAGTTAGGCTCGTCCTGGTCACCATTGATGGCTATGACATGCTTACAGTGGTGCTAAAACTTGTCAAATGAGCTAGATCATCTAATGAGAGTGTAGTGTGAGCTATAGAGGGAACAAGGTTGGCCAAAATCACTGCTCCTAACAGTGTTTGATGTTTGTTTGTTTGCTGATTACAAGGTGTTTGATGAAATGACCGAAAGAAATTCAAATTTGAATTTTGGATTCAAACTTGGTGGGTGTGCTAGTTACATACTAGGGAGTCTCTGGTTAGTTAGATTGGTCAAGGTGCACTGGTTTGGTGGGGTTTTGAAAAAGTGGGATCTTCACATATGATAAAGATTCAATTTTGAAATGTGATTTAAATCAAGTTGCCAAATGTTTCTGCAAGTTTGAAAGGTGGGCTTTGATTTACTTTTACTTGGTATTGCAAGGGGTGAAAATAAATGGAAAAGTTTCTGTTTGAAATCTTGGACTAGAAACACTCAAAGTGGTCTAGTGAGCAAGATTGGCAAAACTGACCATTTGCTTTATTTGTTTTGTTTTTGATTTTCTCTTGATTTGTTTCTGCTTGGAAATGTTTTAGATGATGTTGTTTTCATATTTAATCCATTCCTTGCTATTTAGATCAATCTCACAAGTCCATTCATTCATGCAACCATCAGATACACACATGCATTTATAATGATTTAAATTAACAAAAGTTTTTGTTAACCCTAATTTTGGTGATTGGAAATTGATAATCATTGTTCAACATTTTTGGGATGTTACATGATGTGCCATGGGTAAGTGAGGGCGAAATTCAAATATAAATCCCTACCCGGCCACCTATTCCCTTCTCCTACTCGTCTCCTACACCTCCTTCTCCTCTCCTCCTCCTCTCTTTCTCCACCTCCTGCTCTCTTTCTTCTCCTCTCCTTCTCCTCTCCTCCTCCTCTCCTGCGATCGCATCGCCCTTATCCGACCGCACCTCCTCCGGTCATGCCCTCCTCTGGCAGCCATGGGCACTACCTCCTACCGCCTCGGCCCGCCTGCACCCGCTCGACGCCAATGAGGACTAACACGGCCATGGCCTCCGACACCTCCTTGCGATGGCCAAAAGAAGATAGAAGTCAGGAACCCGAGCCCTCTCTCCAGGTGCATCGAGAATGATATAAATTCTCCCGGTCATGGCTTCGGATTGACCTTGCCCACTAGGGGAACTCACCAGTTCCCCTTCACGGGGATCCTTGTGCTCTCAAATGGGGAAAACAACTTCTCCCTGCACTTGGACTTGCCCCAGATATCCTTGGAGGCCATGGTACGCGATCGATTGGTGCGGAGATCTAAGGTGATTGTGGGCGCGAGGGAGGAAGACGAGTGAAGGAATGCGGAATGTGATACGTACATCACGCCCTCACTCCCCTTAAATAGTGGTGCCACCAAAAGAGACGGGGACTACTGATAGGGACATGCCAATAGAGGTATACACACAAGGTGGATGCGACTAGCCAAAGCCCATGGCATGTGGGATCACTAGTACAACGATTGGAAATCCTGTGACTAAGGAGCATGTCGACTGGAAGCAGAAGGCCTACAAGCGTAGCTAGGCCCAATAATATTAGGTCAAGCCAACGAATCCTTAACCAATTCGGTGTTATCTATGTAAACCCTAGCGATGCATAACTATATAAGCCTCCTTAGGGTACTCTCTATGCATATACTCTCTCATACACCCCATAGTCGTGACTCGTCGCCTAGCAGCCGAGCTCGCCACCATTGTAATCTCTCCAATATCAATACAAACATCAGGAAGTAGGCTCTTTATAAAGGAAATATGTCCTAGAGGCAAATAATAAATGAGTTTATTTAACATATTTCATTGGTTCATAATATTTTTATATCATGCTATAACTGTATCAAGTGGAAACATCGATACATGTGTGATATGTAAACAAACTTGGGTCACTAGTAGCCTCTATTTAACTAGTTTATTGGTCAGTGGATGATCAAGGTTTCTTAATCATGTTGGTGCTTCGGTGCCAATTGACAACGGAGCCGTCTTATTGGAGAATGATATGGTGGACAGTTCCCACTAGTGATTGTTCCAACATGATCATATTACAAAGTTCACAGTTGCAATTGTCAGAAACGTAGTGACTTATTCCTTAGACCGTGAGACCATATTTAATCACTGTCAACCGATAGTGCTTAGAGAGCATCAAACCTCACTCCGCGAAACGGTGATCATAAAGATGTGATTGGGTACTCAGAGGGACATGTTGAGACGTATGTGTCAAGAGCGAGATTTTTACATCCACGTGATGGAAGATACTCTGAGCCTACTCGGATAAGTTATATCTAAATGTTGCTCAACATGTGACTAGGTGACGGGAACATCACTTATCGGAACAAGTAAAGTAGCATTTGTTGGTAACGAGGTTGAACCCGATATGGTGATATTGATGATCAAATCTCAAACAATGCAAGTATCACAGAGACAAAAGTAATAAGACACATCATTTAAGGTTCAACACGATGGTGACTCGTGGAGTGCATAGGGGTCAACATGGGCATCCTAGGCTACCCAATGGCCCATCCGGTTGGGAGTCTTTTCCCCCTCTTTTCCTTGTATTTTTTATTCCCACATGGGGCACTCAAAAGGGAGGGCACACCTCCCTCCACATATATAAAGGGGTTCCCATAGGAGAATTAAAACACACCAATAAGATATTCTAAGACAGATTCCTTAGAGAAAATCTCCTCTCTCTCTAGTTGTCTTTGCAGTGGCACGTTCCTAAGAAAGGACTATACACACAAAGTCAACGCATCTGTGGCACACTGTTGTGCTCCAGGGATTCTAGCCAGGAGATCCGAGTCCGAGAGTCATTGTCTTGCACCATATGTGTGTGACAACTCGGGGGGGGGGAGCTTCACTTGGAGCGACCCGGCCATCGTACAGGACCTGGACAAGGGTGACGTGCGAGGAGCTTTGCGACCTTGAGGTCGGACGGGTACGACTACATCATCCACGCTTCGACATGTGCGTTATATGCTTACGGTCTATAAGGGTATGTAACCGCTGCATTCCTCTGTTACTATATTACTAATAGATAGATCTTGGACAATAAGGGTTTTCCACATAGTAATTTTTTTATTTATGCATCGGAACCCCAATACTTTACCCTAAGGGGGCTAAACCTGGGTAAATTCATGTGGCCGTCTAATCTCGTACCGCGGATGGCTTACTGTCCCTTGCCCCTTTCGACTCAATTGTTACCCCCGGTAGTGACTGTCGTGGACATTCCCACGAAATTTGCATTAGTACCATTCATCACTACTAGGAAAAGGGCTATAGGTAATCCGCACATCCGTGGCTCACATGGTTGAAGTGCCCCACGGGAAAATAGGTGTGGCTCACCTGTGAGCAGTGCCCTACTAGTAACTAGAACAACCATGGCGCACATGGGGTATGTGCGCCACAGATATGTGTGGGCCAGGGGCCTGCCAGCCGCATGCCACATACCCGTAGCGCACATGGGGCGCACTATGCATGTGCGCCACGAATGTGTAAACTTAGACGTATGGCACCTTTCCCTAGTGCCCTACGGCTAAGTACCCTGCACCAACTCCACCACCCCACCACCACCACTACCCCCCCTGGATCGCCTTTTTAGGATTTGCAAAAAATAAAATAAAATGATAAACACTTTAAAAAATAAAATCCTTTCATATTTAGGTAGATAATATGGTCTAGTTTCTAGGAAAATTAACAAACATGAGTTTCCACTTTTCTGCAAAAAAAGTCATGCCATGATAAAATGACCGTAACTTTTGCATACGATGTTAAAAATAATCGTATAATATACCAAAATAACAAGAACGAGATTTCGCATCCGCTCGCAACGACCTTTGGTCGTTTAGCGATTATTTAGATTTTCAAAATTCGATAAGAGTAAAAAGTTACGGTCAAAAGACTGTTTTTTCCTGTAGAAAAAAAAGATGGCAACTTACCCGTAGCGCACCACTACCTAGTGCGCTACGAGTAAGTTGGGCGGGATTCAAAATTTGAATCCCCACCCCGCCCTCCTACCCCTCTTCTTTTCTCTCTCCTTCTCTCCTTTTCCTTTTCCTCCCTTTTCCTTTTTCTTTTCCTTCCTTCTCCTTTCCTTCTTCTTCTCATCCTCCTCCTCCTTCTCCTTCTCATTATCCTTCTCCTCCTCCTCCTCCTCCTTCTCTTTCTCCTTCTCCTTCTCCTTCTCCTCCTCCTCTTCCTCCTCCTTGCAGTGAAGATGGTGACGACGGCGTCCTCCTTGCAGTGACGACACGATGACGGGCTCCTTCTTCTTCTTCTTCTTCTTCTTCTTCTTCTTCTTCTTCTTCTTCTTCTTCTTCTTCTTCTTCTTCTTCTTCTTCTCCTCCTCCTCCTTGCAGTGAGGACGGCGACAACAAGCTCCTTCTTCTTCTTCTTATTCTTCTTCTTCTTCTCCTCCTTCTCCTCCTCCTTCTTGCAGTTCCGACGATGACGAGCTATAGGCGATGGAGGTGACCACTTCAACGAGGTGACGGCGGTGACCACTTCGACGAGGCGGCGACGACGACGACCCGCACCGACGAGCGACGACACTGACGGCGAGATCTAGATCTCCCGCTTTTTTTTTGAATTTTGAAATTTGTATCCGTGGCGCATAACACCTAGTGCGCCACAGTTATCGTTTCATACTCATGGCGCACAACACATAGTGCGCCGCGGTTATCTTTTCATAGGCGTGGCACACCACCTAGTGCGCCATGGCTAACTTTTAGCCGCAGCGCGCGCTTTGTGGCGCACCCCTAGTGCGCCACGAATTAGTTGTTTTCTAGTAATGCATGACGCATGAAACTTCTACCATATTCCACAGGAAACTTCTGTCTACAGTGGCAATTCCATGGGATTGAAAACTACCCAAACCTCGTATTTTGGCACAAGACTGAGGCAGAGTTGTGAATCCAAAAAAATGCTCATGTGTCGTCCCTCGAGAAGCAGCACCGGGGCAAAACCCTAGCCGCTGAAAAACCAAGGTCCGGTGTCCTCCCTTGTTGCCACTGCCGCTGGCCAGGGCTGCTGGCCAGGACCGCGGTGGTGACAGGGCTGGTGCTAAAGGTGCTTGGGATGGCATCATGGATGAGGATCACCGGTGACAGTTGGGGACGGTGTTGGTCATCTTCTGCATGCGGGGTCTGGGGCAGCAACCTTGATCATGTGATGGCGGCAGTGTTCCATCGGGCATGGCACCCACACAGAGTGGAGATCATCTGCTCATGGCGATGGGACGGCGCCTCGGTCGTGTGGTGGCAGTGGCTTCCCTTGGGCATCCGTGCATGAGGTGGAGGCGGCGACTGTAAGTCCTAGGCACACGAGTAGACCCACCATCGGCACGACCATCGGTCGCCCGGAGGTTCGTGGGAAGGCTGTGCGATGCTCGCGGTCGGCTTAGCTGCGGCAGCGTATGGGCATCTGCTCGGGAAGGCAACCAGCGGGACGATGCGTGCGCCTGGTTCGTTCGTAGGCTTGCCTCCTCTTCTTCCAGAGGGGGTCGGCCGCGGGCAGCGGCGTGGGGACCTGCCGATTTTCCCAATAAAGGGGGCGATCCTTCAAGTCTTCTCGCGCCTGGATGGTGCTCTGCTTGATGGCGACTCTCATTTGTAGGCGATGACGAGTTTCGGAAGAATCCGTCGGCAATCTCATGGCAGTAGGTTGCCCTCAAGAACCCTGCTGAGAAAGAACATTCAAACAATATAGACTAATAAAAGGGGATAGATTACCAAACTCTCAGAAGTTATGTTTCATGATAAAAACAGTTTACAAGTCAACATATCCAAATAACTAAACAAAAGTACAAAGTCTGATATCAGAGTAAACTAACACCTACGACTAACTTCCATGCATGGTACGTTCCTTGGTTATGAAGATACGGAAACGCCTTCCCTCCTGTTCTCACGATTTTGAATTGGAACTTCCAACACCTAGAATTGTCTTGACACTGTTTAATAAAAAAAACTAAGATAATAACTTGATATGCATTATAATGAAGCTCTATGGGCCCAATATCGTTATAGACTTTCTGTGAAACTAGTGTGCGAAAAACTTGTAGTTCAAGTCATATGATAATAAGTTGATATGCATTATAATGAAGGTCCGCGGGCCCAATATTGTTATAGACTTTGTGTAAAACTAGTGTGCAAAAAACTTGTAATTTAAGCCATAGTCCACTATTCAAGTATTTGTCTAGTGCAACATGAATTTTAAAGTGAAAGTTTAACTTAACAGTCTTCACCACACCCTGGTATATAAATAATGTTCTATAAAAGAAATGATATGATGCGCCTATGAGACTTTGTAGGGATGGTTGTAATTTTCTATTGGAATTTAGGCCCATAGCCAATAAAATTATGCAATCCGCATATATCCCACTCATGAATGGCAAAGTCTAGAACTAAATTTTGGTCCAACATTGCTAGTTGAGATAGAGATGGAGTGGTTTATAAGATGAGTTGTTCTATCTCTACTAAGTGAGTGAGGAGAGAAGTAGCATTCATGCACTTCTCCGCTTCCCGCTGATATTTGCATTTTGCATCATCATATTTATAACATATAGATTTAATTTTTATAGTTATATGCATTATTCTTACATTACTTGCACATATTTAGATGATTTATGATACTTTCCTACAAAGTATTTCGTTTTTATATTTAATTCCTTATAGGAGAAAAAACTCTTTTTTTCTTATTTTATTGTTTCAGGGACCTTAATTAAAGAGCTTAATTAATTCGAGGAAAAATACCATAGAAGTTTTTCATCGGAACAAGGACCGCGAGAAGAAGTCAATGCGGGGATCCACGAGGCCCCATATAGTCTCCCATGGCACGACCAGAAAGGCATGTCGCGCCATGGGGGCCAATCCGGCCCTCGTGCCTCACCTCGCGTCCCCCTTTTTCCAAGAGGCTATGTATCGCCCAAAAACCTATGCCATAATTTTCTCTAGATTTATACAGGCGAGGATGGAGGCAAAAGTTCTTCCCCTACTCCAAGAGTGGGTGGATCTTGCCGCTGCGAAGCCTCCAACAGGGATAAAATCGATCGCCGCCATCATTGTCACCAACTCCTCCTTGGCATAGGGGAGTGTCTATAGAACCATATCCATCAACACCATCATCACCACCATCACATCTCGAGATCAACATCATTCCCCTCATAGTTTGTGCTAGATCAGAACCCTAATTATTTTTCTAGTGATGTGTGCATGATTGTGCATTGAAACTTATTATTTTGTGGTGAAATTATACTTTTAGATTGTGTTGTAATTCATATGCCAAAGGTTATTATCATGTTTCATTGTTTTGAGTAGTTTACCATGTTTCTGAGGGCATATAATGAATTAGTTATGATTTCTATATAAGTATGCTATGTGTATTTTGTTAAGTTTTATTCTTTAATGTTGTTTTATGATGTTAACATGCAAATGTCGACTATATGTACTTCACCTATATGGGTTTGTAGGAATGCACCTTATTGTAATGAAGAGAGTAGTGACTTAGTGAGGGACAGAGATGACATAAACCGTGTCCAGAGACTCAGAGTTACACTAGGGGCTTCTTGATTGGTAGCACCAAAACATTAGGATTTTTCTGGACATTTATGCCTTAACGTCTTAGGACCGATCATTAGTGGTGTATTTGCACGTGACACAATTGCACACTTGAAGCAAAGGCCCCCGAAACATTACTGATGGTGGGCGTGCACACCAGAGGGATGGTGCTCACGGTTCTTGTGGACTTGGGGTGGTTGTTGTCGTCGAAAGCGACAAGAAATTGTGACCATTTGAGCTTCGGGTCGCCTGCCACGGGAAGCGCAATGGCTATACCGCGGGTGAATTTTTTGAGTTGGATATCGGATGGGGGCTTGAGCTGCACCGAGGATGCATGCCATTGTTCGTGGCTCCTGGAATCCCCCAGTGTTTTCCTCGGGGAGGTTCTTGTTTCCCTCGCCGAGGTGATGCTGAGCAGCATTGGTCTGGTGACTCGGCTGGTAATTGTTATTGCGGTTGTTCCAGTGGCCGCTGTTTTGGCCGTTGTCACGACCATACCCGTGGTTATTGTCGCGTGCCTCCTACACGCTCACTGCGAAGCTTCTCGATCTCGAAGTTGTTCTCCGTGTTGTGAGAGTGTGCCTTGTGGAAGATGCAGTAAGGGCGATCATCCTTTTTCGTGTCGTCGGTGTTGCGCTAGTGCTTGTAGTCATGTTCAGCTGTGGGCACAACCGGAATTTTGCGCTTGGTCTCCGCGGTTTTGTCTGCCATCTTGATTTTCTTTTCATGGATGCGTGCTTTGCAACTGCGTCGGGGTCGTTGTGTTCGAACTGGCGCCTTTCCTCGGCCTTGGTGCACTTGTCCGCTAGCTCGCAGAGCTTGACCACCAAGCTGAGATCATCATTCATGGAGATCTTCTCGAGCATCTTAATGTTGGTGAAGCCCACAGAGAATATAGAGACGATGGACGCGTTAGTGACCCGCGATACCTTGTTGCGCACTTGGCTGAAGTGATGGATGTATTTGCGGAGCATTTCTCTAGGTTGTTGGGGCACGCCACATAAGTCATTGATCATCAGAGGGCGGTCGTATGTGCCCTTGAAGTTGGCGACGAATTTCTCGCAGAGGTCCTTCCACGAGGTGACGGATTCTGCATGGAGGTTATTCAGCGAGCTGCATCCTTGAGGGCCATTGGAAACCAATTGGCCATGAATTTGTCATCACTGCCCGCAGCTTGGATACCCACGGTGTAGAGTTGTAGAAACTCAATGGGGTTGTCCTTGCCGTCATAGAGAGGGGGAGATCTGGCTTGAACTTGAGAGGCCATACTACCGTGCGCAACTCCTTGGTGAAGGCGAGGCAACTGTTGTTGTACGAGGGTGTGCCCGCCTGCCCGCTGTAGCTTCCTCCGTGATGGTTCACTCCTGGCGCTTGCGTTGTTTCTCGATGGAGACACGGGGGTCTTCCGGATACCTCTCAATGGCGCTCTTGGGTATGGGGTAGACGTGCGGTGAGGAATCGTCGTTAGAGCGGGGTGGGACTCTCTCTGGCCCTTGCAAGGCATGATTTTCTCCACCAGTTGGTGATGGCGGTGGTGGTGGTGGTGGTGGAGGAGGAGCGCCCTGCGCGACTTGGCCCTCTTGTGGGGTTTGTGTCATCGGTGAAACCATAGAGCGGGAGCGCGTCGGGGCAACTATCCGACGATGTTGACGATCTCAGCGATGCATTGGATCCATTCATCATGTGCGGCTGGGTCAGGCCTAAAGCGTAGTAGTTCTTGCGCCATGAGCAGCGCAACCTCTAGTGAGGGGTTGCTGTTGCGCCCGCCCTTGGAGACAGACGTAGTTCGGGGGTGGGTGCATTGCTGCTGCACGTCAGGGTCAAGGAGTGTGCCTCATCGCCCCCCTGCTCTTTATGGGGGGTATCGTCATTGGCGTTGCCAGGGTTGTCATTAGGGTTCGGCTCCGTTGCTCCCGCTCGGTTGGCGGCGAGGGCGGCCCGGAGAGTGCGCTCTCTGTGATTTAGTCTGGCCATATCGAAGGAGGAGTGGGAGATGTGCCTCAGCACCTACCTGGTGCGCCAAATGTCGAAGATTTGTACTGATAGAGTATGAAGTAGGAACAAATCGACTCAAGGGGCTGAACATGATCTCCCCAAGATCCCTCGGTGACCTTGGCAAGGAACAACAAAAACCATGACAAGAACACACATGGAGTTTACCTAGATGCAGGCCACTGTGTGGTGTAAAAACCTACTCCTGCTTGTCTGGATTGCTTGTATCACTTGGCGAGGTTTACAATACAAGGTGCTGATTAAGAGATCAGATCTAGGGTTCCCATCTAGGAGAAAGCTAGGGTTTTCGAGGTGGAAGAGGATCCTTTCTACGGTGCCGCACCCCCTGTCTTATAGGCGCCTCGGTCCTCTTCCTGCCAAATTGGTGGGAAGGATTCCCACATGCCGACAAGGGAGCGGGCAGGTAAGACGAAGATGCTCCTTTATGCCTCCATCACGTTCTCAATGCCCCCTTAGAGGAGGAGGTGGTCCCCTATGGTTGAAGTCCTGTCGGCCACTCTTGTCTTGGAGAAGGGGAAGGTGCTTTTCTTGTAGAGGAAGAAGATTCCTTTCTTACACATCAGGAGCAACCTGGGACAGCTGTCCCAACTAGAGCGATCACCGCTCCTTTGTTCACCCTGTGCGTAGTCCCGTGCGACCTCCTCTCGACTTAGGCATTGTGGCGCGGATACACTCCACATAGACCCTCAGCGAGATATTCCTCGCCTTGCGGGGGCCTCCAGGAAGAACTGTCTCGCGAGGTACATCCTTTGAAGCATGCTGACGACATCTCCCCAAGGCTTTGTGGCCACCTTGCTGCTGGGGCCAGTAGTAGATGAGCCAGGGCATCCTAGTTGTCAATGGCCCGACAACTATGTGCATCTTAGTTATGAAGAGTCCGGATGTATTATTTAAACTATAAGTAATAAAAACACCCTTTTCTCGAAACAATACCTCACAGTATACAGTGGCTTTGCCAATCTATTTGCACATGAGCAGCCTAGATGAAGGGCTACACGTGTCGCCCCAGACCCAAAGCTATTTTCACTAGTATAATTACTCTACTTGCACAAGAGTGTTGATCACTGATTAGAAAAAAAAACCTGGGAGTTGGATAGTCAAATTATAAAAATATCTTGCGGGGAAAGACATAATAAATGACCGTTTAATTAAGATCATATGTACTCCCTTCGTTAGGGATTATAAGACCTAAGAGCTTTTTTAAAATATTAGGAATTACAAGTCCTTTCTCATTTTTTTAAAATGTATGGTCTTCGTTTTCTTTCTCTTCTCTCATGCATGTATAACTATTGGTGCATCTAATAATCAAGAGAGCGAGTTATTGATTTTCTTAATCCTATCAAAGTGGTTTATAGGCCTTATAATCCCTAACAGAGGGAGTAGTCACGTTACATGAAACAACTATTCATGTTAGTCAGACGGTAGAACGACTGAATTGAATAATAGAAGTTAAAGAGAATAGATAAAAATATATGGCTACATGTGGTTCGATGTAGACCATAATCTTGATAAGATAGTAGACAAATAAAGAGTTACGATAAATTTAAGAACAACCGAATGTTATATGTTGATCCAAATTCTACAAAGTATAGACCAACTTCTGACGAGTGGAGCGAGGCCCGTCGCCGAAGGCTTGTGGGGGGTGCGGGGGACAACAGCCCCCCGCGGTACGGTACAGATCGTTGAAGACCTAGGTTTTCACCGCTATAAATCTCTTATAAACCGTCGGTTGAGATGAGTTGTTGCATCTATGAAATCCTCGGCGTTTAAACACTTCCCAATATGGTGAAGTTTCGCTAGTTGGCGCCCGTGGTTATTTCCTCTCTTTGTTGGAGAGGTTTTCACATTAAATCTGTGTCCCCTTGCTGTGATTTCTCTTTCGTTCTTTATTATCTTCTTGTTGTAACTATAACACCGAATAAATGATTTTAACTTAATTTTTCATAACATAGTCTAAAAAATTGACATAGTTACATATTAGACACAAGTTATGTATCTGGAAAATATCATATTCTAATGTGAGTGAAGCAATGGATTTGGACAAGATAAAGCGAAAATGTGCATTGTATAGTTTCACTAGCTTCCCTATCTCACAATGCTCGATCCATTCCTCACTTCGCTAACGAATCATTTTTTCTAAACATATTATTACCTTGAACCCTACCCTTAATTATATAATTATTCATCTGACCTTCAATCCAAGGTTACAATATTAGAATAGACCATGCAAAATTGATCTATGTAACTGAGCTTCGTCTAAAATGTCCTAATTATTATATAGACATAAAATTAAGTATGGTTAAATATTATAAATATTTCACCCACTAATTGAAGATGATTAAAAGTGTTTTCCTACACACATGATTGTTTTTAATTTACTAGGAAAGTTATGGTGACTAGACCCATATTAATCTTAACAACATAATGTAAACTTTCTATAGAACCGTACTTGTATTTTCTAGGACATATTCAGGCAATGTTGCCAAAAATTTAAAACTATTTACATATGAAAATATAAATACCTAAATGCTTTGATATATGTAAGATGATGCCCTCACAAATATCTAAAACTTTTGTATTTGCCACGCATGGGGGAAACATGCGCAAAAATATTTGCATCAGACAATTAATACATGCTTAATAGTTTTAATATATTATAATGATGCCCTCTCATTTGCAGGTGTAGAGCGTGGGTGAAAAATAGCAATTTCGCAGATATAATTTGTTCTCACAGAGTCACGGGTAGAAGATAAAAATAACTCAGTTCACCCTCTTTCCTCTTATATTCTTGTTAGTACTAATTGTTTTTTTCGTCTTGAATATGCTTAGCACGGTAGGTAGAAAGAATAACAATGAGATCCAACTCATCTGGTAGGTGCTTCCGGAACAGAACAGGCTAGATCAATCTTCCCTGTCAAGGTCGACAGTTTAGTTGCATTATCACGGCCATATCACTATCACCCGGTCACTGTCACGCCTTAAATCACTCTCGCATTGTTTGAGCTTTCATGCCAGGTCAGGACATGGGAAATTGGCTTCAATTCGCCATTAGGGGAACGGCAGGCAAAGCCAAACGCAATTACTTGGTCTGCGTATGTCGGTGACCTGCAGGTCAGGGCAGATCTCTAAGGAAGTTGAAATGCCCAGTCAGTCGGTCAAACACAACCAAGGTCTTTTTGAAAAGCATGAACTTAAAACTTAGAAATATGAAAAATATAGAAATCGAGATATCATACATGTATCCTGAGTTACAGGAACCAAAACCACAAGAAATTAAAGTATCGTTTGGATGTCACACATGAAAAACGTGGAAATCGTAGCCTTTTCACAGGAAATTAAAGTGTCGTTTGGATCACCACATGTTAGTTTTCTACAACATCCCTATGAAATAGGCTATTCCATATGAATTCCTTATAATAGTGTCGAAGATGTATATAGGCTACAGTTGGATTTGGACTGTGCGGTAGGGTTAGCTGTTTGAGTCGGACACTTGTAACCTGGCCTATTATATAAAGACATCGAGAGTAGCCAAAATAGACTAGACTCAAGACAAATTAGACACAAGATCGAGTTTCGGGGACGGTCCGGTGCTCGTGGCAGGGGCGCCGGACCGGCGTGGCGTATTGTAGATCTGATGTGTCTGTACACCGTGACGGGCTTGTCGTCGACGGTATTCTGATTATAGTACCAGGGGAGGAGCGCCCATAAAGCATGCCCCGCAGATGTAGGTTTTGCCGAACTGCGTTACCAAACATCGTCTTCTCCGTCTACTTTCTGCAATGATCTAATCATGTATATTGCTAACAAGTGGTATCAGAGCCATCAGTTTACAAGATCGGATTCATGGTGCGGATGATCGTAGAGGAAGGCGAGTCGATGGAGGTTCTGGTGGGTAGCGGGCTTCTGTCGAGCGGAGGACTCCGCTCGCTCGGCCCTTACGACGCGTTGTTGATGACGGCGGAACACCATCAACAAAGGACGGCATTGATCGCGGGCGTGACGACGCGAGGCGGCCATGTCGTCGAAGCAGATCCGATTGGCAGGCACCGTCGGTTGGATAGCTTGGCACACAAGTTGGGGGAGATCGTACCGACCGACGCAACATGGTTCGAGCGATCAGACTGGTTGGTTCAACCGGAGAGGCCGGCTCGACGAAAGGAGGCAAGGACCCGACGTGTTTTGATGTCGTCACGGTTATGGTCTCCCAGACGTGCGGGTGTGGACTCTAAGATTTGGAATATCTGGTGGAGTCCAACACGGTTTCAATTCGACACGGCGTGGACCAAATCTATTATGGTGTACACACGGAACAATGAAGGCCGAGTTGGATGACGCAAGGCGTGGATTGGAGCTTAGGAAAGAGAGTCACGTACGGTTCGGTTTGAAGGGGGAGATAGATCTGAACTATCTCGAGGTCAATAAAAGGAGGGCTGAGGAGGCAACGGAGAGCTCACAAGTTGCTTTGCCCTAAGTTCGAGCACGGAATTTCAGAGGCGAGGCGGCGCACGCAAGAAGGCTTTGCTGAACCGAAGGAGAGGCTCTGGTCGGTTGGATCGTCCTGACCTAAACGATCTGATTAGTGGCTGTTCGTGGGAGAGCAGTGGGAGGACGCGATGTCTTCCACCAGGTTCGAGGTGACGAAGTTCGATGGTACGGGCAACTTCCCGATTTGGCTGTCGAGGGTCAAGGATTTGCTGGGGCAGCATGGACTCCTGAGGACAATCAAGACTGATGCGGTGAAGCCTGCAAAGTTGGACGCTGATGACTGGGCTGAGATGCAAATCAGGGCTGTCAGTACTATACGGCTGAGCCTAGCTGATCAGGTCATGTACCATGTGATGAACGAGGAGTCGCCGAGTGCAATCTGGAAGACATTGGAGGATCAGTTCCTAGACAAGACTGTGCCCAATAAGTTGTATCTGAAGTAGGAACTGTACGGGATGAGGATGGAAGAAGGGGCGAACCTTACTGAACACATCAATACCTTCAACCGTGTGGTCTCGGATCTGGAGAGGATTGGTTCCAAGGTGGAGGACGAGGATAAGGCTTTGCTTATGCTTGTTTCATTGCCAAAATCCTACAAGAGTTTGATGGTTACCCTGACATACGGCAAGTCAAGCATCACTTCAAGCGAGGTACAAACTGCGCTGTTATCATATGATCAACGTGAAAAAAAGACTTCTGAAGAAAGTACTTCCGCTGGTGCTAGTGATGGACAAGAGCTGGTGGTCAAGGGCAATCATGGTGGAAAGGGCAAGAAAAAGAAGGAAAAGCCACAATATCATGATTGTAAGGAGTGGGTTCATCAGGAGGTTTTGTCCAACGTATAAGGCTGATGGAGTTGCAAATATTGCTGCTAAATCTATAGCTGATTGACAGTGAAGTTCTGGCTTTGGTAAGCGAATTGTTTGATAAGGTGTGGATGTTGGATTCAGGGAGCTCTTATCATGTGACGTCTAACAAGGAGTGGTTCTCTACCTACAGGCCTGGTGATTTTGGAGCTGTCTATCAAGTCGATGGTACGCCTCAGCGCATCATGGGCATGGGAGATATCAAGATCAAGTCTAAAGATGGTGGTGAAATGATGCTCCAGGATGTTAGATATGTGCCGAGGGCTTGCAAGAATTTAATCTCACTGGGAAAACTCTATAACAACGGTAATACCTATCGTGTTGACAGGGACAAGTTGTCTATGCGGGTCAAGAAGAACAAAAAGCTAGTGCTGAAGGGCAGAAGGACTAGCAATAACCTATACAAGGTGCGTGTGAGCATCGTTCCAGGTGGAGCTAAAGAGAAGCACGATGAGGCGGCAGGATCAGCTGGGTTGACCGGGTCCGATGAGGGCTCGGACGACGGCTCATGCAAGTGAGCAACAAGAAAACCAAGTTCAACATACACTGAGGTGTTCGCGCGAAGACGGCGGTTCCATTGACGACATATTCGCCAAGGTGGAGATTGTTGTAATAGTGTCGAATATGTGTATAGGCTACAATTGGACTGTGCGGTAGGGTTAGGTGTTTGAGTCGGACACTTGTAACCTGGCCTATTATATAAAGGCATCAGGAGTAGCCAAAATAGACTAGACGCAAGACAGGTTAGACACAAGATCGAGTTTCGAGAACGGTCCGGTGCTCGTGACAGGGGCGCCGGACCGGCGTGGCGTATTGTAGATCTGATGTGTCTGGACACCGTGATGGGCTTGTCGTCGACGGTAGTCTGATTATAGTAGCAAGGGAGGAGCGCCCGTAAAGCATGCCCCGCAGATATAGGCTTTGCCGAACTGCATTACCAAACGTCGTCTTCTCCGTCTACTTTCTGCAATGATCTAATCGCGTATATTGCTAACAGATCCTATTCTAGTGTGCCGACGCTGCTCCTTGGAGGTGGAGGTGGGTTTCCGGTGGTGGCGGCACTGTCGCCGGCTTGTTACAACATGGCGGCGAGAGCTTTACGGGCCCGTATGGGTTCGGCCGGGTCAGGAGGTCTGGTGTGATCCTGCTGCCGTGTCTGGCCGGCTACCGCTATGGCGGTGGAGGCAGTTTCCTCCTGCGCGGCTTCGGGGCTGCCGCACCGGTTCCCTTTTGCTCCTTTCACCCGCCCTCTAGGCCTAGTGGCGGTGGTCACAGTAAGACGACGTTGGTGGTGTCAAGACCATGTTGGCGCATGTTGGTGGGCGGCATTGTTGGGTGGCAGACTATGGAGCATTCAGGGTAGTGGTTCTTTGGGGTCGGGAGAAATCTTGGTCGGTTTTCCGACACCGACGAGGTGACGCTGCGGGTGTCGATATTCCTTCTTGGAGGTCGTCGGGTGTACCCCTTCCCACTCACCTCCGCATACGAGGGAAACCCTAGGACTGGTCCGGGCAGCAGCGTCGTCCTCGTCGCTCTCCTTCTTAAAGGTGTTGCTTGTTACGCGATGCTTCGGTGTTCTAGGCGCGTGGTGGGGCTTCTTCGGTGGGTTGCGAACCATCTTCGTGTAGTCGATCTGCCGTTGTTAGCATTATTTTCTCTTTTGTTTCTCTTCGTTTTGTTGTACCGGTTTGTCCCTTGGTCGTTGTGCTGTCTGACCCAGCAGCTGTTTCACATATGTGCTTTATTTATAAAACGGGACGAAAGACTATTTCGAGAACACATAATTGATCCAAATTCCTATAGGATTAAGAGGACATGCCACTCCAATCCTATGGTTTACATATTCCTGTTTTGAAAATCAATAAGTCTCAGTTCTCTGAATCCGCTAATAAGTCTCAGTTCTCTGAATCTGGATGTTCTTTACAGTACCGATATAGTCATACAAGCCAGCAAAAAGAAGAGATTATATATGCTACATATACACTCCGTGCAGAAGTCGAGGGATAACGTGCAATTGGGGAAATTGGTGGTCCATGGGGAAGAAGATTGGGAACGAACCGTGCCTGTGCAAGATTGCTAGTGTTATGAAGAGAAGGAGAAGAATGAACGCTTGGTGGGCACCCTGCCGACGGCCTTCATGAAGTTGGCGAGCTCCATGACCTTGGCCGTCTTGGTCCCGCGCGCCGCCTCCATCGACGCCCGCTTCTCCTCAGCTTTCCGCCGCGCCCGCGCCACCTCGTTCTGCGCCTTTTCCGTCGCCTTGGCGCGCTCCTCATTCAGCTTCCTCTGCACCCAATTATTCATTTCAGTCGCGTACTCGCGTGATCGATCATCCACCAAAGATCGAACCACAAAATTGATTGGAATTACCTCGATCTTGTTGAGGTAGGCGGTTGCCTTATTGATCTGCTGACTCTCCCACCCGTTAATCACCACCTCCTCCCGCTTGAACTTGTTGTTTATCTTGGCCACCTCCTCCGCCTGCCACGCCGCCACCTTCGCCTCCGCCTCATCCTTCTTAACCTGCCGCACCTCCACCACCTCATCCTCCTCCGCCGCACACGCAGACGCCTGCGGCAGAAGCCTGCCCGTGTCCGCGACCATCGCCAGCGGGTTCGTCTCCAGGTCCAGGCCAGGCTCGTGCTCCCCGATGCGCGCCAGCTGCAGGTCGTTGCTGGAGTCCCCGGGGCCAGGGTTGGTGGGTGGGCCTCCCGCGTCCACCATGGCGGTGAACTCGCGGTTCATGCTGGCCATGAACTGCTCGTCGGAGTAGGAGGACAGCGAGCGCTGGCTGGCCACGTCCCAGGAGGGCTGCCGCAGCGGCGCCGGCGCCGGCGACGGGTGGATGTCTCGGAAAGTCGTCCCGTCGCCGTCGGCGTCCACGTCCACGTCGTCCTCCGCCGGGGCCGACGGCGTCGCCAGCCGCTGCAGCCGGTCGCTCTCCGACATGGATGAGGTTTACCGGTTCGGATCGGAGATGTTAATTGGAGGATGGATAAGGATGAGATCCGGTGGGGGCGGCGGACCCAGTTCTTGGAGGTGGAGTTGGTGCGTGTATTGCAGACCAGCAGCAGTAGGACGGAAGTGGAGGCCAAGGAGTGGGAGGAGAGAAAAAGGAGATGGCACCTGCACGGCCGAGAGGATGACGACCTTGCCGGCCGGCATACGGGGTGACACGTATCCCTCAAAATTGTAGGAGCTTTTAGAGCCAATCTAGTATTTTATTTTTACAACAAGTGAGGCGCCGGTGCGCCAAATTTCATTCAGCTCAAATACATTGTACAGTATGCAGTACAATACCCTATGAGTTAAGATTTTGAACAGCTACAACTATACGGCAATTGTCATGAGTATGAGCTGAATTAGAGCAGCTAAAGATAGACCTAGACTGATTCTGCCTAATAGCCTGATGAGCACAGTTATGAGCAACTCCATTAATATCTCTTTATATGTGAAAAATCCTGGACTGTAGCTCCTTGAAGGCATTCTTGTATACTGTAATTTGTTCCCTGAGTTCCCAAGGCACCTGGGTATCTGTAGTTTTTGTTGCTGCTGCCGCTCTTGAAAGAGTTAGATTATCAGTGAGGAAAGTGACCTGCTGGGTTTTTAGCTGCTCCGCGATTTGAGATGCGAGGAGTAGAGCCATTGCTTCTGCATGTAGTGGTGAAGGAGCTTTTGCCGTTGAAGCTTGAATAAGAACTGTTGCCTTTGTGTGGTCATGTTGTATTTCACAGTAAACTCCAAGACCTGTTAAGATTCTTCCTTGCGAGCCTGCAACTTTCTTTGTTTTCCATGCTACATCCGAGTAAATTTTGCTCCCTTGAATATCGAGGTCTGTCCTAATTGTTTCTCTTTGTTTAATTGTTATTACCTCTTGAGATTGGTCATCATCTGTAGCACCTACTCTTATGTTTGAACTGACAGACAATATTGATTTTTGTTGCCGAACAGTTGCTTCATTCCCATCAGAGGTATCCTGCAAAATATTAAACATCTCCAAATTTCTGTTAATTGCATCTGCCCTATGATGGATTTGAAACGGGTGACTCTCCTTCTTATTGAATAAGCAGTCGTTCCTAGCTTTCCATATGCACCATAAGAAAGTAAGAATATTATCGAGGGTTCCACATGGATGATTTATATTCAGCATATTTAAAAGAATTTGGGTAATAGAATCAACATTAGTGATAAGAGAGTCTACCCTTAAGTACCAGGGATGACCGAACCATGCAACTCTAGCAAAGCCACATGTGAAAAATAGATGAAGGTCAGTCTCCTCAATTCCGCACCTGCAACAAAGCTTGTTAATATGCTTACTGTATTTACCCGCTCTAGCTCCTGTGGGCATTGCTCTACGTAGCAGCCTCCAACCAAAAGCCTGCACTCTAGGCGGAATTTTCTTATTCTTCCAGATTTGGTTGAGAAGCTGCTTAGTAGATTGATGCACATGTCTTGGCCTTGGCTCTCCTTGTTCCTGCAAATATTGAAGACAAGCACGATATGCATTTTTTGAATTGCATTTACAGAAGGAGTGAGCTTCCAGCAAAGGAAATCTTCATCTTGGGAGCAAATGATGGGAGTATTTTTAATAATGGCAGACATGGGAGGTTGGAATAGAGTGTCTAGGAGCTGATGATTCCAATTTTGCTGATTTTGAATCCACAAGTCCTTTACTTGTGCAGGATAGGAGTAGTTGTTGGGCTGAATGATAAGAGAGTCATAAATTTGAGCCTAGTTTTGACACCAAGGAGTGCTCCAAATACTGATTTGGCCTTGAGAAATTTGGTAGAAAGAATGGGCCTTAAGGATGGGGAGAATTTTGATGATGGAGGCCCAAAAGGCAGATTTAAGAGCGTTTTCATTTGGCCGCCAAATGGAGGAGTTGGGAAAGTATTTAGATTTTAAAACCTGATGGAGAAATTCATTTGGTTGGTCCGCAATTCTCCAAGCTGCCATGAGAATGAGTCCTTGGTTCATTGCTTGGAGATTCCTGATTCCTAGCCCACCCTCGCTTTTTGGGGAGCAAATATCCTTCCAGGCTCTCAAACAGAGAATTTTGGAGTTAGTTTCTTCCCTCATCCCCGTCCACCAAAAGTTTCTAATAATAGCCGTGAGTTTGGCAATAAATTTTTTGGTGAAAAGAATGTTAGACATGTAGTAAACAGAAATAGAGGAGAAGACAGATTTAATGAGTTCTAGTCTTGCAGCATGAGAGAGTTGATCGGCCTTGTAAGTTGAAAGTTTAGATTTAAATTTATTGAACACAAAGTTGTAAGCAGCAGTTCTGTCCTTACCAGGAATGATGAGAGGATGTCCTAGATGTATGAAGTTGTTGTCAATATCTGGGACCGGGAAAACTTGCCTTATGGATTGGCGAACGGTTGGAGCAACATGTTTGCTGAAAATAATGCCGGACTTTGACCAGTTCGGAATCTGACCTGATCGGTTGCAGAAGTCATGTAAAATTTGCTTCATCCTAGTGGCTTCTTGCATTGTAGCTTGTCCACAAACTAGGAGATTATCTGCAAAAAGAAGTGAGTGTATCTGGGGACAATTTGGTCCAAGGGTTATTCCTGCAAAACAGTGAGTGGACATGACTTCCTGCAGCGTGATAGATAGTTCACTAATGGAAAGGACAAAAAGATACAGTGACAAGGGACAGCCTTGTCGGATACCTCTGTCTCCTCGAAATTTCACAAACGGTTGGCCATTTATGACCACTTAGAAAGTTGGCGAGGAGATACAAGCATGGATAAGATTCATGAAATGAGCATGCAATCCTTTACGTTTGAGTGCCATGACTATAAAATTCCATTCCAACCTATCAAAAGCTTTCGCAAGATCTATTTTAACCATGAAAGCTTTATTTCTCCAGGAGTTAAGAGCAAAAGAATGAGTTAATTTCCTGCGCAATTATTATGTTGTTACTTATGCGCCTACCTTCAATGAACGCTTGTTGCGTGGGGTGGATATAGTCTGGCAAGTGAGGTTTCAATCTATTAGCTATGCATTTTGCGATAATTTTGTATATGACATTGCAGAGACTAATAGGTCCATAATCAGCCGGCACCAAAGGAACAAGCTTTTTAGGGATAAGAGCAATGTGAGTATCATTAATATGGGATGGCATAATACCTGTTTGGAAGAAATTGCTTACCAGCTGCATGACATCCTGCCCTATCCAATCCCATGTAGCAATGTAGAATTCCACATTGAAGCCATCCGGCCCAGGGGATGCATTTCTTTTCATTTCCTTGAGTGTTTCTATCACCTCCTTGTCTTCTGGAATGGAGTAGGTGTATTCATGCGAGTCTTGTGGAAGTTGTGTGTGCATGAAGGGTCTGCCATTGTTAGTTTGAGTGGAAGCAAAGATAGATCTGAAATAGTTAACAAAAGTATTGCTAATTCTGTCCAGCATAAAATGTAGAACATTGTTTTCATCTTTAATAGAAACTATAGTGTTTCTCCTTCTTCTCTTTACTATAGCACGGTGAAAGAAGGTAGTATTCCTGTCCCCATCTTTAATCCATTGCTTTTTTGCTCTCTACATATAAGAGTCCGTTAGCTTCGTCATAGTTTGCTCATACCTTGCTACAAGAGAAGCTTCAGCAGTATGATCTTGTTGATCTAGGGGCTTCATTTGGATTTCTCTGATCTGGTCTTCGAGATTATTTAACTCCTGCTGTAAAGGTTTCTTTTTTTTGCACCAAACTTGGAGAGAACCTGCAAGATGTTTAGTTCTATTCGAGAAAGAATTATTTTTCGAGGTAATCCAAACAGATTTAGCATGGTCTTGGAAGTCTCTCTCTTTTAGCCACCAATTCTCAAATTTGAATTGCTTTTTAATTCTACGAACATGACCATCAGTGGAAATAAGAATGGCATCATGATCGCTCAAACTATGAATGAGAGGCATATTATAAACATTAGAAACAGGATATGCAGCACACCATTCAGCATTGGCCAAGCATCTATCTAGCCTTTCAAAAGTGTGTTTTGAAGAGAAGCGTTTGTTAGTCCAAGTGTAAGCCGGTCCACTAAATCCAAGATCAAAGAACCCACATTGTTTAACCAAAGAGCGGAAAGTATTCATACGAGAACGATTCACATTACAGGAATTCTTATCCATATCATACAAAAGTTCGTTCATATCCCCTATACAAAGCATAGGCATATTAGAATTGTCATACACAAAAGAAGCTACTTGTTCCCAAATCTGGCTAGTCTGAAGATGGTAGGGATCTCCATAGATACAAACAAGCCCAAATTTCATATTATTAGTATTATTTGTGCAAGTAGCTAAGATTACATGGAAACCAGCATTATGAATAACTACATGAAGGTCATCAGTCCACATAAGCCAAAGCCCACCCGAACGACGTCGAGAAGGAACAACAATGCTCTCACACATATTGAATCTAGTAACAAGATCAGAAGGTTTAACTTTTGAAGATTTAATTTCAGAGACAAAGGTTACCTGGGGTTTCGTGGAGCTAATCATCTTTGCAAGGTGACACATTTTTATACTGTTAAGATTTTTTCCCATACCTTGACAGTTCCATTCTAAAGCCTTCATGGCGCATGTGTCCTGCTGTAACACGTACTCTGCTTCTATTTTCCGCTCTGTCCAAGAAAATATCAGAACATTGGAGTGAAAAAATACGGATTGTAGACTGGTGGTGAAGAGGCTGGAAGTAGCTTGTCAATTGATCTTGGATATGAAGCAGATTTCGCGAAATCAGCGTCAAAGGACAGAGATCTCCGGGTCAGGAACACACTAGGGGAATCAAAAAATTGGTGGTAGGCCAATCTAGTAGTGCAGCCTAAAAACAAAGCAACCCATCTATTTCGAACATTAAATACTTTTTTCGTCTTAAAGTAGATATCACAGATTTATTAAAATTTAAATGAATCTAATACTATTTAGTATATAGATTTGTCCAAATTTTATTAAACTTGTGACATCTATTTTAAGGCCAAAGGAGTATATGTTTTAATCTAGCTAAAATGTGTTTGATAGCATGAGTCAACCCTCGTAACAAGTTGTGTTGTTTGTTAAGTCAGCTCGGTTTCATCCGGCAGTGTCCACTTGATACGAAAACATCCCCTTAGTCCTGCCCAGTTGTGAAACTCAAATCGAGCTTCACAACTCGGCAGTGTCGAGTCTATCCCACCCGCGCGGTCTAGCTCCACAGGGGTCAGAGGCCCCGCACCTCATTTCCCCCTCCCTGCAGTGATTTGTTTCTCCTTTCCCCGCAACGACTCATTTTCTTCATCACCGGCGTCGCCATTCCTCGTCCAGGTCGAGCTCATAGTCCATGTCGAGATCCACCGTCCTCGTCCCTGCCCCCTGTCGAACTTACCGTCCTCGTCACCATCCCCATCGAGCTCCTGGCGGCGACGTCTGGCCTCCTTCCATGCCTCGTTCGAGCTGCAGTGACCCGGCCTCCTGGCGGCGCACGTGTAGCCTGAGCGCGGCCTCCTGGCGGTGGGGAACAACGAGCTAGCATCCTGGCAGCGACGGTGCGCGGTGGCAGCGATGGAGGCGTGTGGCAGCGGCTCCTCTCGCCGAAAATGACGCCGGCAAGCTCCAAGGGACCCGATTGTTTTTTATCTTTCTAGTCAGTCACCTGCATGCTTTTATCCAATAGCTGGCATGACTCAACTCGTACAACCTACCAAACAGGATCTCAAGTCAACACAACTCATCTCATACCACCTACCAAACACAGCTAATAAAATACACTTATATGGGTTGGACACCTAGTCAAACATATTTTTTCCGCATTTCATTAATATAAAAGTAATTCACGTGTAGATAAAAAACATAAAAAATAAATACTAAAAACCCTGTCTAAGCTAGGATTTGTCTCGCTATGGCCTACTTTGACCGGCATCGCCTACGTGTCCTCGTCATCGTCCATCAGTTCAATGAAGGGCGACGGCGACCATGGCACCTGTGATCAGTCCTGCCACCAAGGCCACACATGCGCAAGAGGCAACGGCGCTATATTTGTCCATGCTGGCCATGCTTGCACATGTGTTGGGGCCTCCTACCATTGTGGAGTCACCGGAGACGTGGCAGGCCGCCCTCGGGCCAGCGGAGATTCTCACAAGGTAACGATAAGCCCGTCCCAGTGGCCCATTTTCTCGAGCTCAAAACGCTCGATGGCGAGCCTGAAGGCCTCTTCATTGTCTAACTCTAGTGGCTACATGAGGCCTCCTTCTCCTAATTGATGGCCGCCATGTGGGCAAGCATGCCCGAGTAGTCTCCGTTATCATCGTGGATCTCCTTACCAAGGACGTCACCACCACCATGCGACGGCGAGGGCTCCCACTTCTCATCAACGACGCCATGTTCCAATAGCTGCTCCAACTTGCCCTCATTATCGTAGTCGTCATTGTTCGGTTGGGCGTCATCGAGGAAGGCGGAGCAACGCCACACGTCGTGCTCCCATTAATGTCGGAAGCGCCTGTGGCATTGATGGCGGCATAGGAGGCTAGCAGCCAACATTCATGTAGTCGTAGGAGTCAAAGGGGTTATCGTCACAATAGTCAAACTACTGGCATTGATGGATAGAGAAGAAGGCCAGAAGGTGTTAGTCGTTGCCAAGTGGGCTTGGGGCTGATGCGATAGGACAAGCACGTGGTCCGCAACACGATCCCGCATACACATTCTCAGCCTAAATTTGGGGATTGGAATGGTCGGTCTAGGCACGTCGGCCCGGACGCGTCACGTTGTTGGGCCATTTCGGTTGTCATCTGTCCTGTTGGAATAAAACAATCCGCTTTGGTCTATTTAGATCATGCCACTGGAGATGTCCTTAGAGCATCTCCGGTCGCCCCCTCCCCCCTCCCTCGATAGCCCCCAAATGGGGCGCCGGACACAAAACTTTCGTCTAGCCGGCCCCCATAGTCTTGTTCATCCGGCATGGCCTAATATGGTTTCTAGCATACCAGGACTCATCATGTCCCTTTCCCTGACATCAACTCATCACCTTTAATGTGGCGTGTCACCGGGCTGATCATATTTAAGTAAAGATGGGGTGGTCTCTCTTCCATCCAGCCTTCTCTATGCCACTACGAGGCCAACTCTTAAATAAAATTCCTAGCATGAATACGCTCACCCATTCCCCTCCTCGCCTAGCCATCTCCGCCTTCCAACCTGCAAACCCATGATCGCTGACACCCTCGAATCGGTCCTAAGTAGATTTTAGCGATTCCCGTCAAACCCGCATAGAAACAATTCGATGACACCCACCAAGCACTTGCGTGCTGGTGGAAAATAAAGTAATTACACAATAATTCACGATGAAACCTACAAGAAACGTATATACAACAACGACTCCATCGAGTCAAGAATACAAATCTACATTATAAAGATCAAAATCACATTGAAAATAATACAACATCCAAGAATGGATAAGATGCAAATTGGACTAAGAGTCCTAAAGAATAACCAATGGCACACATAATCCTACTTAGGACAAGCTAGAAGGATAACCTTGCTAACATCGTGATCTCATACCTGCCAATCCAAAGGGGTAACAAGAAAGGGAAAAAAAGAAAACAAGGGTAAGTACCAAGGCAAGTACTTAGCGAGGCTTAGAATTCAGCTGCTCTCACCTACAAGTTTATGGGAGACTGTAGTGGCAGCAAAGCATGCACTAAAACAACCTATAGAGATAAAAACAACTATCGACTATTAGAGAGGGATAAGAGAGGTCTATCTCGAACTAACTTGATGCTAGCACCAATAATAATCCATCCTAGGATTTCCCCCTCGAAACCTAACAAGGAAGTCCTTCCGAGGAAAACTCACTCGGTTGGCAGTTTTATTATTTCATTCCATTTTAGTTTCCCAACTTACTAGTCATCTAAGATCAAAGTCAAATTTACAGTCCTACTTTAGTGTAAGTTGTCTATGGTCGATAAACAGTGCTCTAAGTCATCCATAACTGCAGACATGGCTTTTCGAAAACATTTAACCCTGTAGGAATGCACCAAAGTATCCACATGCACTTCAACCCAATGTTTTCCAGATCAGGTAACATAAACCCATCGGTATGTTTGCGGGGCTTTAGACACGATGTTTCCCAGAACCCAATGCAAGCATATGGGCCCCCCTAAAGGGCTACCCGAACGAGGTATAGCTAAGTGTCGTTGATAGCTGTGAGATTCTACACATTTTTATGGTTTCTATCGATGGTTTTCGTTTGGATTTGATGGTTTTCTATCTAATGCTAATACTTTGGTAGCAAAGAAAACTTGGTTTTTAATGTGTGTTTTAGGTTCTGAACATCAACAGAGGGATTTAACAACAAAAACACAATATTCAGACGAAAACAAGCAAGTCCCTTTTTGGAAGCAATCGAGGGGAGTTTAATGAAGCTTTAACGAGCAACTATACTGCGGGATATTTTTCCGGACGTATAGTTCCGGCCGTATAGCTGCCATCTCCTTCGTCTTATTAAAAGGGACAACTTTTGTGAAGGGAGAGAGGACGAAAACAGAACACACGATCCACCATCCCATCCAGAAGGGAGAAAGAAGAGATCTGGAGAAGAAGTGGAAGACGTTCTTCATCTCGCTCCATGATCTTTGATCTCCTAGCCACCACACCTCCATAGCCATTACTTGTACTTGAGAGAGAGAGAGAGAGATCCACCTTGCAAGACTAGGGTTTGAGATTGCTCTTCCCATCTTAAATTGTGTTGGATTTATTTATATTTATTATTATGGATCTCCACGGTAATATCAGGAAGAACACCCTTTATTTAATTATATCAATGATGCTTTCTTCTCTCATGTGTGAGTAAGTTCCCTTGGGCGTGGGAGATGTAGGGGATTAGTGAGATGTGATGTGCCTATATAATTTCCATTAAATTTTTGGTTGATTTCAATTACTATATTATATGTGCTTGACTATCTGTGGGATGCTTAATACGTGGTGTCCAATTAAGGGCCCAGACAACATGATGATTTGTTCTATATAGATAGATTCTTGTTTGCTAGCAGACCGGCGACCCCCGAATGACACGGGGATATCAATGGGAAACTAGTTTGACTCGAGGATCATGAGGAGCCACCAAGCTTATTGCATTAGTTTGATCCAAGGAGATTAATTGCTAAGCAACCTGAATAATCTTAATCGTCTAGTTACTAACCATGGTTGTGGTAAATAGGCTAGTATGATTATTAAAGTTGGGATGAAATCTACCAAGAGGAGTTCCGTCTAATTATGGGTTGCTCGCCTACACACATACTTATAAGATTATAATTGTTACACTTATCACTCATCCACCTGTCACATTCACTATCACCATGAACTGAGACTCCGCGCACCTACTTCGTCATCTGTAGAAAACAATAAACAAATCGTTCTTTACTTTTATACTTTTTATTTTTGAAGTTTTACATTTTAGTTTTATTTAAATATAATCCTTTAATCCAAAATCTATTCTTATTTCAATACTTGCAGTCAATTCACTCGAATACCTGTGACAACTTCGGGTGTGATAGAGACTTCACCAATTAACACTTACCTTTGGGATCTCTATGGGATCGACATCTTAACTTCGAAACTAGATAAAAACGATCTGTGCACTTGCATTCATCAGTCGTACAGACCTAGAGGTTGCATACACTTGTCACACGAGAAGAGGCAATAGATAATATATTCATGTGACAGAGTGTCACACCTATGCAAAAGTAAAAAATGCTCATCGAGCAACAGATAATAAACATGACATAAGATGGTATAAGTAAATAAGGTAACGTATAAATCCCAAACTAGTTTTGTGGCTAGGTAATAAACAGAAAGGGGTGCCCATACGCCCCACATATGGTTAGCGTTCTCAGTCTCGGAGCTGGTGTAAAGAACTCGGGTCCTAGGTAAACACAAGTGGGCGGGATAAAATACAAATTTCAACTATTGCCCACCAGTGTTTGCTATTAATTATACCTATTCTCAACATTTAATTACCAAGTTGCAAGTAGTACCATGATTGTCTTCACCATTAAGCATGTGACAACCTCCCAACAACTGTGAAACTCCGACAACTCGAACCAACAACTATGCAATCAACTATGACTCTGAAGGCTAACTATCTACCAAACAATGGACAATAGGAAGTGACCAACACAATATAGGCTGCGAGGAGTATAAATGGTATGGAAAATAAAGCATCCAACGCTGACAAAAATAGAGAAAAGTAAAGCCACTAGAAAAAATAGGCCGCATAAGATGAGTTCTTGCCTAGGAAACATCACCGACGATACACCTGACAAACTTGTCATACCTCGCATCAACTCATTGTCCTATCCGAGATGAAGCAAAGCACTAGAAAGAAACATCGGGTGCAATATTTAATACTTTGGCAAAACATCCAGCATGATCATGATATGTATGCATGGCATGGCAAGATGTAAGATTTTCCAGAGATGCAACTAGATGAACAATCCTATATGATAGAGAACAACAAGTATCAAAGAAGTATAGGACAAGAAGTAAAGGTGAGGATCGAATAAACCGGAGAGGAGACATAGAGATGTAATTCTCGTAGTTCACTTCCAAGGAAGCTACGTCTATGTTGGAGAGGTGTCGGGGCCACACAAGGTCACCTGAGCGCCACGAAATCCTCACATTCTTCTCCAGTGATCTCCACCACAAAGGCAGGTGAAACAGCATGTGGGCCCCCATGTGTGGTTTTGGTAATTAATGACAATCTTTATGGACTAATGTGTGTATTAAGTTTCACTTGTAAGATTTGTCCACTGGCATCGCTTGGAGCATGTGTTGGCTTCAAGGTCGATCAAATGAAGAAGAATATGTGTTTTGCAAGCTCAAATTTTGCCATCTCTAGAGATCTCATGTTTGATGTTTTCCGTCCTCGGTGGCGATGGACCGATGAAGAGCAATCAAGAAAGGCATTCCATCTTGAGAAGGTCAAGTTTGTCTACATCACACTCAAGTGGAATGCTCAAGGCAAAGGTATAAACTTGATAGGTTTTCCCTTTTGCCGGTCTCATGTTGTTAGTTGGGAGACCGGGTTTAGGATAGATAGCCATACTATCAAGAGGGGCTCTCGAGTGAGTATCTCGATCATATCATTCGGAGAGAGCTCAAACCTTTGCATACTTGCATCATCATATTTGGTTATCATTTGGTCATATCCATGTGAGGATTTAGAGCTTGTGGTAATCTCCATAACAAGCTCTTGTTCATCAAAATTGGATCTCCCTTTTATATCTTGTTGTAATTTTGATATTTGAGGTTTTCCAGTTTCTCACCAAGGGAGGTATCTCACTTTAAAATACATGAAACATTTTCACTTTGTGGGACCCCGGATTTACGGTCCGAGAATCCCTGTTATGCCTGCAATTCACGTTACCATGACCAGTGAGCCATGATCATAACCGACGAGTATCATTATAACATCCAGAAAATAACAAGTACAAAGCTTAAATTGTTGCCATTATGGTGATTACAATTATCAATAGCGGAAGTCTTCATTCGCAGAGCCCATGCCAGCCTTCACCTGCAGGCGATTGACTGGGAAGATGGTCTAACTCACATAGACGTCAGCAATCTCCATCGTTCCTCGTTCATCTGAAATTTTGGCCAAGTAAATAGCCAGGGACAATGCCGGTGAGTACTTTGAATTTAGTCGCAAACCACCTTATGAGAACAATAATAAAGGATATGCAATATGGTTGTGGTAGTAGGAGGGCTCCATAAGAGGTTCTTTTATAAACTAGTTTCTCTTGTAGATATAGCATGTCTATATCTTTGTTGAAAACTTTTGCAAAACATTTTAGAAAGTCTTTTTGGATAAACACTAGGATTGGCACCCATTTGTTTTTCCTTCCGGTCATCTCATGAGAAAACTCATTTCCTCATTTCTCGACCATCCCATGGTCAAAACATTTCCAAAACCTTTGATTTTACGATGTCCTTTTTGGAATCAAAACCAGCACCGCTCTACAGCAATCTTCCCTACCGTCCATGACCGAGGACTCGTCTATTCAAAAAGATTTACACTCTGAACAGGTTGTACACTTTACCCACATCTTCTGAGTACCCTGCCTGATCTACACCGATCATGGGTCGAGTAACCGTTCAAGACTCTCCGGATGCCACTCTAGTATAGGCCATACCCTATGAGTTGTTCCTCTTAACACCGGGATGTCGGGATCCACGGACCAACTAGAGTGCACCCAACTCCTCCAGAGACGGCACTTTCAATGAGAGGCTCATAGTATCGCCCGGCTGCTCCGGAGGGCAGCTCGCAATTCCTCCAGGTGACTGTCGCACAGTTGACCCTTTATGTAAAGGAACCCCAGCATTCGAGGGAGATGATCCCTTATAAGTAGTCGTTAGAATTCCCACACCAGAGTAGCAAACTTCAAATCCAGCCATGTCCCATTCTAGAGTAATGTGGTTGCACCGGTTAATCGTTCTAGCAAAACTGCAAAGAACCAGGTGCGATTTCATAAACATTTTTCCTCCATCTTTCGTCCAACCTTTTTGTAAAACAAAACTTTTATCGTTTCTCAACTTCTCTTGGTAGGTCAAACCTTACCAAGGTTTTTCCATGAAACATTTTTGTAAAACTTTTCTAGGGTCTTCCCATCCTAATGTTTTGCTTTGGCTAAAACGGGGTCTCCAAGGGAGTATGGTGTTATACACCATCTACCATACTAGGGGTAAGTAGGTGTCATAAAAGGAGTTGTACTTATTAATACAAATAGTATTAGCTGGAGGAGCCAAGCCACTACCAGGTATAAAACATTAAACAGTAAACTAATGCACTTTGTATAAGAGTATATAAAACATGCATAAGTAAGATAGTAGGACAAGGGCTTATGAGAAAGAAGGTGGCTTTCCTGTGACAAGCGAGGTGTCCCTGGAATTCTTTAATAGAATTCCAGAATACCAAATATAATAATAACCAGTAATACTCTGAGGCTTCCTTCTTCTCTATGGCACACAATCGCAACAATCGCTGTTATCGAGCAAACATGCAAGCAAACAACACCATAATCAAAACAACGCATACAAGCACCAATACATACAGAAATCAACATACAATCACGTGGTATAAAATAGTAGGGTGCTGGATGATTGGTTTGATGGGATTGGTAAAAGATTTGAAGGCATTGGAAGATTATCTTTTTGGGATTTATAGTCTAGGAAATACCTAAGAGAGGGGTTTTTGACCAAGGACATGTTCTGTATGATACCATTGTATAAAAATGATACCATCAGACAGATGTTGATAAAATGAAACCAACAAAAGTGGTTTCAATATTTTAGCAATTACTATTGATTTATAATGCCTTTTCTAGTGAATAAAACTCTAGTTTTAGGAAATAATTCACCAGAAAAGTTTTGGAGCTCCAAAAACTATTTCCTTGCATGATTAAGTAGTGTTTGATGTACTGATTCACTAGTAGTTGGAATCACTTAAAAATAATTACAATAATGCCCTCATGAAATTCCCAAAGTAAGTTCTGGATGGTATTTGCCTTTTTCATCAGATTTATTCTAGAGGAACTTTTGATGTGATTGGAAATATACATGTGAGGTATTTGATATACCTTTCTGTAGAAATTGGAATCACCCTTTTTGGATTTATAGAGTTACTGTAGTGATTTTATTATTGAATAAACCATGCACAAAATAGTTTAATTCACCAAAATTCAACCAAGGTGTAATAAATTATAAGCTCCCGGGGTTTGAAGGATGCTGGTGTGCATGTGATCTGAGAGTTTTAATTAGGTCAGTGCCTTTTGTGGTTTGACCTGGAGAAATTCCTAAACGAAATTTTGGCTTGTTCTTGTTATTTTTGCCAAAGGCAATCTAGGAATCAATTTAGGGTGGACCAGAGGGACATGCAAGTTATAACTAATACCTTCTGGTAGAAATTGGAAGAACTATTTTTGGGGTTGTTAAACTTCTGGAATGATTTATTTAGTGATAATACCCCATAGAGAAGTAAATCGTGCAAAATCCTCAGAAGCTCAATAATTCTTGAACTCCTGGATTCAAGTAGATATAGGTGTATTCTATTTAAGAGAGTTGAAATGGTGTCCAAACAACTCATTGTTTGGCCTAGGAAATTTTCTAAAAGCAGAAAGGGGTTGATTTTATTATTTTTGCTACAGTCAAACTATTATTCCATTTGGCATGAGACTAATTCCATGGAACATGTACATGAGATACCTATCTGGGGAAATTGGATTTATTCCAGTTGAGTACGCGTATCTCCCTAAGGATTTTATTTATTGCCAAGGATAGGTTCTAGTAGTTTATTTCTAGAAAAAAACACTTGAATGGATATTGACTTGATACTGACTCTGCATGTTAGAAAAAACCCTAAGGAACATTTGGGAATTTCTATCTAGGCATTACCCACTGATCATCATTTTTGTTTTGAATTAAAACTGACCACAAATGTTTAGATCTAGTAATTTAAATGAAAAAGAAAAGGACAGCGTAGTCGACGGGCTTCCATCGGAGGGAAATGGGCCGTGGAGGGAGAAATCGGCCCACTAGGGGGCGGATCCGTGCGGGAGGCGAGATTTGAACTCGCTGGTGCGGGGCCCAGCTGTCAGAGATCGCGAGGGCCGAAACGGTATGGGGAAACATCGACCACCGGATTAGATCCAGATCGACATTTGCCGGCCTCTCCCTCCCCGTGACGCCGCCAACGAGATAAAACCCTAGGCGGGGTCACAGAGGGCCCGAGAGGCTCACCGAGCGACGGAGTGATGATCGCGAGGGGATGGGGTGAGGCAGTTGTCGGTGGCGAGTCGAACGAGGGGCGACAGCGGTGGTTCTGGCGCCAGGAAGAAGCTCGCGCGATGACACCCGTCGGTGAACGCTCGGGACCTCACCGGTGAAGCTTCTAGGGAAGGTCCTGAGCAAAACAAATGGCAGGGAGAGGGTCAGGGAAGGTAGGGGACACCGTAGGGTGACATGCAGGGCCAGGGAGCAAGGAAGGAGAGCCTACGCTCGATTTCTTGCTCGGGGCCGAGAGCTTCTTTCTCTCCTTCTTTCGATCAGGGCAGGGCGGGGGAGGAGGAAGGGTGACTAGGGGAGGTAAGGGGGAGTGGGAGGAAACAAATGAGGGGCAGAGGCGTGCTGGGGGTGGCTTGTGGCTTATAAACTAGGGAGGGGTGGTCTATGGTAAACCATGACCATGGGAGAGCAAGGAAGGGGAGGTGGCCTCTGATTGGGCGACTAGGGAAGTGGGAGAGAGGTGATAGGGTGCTCTGGTCGGGCAAAGAGGGTTGTGGGGTGCTGTTGCAAGGCAATTAAATGGGTAGGAGTTGAGTATCTTTGATTTCCCCCTTTGTCCAAGCATATGAGACAAAGGGAAAGGGTGGCTTATTCTGTAGTGATACAGTGCTAGTTGACCAGAGGTGTTAGGGTTGCTGTGGGGGAGTCCTTGACAAGATTTGGGAAAGTTTGGAGGGGGTTTTGCTAGTGGTTTTTGCAAGATGATCAAAATTTCCGACCTGGGTGGTTATGAAGCAAAGCTTGAATTTTGGTATTTACAAGATTGGACAAGGCTACTAGTGGGTGGGTATGATCAATATATACCCTAGGGATTTATATGGGATTTTCAGATGATTTTTGGTACCCTTAAAATCAGTTATTCAAAAGTGCATAAGTAGTTTCTAGAAGCTCATTTGATATTTTTACATGGGATATGTTTGGTTTTTAATGTGAGATGGTCCTAAATACCATATAACACATTGGAGGATTTTATTGGAATTTATTTAGATAGAAAATTATTTTTAAGCTATTATTTCTTATTTCTGCCATTTAAGAAAAAGGGAAAAAATAAATAATAAAGGATCTCAAAAATATTTATTTTTGAGTTGGGAAGATGGGATATGATATATAGGCCTCAATTGTGACTTGATTTGCCAAAGTAGTTTGGAGAAAAACAAACTTGCCTATATAGGAGAGATTTTGAGAATTTTGCAAGAAAATGAAATTAAATAGTTTTACGTTCCAAATAATTATGGAAATTATTTGGAAAATGATTATACCCAAGGTGGATTATGTCAAATTGAATTATACATCTTTGGAAGCCTTGGGTTTTGCAAAACAAGATGGATTTGAGAAGAGAACAAGGATTGGGGGATCTAGGGTAGTAATATTTTTATACCCCCCTCGACAAGGTTGGATTAGTGAGCTTAGAGCTCGCCTTTATGCAAGGGATAGATGTATAGTTAGACCAAGTCATATAGATAATAATGATGCCAATAGTTGGTCTTGGTTGTATTTTAAGTGATCTAGAAGTGATGACAAACTTTGTTGAAAATAAGGCTGTCATAGCAGATGAGTCATGATGTCTCATAAACTAGGTGGGTTTAGGTAGCACATGGCTCCATTGGAAACAAGTGAAGGATGGATTTATAGACCATGGTTAGTAGATCATAACCATGTAAATATTTGGTCAAAAGAAGATAGCATAAGGATGTGAGCTTCTGCCAAAGTAGGCAAGATGTTAAGAGTTGCAGAAAAGATTATTATCTTGACTACAAAACATTCAAGGATGAGTGGTTCCAAGAATTGTTTAGCCAATATACAGAGAGGTATTTGGTAGTACTAATGATGTACTACAATATGGTTCCAGTACATTTTCAAAAATGCACACTGATTGGATTAGAGGAAGTTCCAAAGATTGAATCTAGTTAAATATTTTAGACTTAGCCAATTTTGGCAGACTTGCGGTTTTGGACTAGTATGAGATAGGGAAACATTTGGAGAGGATGCAAGGGTCCATCCTCTTCATCATGTGGTTGATATTTAGGTATAGATTGAATAGAGGGGATCCATGCTTGTATTTGGTCTTTGAGGAGTTGGATGCTAATAGAAAGGATTAGCTCAGGATTGATCTGGTTAAGTAGATTAGAGATTCACTTGAGTGTCTCAGATAGATTTAGTTTGGGGATGCTTAGTTTGCGATTGATGCTCTCAACTATTGGTTTTATCCTTAAGGATGATCTCCTAGATTGGCTCATGCTACTTCCTACCAAACAAGGCAATCAGCAGATCAAGGCAATTCATCAGACAGCAGATCAAGGCAATACATCTTATCAACTTATCCAGCTATTACTAAGGTTACCATCAATCCTAGCTTGAGGTATGCATGGGTGTTTTGAAGAGGTTGTTATTTTGAATTAAGATAAGGGCCTCTTGGTATTTCTACCAAGACGGTATGAAAAGGTTTTAGAAAGGTTTTGGGAAAACCTAGAGATAAGAGTAGTTGAAGGTTTTGTCTTCAAAACATAAGGAGATAATATATAGGTCTCCATAGTTTTGTTAATATAATTAGTGAAATATTTGGTTTTTGTAAAGTCATATTGGCTCAAGTTTGAATTGTCAGAACATTTGGGGATATGGAAGGTGAGCAAAGACATATCTTTTGAAAATTAGTTTTTGTCAACTTAGGTTAAGGTGAGAAGTATATTATCTATTACACAATCAGATGTATGAACACAAGCAAACAAGTAAGGAAATATTGCAACATGTAACAATAAAAAAAGGGTTTTGTTCCCCCTGATTTTTGCCTTTTTTACAACAAATCAGGGTTGCTGAAATTGGGATGTTATAGACCTTTCCCACTTAAAAGAATCTCGTCCCGAGATTCGGGAGGAGTTGGGTTGGGTAAGAACATCAGCTTAACAATTTCAGCAGTGGAATTATTAGATGCTAAAATGTTTTACAACAAACAGGCATGGTCAGCTATAGGTCGGAGCTAAGTGGCTTCAGATTGGGAGGTTAGATTAAACAAGTGGAAAAGACGCATTATTTTCACCTTAGGACGATTCTATGTAGGTGTAGCGTAGAATCGATTCTTCTTCGGGAAGCAAGACAGCGAGTTTCCTTCATCAATCCTTTATCACTGAAATCAGCTTTTCTGTATATTGAGTCTTGATGCGCTAAGAGTGGTGGCTGAACGGTTGACCTTGGAGTGGGAGACTTTTCCAGTGCATCTTATGATTTTGGGAGGAGTGTCAATGGTTTTCCTTCTTGCAGGGTCCACGGTTTTGTTTTAGGGGATTTCATCTCCTCACGATGGCTAGGGGTCGAACTCCTGAGATGCTTTGGTTAGTGGTTAAACTAGTTTTGCGGGAAAGATGCAGTATTTCCCCCTTAGAGCGACACTAGGGATGCTTGGTGGAGTCGTGGACTTTCTTTATTGGAGTCGCAGTCCGATGCTGAAGGGGAGTTGCACCTTTCTTCCGGAGAGGGTTATCTTTTGTTGACGTTGTATGAGTCGCTTCATGAGAGGCGCCGATATCAGTTCTTGGGGTATTAGTCATAGCGGGAGGGGCGTTTAACTAGCTTCCTAGTAGTTAGCTCTGGGCTAGTTAGGGGTCCGATAGGTTGGAGGATGTCATTTGCGGTTAACGGGCTAGAGAGGAGGTCTTATAGTAGGAGGTCATTCCGGGTTTAGTCCGATTCAACGTCATGGGTAAAACATGTAGAAGTGAAACTCAGACTAGCATTTCCACCAAACTGAGCTCATGCATAATTTACCATGTACGCGTCGACCAGCGGAGAGGGTACTTAGACATTACAAAGCAGGTCTGTGCTACCAGTTGTCGGGGCACTTAGGGTTTTACTACACAGGTTCTAGAACGATACATAACTCTACCCTATGACAGGAGGGTGAGTTGCAGGGTGAGAAAGACTACACCATGGGTACTGCCTGAATCTTGCCGCCTTTCTTGGGTGGGTGTACTAACTTCTGCTACTGTAGTTCCTTGGGGGTATGAGGGATATTTAGCTCTTTAGCAGTGAAAGTGAGAGTCGTGCCTTCTCCGGTGTCTGCTTTGACGGGTGGATCTTCCGAGGGTGGTGACCGAAAGATGGGTTAATACTCGTAGAGGGATAGTTCTTCACTTTCAGTACCGGGGTTAGCAAAGTCAGGGGCCTTTTTAGGTGGTTCTTAGCAGAGATAGCAGAGAAGGGGATTCACGATGTCTTCAAAGAATCTCGACTCTTTCGGTTGCTTTCTTCCCTTTGGAGAGTAGTATTGGCGGCATCGAGTAGTATTGTCGTCTTAATTCTGAGCGTTGCGGGTATTGTGAGGACCGAGCAGACTTCCGAAGGTTATTTGATGAGGTCTATTTTTTGTTCCTCTGAAGACTCTCGAGGTGTTGCTCGGGGTAGGTCCTTGGGTTGGAGATATTCTTGAGGTATCTTATAGTAGTTGATCTGTTGGAGATATGCCCAAGAGGCAATAATAAAGTGGTTATTATCATATCTTCATACTTATGATAAATGTTTACATACCATGCTATAATTGTATTAACAGGAAACATTAATACTTGTGTGATTTGTAAACATAAAAGAGTCCCTAGTAAAGCCTCTTGTTAAACTAGCTTGTTGGTTAATATATGATCATGGTTTCCTGATCATGAACATAGAGATGTTATTAACAACAGGGTCATATCATTAGGAGAATGATGTGATGGACATACTCCTATAGATAAGCATAGCATAAAGATCAAGTCATTTTTATAGTTCAATTGCTATATGCTTTCTGATACATAGTAACCTAATTCCTTCGACCATGAGATCATGCATATCACCTTCACCGGAAGGATGCTTTGATGACATCAAACACCACACCGTAACTGGGTGGCTATAAAGGTGGCATTGAGTGTTCGGAAAGTGTCGGTTGAGACACATGGATCAAGAGTGGGATTTGTCCATCCATATGACGGATAGATATACTCTGGGCCCTCTCGGTGGAATGTCATCCAATTAGCTTGCAAGCATGTGACTGGCTCACAAGGGATCACATACCACGGGAACGAGAAAAGAGTACTTATCAGTAACGAGGTTGAACTAGGTATGCAGAGATACCGACGATCAAAACCTCGGATAAGTAAACTATCGTGAGACAAATGGAAATTGGTACCGTATGTAAGTGGTTCATTCGATCGCAAAGTAATCGTAGAAATATGTGGGAGCCATATGAATTTCCAGATTCCTCTATTGGTTATTGATCGGAGAAGTGTCTCGATCATGTCCGCATAATTCATGAACCGTAGGGAGACACACTTAAGGATTCGACGTTGTTTGAGTAGTTATGGAATGATGAGTAAGAGACTGAATGTTGTTCGGAGTCTCGGATGGGATCCGGGATATCACGAGGAGATCCGGAATGGTCCGGAGAATAAGATTCATATAAGGAAAGTCCTGTTTCGGAGTTGGGGAATGATTCCGGTGTTTTCATCGGGAATGTTCTAGAAGGTTCCGGAATGTCCGGCACTCCGGAGGGGAAAGAGTACATGAATGTGTTATATCAAGTTGATATGATTGCATCATGTACTAGGTGTCATCGCTGTACCAAAATAGAGGGTTTATTCAAATCCTAGTTTGAAAAGTCAAACGGCTAGTTTTGGGAAAGAGGAGAAGGAGGTTTGAAACCGACTTGGGGGAGGAGTTCCTCCTCCCACCGCCGGCCCACCTTGGGTCCGAGTTGGGGAGGGACTCCCCTCCCCAGGCGCGCCTCCCTCCACCTATAAGAGGAGGGGCAGGGCTCCCCTCCTAGACACACAAGTTGCCTCCCTCTAAACCTAAACCCTAGCCACAGCCTAGGGATTTCTCCTAAGCCGCCGAGTTAGAGCTTCTAATTGCCCTAGCCACTGGTTTAGCCCCTTCTAATTGGTGTGTCTAAACCCTAGATCACCAAGGCTCTCTCATAGTCCACCATACTCGCTCCGGCTTAAGGCGAAGCCCTGCGAGATCTCCCCTCTACTTCCGGTACCACGCCGTCGTGCTGCCGGAATCGCGAGGAGAGTGCTACAACCTCCGCTGCCTACTGGAACAAGGGAGAGGAAGGTCTTCGTCGAGTACCGAACGTGTGACCGACTGCGGGAGCGCTGCCGGAACGCAGCGCCGGAAGGATCGTCTACGCGATCTTGAGATCGGCAAGTGTACGACTACATCACCCACGAGAATCTGCTCTCGTTAACCGCTTTGGAATCTTCGAGGGTAAGTTCCTCTATCGACTCGTTGCTACAATCTAGTAGATAGATCTTGGCTTGTTTGTGTGCATGCGGTAGAAATTTTTTGTTTTCCATGCTACGAACCCCTACATGATCTTCTGGAATTGAGTGGAAAGACGCAGTCTTTCCACCTTAGAGCTTTACTTAGGGTCGTCGAGGCTGGGTTAGATCCTTCGTCATGGAGCATTGGTGTGACGCTTGAGTTGAGGTCTTCAAGTGACGCCTTATTGCGACTATCTTGCTATGGTGGTTACCTAACAAAGCCGCCAGGGTTAACTCAGGGTAGTTTTAAGGGTTAGCTATGCTTCTTCTTGGTCCTTAGTCGGGGTGGAGGCATTTTCGCTTCAGAGGGGTGGTCTTAAATTGAACTCTTTGTGTTGCTTTGGTTTGATGACGGAGTAGACTCTTTGTCTCGGGCATCCTTATCTTCGGGGTTCTTGGGACATTTGTGTTATGGAGAGGACTTCCCGTTGATTCAGCAGAGGGTTGAATAGGGTCTTTGCTCCTTTGGGGGCGATTAGAACCAGGCATGAATAGGGGGTGTCGGAGATTTGTTTATGTGGACATCCTGCTGAGGCGAGGCCTCAGATTTCGGGGGTATGTGTGTTGTTGTAGAGATACACCACTAGGGTTTATAATCGAATATGTCTAAGCGATAGGGTCAAAGGATCCAATGCAGACAAAAAACACATTTCAAACATTCACATTAGCACATGACAAGCAAGCAGAGTGTACCCTAGGTATCAAGAATGGACTACGCGCCAGAAGGGGAATCCTATATTAAGGATACTTATCCTAAGTATAGACATTCTGGGAATCTTGGCTTCTATTATGCCATTTGGTGTCGTTGGTGCCGTACTTGATCTATTTGGGGGCAATGAAGGACTCCGTTGGTAGGGAAATCTTGCAGTGTCTTTCGTCGTTGATAGCTCCTTTGGTTTGCTTGTCTGTACGTCTCTTCATCTAGGTGCCTCCGTCTTCGCAGTTTCTAAGTCGGACTTGTTTTTGAAAATGGAGCATTTGAAGGTAGAAGAGAGATAGATTAAGTCATTTTCAAGGGATTTAAATCAGACAAGGTAAGATAAGGAATCTTTCTAAAAGCGTTTGGGAAAGTAGTTTTCGAAACTATGGGTTTTAGAAATATTGGTTGTCCTGTCTAACGTCCATGCTAACTAAAGTCTCCTACAGTCAGGATGGCTTTGATACCAAGTATGTGGGACCCTGGATTTACATCCGAGAATCCCTTTATGCCTGCAATTCATGTTCCATGATCAGTGAGCCATGAGCATAACCGCCGAGTATCATTACAACATCCAGAAAATAACGAGTACAAAGCTTACATTGCTACCATTATGGCGATTACAACTATCAATAGCGGAAGTCTTCCTTTGCAGAGCCCATGTCAGCCTTAACCTACAGGCGGCTGACTGGGAGGACGGCCTAGCTCGCATGGACGTGAGCAATCTCCATTGTTCCTTGTGCTTCTGAAAGTCTGGTGATATGTCGGAAACGTATCTATAATTTGTGATGTTCCATGCTTGTTTAGTATCTACTTTGTTTTGCTTTGTCTACACTTTGAGGTGGTTTTTACATGTTTTCTGGTACTAACCTATTAACAATTTGCCACAGTGTCAGTTGCCTATTTTCTGCTGTTTTTTGTTCTAGAAAAGCTAGTAAGTAAATATTCTCAGAATTGGACGGGACAAACGTCAAAGTCAATAACTTTTCGTGGGGAACAAGAAGTCCAGAGAGGAGACGGAGAAGCGGGCCAGGGCGGCCACACACCCCTAGGCACGGATAGGGGTGGGCCCACGCGTAGGCAGGGTGTGGGGCCCCTGTCCACCTCCTCGGCCTCCCCCTTCGCCTATAAGAAGCCCCCGATGCCTAAACCCTAAGCACCCGATCAATATTCCATAAAACCTTCTGTAGCCGCCGCCACCGTCGTCCCTAGATCGAGGGGGATCTGAAGTTCTTCCCGGCACCCTGCTGGAGGGGAGATCATCTCGGAGGCCTTCTCTCCGGTATGATGCGTGAGTATTTCCACCTTGGATTATGGGTCCATGTAGTAGCTAGATGGTTGTATCTCCTCCTTGTGCTTTCATGTATAGATCTTGTGAGATCCGTTCATGATCAAGATCTAATCTATTTATAATCATGCATGTTGTGTTTGCGGGGATCCGATGGATATTGAGATTATTATGTTGGTTTGATTAATGGTTTTGTCTTTATGATTCTATCATGTCTGTGTTGTTTGAGATCTTGCATTCTCCCCGTTGTTAGTAGCTATCTTGGCCAAGTAGTTGCTAGTGACTCCAAGAGGGGGTATTTATGCTCGATAGTGGGTTCATGCCTCTAGTTTCCAAGGGAAGTGACAGAAATCTCTTCGGTTATAGATGTGTTGTTGCTACTAGGGAAAAAACAACGGTCTCTTGTTCAGGGAACATGTGGACTGTTTACCTTACACACTTTGCTTAAAGCAGTTGTCTGTTGCTTGCAACTTAATATTGGAGGGGATTCAGATGATAACCTGAAGGTGGACTTCTAGTCATAGATGCATTTGGATGGTGGTCTATGTATCTTGTTGTATTGCCCAATCAAATGTCATAGGATCTTTTTGACTAGTAATTGCATTGTTATGCCTTGCTCAGTTCCTGTGAATTACCCCGCTGTAATTTGTTTAACCTTCATGCCATGTTGTTTATCTAAGGAGAGCACCTCTAGTGAACTATGGACCCCGGTCCAATCTTTACCATTGATACATCTTCCACTGTTACTTGTTTACTTGCTAAAAACCACCATTACCTTCCACACCATACGTTTAATCCTTTGTTACATCGACCAGGGGAGCTTGACAACCTCACTGATTCGTTGGGTCAAAGTCTTGAGTTTGTGTTGTGCAGGTCTCTGCGTTGTTTGCAACACATGTGTGACATTTCCTTCCTCCTTCTGGTTCGATAACCTCGGTCTCAACTGAGGGAAAACTTGCTGTTGTGCTCTTCACACCCTGCTCTTGGGGTTACCAACAAAGTTCCACGTCGAGCACCATCAAGTCCTTCTGGCGCCGTTGTCGGGGACTTAAAGAATAAGAAGCTCCCTCGTTAACAGCCATCCATCAACAAGTTTTCTAGCGCTACTTCGGGGAGGCTAAGGACGTCTTCACTAGGGGAGTCCTTCACTTCCTTTCTCTTTACTTTGTTTTTAGTTTGCTTTGTTTGTTTTGCTTGGTTTTGTTTGCCTCTTTTCAAAAAAAAAACCCAAAAAAATATTCTAGTTTGGTTTGCTTGCTTTATCCAAAAACACAAAAAATTAGTTCCTGTCCTAGTTGATACCATGTCTGGTTTGGGGCCAATCTCTATTACACCTTTGGAAGAGACCTTTACTTTTAAGCAAAAAAAGTGAAGAGATTTTTAAAGAGGATTGGTCTAGGATCACTACTTTACAAAGGGAAAATGAGCGTAAGATGAGTCTTAGCATGGTTATCAATAGTTTCTACCACGGTATTGCTCTTCGTTATAGGTATGCTTTAGATGTTATGGCTAAAAAATATATTTTCAATGTACTGAGGATAAAGCTTTTGATGCCATAAAGAAGTTGATTGCAATTTATGATACACCTGGCAAATCTGATTCCTCTTTCACAAATATTTTTGCTAGGTTGAACATTCTTGAGACTAGCATTGCTTCTATGAATAGTTGCTATCACACGCTTAGGGATTACCATGATTATGTTCCCATAAATTCTGAGCCTTCAAAGTGGTTTCCCACAATCAAAGTCTCTATAATTACTACACTTTTTGATGATCGCTATGATATCATGTCTGAATTTTGTCTCATGCCTAAAGATATTTATGATTCTTTGAGTCTTTGGGGGATTTCTGAAGGAGGAGAGGAAATCTCTCTTACTAATAATGCCACCCTATTTCCTATTGGAATAGATGAAGGTGTGTTTGCAAAAATCTTAGGGAAAATGGTGACTACTGATTATCTTGTTATTGAATGTGTAGGCAAAGGACAGATCACACTTGGAAGATCCCTACTGAAACACCTTGGAGCGGTAATAGATGTGGGAAAAGGAATTATGCATTTTGATCCTCCGGTAAGCAATCATATCTTCCCTAAAGAGAATAAGAAAGTTAATAAAGGAAAGAACAAGAGAGGTAATGCTTCCTCATTTGAAAATACATGATTCTTCTTGCTTCTTGTGCCTAACTTAGGCGTTAAAGAAAAGTACTTGTTGGGAGATAACCCAAGAGTTTCCTTGAGTCTTGGAAGTTATTACTTCAGTGATGACCTCTACTTATCCTTTTTTTGTCTGATTTTTGTGCCAAGAATGACCTCTAATGAGAGGGAAGTAAGATTTGGGGAGTTGCTGTACCAAAACAGATTTCTGTCCTCCACCATAAAAATTCGTGAGGAGTCTCTGTAACTCCGATTGATATAAAAATTTATGAATAAATCCCCCAGTATGTTAGCTAACTTTCGTTAGTTCAAAACTTTTTTATTTGATCAATAGAAGATTTTATAAAAAAATCGGTTTCTACCTGCTGGTCTATTCTAACAGATTTTTGCCATTATTTGCATTTACTTCTTATTGATTCCTTTTTGAGTTCTCTTAGGTGAATTGATCTTTTTGAAGGATTTACTACAATAGATTGTGTTTTTAGCAAAGAGACTTGCTGTTTCAAGATTTGCCAGAGGTCTAATATCTTTTGAATAATCTAATGTTGCTAATGAAGATTGTGTGAAGTTTTGTATGAAGGAAAAATTTCAGGTGTAGAGAGAGAATGATGCAATGAGATGAAGAATGGACAAAAGCTCAAGCTTGGGGATGCCACCATGGTGTCACCCCAAGAAATATCCAAGAGGTACAAGCGTCAAAGCTTGGAGATTCCCAAGGCATCCCCTTCTTTATCAATAAAAAGCACAGGTCTGTCTAGACACTTTGTTTTTATTGTTTCATGCACCGTTGTGTTTTTCTTGGAGCGTCTTAGTTTTCGTTTGCTTTGCTTAGTTTGTTTAGTTTTCTTGAGTAGTTTGGAACCCCGTTCTCGCTGTGCTGTTTTTCAAATAAGTTGCTTGGTGTTGGAAAGGAGTAGTAAGCTCTTGCTTGGAAGTGCAAGAGGAGCTTGCATTGACTGTGACTTAGACTTTAGCATGACATGATAGGTGTTGTTTTGACCTTATGCTTTGTGATTATTGTTGTAGAATGGCTTGCTCCAAGTCATTGGGATTGCTTAGTGTGCCTTAAAGAAATTATGCGTGGTCTTAGCATGCAAAAGCATAGTATTGTGGTGTTCTCCTTTGATGCTTTGCTTGGGTTGACTTGGCACATGCTTACACCATGTTATGACTATGACAAGTCGCCATAGCCTCTATGATCATTTAGTCCTTGACTTGTAGTACCACTCTATGCTTTGATTAGTAATGCTTTGATTAGTAATGCTTTGATTAGTAATGCTGTGTTGCTCTGCATGATTATGGCCATTATGCTCTCTTATTTGCTTGCTCCCAGTCTTTTTCTAGCCTCCACTTGTATGAGTAAGCTCTACTCATGCTTCCAACTCCCAAGAAACCAAGTTATTCCAAAGTGTACACTATAAACTCCTATGCATGGCGTGTTACACCATTCCAAGTATATTCTTGTTTTCAGCTATCTTCCAATTAAAAACTATTTTGTTATGTGAAAACTTAGTGATTAAAGCCCTCACAAACTTGATGGCACACTTTATATTCTTTGCCCCTCATAAACTTGAACCATTGTGTCATCTATGTTGTATATGCTTGCACTTATATGTTGGAATTAGCAGAACCATGTTGTCACAGGGAACGTTTTCAACATTGAACTTGTACTTTGTACTCAGTTGATATCATGCTCTTTTGTCTATGGATGTCACCAGTGTGAAATAAAAAGGGAACTTGTAAGTCCATGGAGTTTGTATTATGTGTAAGAGAAACGCCTGGGCCGCTATCCTAATCCATGCCTAATCATGGTGGAAACTTGCAACATCACCATAGTGAGCTATCTATGAAGCATCCTCAATAAAAAGCTATGCATATAGTAAATAAAAAGATCGATGAGATGCTCATTGTCTGCTTGCCTTGTCATTTTGGTTATGGGAAAGCTCTTGTACCATGTGCAAGGGGTACCCCATTGGCGGTTTTCTATGATATGCAAATACTTACAATGACAAGAACTTACAGGTGACTGAAGTTGAGTAGAATGAGGTGTGGCCCTCGTATTCAAGGGACTTGAAATTGCCAACTTATACTTCGTCAAGCATATACTCCATCTTTGTTCACTTTAACCTTAATCACTTCAAGATGCTTATGATAGGGGCAATGAGGGCTGAAAGCTAACAAGTACCATAATTTTTGGAAGCTCTTTTTGAAACTTTAAATCCATGCTTCCTTTATAAAAGGCCTTCCTTCCGCCACTATTGAGTCTCCAACTTCTACCTTTAGGCACCATTAAGAGAGCATAGTTTTAATTCTGTGTGAAGTGTCCCAAAGCTTATTGATTGATGCATATTGTGTTATTACTTATTCTTGTGCTATTTGTTTCTAGTCACCCTTGTGAACTTTGAAGGTGTCATATGCATCTATTTGCTACTCTATGAGGGACAAGCTGATTTCCACTATGCTATGTTTTCTGTATGTGAAACAAACAAACGTTTTTCAATGCATATTATTCATGATCTTTGTTTGTAGCCTGTCATGTTGCATGCATAGTTGCTTTGTCTTACTATTAGAACTCCATCTTTCATGATCATGTTTAGAGTTCTTTGATCCTAGATTTCAATGCTTGCAAATGGTTTTATCTTTATTGTGAGGGTGCATGTCACCTCAAAAATTATTCTTTTTATCACTTACCTACTCGAGGACGAGCAGGAGTTAAGCTTGGGGATGCTTGATACATCGGAAACGTATCTATAATTTTTTGATGTTCCATGCTTGTTTAGTATCTACTTTTCTTTGCTTTGTCTACACTTTGAGGTGCATTTTACATGTTTTCTGGTACTAACCTAATAACAAGTTGCGACAGTGCCAGTTGCCTATTTTCTGCTGTTTTTGGTTCCAGAAAAGCTAGTAAGGAAATATTCGAATTGTACGGGACAAACGTCAAAGTCAATAACTGTCTGTGGGGAACAAGAAGTCCAGAGGGGAGACGGAGAAGTGGGCCAAGGCGTCCACACCCCCCTAGGCACGGCTAGGGGTGGGCCCGCGCCTAGGCAGGGTGTGGGGCCCCTGGCCACCTCCTCGGCCTCCCCCTTCGCCTATAATAGGCCCCTGATTCCTAAACCCTAAGCACCCGATCAATATTCCACGAAACCTTCTATAGCGGCCGCCACCATCGTCCCTAGATAGGGGGGATCTCAAGTTCTTCCCGGCACCCTGCCGGAGGGGAGATCATCCCGGAGGCCTTCTCTCCGGTATGATGTGTGAGTAGTTCCACCTTGGACTATGGGTCCACGTAGTATCTAGATGGCTGTATCTCCTCCTTGTGATTTCATGTATAGATCTTGTGAGCTCCGTTCATGATCAAGGTCTAATCTATTTGTAATCATGCATGTTGTGTTTGCGGAGATCCGATGGATATTGAGATTATTATGTTGGTTTGATTAATGGTTTTGTCTTTATGATTCTATCATGTCTGTGTTGTTTGAGATCTTGCATGCTCTCCATAGTTAGTAGCTATCTTGGCCAAGTAGTTGCTAGTGACTCCAACATGGGGTATTTATGCTCGATCGTGGGTTCATGCCTCTAGTTTCCAAGGGAAGTGACAGAAATCTCTTCGGTTGTAGATGTGCTGTTGCTACTAGGGAGAAAACAATGGTCTCTTGTTCATGGAACATGTGGACTGTTTACCTTACACACTTTGCTTAAAGTAGTTGTCTGTTGCTTGCAACTTAATACTGGAGGGGGTTCGGATGATAACCTGAAGGTGGACTTCTAGTCATAGATGCAGTTGGATGGAGGTCTCATAGGATCTTTCTGACTAGTAATTGCATTGGTATGCCTTGCTCAGTTCCTGTCAATTGCCCCGCTGTAATTTGTTTACCCTTCATGCCATGTTGTTTATCTAAAGAGAGCACCTCTAGTGAACTATGGACCCAGTCCAATCTTTACCATTGATACATCTTTCACTGTTACTTGTTTACTTGCTGCAAACCATCATTACCTTCCACACCATATTTTTAATCCTTTGTTACAGCAAACCGGTGAGCTTGACAACCTCACTGATTCATTGGGGAAAAGTATTGAGTTTGTGTTGTGCAGGTCTCCGCGTTGCTTGCAACACATGTGTGACGTTTCCTTCCTCCTTTTGGTTCGATAACCTTGGTCTCAACTGAGAGAAAACTTGCTGTTGTGCTCTTGACACCCCGCGCTTGGGGTTACCAACAAAGTGCCACGTCGAGCACCATCATCTGGCCAAGTAAATAGCCAGGAACAATGCCGGTGAGTACATTGAATGTACTCGCAAAGCACCTTATGAGAACAATAATAAAGGATATGCAATATGGCTGTGGTATTAGGAGGGCTCCATAAGAGATTCTTTTATAAACTAGTTTCTCTTGTAGATATAGCATGTCTATATCTTTGTTGAAAACTTTTGCAAAACATTTTAGAAAGTTTTTTTCAGAAGTTTTTGAAAAAACACTAGGATTGGGTCACCCATTTGTTTTTCTTCCGATCATCTCATGACCAAACTCCTTTCCTCCTTTCCCGACCATCCCATGGTCAAAACATTTCCAAAACCTTTGCTTTTCCGAAGTTATTTTTGGAATAAAAACCAGCACTGCTCTACAGCAACCTTCCCAACCGTCCATGACCGAGGACTCGACTATTCGAATAGATTTAGACTCTGAAGAGGTTGTACACTTTACCCACATCATCTGGCACCCTGCCCTGATCTACACCGATTGTGGGTTGAGTAACTGGTCAAGACTCTCTGGATGCCACTCTAGTATAGGCCCTACCATACGAGTTGTTCCTCTCAACACCAGGACGTCGGGATCCATAGATCAACCAGAGTGCACCCAACTCCTCCAGATCCGACACTTTCAATGAGAGACTCATAGTATCGCATGGCTGCTCCCGAGGGCAGTTCACAATTCCTCCAGTGACTGTCGCACTTTTGACCCTTTATGTAAAGGAACCCCAGCATTCGAGGGAGATGATCCCTTATAAGTAGTCGTGTGAATTCCCATACCAGCGATGCAAACTTCAAATCCAGCCCTGTCCCATTCCAGAGTAATGTGGTCGCACGGGTTAATTATTCTAGCAAAACTGCAAAGAACTGGGTGCGTTTTTGTAAACATTTTTCCTCCATCTTTCGTCTAGCCTTTTTATAAAACAAAACTTTTATTGTTTCTCAATGTCTCTTGGTAGTTCAAACCTTACCAAGGTTTTGCCATGATATATTTTTGTAAAACTTTTCCAGGGTCTTCCCATCCTAAAGTTTTGCTTCGGCTAAAACGGGGTCTCCAAGGGGGTATGGTGTTGTACACCATCTACCATACTAGGGGTAAGTAGGTGTCATCAAAGGAGTTGTACTTATTAATACAAATAGTATTAGCTGGAGGAGCCAAGCCACTATCAGGTATAAACCATTAAACAGTAAACCAATGCACTTTGTATAAGAGTATATAAAACATGCATAAGTAAGATAGTAGGACAAGGGCTTAGGAGCAAGAAGGTGGCTTGCCTATAACTAGTGAGGTGTCCCTAGACTTCTTTAGTAGAATGCCAGAATACCAGATATAATAATAACCAGTAATACTCTGAGGCTTCCTTCTTCTCTATGGGCTATGGCACACAATCGCAACTATCGCCGTTATCGAGCAAACATGTAAGCAAACAACACCATAGTCAAAACAGTGCATAAAATCACCAATACATACAACAAGCAACATACAATCACGTGGTATAAAACAATAGGGTGATGTATGATTGGTTTGATGAGATTGGTAAAAGATTTGAAGGCATTGGAAGATGATCCTTTTGGGATTTATAGTCTAGGAAATACCTAAGAGAGGGTTTTTTGAACAAGGACATGTTCTGTATGATACCATTGTTTAAAAATTATACCATCAGATAGATATTGATAAAATGAAACCAACAAAAGTGGTTTCACTATTTAGCAATTACCATTGATTTATAATGCCTTTTCTAGTGAATAAAACTCTAGTTTTAGGAAAAAATTTCACCAGAAAAGTTCTAGAGCTCCAAAAATTGTTTCCTTGGATGATTAAGTAGAGTTTGATGGACTAATTCACTGGGAGTTGGAATGACTTCAAAATAATTATCAAAATGCCCTTAGGAAATTCCCAAAATTAGTTCTAGATGTTATTTGTCTTTTCCATCGGATTTATTCTACAGGATATTTTGATGTGATTCCAAAGATACATGTGAGGTATTTAATATACCTTTCTATAGAAATTTCAATCACCCTTTTTGGATTTATAGAGTTACTGTAGTGATTTTATTAGTGAATAAACCATGCACATAATAGTTTAATTCACAAAACTTCAACCAGAGCTTAATAAATTATAAGATCCTGGGGTTTGAAGTATGATGGTGTGCATGTGATCTGGGAGTTGGAATTAGGTCAGTACCAATTGTGGTTTGACCTGGAGAAATTCCTAAAGGAAAATTTGGCATGTTCTTGTTATTTTTGCCAAAGGCAATCTAGGAATCAATTTATGGTGGACCAGAGGGACATGCAAGGTATAACTAATACCTTCTAGTAGAAATTCGAAGAACTATTTTTTGGGGTTGCTAAACTTATGAAATGATTTATTTAGTGATAATCCCCCATACAGAAGTATTTAAACCATGCAAAATCCTCAGAAGCTCAATAATTCTTGAACTCCTGGATTCTGGTAGATATAGGTGTATTCTATTTAAGACAGTTAAAATGGTGTCCAAACAACTCATGGTTTGGCCTAGGAAATTTTCTAAAACAAAAAGGGGTTGATTTTAATATTTTTGCTATAGTTAAACTATTGTTCCACTTGGGCATGAGACTAATGCCATGAATAGGTACATGAGATACCTATCAGGGGCAATTGGATTTATTCCATTTGAGTATGTGTAGATCCCTGAGGATTTTATTTATTGCCAAGGATAGGTTCTAGTAGTTTATTTCCAGAAAAAACACTGGAATGGATATTGCCTTAATACTGGCTCTACATGTTAGCAAAAACCCTAAGGAACATTTGGGAATTTATATCTGGGCATTACCCACTAATCATCATTTTTGTTTTGAATTAAAATTGGACATAAATGTTTAGATCTGGCAATTTAAATGAAAAAGAAAAGGGCAGCACGGTCGGCAGGCTTCCTTCAGAGGGAAATGGGTCGGTGATACGTCAGAAACGTATCTATAATTTTTGATGTTCCATGCTTCTTTAGTATCTACTTTTATTTGTTTCGTATACACTTTGAGGTATTTTTATACACTTTCCGGAACTAACCTATTGACAAGATGCCACAGTGTCAGTTGCCTGTTATCTGCTGTTTTTGGTTTCAGAAAGCTAAAAAATAAATATTCTTGGAATTGGACGGGACAAAAGCCAAAGTTCATATTTTTACCTGAATGATACGAAAAATCGAAGACGAGACGGAGGAGGACACCAGGGTGGCCACACCCTAGGTGGGCACGGGGCCCACCCTGGCCACGTCCACAGGGTGTGTGGGCCCCCTAGGCGTCCATCGACCTTGCCTCCTTCGCCTATAAGAAGCCCCCGACTCAGAAACCCTAAAGAATCGACCAAAAAGCCATGAAACATTCTGTAGCGCCGCCGCCACTGAAGGGGAGATTTGGGGGACAGAAAGTCTCTGTTCTAGCACCCTGCCGGGATGGGGAAGTGCCCCCGGAGCCATCTCCATCGATCTCCATCACCATCTCCATCGCTGTTGCTGATTCCCATGATGAGGAGGGAGTAGTTCTTCCATGAGGATAAGGGCTCTACCGGTAGCTATGTGTTCATCTCTTTCTCTATGCATGATCTTGTTGTGGTCATGAACTTTGTAATCAAGTATATCTACCTTGCTACTCAAGTGCTTTAATAGATCTCTTCTCTCCCCACGTGTATGAAAGTGACAGCGTGCATACCTTGGTGGCACTTAGGCTAGAGTCTACATAAATACCCATCGTGATTTAATAGATCTATGCTTTTCCCCACATGTGTGAAAGTGACAACGTGCACACCGTGTGTGGCACTTAAGCTAGGTTACATATATATATTTATCATGAGTTATATTTTGAGTTGGTTGTCTCTATGAAATTGTGGTGTTTGTTGGAACCATCTAGCGCTCAACGTGATAGTGTGGGGTTATCTAGATTGGGAAAGGCGGACTTTGAGGTGTGCCGTTATAGCCCTACCATGGATTAGAGTTTCCAACCAGAGAGTAGTTAAGAGTAGTATCATGAAGAGAAGATATTTATATGAGTGTGTTCACTAGTGAAAGTATGATCCCTAGGCCTTGTTTCTAAACATTGAAACACTGTTTGCATCTAAATCTGTTGCATGTTTGCTTGCTTCCATCTTTATTTCAGTTTTCCGTTAGTCTCTCCCACGTCAACAACAAGTCAAAAGCCCTTTTCTGGCACCGTTACCACTTGTATTTTACTATCTCTTCGCCGAACTAGTGCACCTCTACACCTGACAAGTGTATTGGGTGTGTTGGGGACACAAGAGACTTCTTGTATCTTGATTGCAGGGTTGCTTGAGAGGGATACTTTTGACCACTTCCTCCCTGAGTTCGATAAACCTTGGGTAATCCATTTAAGGGAAACTTGCTGCTATTCTACAAACCTCTGCACTTGGAGTCCCAACAACTATCTACAAGAATAGAAGTGCGTAGACATCAAGCTATTTTCTGGCACCGTTACCGGGGAGGTTTTGGTTCTTTTACCTTACCTCGCCGTCAAGATATTTTCTAGCGCAGTTGCCGGGGAGGTAAGGTAAAAGGTACTCACATCCTCCGGTGTGAGTGATCGAAGTTATTTCCTTTAGATTCTGCAATTTTGTCTTTTTGTTTCTTGTTTTCACTAGTTAGGCTTAATGGAAAACAACAACAAAATTAGAGAGCTTTATAGTGTTTATCTTGAGTTAGGACATGAAGTGTTTGAACAGAAAATTGAAAAACCTATGGAACTTTATTTGCATGCTAATGACAATGTTATTAATATGAATTCTTTGGACACCATTATTACTAATGCTTTGGAAAAGTCTAAGATTGGGGAAGCTAGTTTTTATGAAAATGATCTTTTTAGTTCCCCAGCTTTGGAAGATAGCTATTCTATTGCTTATGATGATACCAAAACTCCAATATATGATGATTACAATGATGAATATGATATTTTCAGTCCACCTACTATTGAGGAGTAATTTATTGTGATTACAATATGCCTCCTATATTTGATGATTATGGTGATGAGAATAATAATGATAGCTATTTTGTCGAATTTTCTCCCACTACAATTAATAAGAATGACTATGCTTATGTGGAGAGTAATAATCATTATATGCATGTGGCTCATGATAAGAATGTCTTATGTGATAGTTATATTGTTAATTTTGTTCATGATGCTACTGAAAGTTATTATGAGAGAGGGAAACATGGTCTTATGCATCTCAAAAATATTATGTTTCCCCTCTTTATGTTGAAAATTTTGAAGTTGCACTTATTTTGCTTTCCTATGCTTGTTTCTTTGTAATTTCATGACTTGTTTATTTACAATATTCCTATGCATAGGAAGTGGGTTAGACTTAAATGTGTTTTGCATTTGCTTCTTGATGCTCTCTTTTACGTCAATTCATATTTCTTATGTAAGAACCTTCTCAAACTATCAAGCCTAACTTAAAGGCGTTAAAGAAAAGTACTTGTTGAGAGATAACCCAAGAGTTTTATTGAGTCTTGGAAGTTATTACTTCTGTAATAACCTCTCCTTATCCTTTTTGTTTGCTTTTTGTGCCAAGAATGACCTCTAATGAGAGGGAAGTAAGATTTGGGGAGTTGCTGTCCCGAAACAGATTTTTGTGATCCACCGTAAAAATTCGTGAGGAATCTATGTAAGTCGGATTGAGATGATATTTCTAGAATAAATCCCCCAGTATGTTAGCTAACTTTCATTAGTTTAACACTTTTTTATTTGATCAAAAGAAGGTCTTCTAAAAAATCGGTTTCTACCTGCTGGTCTCTTTTCATAGATTTCTGCCATTATTTGCATTTGCTTCTTATTGATTCCTTTTTGGGTTCTTTTTGGGAAATTGAGCTTTTTGAGGGAATTGCTACATTAGCCTGTGTTTTTAGTGAAAGTTTTTCTATTCTAAAAGCTAAACCCAAATGTCTATTATCTTTTGAATACACTAATGTTGCTAATGATGATTGTGTGAAGTTTTGTATGAAGGAAAATTTTCAGGTGTAGAGAAAGAATGATGTAATGAGATGAAGAATGGACAAAAGATCAATCTTGGGGATGCCACCCCGTTTCACCCCAAGAAATATTCAAGAGGTACAAGCATCAAAGCTTGGGGATGCCCAAGGCATCCCCTTCTTCATCAATAAAAATCTCAGGTCTTTCTAGACACTTCGTTTTTATTGTTTCATGCACAAGTTGTGTTGTTCTTGGAGTTTCTTAGTTTTATTTTTTGGTTTTAGTTTGTTTAGTTTGCTTGAGTAAGTTGGTTTGATCACATCTCACTTCTTTTGGAGAGGGACACACTCTGTTTTCATTGCCTAGAGCACTCTAGTTTTTATTCTTATTGTCTTGTGAGTGTTCTCTTTTGCTAGCACTGTGTTTAGCCTTAGTTTTCTTGTGCTTATTGCTTAGAAATTTTTATTTCTTATTTGTGGATTTGTGAGACAAGCTCACTGATCTTTATTTATTATTATCTTTGTGAGTTGCTTCAAATAAGTTGATTGGTGTTGGAAATGAGTAGAAAGTTTCATGCTTATAGTGGTACAAAAGGGAGCTTGTTTTGACTGTGACTTAGACTTTATCATGTCATGATAGATGTTGTTTTGACCTTATGCTTAGTGATTATTGTTGTAGCATGACTTGTTCCAAACAATTAGGATTGCTTAATGTGCCTTGAAAGAATCATGCATTGTTTTAGCATACAAAAGCATAGTATTGTGGTATTCTCCTTTGATGCTTTGTTTGGGTTGACTTGGCACATGCTCACACCATGTTATGACTATGAACCAGTCATCCTAGCCTCTATGATCATTTAGTACTTGACTTGTAGTACCACTTTATGCTTTGATTAGTAATGTTTTGTCGCTCTGCAGGATTATGGCCATTATTGCTCTCTTAGTTGGTCGCTCCCAGTCTTTTGCTAGCCTCCGCTTTTATTGAGTAAGATCTACTCATGCATCCAACTCCCAAGAAACCAAGTTATTCCAAAGTGTCCACTATAAATTCCTATGCATGGTGTGTTACACCATTCCAAGTATATTCTTGTTTTATCTATCTTCCAATTAAAAAGCTATTTTGTTATGTGAAACTTAGTGATAAAATCTCTCACAAACTTGATGGCACACTTTATTTTTCTTGCCCCTAATAAACTTGAACCATTGTGTCATCTATGTTGTATATGCTTGCACTTATACGTTGGGATTAGCAGAACCATGATGTCATGGGGAACGCTTTCAACATTGCACTTGTACATTATACACAGTTGATATCATGCTATTTTGTCTATGGATGTCGTCGATGTGAAATAAAGAGGGAGCTTGTAAGTCCATGGAGTGATGTATGTGTGTTAGATAAACGCCTGGTCCGCTAGCCTAAGCCATGCCTAATCATGGTGGAAACTTGCAGCATCACCATAATGACATCTATGAAGCTTTCTTGTTATAAGAAGAGAGACATATTGAGAAAAGAGGAAAGAGAGAAAAAAGCACCATATTCCCATGGTAAATAAGAAGATTGCTGAGATGCTCATTGTGTGCTTGCCTTGTCATTTTGATTATGGGATAGCTCCTGTATCATGTGCAAGGGGTACCCCGTTGGCGGTTCTTTATGATACACATGTATTTACTATGACAAGAACTTACAGGTGACTAAAGTTGAGTAGCATGAGGAGCGGCCCTTGTATTCAAGGGACATGAGATTGCCAACTTATACTTTGTCAAGCATATACTCCATAGTTTGTTCACTATAACCTTAATCACTTCAAGATGCTTATGGTAGGGGCAATGAGAGCTAAAAGCTAACAAGTACCATCATTTTTGGAAGCTCTTTGTGAAACTTGAAATCCCTGCTTCCCTTTATGAAGGGCCTTCCTTCCACCATTATATTGAGTCTCCACCTTCTATCCTTAGACACTAGTTAAGAGAGCATAGTTGCCATTCTTAGTTCTATGTGCATTGTCCCAAAACTTATTGATTGATGCATATTGTTGATATTCCTTGTTCTTGAACTATTTGTATCTAGTCACTCTTATGAACTTTGAAGGTGTCCTATCCATCTATTTGCTACTCCATGAGGGACAAGTTGAATGCCACTATGTTATGTTTTCTATATGTAAAACAAAAAACGTCTTTCAATGCATTATTATCCATGATCTTTGTTTGTACCTTTTCTTGTTACTACATAGTTACTTTGTCTTACTGTTAGAACTCCATCTTTCATGCTCATGTTTAGAGTTCTTTTATCCCAGCTTTCATTGCTTGCAAATGGTTTGATCTTGATTTTGATGGTGCATGTCACCTCAAAAATTATTCTTTTTATCACTTACCTACTCGAGGACGAGCAGGAGTTAAGCTTGGGGATGCTTGATACGTCGGAAACGTATCTATAATTTTTGATGTTCCATGCTTGTTTAGTATCTACTTTGCTTTGTTTTGTTTTGTCTCCACTTTGAGGTATTTTTATACACTTTTCGAAACTAACCTATTGACAAGATGCCACAGTGCCAGTTGCATGTTTTCTGCTATTTTTGGTTTCAGAAAGATAAAAAATGAATATTCTCGGAATTGGACGGGACAAAAACCAAAGTTCATATTTTTCCCTGAACGATACGGAAAATCGAAGAAGAGATGGAGGAGGACACCAGGGTGGCCACACCCTAGGTGGGCGCGGGGCCCACCCTGGTCGCGCCCGCAGGGGGTGTGGGCCCCCTAGGCGTCCACCGACCTTGCCTCCTTCGCCTGTAAGAAGCCCCCGACTCAGAAACACTAAAGAATCAATCAAAAAGCCACAAAAAGTTCCGCCACCACCGAAGGGGAGATTCGGGGGACAGAAAGTCCCTGTTCCGTAACCCTGGAGGGATGGGGAAGTGCCCCCGGAGCCATCTCCATCGATCTCCATCATCATCTCAATCGCCGTTGCTAATTCCCATGATGAGGAGGGAGTAGTTCTTCCTTGAGGCTAAGGGCTCTACCCGTAGCTATGTGTTCATCTCTTTTTGTATGCATGATCTTGTTGTGGTCATGAGCTTTGTAATCAAGTAGATCTACCTTACTACTCAAGTGCTTTAATAGATCTCTACTCTCCCCATGTGTATGAAAGTGACAGCGTGCATACCGTGGTGGCACTTAGGCTAGAGTCTACATAAATACCCATTGTGCTTTAATAGATCTATGCTTTTCCCCATGTGTGTGAAAGTGATAGCGTGCACATCGTGTGTGGCACTTAAGCTAGGTTACATATATATATTTATCATGAGTTATATTTTGAGTTGGTTGTCTCTATGAAATTGTGGTGTTTGTTGGAACCATCTAGAGCTCAAGGTGACAATTATTGGGCCACGCGGAGATAAAACAAAAAATTTCCTCTAACGTGGTGATCCCAAGATCCAGCTGAGGTAGAAGGCCACAATGTTTACCACTAGACGCGCAGTTGTAGATTACTGATGAAGCGCGTCAGTTGATGCAGTGCAGTCCTTTGTGATCCGATCGTCCTGGTGCTGATCGCACATCACCTCTGCTGGTATCCACACGTGCAAGGAGGAGCACCGGCGGCGAACTGCTAGGTTCGGTACGACGGCAGGACTGCTGTGGAGCTAGGGTTTCCAACACATGGAATGACCTAACCGAACAACGATTAACCTTTCTGGGTTACGGTGCTCCACTATATTTATGGAGTGAACGTGGGCTCTGCTTGTGCGGCCCATTCACTAAAGCCCATATAATATTAGTCACCGTGAGTCCAACTCATTAACTCAGTCCTAATCCGGCTCGGGTCCAACCCAACCAGATTTGTAGTTCAGATCCAATCCGAACTTGCTCCCGCCCTTAAGTGTGTGACCCCGCAGGCTCATGGCTACTTGGACACGATTATAGTCCGACTCTCAATCGATCAGTCGGTAGCGGCTCCTAGCAGAACGTGCCGACTCCCAAGTACCAAAGAGTCATGATGACTTGCCTTTCCAATGCGACTTACGTCTGAGTCCCTTTTGCCTCACGATATACCTTGTCAGACTATAGGCGAATATTTGCCATCCCTTAAATAGTCCGACTCTCTTCTCGATCCGAGATAAGTGATTCATCCGACTAACTCTTAGTCGATCGCCTCGGTTAACACTTAACCGATTCGTGCATGGCCATGCTTTCCAAATCATATCATCTGAGAGGGCCCAGAGAATATCTCTCCGAGTGGAGGGGCAAAATCCCATCTTGGTTATTCACATCACGCAACTTGATTCTCAGTCGACCCGAACTCTGCCTTTATAACTGCCCAGTTACGGGTCAACGTTTGACAGAACCTAAGTCGGTGATCCTCAACTCGGATTATGCAATAACCTCAGGTCTAAGGATTACATTGATTGAGATATACAAATGACAAATTGTTCGTTGTACCTCAATATGGGTCAATCCGACTCGCTAAACTCTTTAGCCGAATCTGTGTAAGTTGGAATAGCATCTCCATGCCCATGACAAGTGGAACCGAGTCATCAAGCCAACTTTCACATTGGTCTAAGTTGTGTGTCCAGCACAACCTCAATGACCAAGGATATTTAGTACAAACAACATGAATGCATAGTTCCACAACCGAATCACATATTCAATGATACACATCAGATGTTTATACAAGGACTACTTAATGTCTTCATGAATACAATGGGAAATATCATCATACATGATTGCCTCTAGGGCATATTCCCAACAGTCTCCCACTTGCACTAGAGTCAATCTTCTAACATCATATGTCTAAGCATCTAATTCCCATGGCTCTCAGGTGCGCCTCATGCTTCGGCTGTGGTAACGGCTTTGTCAATGGATCCGCAATATTTGCATCCGTGTGTACCTTGCATAACTTGACATCGCCATGATCCACGAACTGGCGAATCAGGTGGTACCGCATGAGTATGTGATTATTCTTCTGGTGTTGTCTAGGTTCCTTGGCTTGTGCAATAGCACCATTTTTGTCACAATACACGTCCAACGGATTGGACAAGCCCTGAACCACACCAAGATCCATGGGGAAATTCCTCATCCAAAGAGCCTCCTTTGCTGCCTCCGAGGCGGCAATATACTCAGCCTCTGTTGTAGATGCAGACACAGTCTCTTGCTTGGAACTCTTCCAGCTCACAGCACCTCCGTTTATAATAAACACGTATCTAGATTGCGAACGAGAATCATCAGAGTCGGTAAGATAACTCGCATCCGTGTAACCCTTTACACTGAGTTCATCTTCACCACCATAGACCAAAAACATATCCTTAGTCCCTCTCAAGTACTTTAGGATATTTTTAGCCGCTGTCCAGTGGATTTCTCCAGGATCAGCCTGGTATCTGCTCACAACACTTAGAGCATAGGAAACATCCGGCCTAGTACAAATCATGGCATACATGATGGATCCGACTGCGGAAGCATACGGAATCGCACTCATCCGACTTCGCTCATCAGTTGTCGAAGGACACTAAGTCTTGCTAAGTTTTACACCATGGGACATCGGTAAGAACCCCTTCTTAGACGATTCCATGTTGAACTTCTCCAACACTTTGTCCAAATAAGTACTCTAACTCAATCCAATGAGCCTCCTTGATCTATCTCTATAGATTCGGATTCCGAGGATGTATGTTACCTCACCCAAGTCTTTCATTGAGAAACTCCTTTCCAATGATTCCTTGGTTTCTTGCAACATCTGGACATCATTTCCAATCAATAATATGTCATCCACATATAAGATTAGAAAGTTTACTTTGCTCCCACTAAACTTCTTGTATAAACAAAAATCATGATCACTCTTGATGAAGCCAAACGATTTGACTACCTCATCAAAGCGAATATTCCAACTCCGAGATGCTTGCTTCAACCCATAAATGGATTTCTGAAGTTTGCACACCTTGTCAGCATTAGACGGATCGACAAAACCCTCGGGCTGTATCATATACACGTCCTCGGTTAAATTTCTGTTAAGGAAAGCCATTTTGACATCCATCTGCCATATCTCATAGTCGAAATAGGCTGTTATCGCTAACATGATCCGAACTGATTTAAGCATCGCTACGGGCGAGAAAGTCTCGTCGTAATCAACTCCTTGAACTTGTCGGAACCCCTTCGCGACAAGGCGTGCTTTATAGACAGAAAAATTTCCATCCATATCAGTTTTCTTCTTAAAGTCCCATTTGCACTCGACGGGTCTTGCACTGGCAGATCAACCAAGTTACAAACTTGATTTTCATCCATGGACTTTAACTCGGATCTCATGGCTCCAAGCCATGATTCGGAATCAGATCCCACCATCTCTTACGAATAATTTGCCGGCTCATCACTGTCTAATAGTAACACATCACGAACACTTCGTAATCTCGCCGATCTTCGTAGTACAGGTGCTGCTGCCGGCTCAGCTACCAAGACTGGCTCAACCTCCAAGGTTTTTGCCAACTCGCTACTAGCCGGTTCCTCTCGAATTTCTCTGAGCTGCACCGTGCTCCCACTTACTCCTCGACTGAGAAACTCTTTCTCAAGGAATACACCGTTCCGAGCGACAAACACTTTGCCCTCTTCTCGATTGTAGAAGTAGTAACCCAAGGTTTCCCTCGAATACCCCACAAAAATACACTTATGCGACTTGGCTGTAAGCTTGTACGACTGAAGTCGCTTGACAAATGCTTCACAACCCCAAATCTTAAGAAAAGACAAACTCGGCTTCTTGCCTGTCCACATCTCATGCGGTGTCTTCTCTACCGATTTTGATGGTACTCTGTTTAGTGTGAACACCGATGTTTCTAGACAATAACCCCAAAATGATAAAGGCGGATCTGTCCGACTCATCATTGACCGTACCATGTCCAACAAGGTACGATTCCGCCTTTCTGAAACACCATTCCTTTGTGGCATTCCTGGCGGAGTAAGTTGAGGAACTATTCCACAACTTTTCAGATGGTCATCAAACTCATCGCTCATGTACTCGCCTCCTCGGTCCGACCGAAGAAACTTTATTTTCTTGCCGAGTTGATTCTATGCTTCATTCTGGAATCCTTTGAACTTTCAAAGGCTTCCGACTTATGTTTCATCAAGTAGATATATCCATACCTACTCAAATCATCAGTGAAGGTAATGAAGTACTCATAACCACCCCTGGCTGTCGTGCTCATTGGTCCACATACATCACTATGTACTAGTCCCAACAAGTCGGATGCCCTTTCGCAACTCTTTGCAAAAGGTGTCTTGGTCATTTTGCCGAGTAGGCAAGATTCGCATGTCTCGAACGACTCCAAGTCGAACGAAGTTAGGATTCCATCATCATGGAGCTTATTCATGTGTTCCAACTTATATGACCAAGCCGACAGTGCCAAAAGTAAGTCATATTCAGATCATTTGGTTTCAACCTTTTAACATTTATGTTATAAACCGACTCACCATCAAAATTCAAAATAAATAACCCGTCCTAGACGGGTGCAAAGCCGTGAAACATATCATTCAAATATAAATAACAACCATTATTCTTGATATTCGACTCATAGCCTTGCCTCATCAAACATGAAGCAGAAATAATGTTTCAACTGAGCACTAGAACATAATAACAATTATTCAGTTCCATAATGAATCTGGAAGGTAAATGAAGTTGCATCATGCCAACTTCCAACGCAGCAACTCTTGCTTTGTTGCCGACTCGAATATCAACCACGCCTCTTGCTATGCTCCTAGTTCTTACCAGTCCCTGCAACGAGTTGTAGATGTGAATAACTGATCCGGTATCATATACCCAAGAACTATTAGGTGCATCAGCAAGATATATGTCTATAACATAGCAAACAAGTGTACCTGAGTCGGAAGTCATACCTCCACTCTTGGCTTTGTCGGCCAAGTACTTGCAGCAGTTCCTCTTCTAGTGGCCATCCGCCTTGCAGTAGAAGCAAGTGGATCCGGCTGAAGGAGATGGCTTAGTCCCTGAGGAAGTGCTTGGGACCGGGTCCTGAGCCTGCTTTCCTCCTGACTTAGCCTTCTTCTTAGTCCAAGAACTCTTCTTGAACTTAGCCTTATTCTGCACCATCAACACTTGACTGGCGCCCTTTTTGAGATCCGCCTCTGCCTTCTTGAGCATCCCATGCAATTCAGTGAGCTTCTTATCCATACCATGCATGTGGTAGTTCGAAATGAACTGCCCATATGCACTAGGAAGAGAGTTTAGAATTATATCCGTAGCGAACTCTTCGCTAATGGGGTAGCCAAGCCTCTCCAGAGACTGCACATAACCAACCATTTTGATCACATGCGGACTCAGTGGATCACCATCCTTAAGCTTGCAACTCAGCAAAGCCTGAGAGAATTGATACCTCTCAGTCTTCGCCTGAGCCTGGAACATACTTTTGAGGCTTTTGATCATATCGTAGGCCTCAACATGCTCGAACTGCTTTTGCAAGTCCGGTTCCATGTGAGCAAGCATAAGACAGCTAATATTCGTGGACTCATCCTTAGCCCGACGGTAGGCATTGGTGGCAGCGACAGTCGCATTCTCATTCGGCTCATCTGGAAGTGGGTTGTCTAGGACATGGTCATTCTTTTCTTGTTTGAGAACAATTCTCAGATTTCGATACCAGTTGGTAAAATTAGTGTCGTTCAGCTTATCTTTCTCAAGAATGGTTCTCAAAGCAAAACCGGATATCTGAGAGTGACTGCTACTTGGTGCCATGATCTACAACAGAAAATATGCAAAACACTTAAGACATGTATTCATAAAAGAGCAAGCATATTAAACACTTTAATATTTTATGCTCCCACTAGAACCAACACCCCTCTGATGGTTACTTAGTGATTCAGGATCCTAAATAAGCAAGTCGGCTAGTGAGCTTTAGCATCACCGCTAGCCGCCAAGCGATCTAGATAGACAACTCCTTGTCAATCGTATCTCATACGACTCCTGTTGGACGGGTGGCATCACATGCCCTGGATCCCATCCGACATTTCCCCGAGCCCCACAACCGTTGTGATAGACCAGTCTAGCTTACCGAGTGTTTCCGCAGTAAGAGTCTGACTCGAACCCACCTAGTCGGAAAGAATTGGCAGCACCTCAATTTTATGAGCCCACTACCAAAAATGTCCGACTTGTGATGGTGCAAACACTGTCGGGAAAACCGACTAGACCTTCTTTGAGGGATTAAATTTTACCGAATATCTAATAGAGGTAAAACAGAGACATAACAATAACACAAGATAAAGCAATTATAATGTGAAATGGTATGGCTCCCTTCATGGCGATCTCCATCTCCACAAAGCCTGTAATACGACTCGTGCCAACTCTTGTCACTTGCCGTATTACTCCATGTCGCCAACATGTACAACGCCTTGCATGCCATCCTGGTTCTCCAAACAGCTACACTAGCTTATTAAAGTAAATTACATAGAGAATCCGACACGCAGGTCGTTATACAATAAAATGGCAGCACCTAGGCTCCAGCCGGCTGGCAAAAAGTCGTGATTCACAGATCACGTATGGATTACACACATACATCACATGCACATGAACCATACCATTCACAACTTCCTGCAAAAACAATTTATGCATAGATACGGTATCTACCGGCGTTGTGAAACTCGCAACGACATCTAAGGTGCTACGACAGGGCGAATCCGACGGTCCCGCTATCCGGATAGCGGGCGGGGATCGAAGGGGCAGCGCCCCTCGCGGGTGCAGGCAGCGCCCGACGATTTTTCCGAAAACATAGATCTCATCTACGATTCGGACATGGATTCCAACCATTGTTCCAATTCGATCAAACTTTTTTGATCTTCGATCATCACATCTGGATTTACGTGTCACGGTCTACCCCGATTGCGGAAGCCGACCGGTAGAGGTATGTAGTTCCATGACCTCAGCAGTATGATCACGGAAATCAGATCTACCATTCCTCGAGTACAGTTGATCTAATCAACATCGTACAAAACCGATCTATATCATAGATCGACCACCAAAACAACACATAGATCTCATCTACAGCCAACCGCATATCACATATGTGAGATCTCGAGCCTAAAACCAGAAGCTATCGTTGTGATACCACTGTTGGGCCACGTGGAGATAAAACAAAAAAATTCCTCTAACGTGGTGATCCCAAGATCCAGCTAAGGTAGAAGGCCACGAGGTTTACCACTAGACGCGCAGTTGCGGATTACTGATGAAGCGCATCAGTTGATGTAGTGTAGTCCTTTGCGATCCGATCGTCCTGGTGCTGATCGTACAACACCTCTGCTGGTATCCACACGTGCAAGGAGGAGCACCGGCGACGAACTGCTAGGTTCGGTACGACGGCAGGACTGCTGTGGAGCTAGGGTTTCCAACACATGGAATGACCTAACCGAACAACGATTAACCTTTCTGGGTTACGGTGCTCCACTATATATAGGGAGTGAACGTGGGCTCTGCTCGTGCGGCCCATTCACTAAAGCCCATATAATATTAGTCATCGTGAGTCCAACTCATTAACGCAGTCCTAATCCGGCTCGGGTCCAACCCAACCAGATTTGTAGTTCAGATCCAATCCGAACTTGCTCCCGCTCTTAAGTGTGTGACCCCGTAGGCTCATGGCTACTTGGACACGATTAGAGTCTGACTCTCAATCAATCAGTCGGTAGTGGCTCCTAGCAGAACGTGCCGACTCCCAAGTACCAAAGAGTCATGATGACTTGCCTTTCCAATGCGACTTACGTCTGAGTCCCTTTTGTCTCACGATATACCTTGTCAGACTATAGGCGAATATTAGTCATCCCTTAAATAGTCCGACTCTCTTCTCGATCTGAGATAAGTGATTCATCCGACTAACTCTTAGTCGATCGCCTCGGTTAACACTTAACCGAGTCGTGCATGGCCATGCTTTCCGAATCATATCATCTGAGAGGGCCCAGAGAATATCTCTCCGAGTGGAGGGGCAAAATCCCATCTTGGTTATTCACATCACGCAACTTGATTCTCAGTCGACCCGAACTCTGCCTTTATAACTGCCCAGTTACGGATCAGCGTTTGACAGAACCTAAGTCGGTGATCCTCAACTCGGATTATGCAATAACCTCAGGTCTAAGGATTACATTGATTGAGATATACAAATGACAACTTGTTCGTTGTACCTCAATATGGGTCAATCCGACTCGCTAAACTCTTTAGCCGAATCTGTGTAAGTTGGAATAGCATCTCCATGCCCATGACAAGTGGAACCGAGTCATCAAGCCAACTTTCACATTGGTCTAAGTTGTGTGTCCAGCACAATCTCAATGACCAAGGATATCAAACAGCATGAATGCATAGTTCCACAACCGAATCACATATTCAATGATACACATCAGATGTTTATACAAGGACTACTTAATGTCTTCATGAATACAATGGGAAATATCATCATACATGATTGCCTCTAGGGCATATTCCCAACAAAAATGTGGGGTTATCTAGATTGGGAAAGGCGGACTTTGAGGTGTGCTATTATAGCCCTACCATGGATTAGAGTGTCCAACCGGAGAATAGTTAAGAGTAGTATCATGAAGAGAAGATATTTATATGAGAGTGTTCACTAGTGAAAGTATGATCCCTAGGCCTTGTTTCTAAATATTGAAACACCGTTTGCATCTAGATCTGTTGCATGTTTTCTTACTTCCATCTTTATTTTAGTTTGCCTTTAGTCTCTCCCACGTCAAAAAGAAGTCAAAAGCCCTTTTCTGGCACCGTTACCACTTGTATTTTACTATCTCTTTGCCGAACTAGTGCACCTATACACCTGACAAGTGTATTGGGTATGTTGGGGACACAAGAGACTTCTTGTATCTTGATTGCAGGGTTGCTTGAGAGGGATACCTTTGACCACTTCCTCCCTGAGTTCGATAAACCTTGGGTAATCCACTTAAGGGAAACTTGCTACTGTTCTACAAACCTCTGTACTTGGAGGCCCAACAACTGTCTACAAGAATAAAAGTGCGTAGACATCAGCCGGGGAGGGAGAAAATCAGCCCACTAGGGGGTGGATCCACACGGGAGGCACGATTTAAACTCACAAGTACGGGGCCCAGCTGTCAGCGGCCGCGAGGGACGAAATGGTATGGGGAAACATCGACCGCCGGATTAGATCCGGATTGACGTTTTCCGTCCATCTCCCTCCTCGTGACACCGCCGACGAGATAAAACCCTAGGCGGGGTTAGAGAGTGCCGGGGAGGCTCACCGAGCGGCGGAGCAATGGTCATGAGGGGACGGGGCGACACGGTGGTCAGTGGCAATTCGAATGAGGGGCGACATCTGTGGTTCTGGCACCAGGAAGAAGCTCGCACGATGACGCCCGCTGGTGCACGCTCGGGACCTCGCCGGTGAAGCTTCCACGGGAGGTCCTGAGCAAAACAAATGGCAGGGGGAGGGTCAGGTAAGGTAGGGGAACACCATAAGGTGACATGCAGGGCCAGGGGAGCAAGGGAGGAGGGCATACACTTGATTTCTTGCTTGGGGCCAAGAGCTTATTTCTCTCCTTATCTTGAGCAGGGCATGGCATGGGTGGAGGAAGGGTGACTAGGGGAGGTAAGGGGGATTGGTAGGAAACAAATGAGGGGAATAGGCGTGCTGGGGTTGGCCAGTGGCTTATAAACTAGGGAGGGGTGGTATATGGTAGACCATGACCATGGGAGAGCAAGGGAGGGGAGGTGGCCTCTGATTGGGCGACTAGGGAGGTGGGAGAGAAGTGATAGGGTGCTATGGTCGGGCAGAGAGGGGTGTGGGGTGCTGTTGCAAGGCAATTAAATGGATAGGAGTTGATGTATCTTTGATTTCCCTCTTTGTCCAAGCATATGAGACAATGGGAAAGGGTGGCTTATTCTGTAGTGCTACAATGCTAGTAGACCAGAGGTGTTAGGGTTGCTGTGGGGGAGTCCTTGACAGGATTTGGGAAAGTTTGGAGGGGGTTTTCTAGTGGTTTTTGCAAGATGATCAAAATTTCCAACATGTGTGGTTATGAACCAAATCTTGAATTTTGGTCTTTTCAAGATGGTACAAGGCTACTAGTGGGTGGGTATGATCAATATATGCCCTAGGCTTTATTTGGGATTTTTCAGATGATTTTTGGTACTCTTAAAATCATTTATTCAAGAAGTTTCTAGAAGCTCATTTGATATTTTTACATGGGAGATGTTTGTTTTTTGCTGTGAGATGGTCCTAAATACCATATCACACATTGGAGGATTTTATTGGAATTTATTTAGATATAAAAGTATTTTTAAGCTATTATTTCTTGTTTCTGCCATTTAAGAAAAAGGGCAAAAATAAATAATAAAGGATCTCAAAAATATTTATTTTTTAGTTGGGAAGATGGGTTATGATATATAGGCCTCAATTGTGCCTTGAGTTGTCAAAGTAGTTTGGATAAAAACAAACTTGCCTATATAGGAGAGATTTTGAGAATTTTGCAAGAAAATTAAATTAAATTGTTTTAGGTTAATTATGGAAATTATTTGGAAAATGATTATACCTAAGGTGGATGATGTCAACTTGATGTATCCATCTTTGGCAGCCTTGGGTTTTGCAAAACAAGATGGATTTGAGAAGAGAACAAGGATTGGAGAATCTAGGGCAGTAATATTTTCATACCCCCTAGACAAGGTTGGATTAGTGAGCTCAGAGCTCACCTTGATGCAAGGGATAGATGGATAGTTATACCAAGTCATATAGATAATAATTATGTCAATATTTGGGCTTGAATGTATTTGAAGTGATGACAAACTTTGTTGAAAATAAGGCTGCCATAGTAGATGAGTCATGGTGCCTGATAAACCAGGTGGGTTTCGGTAGCACAGGGCTCCATTGGAAACAAGTGAATGATGGATTGATATACCATGGTTAGTAGATCATAACCATGTAAAGAGTTGGTCAGAAGAAGGTAGCATAAGGATGTTAGCTTCTGCCAAAGTAGGCAAGATGATAAGATTTGCAGAAAAGATTATTATCTTGACTACAAAACCATCAAGGATGAGTGGTTTCAAGAATAGTTTAGCTAAGGGCCAGAGTGGGATTTGGTAGTCCAATGATGTACTACCACATGGTTCCATTACATTTTTAAAAATTCACACTGATTAGATTAGAGGAAGTTCCAAAGATTGAATCTAGTTAAATATTTTAGACTTGGCCAATTTTGGCAGACTTGTGGCTTTGGACTAGTATGAGATAGGGAAACATTTGGAGAGGATGCAAGGGTCCATCCTATTCATCATGTGGTTGATATTGAGGTATAGATTGAATAGAGGGGATCCATGATTGTATTTGGTCTTTAAGGAGTTGGACTCTAATACAAAGGATTAGCTCAGGATTGATCTGGTTAAGTAGATTAGAGATTCACTTGAGTGTCTCAGGATAGATTTAGTTTGGGGATGCTTAGTTTGAGATTGATGCTCTCAACTATTGGTTTGATCCTTAAGGATGATCTCCTAGTTTGGCTCATGCTACTTCCTAAGCAAATAAGGCAATCAGCAGATCAAGGCAATTCATCAGACAACAAATCAAGGCAATACATCTTATCAACCTATCCAACTAATACAAAGGTTACCATCAAGCCTAGCTTGAGGTATGCATGGGTGTTTTTAAGAGGTTGTGATTTCGAATTAAGACAAGGGCCTCTTGTATTTCTATCAAGATGGGATGAAAAGGTTTTAGAAAGGTTTTGGGAAAACCTAGAGATAAGAGTAGTTGAAGGTTCTGTCTTGAAAACATAAGGAGATATTATATAGGTCTCCATAGTTTTGTTAATAGAACTAGTGAAATATTTGGTTTTTGTAAAGTCATCTTGGCTCAAGTTTGAATTTTCAGAACATTTGAGAATATGGAAGGTGAGCCAAGACATCGCTTTTGAAAAATAGTTTTAATAAACTAAGGTTGAGTTGAGAATTATATTATCTATTACACAATCAGATGTATGAACACAAGCAAACAAGTAAGAAAATATTGCAACATGTAACAAGAAAAAAAACGTTTTTGTTCCCCCCCTGATTTTTGCCTTTTTGACAACAAATCAGGGTTGCTGAAATTGGGATGTTACACACTTGGTGATAACCAATATTTTATTGGGTAGCTCTTGTCTTCCTCTTTCCAACGCAATTGGAATCGGGTCAATCAGAGTTACCAATCAAAAGTTATCATTGTTTGAATATTTGTCGTTTTGATTTGAAAAATAAAAAGGTAAAACTGTTTCTGGTGGGCCGACGGTACTACCGCTCGTGGTACCATCCAGCCCAGTGCGCGCGGGTTGCCTACTGCCTTGTCCGATAGTTAATTCCAGCTCTACCGGCCTGGCCCGATAGTATCGCCCGGGTGAGCCGGTACTACCGGCCGGCCCAGGTAGGCCTGTCCCTGCCCAGCGCCCAGCCTCCTTCCCGTCGCCTTGCTCAGCTCGGGCCTCGTCCCGCTCCCGCGTTGCCCGCTCTGCGCGCCCCCACTCCCACATGCTGCCCGCGTTGACTCGCGTGCGCGTTCCCCACTCGATTCCTCGCCTCGCTCGCTGGCTCTTGCCCGATCCCCTGCCACCCTTCTTCACCGCTGGCGCTGCTGCTGGGTGGGCTAGGCGGTAGTACCAGACCAGGTCAGAATTTTGCCCCAACAGGCAGATTCTTGCCCCCCTATAAATAGCTCGTTTCCCTTTTTTATCATTGCTTCTTCTTCCTCTATTTTTTCCAAGCTTTTCCCCTTTGTTCTTACTCTCTCAAGCTTGATTCAGTCCTTTCCCTCCAATGATTCTTTCCCATATTTGAGTGGAAGGTAGATGAGATCTAGATCTATACTTTGACCAAACCAAATAATCTCTTTGTGAGTGATTCTTTGGGATCTAGATTTTAGGGGATTTTGTGCTCCTCTTTGATTCCTCCTCTATTGTTCCAACCAATAGCTTTAGTAGCTTTGTTGGAACTTGAGAGTGAGGGATTGGAGCATATTTGTGATGTTCTTGCCTTTTGCATTCGGTGCATTAGTTTGAGTCCTCCTCGGAGGATTTGGTTGGTGAAATTCATTGAAGCTTGTCCCTCTTGGGTTCTTGGAACCCTAGACGGTTGTGTGGCCTTGGTGGCATTCGTTGGGAGCCTCCAATTAAGTTGTGGAGATTGCCCCAATCTTTGTACGGGTTTGGTGACTGCCCTCAAGTGTCCCATAGTGAAACGGGTGCTTGTCGTGCAGCAGGTGCTCGGGAGAATAGGGTGAGGCCTCTTGTGGCGTTGGTGTTCTTAGTACCGTACACCCCTCCAACGAGACGTACTTCCATTGTGGAAGGAACTCGATAAAATATCGACGTCCCCGCGTGCCTCGGTTATCTCTATACCCGAGCTATTTACTTATGCCCTTTACATTGTGATAGCATTTGTGCTTGAAGTAATCTATCTTGCTATCACATTTTTCCTTGTCTTGCTTAGCATAAGTTGTTGGTGCTCATAGGTAAACCTTAGTATATATAGGCTTTGTGCTTAACAAAATAAAATGCTAGTTTTATTCCATCTTTGTTAAGCCCATCTCGTAGAAGTTTTTAACCGCCTATTCACCCCTCCCCCCCTAGGCGGCATCCATGATCTTTCAGCAGGATCACAATCCACTAATCGGTGACCTTGAAGGTGCCAACCGAAACCTTTACAACAAGGTTGATGACAGTCTCCACAAATCAATTGGAGGCCCTCAACGACACCACAGAGCTTCACAACGCATGCCCGAACTCCGAGGATGTCTTAGACCGTCTAGGGTTCCAAGGATCCAAGAGTAACAAGATCCACATAGGATGGGTTATGGGATCACGGTTCCTTTGGTGGAAGTGTAGATCTAGGTCATCTCTCCCACTTCTTAAAAGATCAAGAGGTTTGAGTGGCTAGGGAGAGAGATCTAGAAATATTGAGCTCTTGTATTAATGGAGGAGAGAGAAAATTGAAGAGTTAGATGGGGAGAAGGATGAAGGGGTCCTTAAATAGGCCCCTTCAAATTGAACCATTGCCAGGTTCCGTGACACCACCGGTACTACCGGCGGGCAGCCAAAACTTCCGATCAGGCATGTTCCAACGACTTGAAAGCTGTAGGAACTACCTCAGAGTACGGGCCAGAAGTACCGACACAGTGCGAGCGGAACTTCCGACTAGTACTACCGGACCAACTTACGATTCAAGTTCCGCTAAATATCACTCTCAAGACAGAGAGGGTACTGATCCAAGGCAAAGGCTCGTCGGAACTAGACCGGAACTAGGCCCAAAAGTTTTGGGTCATGAAACCTCCTGACCGGAACTACCAATGGCTCATCGACCGTACTAATCACAAGTACCATAGGCACGGGGCCTAGGAAGTGACAAGGTATTACCGACCGGAAGTTCCATTCAGAGATGATCGGTACTTCCGACCGGTACTACTGGTCAACTTCCAACTCAAGTTCCAATAAATATGCACCCTCAAACCAGTGAGCTTACTGAACGCTTCCTAGGGGCATCAGAACTTGGCCGATACTTATTCCGGTACTAGAGCCGACGCTATCCCCGCAAAGATATACGTGCAGAACAACCGGTGAATAACCAGTACTTTCATTTAGAGTAAGAAATACCTCAAAACCTCAAATAGATCGCTCTCTCGCTGAAAAATGGGAAGGCTGTGGAGGTGCAAATATGGTTTGTGCAAGAAAAATGATTCCCCACATCCTTACGATGTGGACCCCACTTGATAGTATAGCCTCCTAAAACAACAAAATAAAGAGAAATGCAAAACAAGAGGCACCGTCTTCATGAGTCTTCAAGAGATGAGTACACACACCAATGTGCACATGAATAAAACCTGCAACTTAGGCACACAATTAAACCACAGGTGGAGTTGTCATCAACACCAAAACACTTAGAGTGATCAATGCCCTTTCGGCTCTTTTAGAACTACCGCCGGTGGAAGTGGAAATGCAAAAGCCTAAGTATAGATGGTCTAAACCTCTAACTGGGTGGAATATGATTAATATTGATGGCTCTATCAATGGAGCTACGAAGGAAGCTGGATCGGGATATGTTATGCGGGATGAGACATGGGAATTCATTGAATCAGGGTACTCTAAGAATCAATGAGTAGGGGACCCTTTCATCAGTGAATTACTCGCTTGCCATCAAGGTCTGGAGGCGACAGCAAGAAGAGGGTTATCAAAAGTGATCATACAAACCGATTGCTCCTCTCTTGTCAAGCTTTGGCAGGAGGATGGCCGTGTGCACTTGGAGGGAGCACATATTCTTCAGGAGATGAAGATTATATGTTTGAGTTTCTAGGACTTCAAGCTTCTCTTTATAAGGCGTGATGCAAATGGTGCGGCACATCGGTGTGCCAGAGAAGCCTTAGGTGTGTTACATCATGTTCGCTATGATGTAATTCCTGGTTTCTTGAATAATGTTTTTCAATCTGACTATGCCCACTGTCCCGTTTAAATAAAGCAGTGAATTGCTTTAAAAACGATTGCACCTATTCTAGACTCCATCCAAAGATAATAAAACTTGACAACATGTTGTAAAAATCTGGATGCTGAGTAAATTTATGCTGCCCTCAAAAACATTTGTTTCATATAAGTACACACTCAACCTTGTCCTCTTTCTGCATAAAGAATTAGGTTTTATCTGAAAGAGCAATTATATTACTTGCACTTTACTTTACTTGCATTTACTTTTCCTGCTATTTACTTTTCTGCAAACTATAAATCTGAAAATACAAAACCTTGCATATTTTATCATTTTACTTGTTAAATGTACTAACCAATACATTCATATCCTCGTGGGTTCGACACTCTTTCATATTCGAAAGGTACAACAATTCATCCTCTGCACTTGTGGGTTATCATCCGCTTCGCCACGCCTTGTCTTGCCACGACATGCCGCGGGTTGTGGGTTGAGGGAGTGAGCTGAGCCGAGCTCATATCCGTGCATCTCTTTTATATTTTGTTGTTTGGAAAATTAATTGTGTATTAAGTACGAGTTATTAACGGATACATTGTCTTAAACATTTGCAGTAATTTTGGATCGTGGGCTACCTGACCTACACTATATAAACCGAAACGCAAACCATACACGGTACATGCCACATGCGACTACCTACTTCCAGAACCTTACGTCGCTGTCATCGTCTTTCCCATCCCATCATCTGGCATATACCGAAGGACGGGACAGTAGGCCTCCGGAACCCCATCTCTTGTAGAGCTATATGGGCAAGGTGCGATTAGGTTTTTGGAGAGCACTCTAGCGTGACTACTGGCAACACGATGTTGTCGGGCGATGACTTACGCAACAACGATTTCTACCCTGGCGTCAACAACCTCTCCGACAACCTCAACATGGCTAACAACGTCGATATGAACGTTGTTGCTACCGTAACTGCTGCTCAGGAACACCTTACGTGACTTTGATCTTTCTATTTTAGATTTTGCTAGAGTTTGTCGTTCTAGAGTTCGTAGATGTGATCGGTTTATCATGTTTACATGTAATCTGTTCATGTAGTTTGTTAGTCTACACGATTAGTTTAATTATTTTTTGTATGGTCATGTTTTATCAGTTATCTATTCAGATTAAATTATTTTTCGTATGATCATGTTTTATCAGTTATCTGTTTAAGATTTATCCGGATTTGGTAGATGAAATAAGATGTGACCCATGAGATACCCAAGAGTTACCACCAAAACCAAATGTTATCCGCTGAAGAAGAAAACGGTAAATGTTGCCCACAGAAAAGTCGATTGGATTTGAAATACACACCTGCTTCCCGAATCCCGATGATAATCTTACTGTGTACGACCCATTCTGATTGGACGGGTCCTACCAAGCTCACCTTGGTTGTGTGGCTCACTGCTCTTCTACCTTGCAACTGGCAAGATGTAACTGCATGAGGAGCCAGGAGTCGGATTGTGCGAATGCAACTTATGTTTCACCCTCTTCGATCCATCCATCCATCCAATCGACGTCGCCATTAACAACGACCAGCAACTACTAGCACCAATATTATCTACAGTCGTTCTACAGAAATGCAACTTTATCCATGGTGCACCCTCCCCTCCCAACCATTGCACAACGTCGCCATCAACCTCCTAGTATAAAAAAAAAAAGCAAGTCCCCGTACAGAAAGACCCGCAGCAAGACTTCTCCCGCGCGATTTCCTACCGCTTCACCCTCCTGCCTGCCACCATGGCCCAGGAACGGCAGCCTCTCCTCCAGAACGGTGGCGCCGGCAATGCCGCCGCCGCCGACTGCTCGCCGGCTCTGCTGCCATCCCTGGCCAGGTCCGTACTCAAGTTCTTGATGTGGGCGGTGTTCCTCACATGGGCAGCCGGGATCTTCTTCTACCCGACCAAGCCCGCGCAGGCAGCGCTCGGGCAGTTGACGACGGCCACCAAGCAGTCCGTCTTCGGCAAGACCGGTACGCGGGCCTTGCAGAGAATTTCAGCCCCCTTCTCGCTCTTCCGTCGAAAGCAGGGGAATGCAGGTGCAGAGTTCAATTGGGTTCCTGATTTCCCCTTTGCATTTCTTGGTTCTTGCAGGGGCCGTTTTTCTCGCCTTCAGCGCGCCGATTCTGATCGTCGCTGCTCTGGCCTATGTGTACATCTCCGCCTTTCCGAGCGATCACGTCGAGTAAGTATTCTTCGAGATGTAATCCGCAGCGAATCAGACGAGTCTCTTTCCTTTTCCTGAATTGATATGTACAACTGGAATTGAACACTAGTAGTTCAGACTTCAGAGTACTTGTTGATTCAGTCAACTCGAATTCTCTGGACAGTAGGTGTGCTCATTATGAATTTCTGGTATGAAAAAACAGCACGGTGGATTCAATTCTAACCCACAGTAGAAGTTCAGAACATTACAATACACATGTTTTCCCTGAAATTTCTATAAGAATGGCCCCTGCTTCATGCTGCCTACAGCTTGTCCTTACTGACCTTCTCTATGATACCAGAAAGAGGAAGCTGAGGTCACTGAGTTTCCGTCTCTGGACTTTTCCTGTTCTTATCGATGGTCCGTTTGGGGTTGTCTCTGCAGTTGAATTCATCGGGATTCTCGTGTTTATCCTTTATCTTGTCTTCTCTATGACCTATTATATGGTGGATAGTGTGAGCTTCGTCTCGACGTTTCACGTGCCCGTGCTTAAAAGCAGGTATGTCGTACTAGTACTCCCTCCGTATTAAAATAAATATTACAGATTTGTTAAAATTTGGATGAATCTAGACACTATTTAGTATATAAATTCATTCAAATTTTAACAAACCTAAGACATCTATTTTGAGACGTAGGGAGTAGTATAATTTATAAAGGAAACATGTTAGTCAAGAATGTTACACATGCCAGTACAACTGATCAGTGAATCATTTTATCATATTTACTGTTATTGAGCCTGGAAACATAAATAGTACCTTTATATTTAGTGCTACCATATTAATATCATCATTGAGGCTAAAATAATGTTAGTGTCATCTACATCAGTTCCGTAAAAAAAGGCGTATAAATCTTTCCTTAGGTCAAACCATGTAAATTTTGACCAAGATTATAGAAAATTTTATTGAGAGCTATGATATTCCCTCCAACCTGAAAAAGATGTCTCAGATTTATCAAAATTTAGATGTATCTCTACACTAAAATGCGTCTAGATTCGTTTAAACTTAGACAAATCTGCGACATCCTTTTCAGGATTGAGGGAGTACTATATATGGATAAAATATGAAAACTTATGTCATGATGTATGTAATGACATTGATTTGGCATGGTAGATGTTCACAGTTTTTTCTATAAATTTGGTCAATTTTTTTACTTTAATAAATTATACGCCTTATTTGGGGTAGTACATGATTAATCACTGCAAAACCTGAAGTACTAACTCTGTAACTGAATTTAACTGAAATTATGGCATTCAGAAAAGATTTATGCAGACGATGAAGGATATAAATATATAGTTATCCACATAGTTATCACTTAATTGTCCTAGAAATCAAAAGGAAACACACACATATCTAATTCAGTAACTTGTACATGTCAAATATCTATTGATACGAGTTCTGATGGTACCTCATTGTCGTATGGCTGATTCAAATTTTTCAGTGAGAATGCTACTATTGAGTGTTGAGGCAGATACTTACCATCTCAACACAGTTCTAAGATAGTGCAGGTTTTTCCTTGCAGTGAGTTGGTACTGGTTGTCATGGGTCTTCGTTTTGGGATAGTTGGATTGTTCTGCATGATCTTCCTCTTCCTTCCTGTCTCAAGGGGTTCAGTTCTTCTCCGGCTCATCGATATTCCATTTGAGCATGCTGCTAGATACCATGTCTGGCTGGGGCATCTTACGATGGCTCTCTTCACACTGCATGGTCTCTGCTATGTGATCTCATGGTCTCTTGCGGGGTGCCTAATTCAAGACGTAAGTACAAAATGATACTATAAAAGTTGACGGTAATTATCTGCAATTGCCAGTGTCATGTGTGTTTTTCTTCATATTGTTATGGTAAATAAGCGATCATCATGTGCGTAAATAATAGACAGGGCATATACTTCCTCCTTTCAGAAACAACTGACTTAGGTTTGTCTAGATTCGAATGTATTTAGACGCGTTTTAATGTCTAGACAAACTCAAGTCACTTATTTCTGAACGGAGGGAGTATATGTGACCGGCAGCTATTTCAGGTGTCAATAAAGTATATCTGAATTTTATTAAGAGTGGTATGTACTTGGCCTTGTAGCTGGTCAAATGGAAGGAAACCGGAGTGGCAAACTTAGCCGGTGTGATCAGCTTGGCAGCTGGTCTGGTGATGTGGGCGACATCGCTTCGCCCAGTACGGCAGAGGTTCTTCGAGCTCTTCTTCTACACCCACCAGCTCTACGTTGTCTTCATCGTCTTCCTGGTGCTGCACGTCGGCGACTCTGTTTTCGGCATCGCGGCCGGCGCCGTCTTCCTCTTCATGGTCGACCGCTTCCTGAGGTTCTGGCAATCCAGGACCAAAGTAGACATCGTTTCCGCCGCATGCCGCCCCTGCGGAACTGTGGAGCTAGTCTTCTCAAAGCCACCAAGTATAATTTTGAGCAACTCCTATCGCACTATGTTTGTCAGAGTTTAATTTTGTGTTCTGTTGTCACACATTGCACGACTGTGCGTTGGTTTGTGCAGGCCTCCGGTACAATGCTCTCAGCTTCATCTTCGTTCAAGTGCGCGAGCTGTCGTTCCTGCAGTGGCACCCGTTCAGCGTGTCCTCCAGCCCCATGGATGGTAGGTACCACATCTCCATCCTCGTCAAAGCTCTTGGCACATGGACTGACAGTCTGAAGAACATCATCAACGATGTCGAGGAGAAGAAGACCAGGGGCGACTCTGATCAGCCACAGACCGGTCGCATAACCGCCTCCATCGAAGGGCCGTATGGGCACGAATCACCCTACCATCTGATGTGAGTTGCTCCTAATGGCGGTGCATAGTAAATTGATTTGAAACAGGGGAAGGGTTCAAGCCAAAGACTTATTTGCTTGTGGTGTGTGCCTGCCTTTTCAGGTACGAAAATCTCATCCTGGTGGCAGGAGGCATTGGCATATCGCCCTTCGTGGCCATTTTGAGCGACATAATCCACAGGATCGAGCAAGGGATGCCATGCGCGCCCAAGAATGTGCTGGTCCTGTGGTCAGTTAAGAAATCGACAGAGCTCTCTCTCCTGTCGGCCGTCGATGCTCAGTCCGTCAGCTCGTCAGTCTCTGACAGATTGCATCTGGACATCCAGGCATTTGTCACCCAAGAATCCGAGCCTCCATTGGTAAGAACATTTACTTCACCGTTGATCGTCCAGACATCCAGCAATTGTCTCGTGTTCTTTTTTATCCATCAAAAGCAGCTCTATCCTTTTGTTGGCAACAAGATTTGGTTTGTTCGTTTCAATGATTCCATTTCAACGGCAATATGCATGACTTTACAGGAGGACGGCATTGTGGAAGGTGAGCAGAAAGTCCCCGGCATATTCGTGAAGAACGGGGCGGCCATGTCCGGGCTGGTCGGCACCGGCGACAACTTCTGGGCGGCCATGTACTTCGCGGCGTCCACCCTCGGCTCCGTCCTGACGTACGTGCTGGTGCAGGTGTACTACGTGAAGTGCTTCAACGTGTACGCCTGGTGGCACCTGGGCCTCTTGCTCCTGCTGTGCATGGCCGCCGGCGTCGCCCTCCCCGGAGGGCTCGTCGTCCTCCTCTGGCACCTCTCCGAGAAGCGGCGGATGCAGTACGACAGGTGGGAAACCGACGCCGGCGCCGGCGCCCGCGCGGACGGTGCCGATGCCGAACACACGACGAACGGGGCCAGTCTCGCCGCCCTGCGGACGACGCGGTACGGGTGCCGTCCAAAGTTCCAAGGTAATGTGCTTAGCCTGAAACTATCTTCAGCATCTGTTGATGTATCACGATCGATGGTGATGAGTTTGGATACTTGGAATCTTGGATCGTTCGTTTCGTCGCAGCGGAATTCGAGGCGTTCGCGGAGCGGGCCGGCGGCGCGTCGGCGGACGTGGGCGTGCTGGTGTGCGGGCCGTCGGGGCTGCAGACCAGCGTGGCGAGGGAGTGCAGGTCACAGAACCTTCGCCGCCGTGGCTCAAAGAGCGGCGCCGTGTTCCATTTCAACAGCCACAGCTTCGATCTCTAAGGCTCTCTAGCCCAACCTAGCTAGCAGCTGGTGATGGTGCGCACCAGTTCTCCACACAACTGTAATTATGCACCGCGTACAGCTCATAATTTGTACAGATGAACTAGACGAGCAGCGCCAGATGTGTCCCCAGTTAAGATGTTAAGTGAGATCCCACTTAAATCTCATTTATAGTGCATTTCGTTATTTCTAGTTCAACTAAATCACTATAAGCGGAATTTAGGTGGGATTGTTATGGATCATGTCTGTAAGTATGGCATAAAGGTGAATGTAAATTAATGATCCTGTCAATGCATAGTTTGACTGTTTTGCTAATTCTAAGTTGAGAATTAAGTCAGGCCAGGGTAACTCATTGATTTGCATTGTGATTCATGCATCTTGTGAGATGTAAATGAAGTTGCAATTGAGACTTTTCAATTGTAAATAGGGTTGGAACTGAAATTTACTAGTAGTTGTAAGGCTGGTCTTAGTGCTAGTATCATAAGGTGTATCATGCATGCCAACTTGGCAAAAATCTGATGTAGCATGATAATTAATGAAGAGAAAGAGGTGGTTAGAGTATCATAGGTAGATACTGTATCATAGCACATAAAATTAAAAATCATAGTGGCAAGTAAATCTTGTACATACATATTATATAGAGATTCTACAAATTAATAAATATACCCCTGCTATGATACTACTATATGATACAATGCACTAGAGACATAGTATCATACACTAGTATCATGTACATGATACTAGTATTATGATACTCCCACTATGACCAGCCTAACTGGTGTTATAACTAAGATATTTTTAGTTGCAACTGATATTTTTTTCTCCGAATGGCAACTGACACAGATTAAGCGAGGAGACAGATCGAGTTGGTAATTCTTTTCCTTAAGGGAGGAGAGAGATTGGGTTGGTGGTTCCTTTTCTTATTCCTAACCTACAGACCCATATGTACATTGATCAGTATGTAAACAATCCCACCAGGGGGTAATAGGGAATGGAGTTAGTCTACAATATAGATCATTGGCTATCCTCTGCTGATCCTCCAGGGGGTACCCATGACAGCCACCTCATTTTTGTCAATTTTTTTCTAAGCCACAACTTCTCTTGAAAGCATATGAGGAGGAACTTGAGATTAATAATGGTGAGCCATCTCACTTTTGTCAAAGTTTGTCCTAAGTACCAACAACTCTTGAAAGCACATGAGGAGAAACTTCAAAGCATTGCTCGGATCCCTGAGCCTGCTAATGGTGAGCTACCTCACCCTTCACTTCCTTGAGTAATTGTACACCTGAGTAGAGCTACAATCATCTCCACATTGCTCGAACAGAGCCTTTACAACGACAATTAGATGGATTTTCTTAAAATATTTTGTCAGTTTATACAATAGTCTTGATGAGCTCACACATATTCTCAAGTACGAAGGTCGAAACGAAAGGCATCCATTTCATGGTCCCCTTCACTACATCCTTATCTTCCATGTCGGTCTTGTGCGCCTTCTTGTCCTTGGTAATCTTTGCCACAACATGTGCAACAACCTTCTTCACCAGACTCTAGGGGTGGGCTGAAAGCCAGTAACCAAAAATTGAAACAGAAAATACCAAGACCAAAACCGGAAAGACCGATCAAAATATTGGATAGTAAATTTTGAAGACCGGATTTTGTTTTGTCAATTAGGTCATTAGTTCCTGGCAATCGAGTAGACTGAAAAGACCAAGCAAACCTATAAAATGTGTGATTTGAGTGAATTGACGTATTAATAAGTGCTAAATGTTGATCGATCTACTATAGTGTGGTCATGGTTTTCTTTGGTACCGTTGACTGTTTGTTCCTTCTAATTGATATGAATATATGCATTGAAAAAATGTCAAAATTACAACGGAACCGCTGCCCAGGTTCTCACTAAATAGTGTCCAAGTTCTTTGCTAATAATGTCCACTACACAACTCGGTCATGCCCGAACCCGAAACCAAATTATCGACAACCGAAATCGTCGGGTAGTAAAACTAGCGAGTATATTTCGGTCTACATTTCTAGAAGACGGAATTTGAAAAAAAAATGAATTGCAAAGGCTGATTTTTTGTCTAGATCGAACGTCCACCCCTACCTGGCTATGCACAAGGTCGTGGAAGTTGCTTGCAACGCTTTTTGACACCTGCACTTCATTCTTAGGTTCGGGTTGAGAACCATCCACATAAGAAGGGATTTGTGACTCGCTAAAAGGGACCAATGCCTGGATAAAGTCGTCACATTGTGATTCCTACATTCAACACTCATGACAACACAATGTAACAACATACAGATCTAGCATAACACAAAACACACGACCAATACACAAGATCTGAATGTATAGAAGGTATATGATCTAACATAGCAGAAGCTACACATTATCTAATGCAAGATCTAGATCTACAGAACCATACTAAAATCACAAATGAACTCGATGAGATGGAGGTGTGATTAATTACAGTCATCGGTGGAGATGGAGGATAACTCGATGAAGAGGAGATAATATTATTATTGTTGTCGATGCAGCCGATGGGAGATGAGTGTGTCACTTACCTGATCTCCAACCTGGCAATGGAGCTCGAAGGGGAGACGGGGGAGGTGGATTTCATTGAGAGGTGACACTAGAGAGTATAAATATAGGAAGAGTTTCGGTGGATGGAGGAATCATTCCCGCCCCACTTTTTCCTTTTCGCTGCAGCAATGTGCGTGCTCTCGCCATTTTCATGTGTGGCCGAGTTTGTGCAACCAATCTTTCTTTTGCGTCTGGAGAGCATGCGAAGAGGGTGAATCACTAAAAAGATTAAAGTTTTAATGTCGGTGCAAGCCACAACGCGGTGGATGACCAGACATCCAATCAGACTAATTTCTTCTTCCCATGGCTTGGCTTGACCATGTGTAGCATACCAAACACGACATGAACAATAAAGAGAGACCCATCATATTTTGTGTGTATATTCGTGTCTATTTTTTATCGTGTGTTTCATATTTTTTTGAGATTTTCTTAAAACAACCTTTGAGATATAGACTGATAGTTGCATACTGCTTTTGCAACTGTTGCACCTACGAGGAAGACACTCTGCTCTCCAGTCCGCGGCGCCTCGCAAACTTGCACTTTCGGTGCTAATGACAGGTGGGACTCACCCGGCCCCACTTCTCAAACCTTTCCTTCAAAACCTCAAAATCACAGCTTCCTGCAGAAGGCACGAAGATTAATCACCCGGCTTCCCCTACTCCTTCCGATTGTTCCAGAATTCCAGTGAATCCCCTCCTGGCTCCTCCACCACCGAAACCCTAAACTCGCGACCGGCGCGAACCCGCTCCTGTCTCCGGCAGCCGGGGACCGGGTGGAGGCCATGGGCGGCGGCGTCCTCTCGGGTGCCATCCACCCGAACGTGCACTCCCCAGAGGACGTCTTCCGGCAGTACCGCGGCCGCCGCGCCGGCATCGTGAAGGCCCTTACCCAAGGTCTCTGTCTCTCGTCACTCAGTGTGGATTTTGGTGCGGTGTTTTCTATTTTCGCGCTGATGGCTTTGTTTGATTTCTCTGCTTCGTGACCTGCAGATGTGGAGGAGTTCTACGAGCAGTGCGACCCTCGTGAGTTTTCTTAATTTCTTGTGATGTTGATTTTGGGGGCGATAGTAATTCGGGTGCATTGCAGAGCCGTGTTTTTAGGGTAGTTGCTGTCGTTTCCCTGACGTTATTTGATTGTTCTCGTGGTGCTGTAGTTGCTGCGGATGCTGATTTGGTAAGACTGTAGTTTTGGTGCGTGATCAGTGAATTTTTTTTATAAACTATTCCGTTTGTCTCCTCGAATGGAATTCATTTGTTAGTGAAGTAGTGAGTCAATTTTACAAGTGTGTGTGTGTGTGTGGGGGGGGGGGGGGGGGGGAGTTACATCAGGGGGTATTGCGAGTTTGGGTGATAAATTCTTCATGCCTTATCTGATTGTGCTAGCAAAACATGTAGCCACCACTTTTGCTTATATTCAGCTGTAAATTGGAGAAACTACCGTGAATGCTAACAATATTGGTAAAATTGGAACGGCTTTGAGTGGCCAAATGCTTGAGGTGCAGAAATGGAAGTCCCAAACTCCCAATCGCCTCTGTCAGCTGCTTTGGGTTCAGAAAGTTGTAGTGTTGCTGTGCCCTGAGTCGGCATCAGTTTTATGTGCTTATTGGTTCTTATTAATTAATGAAACTGCGAGTATTAGCCTGCATATCTTGTGTTATGTCGTGTTCACAGTAACTTAAACCAGCTTATCTTCTTCTAGTCACAATCTCTGACTTAATATGACCCTTGACTTTTTTTTCTATTTCCAGAGGAGAAGGCCTTGTGCCTCTTTGGACAGCCTAATGGGACCTGGCAAGTGAATCTGCCACTTGAGGAAGTTCCTGTTGAATTTCCTGAGCCGGTATGTGGGATAAACTTTGCTCGTGATGGAACACCCAAGAAAGTTTGGCTATCTCTGGTAGCTATTCATAGTGATGCATGGTTAATGTCCATGGCATTTTACCACGCGGGTCGTGTTGCATTTGGCAGAGACGACAGGTATGCTCTTTTTTACTGCGAATGCTATATCTCTTTTTTTCCCTTTCTATTTTTTCCCAAGAACGACATTCCCATGTGTTCAATGTAGTTGTGTGATATAGTTTATATTTTCCTTGCTATAAGTTACTATGCACATTGATGTTCATCATTGTGCCTGTGTCATACATTTTATTTCGTTGTATTCCAGTGCAATGGTTTTAGTTCCGTGAGTCTTAGGTCCTTGTACTAACATTTGTCATAATTCAATCCGATAATGGGTCTTCTATATTTTCAATATTTTTTCCTTCCTTTTACTCTCTTATTCCTCATAGAACCTAGAATTAGTTGCTACATCTACTTACATTTCGTGTAACCCAGCACTCTATACTTGCACATATGCTCTTCAAGTATTTAAAGTTTTATTAGTTCAATATAACCTGTATTGATTGAATGATTTATGAACTACGTAAAAAGTTATTAGAATGGTAGGCAGAGTAGTATTAAGGCAGGATATTGCCTGAAATGCTGTTACATATTTGATAGAAAGTATCAGTACTGATATTCGTATTTAGTATGTTTCAAGAAATCATCAGTATTCTAGCATTTATTACTCTTTATAATGCTGTTGTAACTTCAATCAACAAATGCTTTTAAATTACCAATTGTATAATTTTCCTAAATATCTCTATATGTATCATGATCGTTGGATAATTTGCAATTGTTTTCAGTTTTAATGGTGCATAGATTTGCACTGTTTATCATTTACATTTCCAGCCATTCATTTTTTTAATCAGAAAATAGGGCTGGGCTACATATGTTATTTTAAAAAAAAATTTGGCATTCTTTGGCTAAAATAGGCAGCATTCCTCTTGCTTGTTCTTGTCTAAGAAACAAATTTGGAGCACCAATTTTCTTTCACTTCAACTTGTAATAGGAGTTTTCTGTAACTTGTAAAGATAACTATAAGACCTCCTTTATTACCTGATGCTATCTTCAAAACTGCAAGTGCGAATGATAGTGCTGGGTTCTGAGCCTATGTGACATGGTCTCCTTTGCATTCTTACTTCTGAACAGAACTTGTTTTGTGATGCATATCATTTCTATGCCAGACTAGATAGGCGCATCCGCAGTACAGTGTTCAGTTTGGTACAAAATTCTGAATTTGTCATGGAGTTTGATAATGGTGTTTAAATGATACTGGAATTTTAATTGCAGGGAACGGCTCTTCGAGATGATCAATAGCCTTCCCACTGTCTACGAAGCTGTGAAAGGAAGCTATAAGAGGCAAGCGCAGAACACCAAAGCCGGCAGCAAAAATAAGTCTAGCTCCCAGGTAAAACCTACGCGGACCACAACATGCCTTATTTTTTTTGTCATTATCTATATCACTCATTCTGCCGTCCCATTCCAGCCACCAAAGCAAAGCAATTCTAATAGCAAGATGAAGTGGACCCTACCGATGCCTGACGAAGAGAACAACACCAACTTCAACAGCAAACCGGTAAACTGTGTCTGGCCAGCGCTCAAAGAAGAGGATGGCGCCGATGCAGGTGGAGGCAGTGAGGATCAAGCTATGAACAAGTGCGCCGCTTGTGAAGAGACCTACAGCGCCGACGACGGGCACTTATGGATCGGCTGCGACCACTGTGAGAGGTGGTTCCACGGCAAGTGTGTCGGGGTGACTCCTGAGAAGGCAGAGGAAATCGAGCAGTACATGTGCCCGGGTTGCAGCTACAGGAGTAAACAAAACAAGATGAAAGCTTCTTGCTGATGTGATTAGGAAGCTATGGTAGTGGTGGCCGGTGGCTGGTGATGCTTGAACCGGGGACATGAGGTGGATTTGTGGAATGCTGTTGCTGTTTGCTCTGCTGTTGCATTAGCTTCGTGACAGCTTAGGATGCCGGCTGGTGATGGGGACATGAGGTGGATTTGTGGAATGCACAGGCCGTCAGCTTGGGTTTAAACCCCTGCCCGGCATCCGAATCCCGTTCCTTTTTACATCGTTTCAGAATACATGAGTAGGCCATCTGGTGCCTTCCTAGTGTTGATGGATACTGAGGGTGGAAAGCCTCCTCTGTAGTAATGAAATGATAGTTACTTGGAATTATACCTTTTTTGTTTTGCCTGTCATTGCTACTGGATACACACATTTACGATGGTATCGAGCTACTTCTCATCCATTATAATTTGTGATATCATTGCCCTCAAAGAATATTGCATTGCCAATTGTTCCTACCCTACCCTACATGAATTACATCCAATGGACTGATGCATCTAATCGCTACTGATCGGCTGCAACGCCAGCTCCAGCCTGCTCCAGGATTCTCACCAGCGGCTTGCTGCTGCACCTCCGCGCTTCGTCCAGCGGCGTGTTCCCCCACCTATCCCTGGCCATGACGTCGGCCCCGAGCTCCACCAGCATGTCGGCGACGAGCGGCAGGCCCTCGCCGGCGGCAACATGGAGCGGCGTCCTCCGGTCGTAGTTCCTGCAGTTGGGGTCGATCCCGAACCTGAGAAGCCTCCGCAGCAGGTCGGTCTTGCCTTCGGCGACCACCCTGCACAGGTACCCTCCTGCGTCCTCCAGGTTCAGGGCCGCGCCATGCGCCACCAGGAGCGAGATGATCCTGTCGTGCCCTGATGTCACGGCTGTCAGCAGCGGCGAGTTCCCATACTTATCTGCATTTTCAGAATTCAGACTTGTGAGAATAGCCTTTTTTTACTGTTTGATGATTTGAACTGTTTATGTTTAGTTTCTTGCCTATGCTGTTGAGGTTTGCTCCTCGTTGGATAAGGAACCTGATGATATCTTCGTATCCTCTCGACGCAGCAACATGCTGCAAAGGCAAAGGTGTGAACTCCTGTAACAATTTGAATGCTGATTAACCTGCAAGAGTTCACGTACCAATGAGGTCCTCCCGTCGTAGTCCTGTTTGCTTGGATCTGCTCCTGCACTGATCAAGCCTTTCAACCGAAATAAATCTCCATGGTAGGCAGCATTGTTCACTCCAAGCACCAGGTCTGCTTCTTGCTTTGCTATCAGGTACTTGATATTTGATTCCAGTTGCTTCCCCTTCGACTCGGTTCTTTTTCCCTGCAGAACAAATCAGCACTAAGTTTTTCGTCAAAGCACTAAAATATACTACTACTAGTAAATTATTCCCCTTTTCGAAAAAAAACCGTAGTAAATTAGGACCTACCTTGAGTAGGTTGCTCAGTATCTGACGGCTATCCTTGAAGTACATTTGCAAGGTGCTATTCAGGGACTGCTTGTCAATTCTCAGGAGGCGGCAGAGTTCAGAGACTCTGGCTGTGTATGGCTGTGGAGTGTTGCAGATCACCGCGACGTCGCCGACTATGTCGTAGGGAAGAAGTTCTGAGATGATCTCTTCTGGCTCACCATCTTGGATGCCGATCTCTTCCTGTCAGAACATGAGAGTGACAGTAGACAGGTGAAGGTCAGTCATACAGTGCACTGCACTTGTGTTTTCTCTTGATTTATGTGTGTTTCTTTCACAAACATATCGTATTGCTCTAAAAAAATTGAACTCGGTGAGAAGTAGTACCAGGCATCCATGTGCCACGATGTAAATCTGATCCACCACCGTGCCTTGCTCCAAAATAACTTCCCCAGGGAGGAAGAATTCTTCATGTAATTTCACCACCTAAAAGTAATCAGTTCCCAATTTAGGCATTGGAGAAATTTAAAAATCATAATAATGAAACAGTAACATTTCATGGCTCCACTGAGGTTCTTACAATCTGGCTCAGGAAGTCCTCTGAGCATCCTTTGAACAGATGCACCTTTGAAACCATGTCCAGGTACAGTGTCTGGGAGGCGCGCAAAAGAAAAACGCTCAAACCAATTAAAAACTGCTCCAGAACAAAATCCATCTGCTGAGAGAATTAGTAGGCCGAAGCTACCTTGGACCTGACGGCGAGCGGTATGTCGTCGGCGATCCTGTCCCTCCGGTAGCTGCTCTCGTACTGCAGCACGAGGTGCGCCTTGACCTGCGCCCTGATGTCGCCGCCGAGCCTGTTCCTGCTCATGTACCTGGCGAGCTCCGTCATCTTGTCCCTGAACCGCTCGGTCCTGGATCCCTTGACGATGAGCGCGGTCATGTTCCCGATGAGGTAGGCCCCCAGCAGCACGTCGAAGGAGACGTAGACGAGGACGAAGACCATCTCCCTGGTGTCCACGGCGTGGACGTCGCCGTACCCGACCGTGGCCATGGTGACGATGGCGAGGTAGAGGGATGTGACGTAGCGCGTGAGCAGGTCGACGTGCCTGAAGTCGGCGTAGCTGCGGTCCCCCATGGCGAGGCTCCCTGCCCATGTGCGGCCCTCCCGCGCGGGGGGCAGCGTGGTGGCGAGGTAGTAGAAGACGCATGCGGCGGTGTGCGTGCAGTAGAGCTCGACGGTGACGAGCTTGACGATCCGCGTGAAGAGGTAGCTGATGCGGATGTCCTTCTTCATCTTCTTGAAGAAGCCCTGGATCCGACGCGCCCTGTACAGCCGCAGCCACACCAGGTACCTCACCACCTCCATCCGTCCTGTGAACTGGCCACACGCGAGGGACAGCAATGGCGTGTCAGTGCGTACGATTTACCCTTTTTTCTTGATTGAAACTGTGAGCTAGTAGTAGTACTGTACCTTGTAGATGGCGTCCCAAGGGAAGCATCCGAGCATATCGAGAGCGAAGCTGCCTTTGATGTAACTGAAAACAAGAAGACATCATCAGAAATTCAGAAGACATTATCTTCTTGGCAGGCATGGGATTCTGTCGGGGGAGGTCTGACCGTAGCGCGATCCTGTGCTTGTCGTAGACGAGCCTGTGCGTGTGAGGGTCCCGGTATGCGAGGAAGAAGTGGAGGGCGACGTCTGCGAGGAAGACGAGCTGCGCGCACTCGAGGTCCAGCAGGTGGTCGGGGAGGCCCCGGAAGAAGCAGAAGGCCAAGGGGGTGTAGAAGACGGAGTAGACGGACCACAGGAACATCATGTTCGACCACCCCCTGTACCATCTGCACCACAGCAAAGCAGAGCATCAGGAACTCCATGCATGGCCGCCGACTAGCATCATTAATTCATCCCCTCGATCATTCCTTCCTTGGCATTGGTGCGGAGGCATGAATGAGCTCGATCTTACTACCTTCCGTCAGGGTCTATGACGAAGCTGCCGCCGTAGCAGTTGGTGGGGAGCCTCAGGGCGCTGCTGCTGTGCCAGCCGCTGCTTCTCCACCTGAGATCCCGGGCGAACAGGGAGAGCCTGCTCCCGACAGAGCCGAGCAGCGTGTCATGGATTATCTCGTTCAGCTCGTACTCTGCAACAATCTCCCTCTCCATTAATTCCCCCTCCTCTCGATCTGTTCAATCTAGCTAATTTACAGTGGATTGCTCTGAGCAGTCCAATGGAGGCAACACATATATATGATCAGCACAGCATGTGGCCCTGTACACACAGAGGGGCAATTGGGCACCGCGCGACCGGCGCTAGCACAGGGTCGGTCGGTCCAGGTAGGTGCCTGTTGGGGGGCTTGCCCAACTGGGGCCGATCAGGTTCACTTCTCGTCACGCCACCTCACCTCCTATATCAGTATCACCACATTTTAAATGCTTAGCGAAACCGCTTGCAAAGTTGCTGCCGCTGCCCATGGCATCCATGGTCGTAGCTAACTAGCGGCGGCATGGTGCCTCTGTGCCTAAACAAACTAATCTGTCGCACGATCCGTTACGCCTTTTTCCACCTTCGCCATGCGGTTTGTTCGTTCGTGTGTGTGTAACACCGATCCGTTTTTTTCCTTGCCGACCACACGGTCAACATTGTTGCCAATTCTCATGCCCAGCTGCTGAATGCATGAGTGGTGTAGCAAAGCGCTACTGGCTTTTATCACATCATGCAGTCTAGTCACCTTATATTAGCTTCAAGGACTAGTTCCATCAAAGATCCTGCTGACTGGGCTGGCTGGCTCGTGTTGCAGCCAACAGCGCTGAGAACCACCCTGTCTCGTCAGTTTCGGAAATCCTCACGCTGTTCATGGTAACTGCACGAGTGTTTTCTCGCTCTCGGCACTGTTTCACCAAAAAAAAAATGAGATGCACACTAGCATCTCCACTCGACCTCACTACATGGGCTCGAGCACTTTTTAACCCACATGGAGAGCGGCTGTTTTCTTAATCAATAATCCTACACCTACTGACTGAACTTACAAAATTGACTTACGGACTAAACGTGGACTGATTTGTCTGGAGCCCCTTCCAATAATTTATATATTCAATTTATATAATGAAGGGCGATTCTGCATCGCCAACTCCGTGTCGGCCTAATCTACTATGGCGCTTTCACCGCCGATGTCGCCGTCTTCGCCATCGACGCTATCCGCGACGTCGCCGTCCTCCTCCTCCTCTGTGTTAGAATCGAGGTCGACCATCCCGACGGCCTCCGCCTCGGCTTGACGGCGCGCCTCATCAATAGCGGTGTAGACCGTACGCCCCTGCACTGCCCAGAAGCGCTCCCTCCCAACGGGGTTGCGCAGATCCGGGTGGAGCTGCCGTCAATGAGCTCAGCACAGTACGAGCTCCTTCACCCGCTCCTTCTTGAACCTTTTCGGCCAGTACGTGCTCGTGGGCGTGTACCGGGCCATCGCCCTCTTCCGTTTCCGTAGCTCACGGCGGCGCTCCTCTATCTGCATCGCCAACTGAGCTCGAAGCAGCCTCGTGCGCAGCGGTGTGAGGATGTGCGAACATCACGGCCTCGTAGAAAATGAGTTTTGGCCTCTCCATGGCGATGGCGGAGGCGGGAGGTGGAAGAGAGGGAGGGAGGGCGCCTACATATAGCCGGAAAAAGGGCGGGAAGACAGAGCGGAAAGAGGTGAAAAGGACAAAACGAAGCTTTCTCCCACTGCTAGGGATGGCCCGCATCATTTTTAGCTCCATCTGGTGCCCCTGCTTGCCCCTGTGTGTAGGGTTCGGCCTAGGGGCGTCTGATAACTAACTGAGCCGTGCCGACACGAAAAAAAATTTGGAGTATGGGTCGGATATGATTTTAAGCGTCGGCACCCCCTCATAGCCTTTTAGAGAGGCTTTAGGCCCCCCGAGTGAAGATGCTCTAAGTGAACACAGAAACTAAGAAATTAGACTAGTGTGCAACCCAGGTTCGTGTAATCCATATTTATGTTTTGGAACACTATGTTCTTTTATTGCACTACTGTAAAAGGTGCTCTATCCTTTTCTAAATTTAAGGCATATAACTTGCAAAATTTCGTTACATAGCTCGGTCTACATGCAGCCCTTCTTTTTGAAAAAAAAAATGGAAAACGGTACTTCAAAGTTTCAAAAGCAAATCTGAATTTTATTTGGATGTGGTCAATGATATGTATTACAAACTTGCAAAAATCTCAATAGGAAATATTTTGTATTTTGGCTACACAAATATGACAAGATTTGGCAAGTTTTGAAGTTATGAGAATATGACAAAAATTAAATACTTCATACTATTCAAAAGTGCCAGGCAAAGCTATGCAACAAAGTCGAACCCTCACGACAGAAACCATATAACAAGTGACCGAAACAAACTAAAACTATGCAACTCCTATGTATAACTTTCAAGGCAAAGCTCAAAACTGTCCGAGCAGGCCCGGTATATCCCTAGCTAGTGCTTACGTGCGTGTCGTCTTCAGAGCTCAGCGCTGGCCGTAGAAAACCAAGAAGGCCGTCAACCTTGATGGCGATCTGATACCTTAAATGTGCCAATTAGGGTAAATCTTTTCGTTCGGTTTAGCTTTTGCATTGACATGCATATAATATTAGAAGGCACTAAAATTAAGTTTCACTTAGGTATGCTAAAAGGACTTGGATTAGATGATAATAATCAGTAGTAAGCCATTTCTCTATCACCGCCCCTTGTTCTTCTCTGTTTTCAATGGTTGTCTAGTGTTAAGGTGAGTGGACCACTGGTCGATTAGCCTAACATCGGCACACGGGAGCGTGGTGAAGTGGAAGGATTGACATGGAGTACATAATCAATGTTCATTTGTAAAGTACATGAATTGGAGTATGTATTTTTTTTTTCTTTTGTATGTACTGGAAACAATGCAAATGGAGAATGTACCATACGCTGATATGGAAAAATTTCCATGCAAAAATGGGACATAAAGAAACATCAACACTAGCATGATTAACTAAAAAACAATATTTTTTTGTTTTATTGGAAGTTTTATCACTTCCTGCCACAATGCAATTACTGTTACTCCTCTGACCCATAATTAGTGCCACTAATTTAGTACTAAATCAGCGACACTATTATGGATCAGAGCTAGTACATACTAATGGCCATTAAAACAAACAATTAGCACGAACGAACATATTAAAAAAATAAAGTTTGCATCATTAGACATACTATATAGTATATAAAGTTCATACAAAAACCAACAGTGGTATGATTAAATATAATATGAGTTGCCACTTGCCAACAGTGCTAAATCCACTTGGTCAGCATTTTCCTTCTTAAGCAAAGTAGACACCCCCTCCCCCACTAGGGCACAAAAGACATTATTTTAATTAGGGTTCAACACCAAAGTTTATATCAATGTTTTGTTTCTGCATAACAGAGGACCTGCAAAACTTTTGATCGAGGTATGCACCGACCGAATTAACGTCACACAAACACAACCTATTCTAGTGCAATTTGGAGTCCTTTAAAACCCCATCACATGCATCTGCTAGCTTAAACTCGGTGCATTATGCTGAAGAGCCGGATAAATTAAAGAAAGAACACTGCGAAAGAAATTAATGAAAAAATTTAAGGATAGTGAGAGTGGGATGAGATGGATGGCCATGGACGATTGTTCCACTAATGGGTGCCAATCGGATTAGATTTAGTTAATACATGGACCAGCGCGAGCCATGCATGAGAGCTTTGTGATGGAGGTTTAGCTGCTAATTATGTTTGTGGCTTGTATACGTGCAGCTGAGTTGCGGATTAGGATGGACGACAGTTTAGTGGTTCTGACACTCACGTAGACCTGCTTTGTTCTCCTTCCTTTTAGGCTCAAGTATACATATATGCGAGCATGATAATGCTAATGTTTTGCACGCACTAACACGAACTAGCGCATGATGCGGCAAGGTCAAAATGACAAGATTGACTTTTTAATGGGAGGATTTACAGTCCTACAATTAGATGCAACTACGGCATAAAATTATGTATGTCTGGTAAGTGGTAGCACATCTCCATTTTGGAGGAATATAATGGTACCATCCTTGAAACTATACGTTGCACGCCTGCATTTTTAAAATTAAAATGGTACATTTTTATTTTGGCATGGAATAATGTGAATAATCTATGTGTCTTGTATAAAAAAACAAAGTGCTATGCTAATTTCCAGGCACTTTAGAATATGCATGGCCAAAAGAGAGTATCAACACACAATACAATACTAGACCCACTACTAGGAAACAGGCTGTTAGTGGCGCACCCGACATGCCCATCCGTGACGCACTAGCAGTGCGCCACGGGCCTTGCGCTACGGCTATCTCTCAGCTGTGGTGCACTGCCTAGTGCGCCACGGTTGTGTAGAGATAGGCGTAGCGCACCTCCTAGTGCGCCACAGAAGTTTGGGATGGTGCGCTACCCCTGGGATCTTCTGTGGCGCACTACCTAGTGCGCCACTAAACTTCCATAGTGCGCTTTAGGTGTAGTGCGCCACAGAAGGTAGACCATGTGCGTCACAGATGTATTTTTTGTTTTTGTTTTAATTTCCGAGCCAGATTATATGCAATACAGATTATATACAATATTACAGCAGATATACACACACAGATACAAGATATACAATTATATATATAAATACTCAATATGAAAAACAAGATTGAAACAAATACATATAGATAAGTCTCATACATGAATACATAGTCTAAGTTAATTACATTGTTTCGATCATGTTACAAAGTAGTAGTTGGTGACATGCGAATACATGTGTCGATCGAACAAGTTAGAGCTCGGAAGCTCGCCTAGACATCTAAACTAGCTAGCTAGACACAAACGCGGGATAAATAACCAAAGAAGATAAGCATGATCACCGCCGCGACGAAGGCGTAGGTCTTCATCCGGTTCCTTGTCCTAACTCCCGCTAGATAGCGCGTGTATCTAGCTTCCGCCTCCGCCATAGTGTTGTACCCTTTGTAGCTATTGCCGCTGAAACGGTGCACCTGTCTCCGGCAGTCTTCCCAATCATCGTAAACTCCGGGAACCCGTCCCTTGTACACGACGTACCACGTCATCTATAAGTTGACAATAATAATTAACTGATTATTGAAAAAACATATATAATTAAAGTCGCATATGAAGATACACTTATAGAAAGTACTCCTAAATCAAAAAGACCAAACTCAAAAAGCATGCCTCATATATAACTAGGTTTTTCGACACAGGAATATGTTACGATGGAACTGTTCGCCAAGTAGGATGCACAACACCTGGACCTGTGCATAGCACAAGGCGAACAATCCCATCGCAGCACATTCACATATAGTGTGCCACGACATTTCAATCATCGGCATTATTCTCGAAAAAGACCAAAGTAACTCAAAAAGCATGCCTCATATATATATACATAGGTCGTTGGACACAGGAATATGCTACGATGGAACCGTACGCCAAGTAGGATGCACAACACCTGGACTTGTGCATAGCACAAGGCGTACAATCCCATCGTAGCACATTCACATATATAGTGTGCCACGACATTTCAATCATCGGCATTATTCTCGAAAAAAGAGTAAGGAAAAAAAGAAGGACCAAAATGAGCAAAGGACCAAAGAGTAAGCAAAAAAACCAAGCATTGATTGATATATAATAATAAGCAAAATAAGTTCACTTGTCGTCCACACACACACACAAAGGTCATCTATAGTTTGTAACTACAACTAGGCCAACATCAAGCCTTCTGGCTCGGCTTAGGGAATGGGAGGACGCCCTGTCTCGTCATGAACTTCCTATTGTCACCCTGCATCTCTAGGCGATCTTCTATGTCACGGTTATTCGGGATATTTCCTCCGTAGAAGATTCCCCCCGAAGTCATGACATCACGAAAGATGATTGCCCCAAACTGCTGCTGGATGCGATACATCTCTTGTCTAATATCCGAATCATTGATCTTGGCCTTTGCTTCGGCCCACTGTTTGAGATGATCTGGCAGCGTAGAATTTTACTGGTCAAGTAGGAACGCCCTCATGTGATGGAGTGCGTAGTAGGCTTCCTTCTTACTGTTTTCCGGTTGCTTCACGCAGGGGAACTCCGTTACATGGTTGAAGACGTGCCTGCCGAACTTGACCTTCGTACGCACGAAGGTGGTGCCTTCCGTTGAGGCAAAGCCAGTGAGAGCATCATCCAGAACTTCCTTGATCTTGTCATAGTTTTTCTTCTTTTCTAGACTCCCCGAGTCGAAATACGTGGCGTGGGAATGCTTCGGCGATAAGGAGATGAGCGTGCAGTGTTCATCTCTGCGCAAAAAATTCAAATGGAATGTGTTGGAAAAAGAATGATGATGATCTAATAAAGCCAATCGACGGTGGCGAGTGAATAACGACTTACTCGGGAAAGTAAGGCACGAGAATGTATTCCTTTGTCTTGTTCGCCACGAGGATTCTTTTTAGGTACGAGGCCACGATACGTCGTTCGGCGGGGGAACCCAAGCAGCCGTCACGCATGTAGTAGGGGTCCACTATAGCGATGCCCGGTGTGTTCTCTCTAATGATCTGCATGGCCAGGCTGAGAGAAAACAGACGGACCATGGTATAGTGCAGCGGGTATAGGTGGAACATATTGAAGATGTCGTCGAACCGCAGGAAGAACAGATCCGCAGGGGCATTGTCGACGAAGCCCAAGCCTGGTGGCACCTTAACCACGAATACCGGGTGCGAGGGATCTTTCTCCGATAGAAGGCGTCTCTCTATCGTCAGCACGCTGTCATGCACACTCTGCAGTTCCGAACTGGCGATCTTCCGCAAATTCTTAGGTAGCATGGGCTCACCCGCCACATGAATCCTCCACATAATTCCCTCGGGTCTTGGTGGCCCGTCCCGAAACCTGATCGGATTCGCAGTTGTTGACGCCACCGGCTGGCTCGAGCTGCTAGATTTTCTTTTCCTGCCCTTTTTTTCCTTTTGGAGAGCGGGCAGGCACCGCAATCTGAGCATCGGCCGCCCTATGTAGTGTGTCAGGGCTTAGAATAAAGGGCCGGTTGGTTGTATCAGCTGGCTCTGTAAAGGCGCAAGCTGGAGGCGTCTCCTGAGAACCAAACAGACGTTTGGTGATAGTGGCTTTCTCTGTGGGGCCACCAGCTAGGTCTTCTTCGTTGCCAAACTGAGTGCTGAAGAAGTGATCATTCCAGTCTTCGTCGTCCTCGGCCGGATCCTGCGCCATGTGCATATCATCAACATGATCATCCGACCCACCGCGTGGAGGTGACGGCGAGGGCGGTAAGGGGGCCTTGCCACCGCTTGTCGCTGGCACGACAGGCGGTGCTGTTGTCTGTGGCGTGATGGCCCCCGCCGTCCCCAAACGGATCATGCTCTTTGGCCATAGCAAGAATAAGCCGAAGCAACTTCTGAGGACATACGGCTCTTCTTCATCCGCTCCTGGGGGTTGAATGGGAGGTTCCAGGTCGTCGCAGCCCCTTAGCACCCGACTAATTTTAACCCTGTGCACGCTATCTGGCATCGGCTTTGAGTGGAACGTGCGCTGCAAGGGTTGAACGATGGTACCCTTGGCAACATCCCTCAGCTCGTTGTTCACGTAGCATAAGAGAGTGCAAGGAACATCCGTCTGCGGAAAACATGTACGGCGTCGTCAGAGCGAGATGCCATAAGAGTAATAGATGGCATGAAAGGCGGTAATTAAAGCAATTTGTTTACCGTGATGGCGTCGAGATCGGCTAATGTCGACGCATCGCATACGGCGACGGGCGTGCAAGAGACGGAAGGGCTGCTTGATGGCGCGGTGCTGGCCGCCGGTGTATTCTCCCTACCGACGGGTGCTTGGAGCTCCGGTGCCGCCGCGACGATGGCAGGGGGCACCAACATGTACTCCGGCGCCGCGGTGATGGCAGGGGGAGTCACCAACACTTGCGGCACCGCGGTGCTAGGAGTCACGAACACGTAGTTCGCCTGATTCGTCGGCGCCGCGTTGTTCGAGTGGCTGCTGACCATGCTTGGAATCGGGCACGGCCCTACTTGACCACCCGCACTCCAGTTCGCTATTGACTCCACCAAGGTAGGCAGGAAGGACGTGAGGGTGATTGCCAGGTTGTCTTGGACGATCTGCGGGATCCGCGCCACTTGTGCCTTAAGTTCTTGAACCTCTCGGTTTTCCTCCTCGCTCCTTCCCGACGGCGCCACATGCGTCCTCGGCGGTGGACCAAAATGATCCACCCAATTCTTACCCCCGAGGCCGGCCAGACGGCCAGCTGACGACGGCTTCTTCGTAACCGGCTATATTTTCTTGGCCCGGTTCATCGCCCTGTTAAAAGGGTTATCCCACCGGGTGGCCGCCTTTTACATTATTTGTAGACCAACTCTTTCCACTCAATACATTGTTGTGGCTTTCTATTTGTATTTTATTTCCTAGCCTTTCTCGATTCATCACAGTATAACACAAATGTTGAGCCTGATAAGAGAGAAACAAACACATCTATAAACACCTACCATATTTATATGATAGAGGAATAACCAGGAGGAGGAGCTATAGTTCCAGGAGTTCCAGGGCCTCCTCCTCCTCCTTATAAAAATCATCTAGTTCCAGGAATAAACAGTATAACATCTATAAAAATCATCTGTCTATCATTAATCCATCTTATGAAAGTCACCATAAGCCAAATACATTAGTCACTTTCCTAAAAAATTCATTTAGGAGCCAATTTTTTTCTCTCTAAGATCATTGCAGCAAATACTCACAGAGTATTGCTTATATATTTCCAATTCTAGTTTACTGCTAACTGAATAAAACTTGCATAAAAACAGAATTATTTCAGGTCTTTTACCTGTAACTGAATCTTGAAGCAGAGAGGGAGAGAGGGAGAGAGGGAGAGACAGGGGAGGGAGAGAGGGAGAGAGGGAGAGAGGGAGGGGCTACCTCTGACGGGCGGACGACGGGCGGCGGCGCGATCCTCCTCCTCCACAAGCGGCGGGCCTCCTCCTCCTCCACGGATCGGCAGCGGCCTCCTCCACAAGTGCGGGCCTCCTCCTCCTCGAGAGCGCAGCGCAGCGCGGCGGTGGCGGCGGTGGCGGCGGCGGTGGCGGTGCGGCCTCGAGAGCAGACAATTGTGGATGCAGCGGTGCGTGTGGTGTCTGTGAGATGGAGCGGCCGGCGCGGTTGACTAGCGTCCAACACACATAGGCGTAGCGCACCCTGGCCAAGTGCGCTACGGTTATCCGTAGCGCACTTGGCCAGGGTGCGCTACGCCTATGTGTGTTGGAGTACCAGATAAGAGTGCGGCCACCCCTTCTGTTAGCACTAGTACTGTCATAGCCCACTGGTTCTGCCCCTTAGCTCTATTCTAAACTATGAGCACCCAGGTTCGAATCCTGGTGCTCCACTTTTTTATTTTTATTTTAAAAATACTTTTAAATGTTCCAAAAAATGTCCAAAAGTGGTGATTTATGCCATACAAGTTTTGTTTTGTTTTTAAAATACTTTTAAATATTCCAAAAATGCCCAAAAGTAGTGATATATGTCATAAAAGTGTTACAAATATGATTCAAAGTATAACTAAATTTCATAATACTTTGTCCATGAATATTACAATCTTTTTCGACCACGTGTTTACAATATTTTTTGAGCTAGCGTTTTACAATCTTTTTTCCCTTCTTTGTCGCGGTTGAATAATTTAGCCCCGGCACTTTAATGTTTCTTCTTTCGAACGGGCTACCTTTTTTGGGTAGGGTTGTCATTTTTCTTCTTGTGATGTATGTTGCTGCATCGGAGTCGTCGTCATCTTCAATCTTTGGATCGCCGTACTGGTCGAAGTCTTGCTCGTTGGCGACTCCATCCATTCCGATGATGTTTCTTTTTTCTCTCCTCACGACAACATGGCTAGGCTTTGTCGGGTCGGTAATGAAAAAACATTGGTCCACTTTGGTAGCCAGTACCCACGGTTCATTTTTCGCAGCCACGTTTGCACCGGCGGCCTTGGATTTGGCTGCTTCGGGTATAACCATGGTTGTGAAATACTGGTCTTCTCTTTCGACGCTCTTTGCCCATCTGACACGGAACATCGGCACCTTTTCTCCACAGTAGTCGAGCTCCCAGATCTCCTCGATTCTTCCGTAGAATCTTTCCTTCACGTTGTCATCGGTGTAGAATTCCGACGTTACGCCTGAGTTCTGATAATCACACTTGTTGTCCTTTTCCTCCGTGTAGAATGTGTAGCCGTTGATATCATACGCCTGATAGGTCACCAGGTTTTGCATCGGTCCCTGCGACAAGGTGAATATGATCTTTTCCGTGTCAGAAGAATGCGAGCGCGGGGGATTATCAAGGAGCGTTTGCCTAAACCAACGCGTGAAATCTGAGTTGTGCTCTTTGATTATTTCTCCCTGCGTCCTCTGTATGCCCCGGTCACTGTACTTCTTCTCGATTAACCTTTTGTGCTTCTGTATCCAAGGGTCGACCAGTTCTAAATGCTGTAGCGCGACGAGGTTTGCTCAATCAAAGTCTGCGCGTCGAAAATCAAAGTCTGCATGCAGTATGCGACGACCCTCTCGGTGACCAGATCCGTCGAGCTTGCCAAGGTGTCTGTTGACGGGAAGACCGACAGGGTTCTCGATGTCTAGATAATTCGTGCAGAAAGAGATGCACTCTTCGGCCAGAAAGCCCTTGGCTATGCTTCCATCTGGACGGGACCTGTTGCGAACGTATCCTTTGATGTGTTCGTTCATCCTTTCGAACGCCATCATGCTGCGGAGGAACATCGGCCCGAGTTGTACGATGTCCTCCACGACATGGACCAGCAGATGCACCATAATGTCGAAGAATGCGGGTGAGAAGTAGACCTCAAGCTCACATAGCATCACCACGATCTCCTCCTGTAGCCTTTCGAGCTGATTCAAGCCAATCGACTTCCTAGAGATGACGTCGAAAAACTTGCATAGGCCAAATAACGTTTCACGGACGTGCTCGTCCATTATCCCTCTTAGTGCGACCGGAAGTACCTGCGTCATTAGCATGGCACAGTCGTGAGACTTCATGCCACTGAACCTCTGCTTCGCCTCGTCTAGGTATCTGCTTATCTTGCCCGCGTAGCCGTAAGGAAATTTGACTCCTAGAAGGCACTTGAAAAACTGTTTGATCTCATCCTGACTTAGAGTGAAGCAAGAAGGAGGGCAGTAATATTCGTTCTTCTTGAACTTTTTACCCTTCCGACGACCTTGTGTCATCTCCGACTCATGATCATCGTCATCTTCCTGATCATCAGGAGTAGTGCGCCCTCCGTGAAGCTCCTTCCAGATACCCAAGCATATCAGGTCGTGCCTTGCTTTCGGACCATCTTTCGTCCTATCTGGCATGTTGATTATGGTGGCGACCAGACTCTCGCACACGTTTTTCGTGATATGCATGATGTCGAGGCTATGAGGCGTGCGGAGAAACTTCCAGTATGGCAACTCCTAGAAAACAGACCTTGTTTTCCATACCTTCATCAGCGGCTTGTCTTGTTGCTGCCTCTTTCGCTTCTTTCCTGGCTTAGGACAATCTTTCCAGTTTTTCAGCAACTCTTCCACTTCTTCGCTGCTCCTACGCTCTGGGATTCCTCGGGTATCTGATTTGCCATCGAACAGGTCTCCACGTTTTCTCCATGGATCATTCTTGCCGAGCCACCTCCGGTGTGCCATGAACACGGTTTTCGATGACCCTGGATCTTTCTCTAGTTGGAGATAGATTGTGTTATCCATGCACCTAACGCATGCGCAGAATCCTTGGATAACCTGCCCCGAGATATACCCGCAACCTGGATAGTCTTGCACCGTAGTGACCAACGCGGCTCTCATGGTGAAATAATCTTGTGCGACGGCGTCGTAAGTATTGGCTCCAGATTCCCATAACGTGGCTAGCTCCTCTTTCAACAGCCCGAGATACAGATTGATGTTGGTACTAGGTTGTTTCGGCCCTTGAATTAGCATACTCATTTGTATGTACTTCTTCTTCATGCACAACCATGGAGGTAGGTTGTACATCCATACAAACACGGGCCAAGTGCTGTGCGTGCTGCTCTGGCTACCGAACGGATTGAGTCCATCGGTGCTCGCACCAAGCCTGATGTTCCTCGAATCTCCACCGAATTCTGGGAATTCGAGGTCCAATGCTTTCCACTGGCTAGCATCTAAAGGGTGCGTCAGCAGCTCATCCTTTTCGGGGTCATCATCATCTCCTGGCTTCTTCCTTTCCGCATGCCATCGCATGAGCTTCGCTTCCTTAGGGTCCGCGAAATAGCGCTGCAGACGAGGAGTGATAGGAAAGTACCATACCACTTTTCGAGGTGCTTTCTTCCCTTTCTTGTATCGACTCACGCCGCACACCGGACATGTGGTTTTCTCCGCGTCCTCGCCCTGATAAATGATGCAATCGTTGATGCATACGTGATATCTAACATGCGGTAGATCGAGAGGACAGACGATTTTCTTGGCATCCTCGATACTAGTTGGACATGTGTTCCCCTCCGGGAGACGATCGTGCCAGAATGCCATCATATCGTCGAAGCTTGCGTCGCTCAATTTGTGCTTTGCCTTCATCTCCATAGCCTTGAGCGTTACATTCAACCGGGTATCATCGGGCCTGCATCCTTCATACAATGGAGTAACCGCGTCTTTCTCAAGTTGCGCAAGCTTGGCTTTCTCTCTAGCGGCAGCCCTGGCGTTACTCGTCTGCTTGAGAAGCAGCTCTTGCTGTAGGGGTTCGTAGCATGGAAAACAAAAATTTTCTATCGCATACAAACAAACAAGCCAAGATCTATCTACTAGATTGTAGCAACGAGTCGATGGAATAACTTACCCTCGAAGATTCCAAAGCGTTTAACGAGAGCGGATTCTCGTGGGTGATGTAGTCGTACTCTTTCCGATCTCAAGATCGTGTAGACGATCCTTCCGGCGCCACGTTCCGGCAGCGCTCCCGCAGTCGGTCACACGTTCGGTACTCGACGAAGACCTTCCTCTCCCTTGTTCCAGCAGGCAGCGGAGGTTGTAGCACTCTCCTCGCGATTCCGGCAGCACAACGGCGTGGTACCGGAAGTAGAGGGGAAATCCCGCAGGGCTTCGCCTTAAGCCGGTGCGAGTATGGTGGAGCTTATGAGAGAGGCTATTAGTGGTCTAGTAATTAGACACACCAATTAGAAGGCTCTAAACCAATTAGAAGGCTCTAAACCGCTGGCTAAAGCAATTAGAAGCTCTAAACCAAAACGGCTCTAAACCGGAGGTAGAAGATAGGAACTTGTGTGTTCTAGGAGGGAGCCCTGCCCCTCCTTTTATAGGTGGGGAGGCGCGGCCAGGGGAGGGGAGTCCCTCCCCAAGTCGGCCTTGGGATGGGCGCCGGCTTGGAGGAGTGGGACTCCTCCTCCAAGTTGGTTCCAACTCCTCTTGCTTGTTTCCCACAGTTTCCTGTTTCCCACAGTTTCCTGTTTTAGCCGTTTGACTTTCAAACTGGCAATTTGACTTTCATGTTTTTGGAACAGCAAGAACACTTAGTACATGATGCAATCATTCAATGACACACTCATGTACCCTCCCCCCCCCGGAGTGCCGGACAATCCGGAACCTTCTAGAACATTCCCGATGAAAACACCGGAATCATTCCCGAACTCCGAAACGGGACTTTCCTTATATGAATCTTATTCTCCGGACCATTCCGGATCACCTCGTGATATCCCGGATCCCATCCGAGACTCCGAACAACATTCGGTCTCTTTCTCATAATACCATAACTACTCAAACAACGTCGAATCCTTAAGTGTGTCTCCCTACGGTTCGTGAATTATGCGGACATGATCGAGACACTTCTCCGAACAATAACCAATAGAGGAATCTGGAAATTCATATGGCTCCCACATATTTCTACGATTACTTTGCGATCGAATGAACCACTTACATACGATACCAATTTCCCTTTGTCTCACGATATGTTACTTATCCGAGGTCATGATCGTCGGTATCTCTGCATACCTAGTTCAACCTCGTTACTGATAAGTACTCTTTTCTCGTTCCCGTGATATGTGATCCCTTGTGACCAAGTCACATGCTTGCAAGCCAATTGGATGACATTCCACCGAGAGGGCCCAGAGTATATCTATCTGTCATGTGGATGGACAAATCCCACTCTTGATCCATGTGTTTCAACCAATACTTTCCGAACACTTAATGCCACCTTTATAGCCACCCAGTTACGGTGTGGTGTTTGATGTCATCAAAGCATCCATCCGGTAAAGGTGATATGCATGATCTCATGGTCGAAGGAATTAGGTTACTATGTATCAGAAAGCATATAGCAATTTGAACTATTGAAATGACTTTGATCTTTATGCTACGCTTATCAATAGGAGTATGTCCACCATATCATTCTCCTAACGATATGATCTTGTTGTTGATAACATCTCAATGTTCATGATATGGAAACCACAATCATTTAATCAACCAACAAGCTAGTGAAGTATAGAGGCTATACTAGGGACTTCAATTTAAGTTTACAATTCACACAAGTATTAATGTTTCCTTGTTAATACTATTATAGCATGAATATAAACATTTATCATAAACACAAAGATATAATAATAACTATATTTATTATTGCCTCTAGGGCATATCTCCAACAGTCTCCCACTTGCACTAGAGTCATCTAATCTAGATTACATGGTAATATACCGAACACCCATGGCAGTTTGGTGTTGGTCATGTTTTGCCCTCGGGAGAGGTTTAGTCAACGGATCCGCCACATTCAGATCTGTGTGTACTTTGCAAATCTTTATATCCCCATCCTGGATATGTTCTCGAATAGCGTGAAAACGCAGCTTAATATGCTTCAGCTTCTTGTGTGACCTTGGTTCTTGCGCATTGGCTATGGCGCCCATGTTATCACAGTAGATAGACATTGGGTCCAGCGCACTTGGAACCACACCCAGCTCTGTAATGAACTCTTTCATCCATATTGCTTCTTGTGAAGCCTCCGAAGCAGCCATGTATTCCGATTCAGTTGAAGATCTCGCCACAACGCTTTGCTTTGCACTCCTCCAGCTAACTGCTGCACCATTCAAAATAAATACGTATCCGGATTGTGATTTAGAATCATCTGGATCGGTGTTCCAACTAGCATCGGTGTAACCATTAACAACGAGCTGTTCATCACCTCCATAAGAAAGAACCATATCCTTAGTTCTTCTCAAGTACTTAAGGATGTTTTTGACCGCTGTCCAATGATCCACTCCTGGATCACTTTGATATCTGCTAGTTAAACTAACAGCATATGCAATGTCGGGTCTAGTACATAGCATGGCATACATTAGAGATCCTATGGCTGAGGCATAGGAAGTCTTACTCATCCTTTCTCTATCTTCTGCCGATGTTGGACTTTGAGTTTTACTCAAGGTCGTATTGGGCAACATGGGCAAGAACCCTTTCTTGCTTTCTTCCATTCCAAACTTCTTTAGAACTTTGTCCAAATATGTACTCTGTGACAATGATATTTGGCGTTTCGATCTATCTCTATAAATCTTTATGCCTAATATGTAAGCTGCTTCGCCAAGATCCTTCATTGAAAAACTATTATTCAAATATTCCTTGACACTATTAAGAAGGTCTACATCATTCCCAATCAACAATATGTCATCCACATACAGTATTAAGAATGCTACAGAGCTCCCACTCACTTTCTTGTAAATACAAGCTTCTCCATAAGTTTGTATAAAACCAAAACTTTTGATTACCTTATCAAAACGTTGATTCCAACTTCGGGATGCTTGCTTCAATCCATAGATGGACCGTTGAAGCTTGCATACCTTGTTAGCATCTTTAGGATCGACAAAACCTTTGGGTTGCATCATATACAACTCTTCATCAATGTCTCCATTGAGGAATGCTGTTTTGACATCCATCTGCCATATCTCATAATCATAATATGCAGCGATTGCTAACATAATCCTCACAGACTTTAGCTTCGCTACCGGTGAGAAAGTCTCATCGTAGTCAACTCCTTGAATTTGTCGAAACCCTTTTGCGACAAGTCGAGCTTTATAGACAGTAACATTACCATCAGCATCTGTTTTCTTCTTGAAAATCCATTTGTTCTCGACAGCCTTCCGGCCATCCGGTAAGTCCACCAAAGTCCATACTTGGTTTTCGTACATGGATCCAATCTCGGATTTCATGGCTTCTTGCCATTTATTGGAATCTGGGCTCATCATCGCTTCCTCATATGTCTCGGGGTCATCGGTGTTGTCCACCACCATGACATTCATAACGGAATCATACCAATCTGGAGTGGTACGAGTTCTCGTTGACCTCCGAGGCTCTGTAGTAACTTCAACCGAAGTTTCATGATCACCATCATTAGCTCCCTCTCTTATTGGTGCAGGCACCACAGGAACTTCTTCCGGTGCTGCGCTACTCGCAATTTCGAGAGAAGGTTCGACAACCTCGTCGAGTTCTACTTTCCTTCCAGTCACTTCTTTCGAGAGAAATTCCTTCTCTAGAAAGGATCCATTCTTGGCAACAAAGATTTTGCCTTCGGATCTATGATAGAAGGTATACCCAATAGTTTCCTTCGGGTATCCTATGAAGACGCATTTTTCCGCTTTGGGTTCAAGCTTGTCCGGCTGTAACTTGTTTACATAGGCTTCGCATCCCCAAACTTTAAGGAACGATAATTTAGGTTTCTTCCCAAACCATAATTCATACGGTGTCGTTTCAACGAATTTAGACGGTGCCCTATTTAAAGTGAATGCGGCTGTTTCTAATGCATAACCCCAAAATGATAGCGGTAAATCTGTAAGTGACATCATAGAACGAACCATATCTAAGAGAGTTCGATTACGACGTTCGGACACACCATTACGCTGTGGTGTTCCCGGCGGTGTCAATTGTGAAAGTATTCCGCACTTCTTTAAATGCTCGCCAAACTCGTAACTTAGATATTCACCTCCACGATCAGAACGTAGAAATTTAATCTTCTTGTTACGTTGATTCTCTACCTCACTTTGAAACTCCTTAAACTTCTCGAAAGTTTCGGACTTATGTTTCATGAAATAGATATACCCATATCTACTCAAGTCATCCGTGAAGGTAAGAACATAACGATAACCACCGCGCGATGCTACACTCATTGGACCACACACATCGGTATGTATGATTTCCAATAAGTCCGTAGCTCGCTCCATCATACCAGAAAATGGAGTCTTAGTCATTTTACCCATCAGACATGCTTCGCATCTTTCAAGTGATTCAAAATCAAGTGATTCAAGAAGTCCATCGGAATGGAGTTTCTTCATACGTTTCACTCCGATGTGACCAAGACGACAGTGCCACATATAGGTCGAATTATCGCTTGATTTCAAACGTTTAGCCTCAATGTTGTTGATATGTGTATTTCCACTATCGAGATTCAATAAGAATAGACCATCTATCAAAGGTGCATGTGCATAAAACATATTACTCATATAAATAGAACAACCATTATTCTCAGATTTAAACAAGTAACCGTCTCGCAATAAACAAGATCCCGATATAATGTTCATGCTCAACGCAGGCACCAAATAACAATTATTTAAGTATAAAACTAATCCCGATGGTAGACGAAGAGGTAGCGTGCCGACCGCGATCACATCAACCTTTGATCCGTTTCCCACGCGCATCGTCACCTCGTTCTTCGCTAGCTTCCGTTTATTCTGCAGCACCTGTTTCGAGTTACAAATATGAGCAACCGAACCAGTATCAAATACCCAGGCACTACTACGAATACTAGTGAGATACACATCAATAACATGTATATCAGATATACCTTTCTTCTTGATGTTGCCGTTCTTCAAATCCGCCAAGTACTTTGGGCAATTCCGCTTCCAGTGACCTACTCCCTTGCAGTAAAAGCACTCAGTTTTAGGCTTTGGTCCAGCCTTGGTTTTCTTCGTCGGCGTGGTAACTTTCTTACCACCCTTCTTGAAGTGTCCCTTTTGCTTAGACTTGCCCTTCTTGAATTTGGTGGTCTTATTGACCATCAACACTTGGTGCTCTTTCTTGATCTCCACTTCTGCAGATTTTAACATAGCAAATAGTTCTGGCAACTCTTTCTTCATGTTCTGCATGTTGTAGTTCATCACAAAGTTCCTGTAACTTGGTGGCAATGACTGGAGGACGCGGTAAACCCCCAAAGCATTAGGAATCACTATACCCAAGCTTTGAAGTTTGTTTGCGTGCCCAGACATCTTAAGCACATGCTCACTGACGGAGCTGCCCTCTTCCATCTTGCAGTTAAAGAACTTTTCAGAAGCTTCATAACTTTCAATTGCCGCATGAGTCTCAAAAATTAATTTGAGATCCTCGACAATATCATATGGGTCTGACTCTTCAAACCTTTTCTGAAGCTCCGATTCTAAACCATACAAGATAGCACACTGAACTATGGAGTACTGATTCTTCCGAGCGAGGTAAACATTCTTTACTTCATCGGGAGCATCAGCTGCAGGTGGGTCACCCAGCGGTGCATCCAGCACATAGGTCAAATTACCAGCTGTGAGGACAATCCTCAAATTGCGAAACCAATCCGCGAAGTTGCTTCCATTGTTTTTCAACTTTTCTTTCTCTAGGAACGCATTAAAATTGATGGTAGGGGCTGCCATTGATCTACAACATATTTGCAATAGTTTAGACTAAGTTTATGACAAATTGAGTTCAAATTAATTAATGAAATTAAACTAGGTGAACTCCCACTCAAAACAACATCCCTCACATTGTTTTAGTGATCACACGAACCAAATCCACTACATCAACACCGATCATCACGAGAGTTGATATAGTTTCAATGGCGAACAATCATCATGTTCATCATATCTACTATATGATTCATGCTTTACCTTTCGGTAATCCGTGTTCCTGAGACCATGTCTGTACATGCTAGGCTCGTCAAGATCAAACCTTAGCCACCGCATAAGCAAATCTGGCTTGCTTACGTTGTATACACTTGCGGAATCTAACACACCCGATCATCACGTGGTGCTTCGAAACAATAAGCTTTAGCAACGGTGCTAACTAAGGGCGAACACTTTATGATTTGAAATTCATGTGCATGAGGGATCATCTTATAATGCTACCGTCGTCTACTAAGCAATACAAGATGCATAAAGGATTAACATCACATGCAATTCGTAATATGTGATATGATATGGCCTTTCTTCTTTGTGCTTCCGATCTCCATCTTCAAACACGAACATGATATCCATCATCACCGGCATTGCATCAAGGTCAATGACGCTTCACCATGGTTGTCGTCCACCGGCTTCAACTATTATAACTACTTTGAATAGACACGCGGGTCTTAACATAAATTAAAGACAACCATATGGCTCCTGCCGGTTGCCAACTTACAATAAGGAACATTGCATACATCAAATATAATCACAATCATGGCCATATCATATCACTGCACACCCCTGCAAAACAAAGTTAGACGCTTCTACTTTCTTTGCATATTTTACGTGGTTTGGGGCTTTCAATAAGTGTCGTTCTAACTTACGAACAAGAACCACAACATTGATACTAGCATTGTTGATTACCCGTTGTAAATTGGATCTTAACTATGCTAGGAGAAACAGGCACCCGCAAAGCCACTTATGCAATACAAGTTGCATGTCAAGCGTGGAGCAAGTCTCATGAACGATGTCATGTAAGGTTAGCCCGGGCCGCTTCATCCCAACATACCGCAAGATGCAAAGTACACAAAAAGCAATCTACAATAAAAGCATCAACGCCCACAATGACCATTGTGTTCTACTCGTGCAACAGATCTACATATAGACACGGCTCTGATACCACTGTAGGGGTTCGTAGCATGGAAAACAAAAATTTTCTATCGCATACAAACAAACAAGCCAAGATCTATCTACTAGATTGTAGCAACGAGTCGATGGAATAACTTACCCTCGAAGATTCCAAAGCGTTTAACGAGAGCGGATTCTCGTGGGTGATGTAGTCGTACTCTTTCCGATCTCAAGATCGTGTAGACGATCCTTCCGGCGCCACGTTCCGGCAGCGCTCCCGCAGTCGGTCACACGTTCGGTACTCGACGAAGACCTTCCTCTCCCTTGTTCCAGCAGGCAGCGGAGGTTGTAGCACTCTCCTCGCGATTCCGGCAGCACAACGGCGTGGTACCGGAAGTAGAGGGGAAATCCCGCAGGGCTTCGCCTTAAGCCGGTGCGAGTATGGTGGAGCTTATGAGAGAGGCTATTAGTGGTCTAGTAATTAGACACACCAATTAGAAGGCTCTAAACCAATTAGAAGGCTCTAAACCGCTGGCTAAAGCAATTAGAAGCTCTAAACCAAAACGGCTCTAAACCGGAGGTAGAAGATAGGAACTTGTGTGTTCTAGGAGGGAGCCCTGCCCCTCCTTTTATAGGTGGGGAGGCGCGGCCAGGGGAGGGGAGTCCCTCCCCAAGTCGGCCTTGGGCTGGGCGCCGGCTTGGAGGAGTGGGACTCCTCCTCCAAGTTGGTTCCAACTCCTCTTGCTTGTTTCCCACAGTTTCCTGTTTCCCACAGTTTCCTGTTTTAGCCGTTTGACTTTCAAACTGGCAATTTGACTTTCATGTTTTTGGAACAGCAAGAACACTTAGTACATGATGCAATCATTCAATGACACACTCATGTACCCTCCCCCCCCCCGGAGTGCCGGACAATCCGGAACCTTCTAGAACATTCCCGATGAAAACACCGGAATCATTCCCGAACTCCGAAACGGGACTTTCCTTATATGAATCTTATTCTCTGGACCATTCCGGATCACCTCGTGATATCCCGGATCCCATCCGAGACTCCGAACAACATTCGGTCTCTTTCTCATAATACCATAACTACTCAAACAACGTCGAATCCTTAAGTGTGTCTCCCTACGGTTCGTGAATTATGCGGACATGATCGAGACACTTCTCCAAACAATAACCAATAGAGGAATCTGGAAATTCATATGGCTCCCACATATTTCTACGATTACTTTGCGATCGAATGAACCACTTACATACGATACCAATTTCCCTTTGTCTCACGATATGTTACTTATCCGAGGTCATGATCGTCGGTATCTCTGCATACCTAGTTCAACCTCGTTACTGATAAGTACTCTTTTCTCGTTCCCGTGATATGTGATCCCTTATGACCAAGTCACATGCTTGCAAGCCAATTGGATGACATTCCACCGAGAGGGCCCAGAGTATATCTATCCGTCATGTGGATGGACAAATCCCACTCTTGATCCATGTGTTTCAACCAATACTTTCTGAACACTTAATGCCACCTTTATAGCCACCCAGTTATGGTGTGGTGTTTGATGTCATCAAAGCATCCATCCGGTAAAGGTGATATGCATGATCTCATGGTCGAAGGAATTAGGTTACTATGTATCAGAAAGCATATAGCAATTTGAACTATTGAAATGACTTTGATCTTTATGCTACGCTTATCAATAGGAGTATGTCCACCATATCATTCTCCTAACGATATGATCTTGTTGTTGATAACATCTCAATGTTCATGATATGGAAACCACAATCATTTAATCAACCAACAAGCTAGTGAAGTATAGAGGCTATACTAGGGACTTCAATTTAAGTTTACAATTCACACAAGTATTAATGTTTCCTTGTTAATACTATTATAGCATGAATATAAACATTTATCATAAACACAAAGATATAATAATAACTATATTTATTATTGCCTCTAGGGCATATCTCCAACACTTGCACATAAGGGTCCCGCACCCAGCCTGACGTTGTTCCATCGTCGTCTGCTCCTCCGGCATCTAGATCATCATCATCCCGGTCTGCTTCCGCACCTTCACCATCTCCAGGAGACTCTTCATCATCTCGCCCGTTCTTGCCGTGATGATGATCATCGTCATGTTGGCCACCTTCACCGTCTCCATCATCTACGTCATCGCTTATCCAACGAGTGTATCCATCCATGAAACCATGGCGGAGCAGGTGCGCCTGCAGATTCCCAGAATCTGGGTCGATCACCCAGTTGAGTTTGCATCTTCTGCACGGACATCTTATATCTGTCTTGTTATTTCGTATCATGTCGGCCGTCGCACATTTCAAAAATCTAGCCACAATGCCTTCGCTCATTATGCGGACCATTTTTGCCTGCACGGTGTACACGGTACAATTTTGAAGTCTATTAGAACCACATAATGAATGCATGCATGCAATGGTCGATAGAAAATTTCGGCATGACCTATCCTAAAATTAGGACCTTTGCGAAATGCCAAAGTCTTGCCAAAATGGAAATGAATCAACATTTTGGCAAAACAAATGGCAACTTGTTCACATACAAACACAAGAGAGAGAGATCGAGACCGATCCATACACACATGAACATATCATTATCCTCTCCATACGCACATGCATGAGCATCATCGATACTCTCCATATACACACACACATATGGCCATCCTCTCCACATACACACATCATGAGCATCGATCATCTACATACATATGAGCACATCATCCATATACACATGAACACATCCTTACATGGACAACTTACCGAGATGAGAGACCGATCGCGAGAAAAGATGGAAATGAGAGGTGCCCGCGTCGACCGGAGAAGGAGATGAGAGACCGGAGACCTCCTCTATTACTTATGTAACATCCAAAGCAAGTTTTACATGCTAAAAATGGTGAATGGGTGGAGAAATTGAGGTGGGAAGGAGAAGATCCCGACTAGATCTAAGGAGGAAGAAGAAGGGGAAAGTGAAGTGTGGGGTGGTGGATGTGTGGTCACACATGTGCATATAAAGTGCTGTCCTAAAAAAATCGACACATCCGTGGCGCACACGGCCCTAGTGCGCCACAGGGAGTACAAACATCTGTGGCGCACCATGCCATGTGCGCCACGGATGATCCTACTCCCTGTGGCGCACTAGGCCGAGTGCGCCACAGATGTTTGTGGCCGTTTCACAGCAGAGGAGGGCGTGCGCTTAGGCGTAGCGCACCCCCCCATGTGCGCCACAGATGACACTAACAACCGTGGCGCACATGACTATAGTGCGCTACAGATGTTTGGCGTGCGGCCAACAGGGCCCTGGCCCACACACATCTGTGGCGCACTATAGTCATGTGCGCCACGGTTGTTCTAGTTACTAGTAGGGCACTGCCCACAGGTGAGCTACGCCTGTTTTAGCCGTGTGGCACTTCAACCATGTGAGCCACGGATGTGCTGATTACCTATAGCCGTTTTCCTAGTAGTGACCGATTTGCATGTAGCATCATTTTTCTTTTGAGAGTGCATGCAGCATCAGCATCAGGAATCCTAACTTGGCAATAGAGAAAATAATTCAAAAGAAAAGGATAAGCAAAAATGTATATATTATCTATGAGATTTATATCTGTATTTTCTGTTGATCACTATGTCACACTCCTTGTCAGACTTGTTGTACGTTCGTAGTGATCTAATCCGGAACATTTTAGAGGTTGTGGGCAGGTCACCCACATAATCAACACTAATCGATCTTATCTCACATTTCTTAATTGAAGATTTGAGCATTATGATTTTCTCCTTTCTCATATATAAAAAACACTTTGGGATGAACCACATCTAATCTGATATGTAGGCTAAATTTGTCAGAGCTGAACTGTCATATGATAAAATTGTTTCATCATGCAAACTAGACATGAATATTAAAAAAATAAGTTGATTAATTCTCCAAATAATGAGACATAATACATCCTGGGAGCCAAACATGATTAACAACTTTCTCATGTATATTCGGTCAATGTAATTTAAATAGATGATGTAATGATTATCTAAATTTTCTTTCAAATAATTGTCGTTTTAGTTCTAAAGATGCTATCCGCTATGTGATCTAGCATGTGAATGTGGCAGGGGAGGATCCTGTTGGAGATATGCCCTAGAGGCAATAATAAATGTAGTTATTATTATATCTTTGTGTTTATGATAAATGTTTACATTCATGCTATAATAGTATTAACAAGGAAACCATTAATACTTGTGTGATTTGTAAACTTAATTTGAAGTCCCTAGTATGGCCTCTATACTTCACTAGCTTGTTGGTTGATTAATGATTGTGGTTTCCCTGTCATGAACATTGAGATGTTATCAACAACAAGATCATATCGTTAGGAGAATGATATGGTGGACATACTCCTATAGACAAGCGTAGCATAAAGATCAAGTCATTTCAATAGTTCAATTGCTATATGCTTTCTGATACATAGTAACCTGATTCCTTCGACCATGAGATCATGCATATCACCTTTACCGGATGGATGCTTTGATGACATCAAACACCACACCGTAACTGGGTGGTTATAAAGGTGGCATTGAGTGTTTGGAAAGTATTGGTTGAGACACATGGATCAAGAGTGGGATTTGTCCATCCACATGACGGATAGATATACTCTGGGCCCTCTCGGTGGAATGTCATCCAATTAGCTTGCAAGCATGTGACTTGGTCACAAGGGATCACATATCACGGGAACGAGAAAAGAGTACTTATCAGTAACGAGGTTGAACTAGGTATGCGGAGATACCGACGATCATAACCTTGGATAAGTAACATATCGTGAGACAAAGGGAAATTGGTATCGTATGTAAGTGGTTCATTCGATCGCAAAGTAATCGTAGAAATATGTGGGAGCCATATGAATTTCCAGATTCCTCTATTGGTTATTGTTCGGAGAAGTGTCTCGATCATGTCCGCATAATTCACGAACCGTAGGGAGACACACTTAAGGATTCGACGTTGTTTTGAGTAGTTATGGTATTATGAGAAAGAGACCGAATGTTGTTCGGAGTCTCGGATGGGATCCGGGATATCACGAGGTGATCCGGAATGGTCCGGAGAATAAGATTCATATAAGGAAAGTCCCATTTCGGAGTAGCGGAATGATTCCGGTGTTTTCATCGGGAATGTTCTAGAAGGTTCCGGATTGTCCGGCACTCCGGGGGGGAAGGGTACATGAATGTGTCATTACATATTGGAATGATTACATCATGTACTAAGTGTTCTTGCTGTCCCAAATAAAGGATTAAATTGAATCCTAAAACAGAAAAGTCAAATGTCTAGTTTGAAAGTCAAACGGCTAAAACAAGAAACTGTGGGAAACAAGAAAGAGGAGTTGGGAACCGACTTGAGGGAGGAGTCTCCTCCCCAAGCCGGCGCGCCACCCAAGGCCGACTTGGGGAGGGACTCCCCTCCCCTGGCCGCGTCTCCCCATCTATAAAAGGAGGGGCAGGGCTCCCCTCCTAGACACACAAGTTTCCACCTCTAAATCTCCGGTTTAGAGCCGTTTTGGTTTAGAGCTTCTAATTGCTTTAGCCAGCGGTTTAGAGCCTTCTAATTGGTTTAGAGCCTTCTAATTGGTGTGTCTAATTACTAGACCACTAATAGCCTCTCTCATAAGCTCCACCATACTCGCACCGGCTTAAGGCGAAGCCCTGCGGGATTTCCCCTCTACTTCCGGCACCACGCCGTTGTGCTGCCGGAATCCCGAGGAGAGTGCTACAACCTCCGCTGCCTGCTGGAACAAGGGAGAGGAAGGTCTTCGTCGAGTACCGAACGTGTGACCGACTGCGGGAGCGCTGCCGGAACGTGGCGCCGGAAGGATCGTCTACGCGATCTTGAGATTGGAAAGAGTACGACTACATCACCCACGAGAATCCGCTCTCGTTAAACGCTTTGGAATCTTCGAGGGTAAGTTATTCCATCGACTCGTTGCTACAATCTAGTAGATAGATCTTGGCTTGTTTGTTTGTATGCGATAGAAATTTTTTGTTTTCCATGCTACGAACCCCTACAGTGGTATCAGAGCCGTGTCTATATGTAGATCTGTTGCACGAGTAGAACACAATGGTCATTGTGGGCGTTGATGCTTTTATTGTCGATTGCTTCTTGTGTACTTTGCATCTTGCGGTATGTTGGGATGAATCGGCCCGGGCTAACCTTACATGACATCGTTCATGAGACTTGCTCCACGCTTGACATGCAACTTGTATTGCATAAGTGGCTTTGCGGGTGCCTGTTTCTCCTAGCATAGTTAAGATCCAATTTACAACGGGTGATCAACAATGCTAGTATCAATGTTGTGGTTCTTGTTCGTAAGTTAGAACGACACTTATTGAAAGCCCCAAACCACGTAAAATATGCAAAGAAAGTAGAGGCGTCTAACTTTGTTTTGCAGGGGTGTGCAGTGATGTGATATGGCCATGATTGTGATTATATTTGATGTATGCAATGTTCCTTATTGTAAGTCGGCAACCGGCAGGAGCCATATGGTTGTCTTTAATTTATGTTAAGACTCGCGTGTCTATTCAAAGTAGTTGTAATAGTTGAAGCCGGTGGACGACAACCATGGAGAAGCGTCATTGACCTTGATGCAATGCCGGTGATGATGGAGATCATGTTCGTGCTTGAAGATGGAGATCGGAAGCACAAAGAAGAAAGGCCATATCATATCACATATATATTGAATTGCATGTGATGTTAATCCTTTATGCATCTTGTTTTGCTTAGTAGACGACGGTAGCATTATAAGATGATCCCTCATGCACATCAATTTCAAATCATAAAGTGTTCACCCTTAGTTAGCACCGTTGCTAAAGCTTGTTGTTTCGAAGCACCACGTGATGATCGGGTGTGTTAGATTCTGCAAGTGTATACAACGTGAGCAAGCCAGATTTGCTCATGCAGAAACTAAGGTTTGATCTTGACGAGCCTAGCATGTACAGACATGGTCTCGGAACACGGATCACCGAAAGGTAAAGCATGAATCATATAGTAGATGTGATGAACATGTCGATTGTTCGCCATTGAAACTATGTCAACTCTCGTGATGATCGGTGTTGATATGGTGGATTTGGTTCATGTGATCACTAAAACAATGTGAGGGATATTGTTTTGAGTGGGAGTTCACCTAGTTTAATTTTATTATTAATTTGAACTCAATTTGTCATAAACTTAGTCTAAACTATTGCAAATATGTTATAGATCAATGGCAGCCCCTACCATCAATTTTAATGCGTTCCTAGAGAAAGAAAAGTTGAAAAACAATGGAAGCAACTTCGCGGATTGGTTCCGCAATTTGAGGATTGTCCTCACAGCTGGTAATTTGACCTATGTGCTGGATGCACCGCTGGGTGACCCACCTGCAGCTGATGCTCCCGATGAAGTAAAGAATGTTTACCTTGCTCGGAAGAATCAGTACTCCATAGTTCAGTGTGCTATCTTGTATGGTTTGGAATCGGAGCTTCAGAAAAGGTTTGAGGATTCAGACCCATATGATATTGTCGAAGATCTCAAATTAATTTTTGAGACTCATGCGGCAATTGAAAGTTATGAAGCTTCTGAAAAGTTCTTTAACTGCAAGATGGAAGAGGGCAGCTCCGTCAGTGAGCATGTGCTTAAGATGTCTGGGCACGCAAACAAACTTCAAAGCTTAGGTATTGTGATTCCTAATGCTTTGGGGAATTACCGTGTCCTCCAATCACTACCACCAAGTTACAAGAACTTTGTGATGAACTACAACATGCAGAACATGAACAAGACGTTGCCAGAACTCTTTGCCATGTTAAAATCTGCAGAAGTGGAGATCAAGAAAGAGCACCAAGTGTTGTTGGTCAATAAGACCACCAAATTCAAGAAAGGCAAGTCTAAGCAAAAGGGACACTTCAAGAAGGGTGGTAAGAAAGCTACCACGCCGACGAAGAAGACCAGGGCTGGACCTAAGCCTGATACTGAGTGCTTTTACTGCAAGGGAGTAGGTCACTGGAAGCGGAATTGCCCAAAGTACTTGGCGGATTTGAAGAACGGCAACATCAAGAAGAAAGGTATATCTGATATACATGTTATTGATGTGTATCTCACTAGTACTCGTAGTAGTGCCTGGGTATTTGATACTGGTTCGGTTGCTCATATTTGTAACTCGAAACAGGTGCTGCAGAATAAACGGAAGCTAGCGAAGAACGAGGTGACGATGCGCGTAGGAAACGGATCAAAGGTTGATGTGATTGCGGTTGGCACGCTACCCCTTCATCTACCATCGGGATTAGTTTTATACTTAAATAATTGTTATTTGGTGCCTGCGTTGAGCATGAACATTATATCAGGATCTTGTTTATTGCGAGACGGTTACTTGTTTAAATCCGAGAATAATGGTTGTTCTATTTATATGAGTAATATGTTTTATGCACATGCACCTTTGATAGATGGTCTATTCTTATTGAATCTCGATAGTGGAAATACACATATCAACAACATTGAGGCTAAACGTTTGAAATCAAGCGATAATTCGACCTATATGTGGCACTGTCATCTTGGTCACATCGGAGTGAAACGTATGAAGAAACTCCATTCCGATGGACTTCTTGAATCACTTGATTTTGAATCACTTGAAAGATGCGAAGCATGTCTGATGGGTAAAATGACTAAGACTCCATTTTCTGGTATGATGGAGCGAGCTACGGACTTATTGGAAATCATACATACCGATGTGTGTGGTCCAATGAGTGTAGCATCGCGCGGTGGTTATCGTTATGTTCTTACCTTCACGGATGACTTGAGTAGATATGGGTATATCTATTTCATGAAACATAAGTCCGAAACTTTCGAGAAGTTTAAGGAGTTTCAAAGTGAGGTAGAGAATCAACGTAACAAGAAGATTAAATTTCTACGTTCTGATCGTGGAGGTGAATATCTAAGTTACGAGTTTGGCGAGCATTTGAAGAAATGCGGAATACTTTCACAATTGACACCGCCGGGAACACCACAGCGTAATGGTGTGTCCGAACGTCGTAATCGAACTCTCTTAGATATGGTTCGTTCTATGATGTCACTTACAGATTTACCGCTATCATTTTGGGGTTATGCATTAGAAACAGCCGCGTTCACTTTAAATAGGGCACCGTCTAAATCCGTTGAAACGACACCGTATGAATTATGGTTTGGGAAGAAACCTAAATTGTCGTTCCTTAAAGTTTGGGGATGCGAAGCCTATGTAAAGAAGTTACAGCCGGACAAGCTTGAACCCAAAGCGGAAAAATGCGTCTTCATAGGATACCCGAAGGAAACTATTGGGTATACCTTCTATCATAGATCCGAAGGCAAAACATTCGTTGCCAAGAATGGATCCTTTCTGGAGAAGGAATTTCTCTCGAAAGAAGTGACTGGAAGGAAAGTAGAACTCGACGAGGTTGTCGAACCTTCTCTCGAAATTGCGAGTAGCGCAGCACCGGAAGAAGTTCCTGTGGTGCCTGCACCAATAAGAGAGGAAGCTAATGATGGTGATCATGAAACTTCGGTTGAAGTTGCTACAGAGCCTCGGAGGTCAACGAGAACTCGTACCACTCCAGATTGGTATGATTCCGTTATGAATGTCATGGTAGTGGACAACACCGATGACCCCGAGACATATGAGGAAGCGATGATGAGCCCAGATTCCAATAAATGGCAAGAAGCCATGAAATCCGAGATTGGATCCATGTACGAAAACCAAGTATGGACTTTGGTGGACTTACCGGATGGCCGGAAGGCTGTCGAGAACAAATGGATTTTCAAGAAGAAGACTGATGCTGATGGTAATGTTACTGTCTATAAAGCTCGACTTGTCGCAAAAGGGTTTCGACAAATTCAAGGAGTTGACTACGATGAGACTTTCTCACCGGTAGCGAAGCTAAAGTCTGTGAGGATTATGTTAGCAATCGCTGCATATTATGATTATGAGATATGGCAGATGGATGTCAAAACAGCATTCCTCAATGGAGACATTGATGAAGAGTTGTATATGATGCAACCCAAAGGTTTTGTCGATCCTAAAGATGCTAACAAGGTATGCAAACTTCAACGGTCCATCTATGGATTGAAGCAAGCATCCCGAAGTTGGAATCAACGTTTTGATAAGGTAATCAAAAGTTTTGGTTTTATACAAACTTATGGAGAAGCTTGTATTTACAAGAAAGTGAGTGGGAGCTCTGTAGCATTCTTAATACTGTATGTGGATGACATATTGTTGATTGGGAATGATGTAGACCTTCTTAATAGTGTCAAGGAATATTTGAATAATAGTTTTTTCAATGAAGGATCTTGGCGAAGCAGCTTACATATTAGGCATAAAGATTTATAGAGATAGATCGAAACGCCAAATATCATTGTCACAGAGTACATATTTGGACAAAGTTCTAAAGAGGTTTGGAATGGAAGAAAGCAAGAAAGGGTTCTTGCCCATGTTGCCCAATACGACCTTGAGTAAAAATCAAAGTCCGACATCGGCAGAAGATAGAGAAAGGATGAGTAAGACTCCCTATGCCTCAGCCATAGGATCTCTAATGTATGCCATGCTATGTACTAGACCCGACATCGCATATGCTGTTAGTCTAACTAGCAGATATCAAAGTGATCCAGGAGTGGATCATTGGACAGCGGTCAAAAACATCCTTAAGTACTTGAGAAGAACTAAGGATATGGTTCTTTCTTATGGAGGTGATGAACAGCTCGTTGTTAATGGTTACACCGATGCTAGTTGGAACACCGATCCAGATGATTCTAAATCACAATCCGGATACGTATTTATTTTGAATGGTGCAGCAGTTAGCTGGAGGAGTGCAAAGCAAAGCGTTGTGGCAAGATCTTCAACTGAATCGGAATACATGGCTGCTTCGGAGGCTTCACAAGAAGCGATATGGATGAAAGAGTTCATTACAGAGCTGGGTGTGGTTCCTAGTGCGCTGGACCCAATGTCTATCTACTGTGATAACATGGGCGCCATAGCCAATGCGCAAGAACCAAGGTCACACAAGAAGCTGAAGCATATCAAGCTATGTTTTCACGCTATTCGAGAACATATGATATAAAGATTTGCAAAGTACACACAGATCTGAATGTGGCGGATCCATTGACTAAACCTCTCCCGAGGGCAAAACATGACCAACACCAAACTGCCATGGGTGTTCGGTATATTACCATGTAATCTAGATTAGATGACTCTAGTGCAAGTGGGAGACTATTGGAGATATGCCCTAGAGGCAATAATAAATGTAGTTATTATTATATCTTTGTGTTTATGATAAATGTTTACATTCATGCTATAATAGTATTAACAAGGAAACCATTAATACTTGTGTGATTTGTAAACTTAATTTGAAGTCCCTAGTATGGCCTCTATACTTCACTAGCTTGTTGGTTGATTAATGATTGTGGTTTCCCTGTCATGAACATTGAGATGTTATCAACAACAAGATCATATCGTTAGGAGAATGATATGGTGGACATACTCCTATAGACAAGCGTAGCATAAAGATCAAGTCATTTCAATAGTTCAATTGCTATATGCTTTCTGATACATAGTAACCTGATTCCTTCGACCATGAGATCATGCATATCACCTTTACCGGATGGATGCTTTGATGACATCAAACACCACACCGTAACTGGGTGGTTATAAAGGTGGCATTGAGTGTTTGGAAAGTATTGGTTGAGACACATGGATCAAGAGTGGGATTTGTCCATCCACATGACGGATAGATATACTCTGGGCCCTCTCGGTGGAATGTCATCCAATTAGCTTGCAAGCATGTGACTTGGTCACAAGGGATCACATATCACGGGAACGAGAAAAGAGTACTTATCAGTAACGAGGTTGAACTAGGTATGCGGAGATACCGACGATCATAACCTTGGATAAGTAACATATCGTGAGACAAAGGGAAATTGGTATCGTATGTAAGTGGTTCATTCGATCGCAAAGTAATCGTAGAAATATGTGGGAGCCATATGAATTTCCAGATTCCTCTATTGGTTATTGTTCGGAGAAGTGTCTCGATCATGTCCGCATAATTCACGAACCGTAGGGAGACACACTTAAGGATTCGACGTTGTTTTGAGTAGTTATGGTATTATGAGAAAGAGACCGAATGTTGTTCGGAGTCTCGGATGGGATCCGGGATATCACGAGGTGATCCGGAATGGTCCGGAGAATAAGATTCATATAAGGAAAGTCCCATTTCGAAGTAGCGGAATGATTCCGGTGTTTTCATCGGGAATGTTCTAGAAGGTTCCGGATTGTCCGGCACTCCGGGGGGGGGGGGGGGAAGGGTACATGAATGTGTCATTACATATTGGAATGATTGCATCATGTACTAAGTGTTCTTGCTGTCCCAAATAAAGGATTAAATTGAATCCTAAAACAGAAAAGTCAAATGTCCAGTTTGAAAGTCAAACGGCTAAAACAAGAAACTGTGGGAAACAAGAAAGAGGAGTTGGGAACCGACTTGAGGGAGGAGTCTCCTCCCCAAGCCGGCGCGCCACCCAAGGCCGACTTGGGGAGGGACTCCCCTCCCCTGGCCGCGCCTCCCCATCTATAAAAGGAGGGGCAGGGCTCCCCTCCTAGACACACAAGTTTCCACCTCTAAATCTCCGGTTTAGAGCCGTTTTGGTTTAGAGCTTCTAATTACTTTAGCCAGCGGTTTAGAGCCTTCTAATTGGTTTAGAGCCTTCTAATTGGTGTGTCTAATTACTAGACCACTAATAGCCTCTCTCATAAGCTCCACCATACTCGCACCGGCTTAAGGCGAAGCCCTGCGGGATTTCCCCTCTACTTCCGGCACCACGCCGTTGTGCTGCCGGAATCCCGAGGAGAGTGCTACAACCTCCGCTGCCTGCTGGAACAAGGGAGAGGAAGGTCTTCGTCGAGTACCGAATGTGTGACCGACTGCGGGAGCGCTGCCGGAACGTGGCGCCGGAAGGATCGTCTACGCGATCTTGAGATCGGAAAGAGTACGACTACATCACCCACGAGAATCCGCTCGTTAAACGCTTTGGAATCTTCGAGGATAAGTTATTCCATCGACTCGTTGCTACAATCTAGTAGATAGATCTTGGATTGTTTGTTTGTATGCGATAGAAATTTTTTGTTTTCCATGCTACGAACCCCTACAGATCCAGTATATGAGCATATAGGGTGTTTGTGTGTGTGTGTGTGTGTGTGTGTGTGTGTGTTTGTGTGTGTGTGTGTGTGTGTGTGTTGGGGGGGAGGCAATGACCATACAAGTTATACAATCTAAAAAAGGTATCATGTTTATAATATGAATATCAAACAGTAACAATATATGTTTGGCAAATGAAAAGTTAAATTTCTATCTGTTTGGATATAAATCTATGCTCAAGCCTAAACATGTCAATAATTTCACCAATCTTGCATTTTGCATCTATTTTTCTCAATATATATTCTGGTATTCTAGTTAGTACAAATGTAACTAATAAACTATATGATTTGTACAACTAACAAATCATAGCAACTGACAAACAATATATTCTATAATAAAACATATTCAAACTAGCAATTCTAGTTAGCAGATAGCCATAGAATTAAGATTATCCATTGAACTAATACTAGTAATTTTAGTTGCATATCATTACAGGGCGAACCATAGGGGGGCCTGGCCCCCACTTGTCCCCTTTAGTTTCGCCACTGGTATGAAGTCTAGTGCGTGAATTACCATCATCACATTATTTAGCTACCTTGTGTCGGTAGTGTCGACCACGATGATCAAACCGGATGGTGGTAGAGCATGGACACTATTATTTGCCTCCTATATGGTTTAGACGTCTCCTAACTAACACAAAAACTTAACTTGGAGGATATAAGATTGTGTTATGTAATACGAGAAATCAATAGAGGAGAACGATTCTTATGGCGGATGGTTTCTTATAAGGGCATGGATAGCCTTCAGTAATTAAATCTCGGTCCGTTGCTTATCCACAATTATTGTTATGTCATATAAATCCAATTTTTCTTTTTTATAGGCCTACTATGGTTTTTTTATAAGGGAAAAATGACTACATCGCAGTTGCAATCATAAAGGGATGAATTTTTTTAAAAAAAAATCAAAATTACACATGTATATGCAATTACATATTAGTGAGCAATTGTTCATCCACGAGCAAAAAAATGCATAGATTTTTTGGTGTATAAAATTACATATATTTTTCTGGTGAACAAATGTAACTTGCATACACACGTGAAGATACATTCAAATAGCATATTTGTAACAATTGAATACATGTATCGATATGCAATTTCACTTACAAAAGGCATGTGTTTCCAATTGCACATATACATAATTGCAATGTGCAATTACATGTATCACAACCTTCATGACCTTATCCCCCACCTGGTCCACCCGAATCAAACTGGTTTTATCTCTGGGCGCTCTATTGCTGAAAACTTTGTCTACGCGGCCGACCTTGTCCAAGCCTGTCATAGACGCTCGGCTGCTTCTGCGGTTTTCAAGCTCGACTTCTGCAAAGTCTTTGACTCTATCAGCTGGGAGGCTCTCGACCGTATCCTTGAGGCCAAAGGTTTCCTGGTCTCTGGCGCTCCTGGATAAAAATGATGAGCACCACTAGTCAAAAGGATGTACAACGTCCTCGGACGCTGGATCCAATGTCGCAGGTGTCTCCGCCAAGGGGATCCCCTGTCCCCTTTCCTCTTCAATATTGTTGTGGATGTCCTCCAACAACTTCTTCTTCAAGCCTCTCGTGAGGGTCTTCTCCTTCACCCTCTGGTGGATGATCTCCCCTGTCCCATTCTTTAGTACGTGGATGACACTCTTATCATCATCCGCGTCATTCCTCAGCATGTCGCTAATCTTAAGAGCCTTCTGAACAACTTCTCGGATGCCACGGGCCTTGTCATTAACTATCACAAAAGCACTTTAGTTCCTATAAAAACCGACATCTCGATTGCCTCTCAGATGGAGGAAACTTTCGGTTGCGCTGTCTCCTCCTTTCCCCAAACCTAACTTGGGCTCCCCCTCTCTACCTACAAACTTCGTCTCCATGACTTCCGCCCCATCATCTGCAAGACTGACCTGCGTCTCTCCGGATGGCGTGGCTGAAGGGTTTCGCGGCATAGTAAATCAAAATTTTCTACGGAGCGAACAGAGAGAAAGCCAAGATCTAATCTAGGAGATGAAAACAACGAGAGAGATTGGATTAGATCTTCATACCCTTGAAGATTCGCACAGCGGAACGTTCGTCGGAACGTGGGTGATGTAGTCGTACTCGCTTCTCCTCCTCGCGATCCGATCCGATCTAGCACCACAAGTGGCAGTGCCTCCGTGAGATGCACACGTGCAGCACCTCGACGTCTCCTCCTTCCTCGGACCAGCAAGTATGGTGGATAGATAGATTGGATCTACAACACGACGGCGTGGTGTATATGGTGGAGAATTTCTGCTGCACGGCTTCGCCTACAAACAGTCGGGAGGGGGAGAGGAAAGCTAGCAAGGCGGCTAGGGTTTGGAGGAGAGGTGTAGGGGGTTGGTGCGCCCCCACCCCTCTTTATATAGAGGGGGGGGCGCAGCCCTAGCCCCTCCCCCAAGCCCAAAGGATAAGGAGTGGGGGGCATGGACTCTCCCCTCTTCTAGAAACCCTATCTCTAGTTTAAACGATTTAAACTCTCTAGGATCGGCTGGGCCCTATGGGGCCTTGTGCCCCTGGCCCAATGCGTCCAGGACACTCCCTCATAGGCCCATGCCCCCTCCCGGAAGGTGGGGCCACGTTGGTCCCCTTCCGGAAGGTTCTAGAAGCTTCCGGTACAATACCGAATAACCCGGAACAATTCCGAACTCCAAAAATTGCACTGCCTTATATGAATCTTATTCTCCGGACCATTCCCGAACCTCTCGTGATATCCCGGATCCCATCCGAGACTCCGAACAAAAATTCATAAACCAATTATCCAATCTATCCTAGCGTCGAGACACGTTAAGTGTGTGACCCTGCGGGTTCGAGAATATGCAGACATGATCTTCTATCAATAATCAACAGCGGGGTCTGGGCACCCATATTGACTCCCACACAGTCATCGATGATCATATCGGATGAACCACGATGTCAGGATTCAAACAATCCCATATATATATTCCCTTCGTCTCGCGATATTTTACTTGCCCGAGATTCGATCGTCGGTACCGTCATACCTAGTTCAATCTCGTTCACAGCAAGTACTTTACTCGTTCCGTAATCCGATATCACTTTGTGATTAACTCCTTAACCACATGCTTGCAAGCGGTGTTGATATCGATTACCGAGTGGGCCCGAAGTATATCTCTCCGACTTGGGAGGGACAAATTCCATCTCGATACATACAACCCAACAGATACTTTCCGATCACCTGAGAGACACCTTTATGATCACCCTCTCATAGGATGACGTTTGATGACCTCAAAGCTTTCTTCCGATACCAGGGAGTTGTATTATCTCATGGTCTAAGGAATACAATATTTGACATAGGAAAAGCTTCGCAAAGATGAACACGATGATACGATCTAATTGCTTCGCTTAGTTTGGGTCTGTCCATCATATCATTCTCCAATGATATGATCTCATTATCAATTGACAACTCATGTCTATGGTTAGGAAACCTTAACCATCATTGATCAATGAGCTAGTCCATAGAGGCGTACTAGGGACACAGTGTTGTTCACAAACCACACAAGTATTAAAGTTTCCGCTTAATACAATTCTAGCATGGAATATAAACTTTATCATGAACAAGAATTATAATAATAACATCTTTATTATTGCCTCTAGGGCATAATTCCAACAGTGGCCGCTCTCTTCCTATCGACGGTCGTCTCCTCCTTGTTAATTCTGTCCTCACGGCCATGCTCACCCGCGCTATGAGCGCTGGCATCCTCCCCGTGGGAGTTGTTGAACACATTGACGAACGTCGCCGTGCCTTCCTTTGGACCCGGGAGGAATCTTGCTCGGGAGGATAATGCAAGGTGTCCTGGACAGATGTCTGCACACCCAAAGAGGTCGGGGGCTCGGCGTCCTCTCTATCCCTGCGCAAAATTCAGACCTTCTGAAAAAATTCCTTACCAAACTCCTCTCTGCCACTGATGCTCCTTGGGCTTCTTGGTTTCGCCGTAGGTACGGCTGGTCTGATTCCCGGAACCTCGGTGACTGCCATCATCTTGACACCCCTGTTTGGAAGGACATTGATGCTGGCCTCGCCACCTTTCGTGACTCTACTTCTACCTCCCTTGGCAATGGGTCGACTACCGCTTTCTGGCACGACCGCTAGTTGGGGCCCTATACCCTCGTGGAACGCATGCCCGCCCTCTTCTCCCACTCTGTCCGGCCTCATGTCTTTGTCTCCTATGTTACTAGCCATGGTCTATCGTCTACCCTCGCCCCTCGCCTTACCACCGCTGCTACTGCCGAGCTTGCCGATATTGAAGTTGATCTCCAGCTTACTAGCTTGCGTCCTAATGTCCCGGACTCCCGTCTTTGCCGTTTCACTAACAAAACACTCTCGAACAAAGGTTTCTATGTCAACTCTTTCAGGCACTTGCAAATTGATGAACAGGCCAAGACTGGGTGGGCCAACGATGTGCCCCTGAAGTGCAAGATCTTCACCTGGCTTGCCCGCCGACATCGGCTCCCCACTAACGAACGTCGCTTTTGCCGCAATCTGACTTCGACGTCAAGGTGCCCCTCCTGCGCTCTGGATGAAGACGTCGACCACATGCTTGTGCAATGCCCTCGCGCCAACGAAATCTGGCGCTTCTTCTCTAGAGATGGAAACTGTTCAGCAAGTTTTCCTGATCTTTGGACCTCCGGCCGTCGCTCCTTCCTCAACGCAACCATCAGCACGACCATCCTTTGGAACATCTAGAAGAGGAGGAATGCTCTTATCTTCAAAAACAGGGACGAGCCCCTTGCTGAGGTCGTCAAAAGATGCCTGGAGGATATTCGTCTATGGTCTCATCGATGTAATAAACCCGTTGTCGCTTCCTCTGTGACTAATTGGTGCATCACCTTCGATTCACCCTGAGTTGTTGACTTACTCTCCTCCCCTCCTCCTCCCACCCCCTCTCTCCCTTCCTTGTATGAGAACAATATTGGTTTAGTTTCCTTGATAATAAAGTTGAGGCTGGCGTAAGTCCGCCGTAGACCCCGGTCAAAAAAAATGCAATTACACATCTATATGCATTTGCAGCAAAAAAAAGATGACATATGTTTCCAATTGCACAGATATATAATTGCATATGAAAAGTCCACAGGTGTAGTAGCACACTGCGATTTTTATATGCAATTGCATGTCTATGTGCCACACATAGAGTTATTGATGATGGCATGACATAATAAACGTTGCAATTACACGTAAAAATAGGCAGTTGCACATATGTATGCAATTACATGCACTCAATCATGACAACTAGGAAAAATACACTAACAAAAACCTAAAAAGAAAGAAAATGTTCTTACACGGGACAAAAAGACAATGAAACTGACAAAACCCCGGCATATACTCACCTTAAACCCTTTCTTAACATGTCGCTATGATCCACCACTGGAGATAAACAGGAATCATAACGGAAAAAACAACGGACCGACCGCCCTCCATCTACTAAGTGGTAAGTTAGATCTCGACTAATCGAGAACTAGCAGGTTCCGATAATTGGCAGCAAATTTCTGAAGACTAGCACCTACAAGCAGACTTTAAAAATCTTTTCATTTGATAATGTTTAGAATCAGATTTTTTTTTTTGAGAATCGAATGAGATTTCAATTGGCTACTTGAAACCCAGTCAGGTCATTAGATGCCAGTTCGGGGCCCAACGCAGCCCATTATTAAGCCTATCTTAACCTTTCCACCGGGCTGTGTTCAGTTCGGCTCGGCCTATCTATAGGCGCAGACTACCCTAACAAAAATCGAAAGGCCCAGACTCTCCGCACCTTCGGGAACTCTCTCCCGCCATCATCAACCTCTGAGCACACTCGAAAGCTCTGGATCAAACTCGTCGAACGAACCTTCTCGCTCGATCGCCACATCTCCACCTTCCACCGCCCCCCAACTCTACTCTCCCACTCACTATAAATCAGACGCCCCCTCGCCGTCACATTCAACAAATCATCAAGGCATTCCAACAGCAACCCACGAGATCAAGGAATACACGGCAAAACAGAGTGTGTGCACACCCACGAACGATTAACCCAGCAGTAGCAGCATCCTAGAATTCGGTGATAATGTCGACGCGATACTTCTTGGCGCTGTGCTGCATTGCCGCGGCTCTGGCCGCCGTGGCGCCGGCCGACGGCGCGCTCCTCCCGTGGTTCGGGAGCGGCGGGCGCGGCAGCAGCGACGACGCGCCGCTGCAGGAGGTGGGCCTCCTGGCCGACCCGTTCCGGATCCTGGAGCACGTCCCCTTCGGCTTCGACCGCGACGACGTGGCCATGGTGTCCATGGCCCGCGTGGACTGGCGCGAGACCTCGGACGCGCACGAGATCGTGGTGGACGTGCCCGGGATGAGGAAGGAGGACCTCAAGGTGGAGATCGAGGAGAACCGGGTGCTGCGGATCAGCGGCGAGCGGCGGCGGGAGGCGGAGGAGCGGAAGGGCGACCACTGGCACCGGGAGGAGCGGTCCTACGGCAGGTTCTGGCGCCAGATGCGCCTCCCCGACAACGCCGACCTCGACACCATCGCCGCCAGCCTCGACGCCGGCGTCCTCACCGTGCGCTTCCGGAAGCTGGCGCCCGACCAGATCAAGGGCCCGCGCGTGGTAGGCATCGCGGGGGGCGACACCGCCAAGACGAGCATCGGCGACGCCGGCAACGCCGGAGGCCAAGAGCGCCAGGCCAAGAAAGTCGAGCTCTGAGTTTCCTGAATTTCTGAACTCTGAACTGAACTCCGTGGCGTGCCAGTGTTCTTTGCCAGTTACGCTTCTCAGTACAGCGTGTGTAGAAAAAATGTGATGTACTACTCGATCTACTTTCGCATGTAAGAAGAGATTGCCCGAGGAAAATAATAAGCCACGAATCACTTTTGTTCCCCCATCGAATTGTGTTGCGTGCTGAGGACAATTCACATTTCTGTAGGAAGACCCGTTGGGTAACAGTGTGAAGGATCATTTGATAATGTGCTATCATACTGAAGCTCATTTACTTATATGCTCCTTTTATATACAGAGTTTCAGCTGATGCCAGGGAGTAATCCGATGTGGCAAAACATTGCTGGTTATCTAGAATTTGACTGATCGGAGGGAGTAGAAAACTTGTTCAGTTTCAGGGCCTGTTTGGAACACGGGATTCTTTCAAGAATTTGGAAGGATAGGAATTTGACAAGAAAATTTTCCTTCGAGCCCTTTGGAATGTAGGAATGGGAAAAGGACCTCCACGGGATTGGGTTCCTATGCTTCACGTTTCACAGGAAAAGAAGCATGCGATCTGATCTAAAGGATATTTTCCTGGGCGCAGCTCCTGTAGCCCTTCATTCCCACCATTTTTTGCTAGGTAAACACGCCCAGGGCCAGCTTTGGCCCAGGGCAAGAGGGGCGACGGCCTGGGGACCAGCCGAAATGGGGGCCCATATTTGGTACACAGTATATATAGGGAAAGAGGGTACACAGTATATAGGAAAGAGGGGTAGAAAAAAGAAATAGGCCCCTCCAAAGAAAAACAAAGCACGCATTGACGCAGAGGCACATCCACACTTGATGTTCCATTTTCTCGATCGAATCACGCACTGGGCCCTCGCTTCGCCCGGTCGCCCTGGATCTCTATTTCCCTTCCTTAATCACACACGCGTCAGTGTTTTCAATCTCTAATTCTCAATGTCTTGACTAAATTTTCTTTCCTTTTACAACACTTGCTTATTCATAGAGGATATTGTTAGTCCCCATTATTCAGAATTTAAGATAGCCTGGTCTTGAAGGCTTTGAGTTTTGCTAATCTGCTACAACCTTCAGGTGTTCTCCAAACAAGTTGCCCAAGAAGCATCCATCTGTATGTTTCGACTCCCTCCGTTCAAAAATAACTGACTTAAGTTTGTCTAAATTCGAATATATCTAGACGTATTTTATGTATAGATACATTCAAATCTAGATAAATTTAAATCAATTATTTCTGAACGGAGGGAGTATTATTTGTGCCTTGTAGCAGCTTTCATGATAGTTGATTTGGAACAAAAGCAAGAAAATTTATCAGATATTTGATTCCAATAAAAAATTATCGGTCTTTATGACTTTAATATATTTACCCATCAATATGTGGAATCAGAAAGAAAGGTTTGCTGGGCTCATTGATGAAGTTTGCCTTGGGCCTCTGAAATCCAAGAGCCGGCCCTGAACACGCCAAAAGGCCAGCGTAAATGGCTCCATGAAAGCATGTGTAATGTATATGTACCGAAGTATTTGTCGAAACGATGAAAGGAAACGCTAGTTGTTTGATACTCATCAGGCTGTATAGGGTTCTTGGTTTGGAGGCATTGCTGAACATAGCCATCGGAATAATTAGAGGGATTCAGAAAATATAATCAAAATCCGTCGTAGTCTAGGTGGTTAGGATACTCGGCTCTCACCCGAGAGACCCGGGTTCAAGTCCCGGCGACGGAATTTTTTTTTGCCTTCCTATAGAAAATTACGTCAAGACCGTCATCTGGCACGTTCTCAGTGAGGTCAGCATACCAAGGAGTTAATAGCATAGAACTACCAGTATTTAGATAAAATTTTGGAAATCTACCAGTTTATGTTTTTGCAGCAAAAATCTACCACATTTGGCGTCCGTTTTTTCAAATCGCACCAAACTCGTCCTGATCTCGAATTGACACGGAAACTGACAAGGCTGGCCCACCCGTCAGGCTGATGTGGCAGTACGGAACTGTGTGCCGTCTGCCGTTTTGTACGTAGGTCCTCAAGTTTTGATAGAAAATTGCGTACAAGTCCCTGGCACTATTAAAACCTTCATAACTTTTGAATACGAATTTAAATGAAAAAAGTTTAAATACCAAAAGTGCTCAGAATTGTTTGAATCTTTTTTTACAAACTTTATTTATTATTTTATATAATTAAAATATAAAAAATATTTTGTTAATTATACAAAAACTTTGGAAATTCATAACTTTAACTATATAACTCCAAATAATATAAATAATATGTCTAAATTTATTTAAAAAATCCAAGGAATCCATTTCTTATATTTATAATGCATGAATCATATCCGTTCATCTCGGATATTTTTACTAGCTTAGTAGATGAAATTTGGAAATGATCGTTTAGTAGATATAATATTTTTATACGAGTGTAAATTTTGTTAGATGTGGAAAAGATCGTTCCAAGGTAATATTCGAGATTTCGGACTCACGCAGGTTAGCAACATGTTCAAGTAGATTTATTTCATTACGCAAAAAAGAAAGTAGATTCATTTCGACATGCAAAAACCGCGCTAATTAGCGTACGTGTAGATAATAATATAATCGATTACTTGTGGTAGCTGCCCAATATCCGACTCGTCTGTCATGCTCAGGACTCGTGTCTTTTTTTTTTAATTGTTAGTAGAGAAAGAGAAATGAAAAGGTTGCTATTCAAGCTATAGGTGCGCGCCATTCGGTACAGTACAAATGGAGTATAAAGGAAAAGGCGTGCGGTGACTGTCATGCATGTCTTTTCACCACTCTTTTGTAACCACATCATCTATCGATCCGAGGGCGCGTGGACGGCGTTTCAGAGCACCCACACCACACACGATATGATCGAGCGTGTGGCTCCTCTTTGTTTTAAGACATGTATGTGCTTAATTAGAAGATGCCCAATTTACGCACCACCTGTATACCAGTTTTAGCTAGTAAAGCAAACACGTGTCTTAAAACTGGAACCAGAAAAGGCTTCAGTGAAGCTAGCAACTGTACACGCACATGCATGCTACATGTCTCTGCAGGCCCTACATGTCCGTCCGCGTGTATCCGCTTTGATTAGTACACTGTAATCTTCTGGTTATAGTAATAAAGCACATGTGGGTGGTCCGCGCGCTGCAGGGAAAATATATACAGCGAGAAAAGATGCCATCGTAGATGCTCTAGCGACAAAGAAAAGAAAGAAGATCATATCCGATGGCTTGTCGGGGGCGTGTTACATGACACTAACTATAGAGTTCTAGAACAATCTGATCGTCGGTTACATGATCTAGATCAAACCGACTTCGTCAACTTGTAACACAAGTTTGTAATATCTCTCTCCGTGTGTAATATATGATTCATGCATTATAAATATAGGAAATGGATTCCTTGGATTTTTTAAATAAATTTAGACATATTATTTATATTATTTGGAGTTATATAGTTAAAGTTATGAATTTCCAAAGTTTTTGTATAATTAACAAAATATTTTTTATATTTTAATTATATAAAATAATAAACAAAGTTTGTAAAAAAAGATTCAAACAATTCTGAGCACTTTTGGTATTTAAACTTTTTCCATTTGAATTCGTATTCAAAAGTTATGAAGGTTTTAATAGTGCCAGGGACTTCTGCGCAATTTTCTGTCAAAACTTGAGGACCTACGTGCAAAACGGCGGACGGCACTGCCACGTCAGCCTGACGGGTGGGTCAGCCTTGTCAGTTTTCGTGTCAATTCGCGATCAGGACGAGTTTAGTGCGATTTGAGAAAACGGACGCCAAATGTGTGATAGATTTTTGCTGCGAAAACGTAAACTGGTAGATTTCCGAAATTTTGCCTAGAAACTGGTAGTTTTATGCTATTAACTCGCATACCAAGCGTCACCAATACAATGCACAGACTTGTCGAGCTCCTATTTGGAAATTTCTGTTAAAATTGGATGTGTCGGCAAAAGATTGATTTTTTTTTTGGTTGGAGGGCAATGCATGGGATCCTGCCTTTGAAGTCGATACTGGCTAATCGACATATTGGAAATTCAGGTCAGTGTCCGCTCTGCACGGCGGCGCCTCAAGATGTCCTCCATATGTGCAGCCAATGATACTTGTTTAGTGGATCGATCTGGTTCGGTAGTAATGGAAGAGCTTCTTAAATCCACACCAGTTTAATGGAGTATTAATCTGCAAGAAGTTGTGGCAATAGCAAACTATGCTTTATTAGCTGCAAACTATGCAAAAGCAAATCGTCAAAGCTTTGGGAAAAGCCAAGCGCAAGTTTCCTAAAACTGAATGTTGATGCTGCCTTCAGTATTGATGATCTAACCGGAGCGCCAGGAGCGATTATACTGGACTGTCAGGAAGTTTTATCGCAGCCTCAGCTAAGTACATACCCCTACGTTTCATCTGCTTCTTGGCAGAGGCGTATGCAATGCAGAGGCTGGGTCTGATTGCACTCAAGTCATACATTATATGCTCCGATGCAGACCAAATGTGGAATGAAGCCACGGGTAATTTACGCAGATTGCACATCGAGTGCTAGTCTCGTTGGGAAGGTTGAACTCAAATATTGCCCGAGAGAAACAAACAGTTTAGCGCATATGATAGTTAGATATAGTTTTACTTCAAATCTTTCTTATAATTGGATCGATAAATCCCCTAGATTTATTTGCAGGAATTCCTATATACTCTTACTCTTATAAATTCAGTTTAATAATGCGGAAAAATTCAAACCCCTTGACATTTTTTTGAACCCTGCACATATTTTTTGTATGTACTAACCCCGTGAACATCTCCAGCAGGCTCGCCTCACGCTACTGTTTTGGAGGAGCTTTCGGTTCTGCAGCAGGTTTGGACGGCGCCGGAGCTCGCCTGGAGCTCTCCTCTGCAATGATCTCCGGGTCGCTATCCCCTTCTTCGAAGCTGCGACTGGCTTCGACCTCGCGACGCTTCTGACCGCGCGTCTTGCGGTTTGCCGAGGGAGGCTCACGTTCCTCCTCGGCGACTTCTTATTCTTTCTCCTCCTCGGAGGAGGAGCCACCCTACTCCTCATCAAGAAGTTTGTTCGACACTTCCTCGTCCAGAGGAGGTAGCCAATGCTCCAGAATCTGGAACTTCTGCAGACAGTCGGGTCAGCCAGACGAATTGATAAATGCGACTGAGAAAGAAGCTAAGTAAAGTTACTTACTGTGGGGGACGGCGTTTCGCTCGGCCTATACGGGCTAAGTCCGTCGTTGAGGCTGGTGAAGGATGCCTCCGTGATCTTACTGAGAGCCTCGGTGTAATCTCCCCCGACCCACTATTCCGAGCTTGCCCTGGAAGGGTCGGATCGCCCGATGTACTCATACATCAAGCTGGGCCGGTTCATCAGCGGAACCAGTCGCCGCCTGAGCCAGCAATTGAAAATGTTGATTGTCTTCAACCCGTCGTCTTCTAGCTCGGTCATCCGAGCGCACATCTCGGTGACGATCACCTTCTACGCCCGGGGAAGTTCCTTCACCGACAACCGCCGTGGATTACTTCGCTCCACGGTGTATGCCGGGATCACCACCTCTCCGGTCGGAGTCGATTCCTTGATGTAAAACTAAAATCTTTTGCACTCACTAGTCGCCTTCTTCGACAACATCACTTTGAAGTAGCTGGCGTGAGGCTTCACCTGGAAGGTGACGCTGCCCCCCTCCAGTAGGGGTATGTTCTTCTCCTCGCGGGTGGCTCGGCCATGGAATAGCTCCAGCCAAAGCGGGAAGTAGGAGGCCTTAAGTTGGAGGGCTTGATCTGATAGAAAGCAATGAATACTATGATCTACTCGATGTCGTGAGGCCTTAAGTTGGAGGGCTTGATCCGGTAGAAATGGAGGAACCGCCTAAAGAACAAAGACGTGGGAAACTCTAATCCGTGCTCTAGATGATTGAGAAAGGAAATGAACTCGCCGGGACAGGGCTTGGGCTCGCTCTCACCCGCCAACGGGGCTCACCAGTTTTCCTTGGTGAGGATGCCCGCGTCTTGGAAAGACTACAGCGATGATGTGGTGCACTTCAATTTGGACCACGTGGGTGCCATGACCATGGACTCGCAAATATCTGGAGGTTTGGATCAGAAGCAAATACAGGCGGAGGAAGACAAGGAAGAATGACAAGAACACGGGTGAGATCCACATTTTTCTCTGCTACTCGCCATTTATAGTGGCATGCTCTAGTAATCCCGGATTAGTTGTTGCTTTGTGGTAATTCCGCCGAAGTTACAGTTAGAAATTAACTAATGGCTACTTTGACCACGATGACAGTCCAACTTCGACCAAATTGGTCACTTGCTTACTCCACTCGCTCATTCCAATCGTCTGAGCGAGGCGACTCAGAGGTTAAAATAACTCGCCAAAGATGCTATTGAATTTCAGAGACTTCTCCCTTCATTGGAGGAGTTTGCCACCGATTTGACTGAGCATCCAATCGGACTCGCCTACTTCGACTGCCAAGTTGACCCCTGCGCCAAATCCCTGACGCACTCGGGGACTACTGATGGGAATATGCCAATCGGGGTATCCCCATAGGCTGGAATCGATTGGCCCAAGACAATGTCGAGTGGACTGATACCTTCGATCCAGATTACTAATGTAGTATAGCTCTTTTTGTAGGGGTTCGTAGCATGTAAAATAAAAATTTCCTATCGCATAAACACACACAAGCCAAGATCTATCTACTAGATTGTAGCAACGAGTCAATAGAGTACTAACCCTCGAAGATTCCAAAGCGGTTAACAAGAGCAGATTCTCGTGGATGATGTAGTCGTACACTTGCCGATCTCAAGATCGCGTAGACGATCCTTCCGGCGCTGCGTTCCGGCAGCGCTTCCGGCAGCGCTTTCGCAGTCGGTCACACGTTCGGTACTCGATGAAGACCTTCATCTCCCTTGTTCCAGCAGGCAGCGGAGGTTGTAGCACTCTCCTCGTGATTCCGGCAGCACGACGGCGTGGTGTCGGAAGTAGAGGGGAGATCTCGCAGGGCTTCGCCTTAAGCCGGAGCGAGTATGGTGGAGTATGAGAGAGGGCCTTGGTGATCTAGGGTTTAGAGGCACCAAGGGGTGGGCTTGGCCGGTGGCTAGGGAAAGCTAGGGTTTGCCCCAATTCGGCTAGAAGAGGAGACCTAGGCGGCGACAACACTTGGAGGTGGTGGCGCCAAGGGCTAGGGTTTTGGTGTGAGGGGTAGAGGGGCTCCCTACCCCTCCTTATATAGGTGGGAGGGGGCAGTTTGGGAGGAGGGAGTCCTCCTCCAACTCCTCCTCATGGCCGGCGGGTGGAGGGAGTGGGACTTCCTCCCCAAGTAGGTTTCCTACTCTCCCTCCACCAAGCAAAACTTCGGATTTGACTTTTTCAAATTGGCGTTTGACTTTCAAACTTGGATTTTATTTCTCTCTCCATATTGCCCAGCCAAGTAACCTAGTACATGATGCAACCATTCCACATTGTCATGACACATCCATGTACCCTTCCCCTCCAGAGTGCCGGACCTTCCAGACCCTTCTAGAACATTCCTGGTGAAAACACCGGAATCATTTCTGAACTCCGAAACAGGACTTTCCTTATATGAATCTTATTCTCCGGACCATTCCGGATCTCCTTGTGATGTCTCGGATCCCATCCGAGACTCCGAACAACATTAGGTCTCTTACTCGTCATTCCATAACTACACAACAACATCGAATCCTTAAGTGTGTCTCCCTACGGTTCGTGAATTATGCGGACATGACCGAGACACTTCTACGATCAATAACCAATAGAGGAATCTAGAAATTCATATGGCTCCCACATATTTCTACGATTACTTTGCGATCGAATGAACCACTTACATACGATACCAATTTCCCTTTGTCTCACGATAGTTTACTTATCCGAGGTTTTGATCGTCGGTATATCTGCATACCTAGTTCAACCTCGTTACCGATAAGTACTCTTTTCTCGTTCCCGTGATATGTGATCCCTTGTGATCCAGTCACATGCTTGCAAGCCAATTGGATGACATTCCACCGAGAGGTCCCAGAGTACATCTATCCGTCATATGGATGGACAAATCCCACTCTTGAGCCATGTGCCTCAACACATACTTTCCGAACACTCAATGCCACCTTTATAGCCACCCAGTTACGGTGTGGTGTTTGATGTCATCAAAGCATCCTTCCGGTGATGGTGATTAGCATGATCTCATGGTCGAAGGAATTAGGTTACTATGTATCAGAAAGCATATAGCAAATGAACTATATTAAATGACTTGATCTTTATGCTACGCTTAACTATAGGAGTATGTCTATCATATCATTCTCCTAATGATATGACCCTGTTGTTAACAACATCTCTATGTTCATGATCAGGAAACCATGATCATATATTAACCAACAAGCTAGTTTAACAAGAGGCTTTACTAGGGACTCTTTTATGTTTACAAATCACACAAGTATTAATGTTTCCGTTTAATACAATTATAGCATGGTATGTAAACATTTATCATAAGCATGAAGATATGATAATAACCACTTTATTATTGCCTCTTGGGCATATCTCCAACAGTCTCCCACTTGCACTAGAGTCAATAATCTAGTTTCAAACCTTTGTGTATTCAACACCTATGGATTTCCGGTGTTGTATGTACACGATTGCTAGTGGTCAACTGATCTCCGGATCTGACACTTCCAGGTCCGTGTGTAATTGCATGTCTTTGCGTCTCTACACATCACTCATTCTCTAATGAGATGGCTTTGTATAAATTTGGTCCTTTGGTGAGACCTTTAGTTCTTTGGGGTTAAAACATGTTGATTGTTGGAATTATGCCCTAGAGGCAATAATAAAGATGTTATTATTATAATTCTTGTTCATGATAAAGTTTATATTCCATGCTAGAATTGTGTTAAGCGGAAACTTTAATACTTGTGTGGTTTGTAAACAACACCATGTCCCTAGTACGCCTCTATGGACTAGCTCATTGATTAATTATGGTTAAGGTTTCCTAACCATAGACATGAGTTGTCGATTAATAATGAGATCATATCATTGGGAGAATGATATGATGGACAGACCCAAATTAAGAGGAGCAATTAGATCGTGTCATCGTGTTCATCTTTGCGAAGCTTTTCTTATGTCAAATATTGTATTCCTTAGACCATGAGATAATGCAACTCCCTGGTATCGGAAGAAAGCTTTGAGGTCATCAAACGTCATCCTATGAGAGGGTGATCATAAAGGTGTCTCTCAGGTGATCGGAAAGTACCTGTTGGGTTGTATGTATCAAGATGGGATTTGTCCCTCCCAAGTCGGAGAGATATACTTTGGGCCCACTCGATAATCGATATCAACACCGCTTGCAAGCACATGGTTAAGGAGTTAATCACAAAGTGATATCAGATTACGGAACGAGTAAAGTACTTGCTGTGAACGAGATTGAACTAGGTATACCGGTTCCGACGATCGAATCTCGGGCAAGTAAAATATCGAGCGACGAAGGGAATATATATATGGGATTGATTGAATCCTGGCATCGTGGTTCATCCGATATGATCATCGATGAATGTGTGGGAGTCAATATGGGTTTCCAGACCCCGCTGTTGATTATTGATAGAAGATCATGTCTGCATATTCTCGAACCCGAAGGGTCACACACTTAACGTGTCTCGACGCTAGGATAGATTGGATAATTGGTTTATGAGTTTTTGTTCGGAGTCTTGGATGAGATCCAGGACATCACGAGAGGTTCCGGAATGGTCCGGAGAATAAGATTCATATAAGGCAATGCAGTTTTTGGAGTTCAGAATTATTTCGGGTTGTTCGGTATTGTACTAGAAGCTTCTAGAACCTTCCGGAGTGGGACCAACGTGGCCCCACTTGTCGGGAGGGGGCGTGGGCCTATGAGGGAGTGACCTTGCCGCATTGGGCCAGGGGCACAAGGCCCCATAGGCCCAGCCGACCAAGCACCTAGGGAAACCCTAGGGGAGCTTCTAGAAGGGGGGGGAACTTGCCCCCCACTCCTCCCTCCTTGGCCGCCGGCCTAGGGCTTGGGGGAGGGGCAAGGTCCAGCCGCCCACACCTCTATATAAATAGGGCTGGGGGCGCACCCTCCCCACACCTCCTCCACAACCCTAGCCGCCCTGCGGCCCCTCCTCTCTCTCTCCCTCCCGACTGCGCGTAGGCGAAGCCCTGCCGCAGAAACTCTCCAGCGCTTGCACCACGCCGTCGTGTTGTAGATCCAATCCATCTCTCCACCCCACTTTCTGGACCGAGGAAGGAGGAGATGTCGAGGTGCCGCACGTGTGCATCTCTCGGAGGCATCGCCACTTGCGGTGTTAGATCGGTCGGATCGCGAGGAGGAGAAGCGAGAACGACTACATCAACCACGTTCCATCGAACGTTCCGCTGTGCGAATCTTCAAGGGTATGAAGATCTCATCTATCCCCCCTTGTTGTTTGCATCTTCTAGATTAGATCTTGGCTTTCCCCGTTCGCATCCGTAGAAAATTTTGATTTACTATGCTGCGAAACCCTTCAGTGGTATCAGAGCTAGATCTATGCGTAGATGTGTTCCGCGAGTAGAACGCAACATGGTTGTTGCGGGCGTTGATGTTTTCTGTTGCAAGCCTCTTGTTTGTGTACTTCTTATGACGTGGGATAGTAAGATCGAAGCGGTCCAGGCCAACCTTACGCGACCTCGTTCGCGAGACCGGCTCCGCACTTGACGTGTGGCTTGTTCCACACATGCGGCTGGTGGATGCCAGTTTCTCTCACTATAGTTGTCATGGGATTTACACCGGAGTTTGGCAACCATAATATCACCGTTGTGGCTTTCCGTAGGTAAGAATCGTTCTTAGCTTGCTACTACCATAAGCCACGTAAAACATGCAACAACAAAGTAGAGGCGTCTAACTTGTTTTTGCAGGGAGTGTTTTCTGTGATATGGTATGGCCCAAGATGTGATGTGTATGTTGTATGTAATGATCATGTTTTGTAATGTTTCACGAGTTGCATGTCGATGAGTACACAACCGGCAGGAGCCATATGGTTGTCTTTATAATTGTGTATGACCTGTGTGTCAACTTCTTATACGCCATGTAATAGCTTTACTTTATCGCTAAGTAGTTAGCAATAGTTGTAGTTGCTATTCGTGGTGGAGGCAATCATGGTGGAGTGATGGAGATCATGCTGGCACGCACAAGATGGAGATCATTGCGCGAAGATTGGCTATACCAAGTTATATGCATGTGATGTTTATCCTTCTATGTATCTTATTATGCTTAGATCGCGACGGTAGCATTATAAGATGATTCCTCACTTAAAGATCAAGATAAAACTGTGTTCTCCCCATGTATGCACCGTTGTGAAAGTTCGTCGTGTTCAAGCATCACATGATGATCGGGTGCTATAAACTCTACGTTCACATACAACGGGTGCAAGCCAGTTTTGCACACACGGAAATACTTGGGTTTGACTTGACGAGCCTAGCATGTATAGACATGGCCTCGGAACGCATGAACCGAAAGGTTAAGCATGAGTCATATGAATGATATGATCGACACTTCATTGTCCACCATTGAAACCACATCTCTTCTCGTGAAGATCGGATTAGGTGTGGTGAATTTGGATCATGTTCACTAAACAACTTGAGGGATGTTGAATTTAGTGGGAGTTCATCTAGTAATTTGATTAAGTTGAACTAGTTATCATGAACATAGTCTAAATTGTACTTGCAAATTTTGTATATCAAATGGCTAAGTCCAACTTCAACTTCAACGTTTTTGCTGAGAAAGAAAAGCTTAAGAACAATGGGTCTAACTTCACCAACTGGTTCCGCAATCTGAGAATCATTCTCGCTGGCGGACAAAAGGACTATGTCCTTGAGAAAGCGCTAGGTGACGCCCCTGTTGTAGATGCGCTAGCTGATGAGAAAGATGTTTATCAGTCGCGCAAAGATGATTATGGTGTGATTAAGAGCACCATGTTGTTTGCTATGGAATCGGATCTTCAAAATCGTTTTGAGGATTTCCCGGGCCCCTTTGAGATTCTTGAGGAACTGAAAACTATGTTCCAGACTCAGGCCCGTTCTGAGAGATATGAGATCTCTGAGAAATTCTTTAACTGCAAGATGGAGGAAGGGAGTTCCGTTAGTGAGCACGCCATTAAGATGTCGGGCTACACTCAACGCCTTGAGCAACTGGACTGCAAGATTCCAGAGGAGCTCAAGATTGACAGGGTTCTGCAATCACTCCCTCCTAGCTACAATGGTTTTGTAGTTACTCATAATCAGATTGGTTCCACTGATACGATCACCGAGCTCTTCGCTAAGCTGAAAGCTACGGAGGTGGACATCAAGAAGGATAATCATGTGTTGATGGTCAACAAGCCCCACAGCTTTAAGAAAGGTAAGGGTGCAAAGAAGCCCTTCAATAAAGGCGGCGGCAAGCGCGTTGCCCCTGCTGAGAAGAAGCTCAAGTCTGGACCCAAGCCGGACACTGAGTGCTTCTATTGCAAGGACAAGGGTCACAGGAAGCGCAACTGTCCGAAGTACTTAGCGGACAAGAAGGCTGGCACCATCAAAGGTATATTTGATATACATGTTATTGATGTTTTCCTTACTAGCCCTCGTTGTATTTCCTGGGTATTTGATACTGGTTCAGTTGCTAATATTTGTAACTCGAAACAGGAGCTACGGAATAGACGGCGGCTGGTGAGGGATGAGGTGACGATGCGCGTTGGCAACGGATCAAGAGTTGATGTGATGGCTGTCGGCACGCTCTCCTTAGTTTTACCTTCGGGATTAGTTTTAAACCTCAATAAATGTTATTATGTGCCTGCATTGAGCATGAACATCATATCTGGATCATGTTTATTGCAAGACGGTTATTCATTTAAATCTGAGAATAGTGGTTGTTCTATTTATATGAGTAACATCTTTTATGGTCATGCACCTGCTGTGAATGGTTTATTTCTTCTGAATCTCGAAAGGGATGAAACACACATCCATAACATTGAGGCTAAGAGATGCAAGGTAGATAGTGATAATACTACTTATTTGTGGCACTGCCGTCTAGGTCATATTGGTGTTAAACGCATGAAGAAACTCCATTCTGATGGACTTTTGGAGTCTCTTGATTTTGAATCATTTGACACATGTGAACCATGCCTCATGGGCAAGATGATCAAAACCCCGTTCTCCGGAATGATGGAGCGAGCAACGGACTTGTTGCAAATCATACATACCGATGTATGCGGACCGATGAGTGTTTCGACGCATGGTGGATATCGCTACTTTCTCACTTTCACTGATGAGTTAAGTAGATATGGGTATATCTATTTAATGAAACATAAATCTAAAACATTTGAAAATTTCAAAGAATTTCAGAATGAAGTGGAAAACCATCGTAACAGAAAAATTAAGTTTCTACGATCCGATCGTGGAGGTGAATATTTGAGTTATGATTTCCTCACGCATCTTAAAGCAAGCGGAATTGTTTCGCAACTCACGCCACCTGGAACACCACAACGCAATGGTGTGTCTGAATGCCAGAATCGAACTCTATTAGATATGGTGCGATCAATGATGTCTCTTACTGATTTGCCGTTATCATTTTGGGGTTATGCATTAGAAACCGCTGCATTCACTTTAAATAGGGAACCATCTAAATCCGTTGAGATGACACCTATGAACTGTGGTTTGGTGCTAAACCTAAGTTGTCGTTTCTTAAAGTTTGGGGGTGCGAAGCTTACGTCAAGAAGTTGATGCCGGACAAGCTCGAACCCAAAGCGGAGAAATGCGTCTTCATAGGATACCCTAAGGAAACTATTGGGTATACCTTCTATCACAGATCCGAAGGCAAAGTGTTTGTCGCAAAGAACGGATCCTTTCTTGAGAAGGAGTTTCTCTCGAAAGAAGTGAGTGGGAGGAAAGTAGAGCTAGACGAGGTTGTTGAACCTTCTCTTGAGTTGGAGAGTAGCGTAGCACCTGAAATTGTTCCAGTGCCGTCTGCACCAACAATAGAGGAAGCTAATGATAAGGATCATGAAGCTTCAGACGATGCTACTACTGAACGTCGCAGGTCGACAAGGTCACGTGCCCCTCCTGATTGGTACGGCAACCCTGTCTTAACTGTCTTGTTAGTAGACGACAGTGAACCTGCAAACTATGAGGAAGCGATGATGAGCCCAGACTCTGAGAAATGGCTAGAGACCATGAAATCCGAATTGGGATCCATGAGCGAAAACCAAGTATGGACTTTGGTGGACCCTCCTAGCGACCGAAAGGCCATTGAGTGCAAATGGATATTCAAGAAGAAAACGGACGCGGATGGTAATGTTACTGTCTATAAAGCACGGCTTGTTGCAAAATGTTTTCGATAAGTTCAAGGTGTTGACTACGATGAGACTTTCTCTCCCGTAGAGATGTTTAAATCCATTCGGATTTTATTAGCAATTGCTGCGTTTCATAATTATGAAATATGGCAGATGGATGTCAAGACTGCATTCCTCAATGGCAACATTAATGAAGAGTTGTATATGATGCAACCCGAAGGTTTTGTCGATCCTAAGGATGTTGATAAAGTGTGCAAACTTCAGCGTTCCATTTATGGACTGAAGCAAGCATCTCGGAGTTGGAACCTTCGTTTTGATCAAGTGATCAAGAGCTTTGGATTTGTTCCAAATAGCTACGAAGCTTGTATCTACAAGAAAGTGAGTGGGAGCTCAGTGACATTTCTGGTACTATATGTGGATGACATATTGATTATTGGAAATGACATTGACATGCTTAACGACGTGAAGAGTTATTTGAACAAATGTTTTTCAATGAAAGACCTAGGGGAAGGTGCTTATATATTGGGCATCAAAATCTATAGAGATAGACAAAGACGCCTAATAGCTTTAAGCCAGAGTACATACCTAGAAAAAGTTATGAAAAGGTTCAGAATGGATAAGGCAAAGAAAGGTTCAGTGCCTATGTTGTCAGGTAAGATATTGAGCAGGGCTCAGTGTCCAGCTACGGTAAATGATAGAGAAGCTATGAGCAAAGTGCCTTATGCCTCGGCCATAGGTTCTATCATGTATGCCATGCTGTGTACTAGACCGGATGTGTCCAATGCTCTTAGTTTGACGAGCAGGTACCAAAGTGATCCATGAGTGGAACACTGGACAGCCGTGAAGAACATCCTAAAGTATTTAAATAGGACTAAAGAAATGTTCTTAGTCTATGGAGGTGATGAATAGCTCGTCGTAAAGGGTTACGTCGACGCTAGTTTCGACACCGACAAGGATGATTCTAAATCTCAGATAGGATACGTTTATATTTTGAATGGAGGAGCTATGAGATGGAGAAGCTGCAAGCAAAGCGTGATCGCATGATATACAGTAGAAGCGGAATACATGGCTGCTGCAGAAGCGTCAAGTGAAGGAGTTTGGATCAGGAACTTCATCACTGAGCTTGGTGTGGTTCCAAGTGCCTTGGACCCACTTGAGATATTGTGTGACAACACTGGTGCCATAGCACTGGCTATGGAACCAAGATATCATCCAAAGACCAAGCATATCAACCGCAAGTTTCATATAATCCGAGATTATATAGCAGATGGAGATCTGAATATTAGCAAAGTACATACAGATCTGAATGTCACAGATCCATTGACTAAACCTCTTCCACGTGCAAAACATGATCAACACCTTAGTGCTATGGGTGTTAGATTGTTGCCAGATGTAAACTAGATTATTGACTCTAGTGCAAGTGGGAGACTGTTGGAATTATGCCCTAGAGGCAATAATAAAGATGTTATTATGATAATTCTTGTTCATGATAAAGTTTATATTCCATGCTAGAATTGTGTTAAGCGGAAACTTTAATACTTGTGTGGTTTGTAAACAACACCGTGTCCCTAGTACGCCTCTATGGACTAGCTCATTGATTAGTGATGGTTAAGGTTTCCTAACCATAGACATGAGTTGTCGATTAATAATGAGATCATATCATTGGGAGAATGATATGATGGACAGACCCAAATTAAGCGGAGCAATTAGATCGTGTCATCGTGTTCATCTTTGCGAAGCTTTTCTTATGTCAAATATTGTATTCCTTAGACCATGAGATAATGCAAATCCCTGGTATCGGAAGAAAGCTTTGAGGTCATCAAATGTCATCCTATGAGAGGGTGATCATAAAGGTGTCTCTCAGGTGATTGGAAAGTACCTGTTGGGTTGTATGTATCGAGATGGGATTTGTCCCTACCAAGTCGGAGAGATATACTTCAGGCCCACTCGGTAATCGATATCAACACTGCTTGCAAGCACGTGGTTAAGGAGTTAATCACAAAGTGATATCAGATTACAGAACGAGTAAAGTACTTGCTGTGAACGAGATTGAACTAGGTATACCGGTACCGACGATCGAATCTCGGGCAAGTAAAATATTGAGCGACGAAGGGAATATATATATGGGATTGATCGAATCCTGACATCGTGGTTCATCCGATATGATCATCGATGAATGTGTGGGAGTCAATATGGGTTTCCAGACCCCGCTGTTGATTACTGATAGAAGATCATGTCTGCATATTCTCGAACCCGAAGGGTCACACACTTAACGTGTCTTGACGCTAGGATAGATTGGATAATTGGTTTATGAGTTTTTGTTCGGAGTCTCGGATGAGATCCAGGACATCACGAGAGGTTCCGGAATGGTCCGGAGAATAATATTCAATATAAGGAAATGCAGTTTTTGGAGTTCGGAATTGTTTCGGGTTGTTCGGTATTGTACCGGAAGCTTCTAGAACCTTCCGGAGTGGGACCAACGTGGCCCCACTTGTCAGGAGGGGGCGTGGGCCTACGAGGGAGTGCCCTGGCCGCATTGGGCTAGGGGCACAAGGCCCCATAGGCCTAGCCGGCCAAGCACCTAGGGAAACCCTAGGGGAGCTTTTAGAAGGGGGGGAAACTTGCCCCCCACTCCTCCCTCCTTGGCCGCCGGCCTAGGGCTTGGGGGAGGGGCAAGGGCCAGTCGCCCACCCCTCTATATAAAGAGGGCTAGGGGCACACCCTCCCCACACCTCCTCCACAACCCTAGCCGCCCTGCTGCCCCTCCTCTCTCTCTCCCTCCCGACTGCGCGTAGGCGAAGCCCTGCCGCAGAAACTCTCCACCGCTTGCACCACGCCGTCGTGTTGTAGATCCAATCCATCTCCACCCCACTTGCTGGACCGAGGAAGGAGGAGACGTCGAGGTGCCGCACGTGTGCATCTCTCAGAGGCATCGCCACTTGTGGTGTTAGATCGGATCAGATCGCGAGGAGGAGAAGCGAGTACGACTACATCAACCACGTTCTGTCGAACGTTCTGCTGTGCGAATCTTCAAGGGTATGAAGATCGCATCTATCCCCCTCGTTTTTTGCATCTCCTAGATTAGATCTTGGCTTTCCCCGTTCGCATCCGTAGAAAATTTTGATTTACTATGCTGCGAAACCCTTCATTGATAATATTGTCGTACAATATATCTTCATAGTATTATCCCTGCTGTGAACTACACCTAGTTTGATAACAAACTACTTGACACAAATGCCCTCTTTTGCTGCTATTATAGCAGTCATATACTTAGCCTTTTGTTGTAGTATCAGTCACAATATATTATCTTTGGAACTCATCCAAATCCATTATGGAACTTATTTTTCCATTATATTGTGCCACCCTTAGTTTAGATTGAGATAAACTTAATTTGTACTTTGTGACAAAACTAGTATCAATGTAGTGCTTTTACAATGAACTAACCATCTATTTGTCACTTCTACAAAATAATATATTCTTAGTTCTTCCAAAAGATCATAAGAATATCCTTACTACCGTCCAATGATCATCTTATGAATCATTCTGGTATATGCTCACAACATTTAGAGCATAGGACATATCTGGATTTGTTCATATCACAGTATGATTTATATAAATACTCTTTGCGATTTCATACATCAAGTATCAATCTATACTTGAATCTTTGTTTCACTTACCAAGTGTCAATACACTTGAATATATCATCAATATTGAACTCATTCAATCCTTTATGTGCGACAAGAACCTTTCTTGTAGTTTCTATATTGAACTCATTCAATACGTCATCTATGTACTTTTGGCACAACCATATTAGCGTCTATTGATGCCAAATATTTGGGTTCTGCCTAAGTCTTTCATCGGGATGAAATTCTTAATATGTGTTAATAAAAGATACATCATTTCCAATCAACAATATGTCCTCCACATAATGTATTAGAAATATGTCTTAGCGCTCCCACTTAATTTCTTGCAAATGCAAGCATCTTCATCTCCTCTGATGAATTTAAACTCTTTTAACAATTTCATCATGGTGAAGATTCCAACTCCGCGATGCTCGCTTCAACCATTGTAGTTTGCATACGTTTTTAACATCCTTTGAATTAACAAAACCCTATGGACCGTGTTATGCACACGTCCTAGGTAACAATTCTATTAGAAGAACTTGTTTTGTTTATTCAACTACCACATAATAAAATTTTATGTAGTGGTTGCTACATTAATCCGTCTTGATTAAATATCGCTATGAAAGATCAAATCTTGTCATATACAACCTTTGAACATTGTTGTGAACTCTTTCCCAACATGTCGACTATTTCATAGATGTGAAACATCCATGTCTATTTCTTTATAGATCCAAACATGACTATAAGGTCTTACACCTTTCTCGAGGGTCCTTCAAGTTCAAAGCTTGATTTCTCGTGTATGGAACTATCACGGATTTTATGGCTTCAAGCCATTTTACAGATTCAGGGCCCATCATCGCTTCTTTGCATGTAGTCGGTTCATTATTGTCAAATAATGATTCAACCCTCAAATCTTGGTATTTGATTGTTTACCCGACCTACTTGGTTCAATAGAAACTTTGACCTCCGTAACCACAACCTTTGAGGCACGTGAGCCATGCGCATTGTTGCTGCCTCCGGAACACTTCTCAGCGCTGCGCAACTTTGCACATATAGCTAAGGTTCTTTTAACCTTATCAAAGTCCTATTGTCCTCCCACTTATCTTTTCACAAAAAATTCCTTCTCAAAGAAACTTGACGTTCTAAGTGACAAACACTTTTGTCTCCGGTGTTATGGAGGAATACTTAATAGTTATTCGAAATAACATACAAAGACATGTTCATCCGACTTTGGTTGCAAACATCTTTCTTATGCATAGCATACCAATGTTTAAGAAAGGACAACTTGAGTTTTATCCCAAACCATAACTTTATATGGTGTCATTTCAACGGATTATGATGGAGCTCTTTTCAGTGGAAAACGGTAGTCTCTAAAGCTTTTAATCTTTAAAATATAATGGCAGTTTTATGTATTTACCTTTGATCTTACCATGTCAAACAAGGTTTAATTACATATCTCGAACGCTCCATACTCTTATGGTGTTTCGGGAAATGCAAATCCACGAAACGATTCCTTAAATCTTAGGTATTATGCTAAACTTGTAACTCAAATATCTTCCTTTATGATCTTATCATAAACTATTTATATTATTGTTACAATGATTTTGCACTTCATCTTGAAAGTCTTTGAACTTTTCAAATGTTTCATACTTCATCCTTATTAAGTAAATATTCATATATTCACTCAAATTTTCGGAGAAAGAATATGAAGTTGAAATCCAGCGCTCTTGACTACACATAATGGACTTCATACAACAATATGTACAAGTTCCAATAAGCTAGTCATTCGTTCCCTTTTTGGCCTATGAACGAAGTTTTAATTATCTCTAGGAAAGTTTCACAAGCGTCATTTGATCAAAATCAAAAGACTCCAAAATTCCATCCACATAGAGTTTCTTCATGTTTTCTTTCCATTATAATTTAAACGGCGATGTCACTTCCTAAGTGATCTTTCAATCAATTTGTCTTTCGACATTTTTTAGCACTAGTTTTATGGATGTGATTTCTCCAACGAGATTTGTAAATCATCCATCTTTTATGGATTACGGCAATTATTTGAACAACCCTTTTGTTCTCATAATACCTGATAAAACAAATCTTGAAGGCAAGCTTTGATGTTTAACGAGCAACACAATAACCCTTTATTTGTTCTCGATGAACATCATCACATATTGTTTTTCTAGTTACTTAGGCCATTGTAGTTCATGAATTCTGTTGTTTCGTATGACGATTCATAGCAACAAATTCAGTATCCAATACTTAAGAACCGCATTATTTAACAAGCAAAGAATACAGCCATAACGCGTATATCCTCTATATACCTAAGCTGAACAATTCTAGTCTTTTCTTTTTTGCCATATATTTATGAGATTCTCTTTCAGTATTTATTTTTCTGTTTGAAAGAATCTATCAACATCAATAGTGGAGCCATATACATGACACATAGTCCAAAGCATGTATAGTTAAATACCAATGTCTTTGGACTTGCACTTTGAAGTAGATCACCATCATCAAATTTTTGGTGTTCTTTCAAATTCCTTTCTTTAGTAATCTCTTGGTGTAGTAAACATTTTACCTACATCAAATATTCACCCTTATCATGGAATTATCCATGATCAAGCTACTTTTAGCTTATAATGGTGAATCGCGAGTATAATGTTGCTCTCCAAAACCTTTTGGAGGATTAGGACAATTAGTGTCTCCAACCTTTTGTAAATTCTCATCAAATATGAGAACATAAACTTTGCCATATTATACTCTATCATGTTGTAACCAAAACATCATTTCAGATATCACAATATCTTCCATACATGATGATTTCTGAAACAACTCTTTCAACTCCTAGATTAGCTTGATATTGAAACTATCTTTCGAATATCAAGAATCATGGAGATAAACATGATACTTATATACTAACACTGGAATTGTTACTCTTGACTTAATACCAACTATTAAACTTCACGGAGTAATCGAAACTTACTGAAAGTTTGCAATGGGACTTTTTAACTTTAGATTAACACTTCAAAACAATACGATACCAGTTTGTAAAGTAACTAACCAGAATTCTATAGTTCTATCATCTCAATTAAAACTAAGCGCAAGGTGGTAAACAGATGCCAATGACTACAACAACTATGCAAATTCACTTTGATTTAATTTATGATAAATAGTGTTCAACTCTTAATCATATTGCTGTTGAACTCCCACTCAAAACAATATCCCTCACATTGCTTTAGTGATCACACGAACCAAATCCACCACATCAAAACCGATCATCACGAGAGTTGATGTAGCTTCAATGGCGAACAATCAACATGTTCATCATATCTACTATATGACTCATGATTTACCTTTTGGTGATCCGTGTTCCGAGACCATGTCTGTACATGCTAGGCTCGTCAAGATCAAACCTTAGCTTCCGCATGAGCAAATCTGGCTTGCTCACGTTGTATACACCCGCAGAATCTAACACACCTGATCATCACGTGGTGCTTCGAAACAACGAGCTTTAACAACGATGCTTACTAAGGATGAACACTTTAAACTTGAAATTTGTGTGCTTGAGGGATCATCTTATAATGCTACCGTCATGAACTAAGCAATACAAGATGCATAAAAGGATTAACATCACTTATGTGATGTGATATGATATGGCCTTTCTTCTTGTGCTTCCGATCTCCATCTTCAAGCACGAACATGATCTACATCATCACCGGTGTGGCGTCAAGGTCAATGGCGCCGCTTCATGGTTGTCTTCCACCAGCATAAACTATTACAACTACTTTGAATAATAGATACGCAGGTATTAACGGATTTAAAAGACAACCATATGGCTCCTGCCAGTTGCAGACTTACAATAAGGAACATTGCATACATCATATATAATCACAATCATGGCCATATCACAGCACACCCCCTGCAAAACAAAGTTAGACGCCTCTAATTTTCTTTGCATATTTTACGTGGTTTGGGGCTTTCAATAAGTGTCGTTCTAACTTACGAACAAGAACCACAACGTTGATGTATGAACTATCAAGTGCCCGTTGTAAATTGAATCTATACTATGATGGGAGAGACAGACACCCGCAAAGCCACTTATGCAATACAAGTTGCATGTTGAGCGTGGAGCAAGTCTCATGAACGATGTCATGTAAGGTTAGCCCGGGCCGCTTCATCCTATCATACCACAAGATGCAAAGTACACAAAAAGCAATTGATAATAAAAGCACCACCGCCCACAATGACCATTGTGTTCTACTCGTGCAACAGATCTACATATAGACACGGCTCTGATACCACTGTAGGGGTTGGTAGCATGGAAAACAAAAAATTCCTATTGCATGAACACACACAAGCCAAGATCTATCTACTAGATTGTAGCAACGAGTCAATAGAGTACTAACCCTCGAAAATTCCAAGGCGGTTAACGAGAGCAGATTCTCGTGGATGATGTAGTCGTACACTTGCCGATCTCAAGATCGCGTAGACGATCCTTCCGGCGCTGCGTTCCGGCAGCGCTTCCGCAGTCGGTCACACGTTCGGTACTCGATGAAGACCTTCCTCTCCCTTGTTCCAGCAGGCAGCGGAGTTTGTAGCACTCTCCTCGTGATTCCGGCAGCACGACGGCGTGGTGTCGAAAGTAGAGGGGAGATCTCGCAGGGCTTCGCCTTAAGCCGGAGCGAGTATGGTGGAGTATGAGAGAGGGCCTTGGCGATCTAGGGTTTAGAGGCACCAAGGGGTGGGCTTGGCCGGTGGCTAGGGAAAGCTAAGGTTTGCCCCAAGTCGGCTAGAAAGGAGACCTAGGCGGCGACAACACTTGGAGGTGGTGGCACCAAGGCTAGGGTTTTGGTGTGAGGGGTAGAGGGGCTCCCTACCCCTCCTTATATAGGTGGGAGGGGGCGGTTTCGGAGGAGGGAGTCCTCCTCCAACTCCTCCTCATGGCCGGCGGGTGGAGGGAGTGGGACTTCCTCCCCAAGTAGGTTTCCTACTCTCCCTCCACCAAGCAAAACTTCGGATTTGACTTTTTGAAATTGGCGTTTGACTTTCAAACTTGGATTTGATTTCTCTCTTCATATTGCCCAGCCAAGTAACCTAGTACATGATGCAACCATTCCACATTGTCATGACACATCCATGTACCCTTCCCCTCCGGAGTGCCGGACCTTCCAGACCCTTCTAGAACATTCCTGGTGAAAACACCGGAATCATTTCCGAACTCTGAAACAGGACTTTCCTTATATGAATCTTATTCTCCGGACCATTCCGGATCTCCTCGTGATGTCTCGGATCCCATCCGAGACTCCGAACAACATTCGGTCTCTTACTCATCATTCCATAACTACACAATAACATCGAATCCTTAAGTGTGTCTTCCTATGGTTCGTGAATTGTGCGGACATGACCGAGACACTTCTCCGATCAATAACCAATAGAGGAATCTATAAATTCATATGGCTTCCACATATTTCTACGATTACATATAAATTCATATGGCTTCCACATAAATTCAAATGAACCACTTACATACGATACCAATTTCCCTTTGTCTCACGATAGTTTACTTATCCGAGGTTTTGATCGTCGGTATCTCTGCATACCACCTCGTTACCGATAATTACTCTTTTCTCGTTCCCGTGATATGTGATCCCTTGTGAGCCAGTCACATGCTTGCAAGACAATTGGATGACATTCCACTGAGAGGGCCCAGAGTATATCTATCCGTCATATGGATGGACAAATCCCACTCTTGATCCATGTGCCTCAACACATACTTTCCGAACACTCAATGCCACCTTTATAGCCACCCAGTTACGTTGTGGTGTTTGATGTCATCAAAGCATCCTTCCGGTGATGGTGATTAGCATGATCTCATGGTCGAAGGAATTAGGTTACTATGTATCAGAAAGCATATAGCAAATGAACTATATTAAATGACTTGATCTTTATGCTACGCTTAACTATAGGAGTATGTCCATCATATCATTCTCCTAATGATATGACCCTGTTGTTAACAACATCTCTATGTTCATGATCAGGAAACCATGATCATATATTAACCAACAAGCTAGTTTAACAAGAGGCTTTACTAGGGACTCTTTTATGTTTACAAATCACACAAGTATTAATGTTTCTGTTTAATACAATTATAGCATGGTATGTAAACATTTATCATAAGCATGAAGATATGATAATAACCACTTTATTATTGCCTCTTGGGCATATCTCCAACACTTTTTCCCTAGTAGACCTAGGTTTATTGAATCCTCGGGGAGCAGAAAGTAAAGTGAGATTACTTAAACGGACCTTCGAGAGTTTTCGAATTCCTATTGCGTTTTCACCGGACCAAGAGTTTGCGATCTTGTTATTATTGTTGATGATGGAGAGAGAGAGGGCCTAGGGTTTTCGATTTTCACCAGTAGTTGTGCAAAACATCTGATAGAAATAATAGATAATAATAAAGTATACATGTAATTTTTAGAGCAAGATACTTATATGTGGGCAGTGCATCCATAATTGTTATCGCCTCCGCAACCTCTTATAGAAATAACCTACTAATATCATCCATAGAAGAAAGAGAACTAATGATATGCATCATGATGTCACTGTTAATCCCAAGTAAATTCCTCACATACAGCCGTACTACCCTTTCTGTCACTGGGGTTCCTATCCTGCAGATCAGTCATTACTCACACTTCCTTTACCTCGATCAATCCTTGGGTCTTGGGTACCTGACAAGTCCTTAGATTGAGGCAAGAGAGGGTACTACAATCATCATGCCATACAAACATGATCCCATCTATGATAAATAACATGCACAAAATCTACATGGCTAGGCCGAAGCCCTTATCCCAAAGAGAATTACTCACACATAGAGATGAAATCGACAATCATAAACATTGTAATAGAGATCATAAGGTTGATAGCAAATAGTCTTACAATATCACCAATTGGAGATGAGATCTACTATTACAAGTGGTGGAAGATGGCTATGGTGGTGGAGAAGGGGTTAGAGGTTTAGATCTAGATCTGTTCCTCCAGCGTGGCGGCTTCTGGTGGCAGGGAGAGTTGAGGTTGAAAAGAAGCGCCCGTTTTCCGTTGTCTGAAGCCTCTTTATATAGGGGCCCCTTCATGAAAGTTGTTATGTTTGACCTAATGAAGTTGGTGCAAACTACACAGTGACAACTATACGGCGGTGGCATGTATAGTTGGTCATTAAGCTTGCAGTATTGGCTTCACAGCTCCTGGTTTCTTTGACGTGTTGGAAATCTTGTATCTTTGGCATTTATGTAGTGATTTTCATCATCATATATCATTATCTACGCAAGTAAAAATAGCAAGAAAGGATTGCATACCTCTTTGATCATTAGGCATTAGTGGCAGGTTTTAGAGAGATATTTCATCAAATATATGAATAATATCTAGTTTAAATGCAGACGTGGATGACTATATTTCATAACCATCAACCTCCCCAAGCTTAAACTTGATCGTCCCGAGCAAGAAAACCAAAATTAAAAGGGAACTCAGCATTTAAACTGAAATGACGAGATGATGATCTTACTCATGATTGGTAGTCTCATGTTTCCTCCACTTTATTAATCTGAAAAAATTCATCATAGATAGAGTAATGGCAAGCATATCATACGGGTTTCATGAATCCTTATAGCGCAGCAAAATTATTATAGGCATGGATGACTCAAAAGAGTAAACTTTATTCCATGTCATGTAATCAACTCATAGGCTTGCCTTTGAACAATAAAGTATAATCATGTAGATTTAAGAGTGTGAGAGTTTGTCATGAAAAGCATATACACTAGAGTATCTCAATTCTCCCACATCAATAAATCAAGACTTTTTGAGAACTACTTTTCTATTCATTGTCCGTCAAGAATTTCAGTTCTTAAGTAACTGAGAGCATGCCGAAAAATTCATTAGTTTATCAGGCTGTGATGGACACTCGTGGCATCACTAAGGTTTTATTCTTTTGCATAATGATTTCTCATATCAGACAGAGGAGTGATTCCATCATGTTACAACTACCCGGTGAAAGAACATTTCATGATCCCTAGTGTTTTATGTGTTAGATAACAATACCAAGGATTATTTAATGTGTGTTGAAGTGCTGCAGATCTTAACTTGAAAAGAAGCCCGGAACTGATTTTGGGGGTAGATAATCCGCCCCTACCAGGGGCCGGATAATCCGCCCCTCCCCAATCTCAAAAGGGCACAAGGGCGCGACCGTCTGTATGAGGGGCGGAATGTCTCTTGGATTTTCTGGCTAGGGCTGGAGTTTTTGCCCAGGCCGAATAATCCACCCCTCCAGGGGGGGGGGGGGGCGGATAGTCCACCCCCCAGGTTCAGCTTCAAAGGTTGCCTCATCGCATCACTCGGAGAGGGGGCGGATTTTCCCCCGGACTTTCCGTCTAGGGGGCGGATTTTCCCCCAGGGGGGATAGTCCGCCCCTAGTGGGGGGCGGATAATCCACCCCCAAACTTCACCAACGGCCAGATCTGTGTAGGGGGTATTTAAACTAGCCTTCTCCCTCCTACCAGAACTCTTGGTTCATTCGAAAATGACAAGATCTGCTCCTCAAGTTTCATCCAAGAGATATCCACCTTCATTCACCCAAAGGCCTTGTTCCTTGGGTAATCAAAGGAGGAGGGCTTGATCTTCACCAACTGCAATCAAGCACTTAATCTCCTCTCCATTTATTTGGAGAATCTTCGATCTAGTATTTCTTGCAAATATCTAGATCCTTGTGTTGATTATATTGATAATCCGTGTTCTTGTGACAACTTGTTGTCATTATGGGAGCCTCCAATTCGGTTGTGGATGTGTGCCCTGCTAGAGTTGTAAAGGCACCGGTTCCCGCCTCGAAGGGTACCAATAGTGGAGAAGGTGGATCAGGCCTTTTGTGGCGAGATCCATTGGAGAATAGGGTGAGGCCTATTGTGGCGTGGTGGTCTTAGACCCCCCACCCCTCCAAGGCATATGTACTTCCCTTAACAAGGAAGGAACTGCGGTAAAACAAATCCCTATGTCTCCGCGTGCTCCACTATGATTTCCTCACTCCTCTCTTTATGTTCTTAGTAGCTAGGGTTGCATATAGGGAAATTCTCATAGTTGCATATCTAGAGAATTTACTTTGTGTCAAGCCTAAAATTGAAAAAGAACTAAAAATTGAGTAGCACCTATTCACCCCCCTCTAGGTGCATGTCAATTCTTGGGCAGGGCATGTCTCTAGTGTGTTGGTCTTCGAAGAAACAAAATTGCATATCACTCTCAACCGCCGAAGCTGAATATGTTGCTGCTGCAAGTGCTTGTGCACAATTATTATGGATGAGGCAAACTTTAAAGGAATATGGTGTCAATTGTGACAAAGTGCCTCTTTTATGTGACAATGAAAGTGCTATTAAAATAGCATACAATCCGGTGCAGCATACAAGGACAAAACATATTGAGATTCGCAATCATTTCATTCGGGATCATGTTGCTCGTGGCGATATTGCACTATCTTTTGTGAGAACGAAGAACCAACTTGATGATATCTTCACGAAGCCACTTGATGAAGCAAGATTTTATTATTTGAGGAATGAGCTAAATATGTTATATTCAAGGAGTTTGGCTTGACTATCCTTGCATACTCACTTGTACTTCCTCATGTATTTGGTTTAGATGCGAGCATAAACATAGGGGGAGTGTGGTCATAATTGATTGGGATAACCCTCCCCCCATAATGCCGAAAGGAAGAAAAATCATTTCCCTTAATATCATTTTGTGATATGTGGGTCATCGATGAGCATTGGTTTTGAACTCAAGATACATCTTCGCGGTGTCATGCCATGCGCTCCAACATGGTGGCTTCGGCCACCGCCCTCTTCCTTGAGAAGAGTTGGTTTCTATTGGCTCTTTTTGGATTTTCTTGCCTATCTTGTGTTATTATGGAAAACACACCAAAATCTTGCTTTTAGTTGTTTTTGTTCTTGAAATTTTGGGTGTGTAGTACCATCTTCGGGGCGCTAGCATCGCTCTCCTTCCTTTTTGGCGTTTTGATGCCAAAGAGGGAGAAGTAGTTCTATTAGGTCTCGGATTTTCATGGGTCGGGCGCAAGCATTTGCCTCTTTATCATTCATTTTCTCCATTTGCTTGCTTGTGCCCTTTTAGTGTTGAACTTTTTTGTGCTTGGTTTGTATGAGACTATGTCTTATGGTACTATTTGTGTACTTATGTGGAATTCTGGATTTATCATGTGGAACTATTCGTATGGAATTCTGGAATTCTAGATTTATCATGTGGAACTATTTGTATGGAATTCTGGAATGTCATATGGATCTATTGATTACATCAATATGGTGGGATGTGTTCGAGGCCGAATATTCTCTTTGTTCACATTGGCTATTTCACATCCCGGTGGTATGACTTATGTTTCCTAACTCATCCTTGTATTAATTGTCAATGTTATGAATTTGGCTTGCTCTTTAGCATGTGCATTTGTATTCAAATGCAAAATTATTAATATGCACACAGTTAGGGGGAGCCTCTTTCATTTCCTAAAGGTGTTGTTAGTAGGTTTCATTGCAAATCCTAGTATTGTCATCTAACACCAAAAATGGGGAGATTGAAAGAACATTTCATGATCCCTAGTGTTTTGTGTGTTAGATAACAATACCAAAGATTATTAAATGTGTGTCGAAGTGCTACATATCTTAACTTGAAAAGAAGCCCGAAATTGATTTTTGGGGGCAGATAATCCGCCCCTACCAGGGGTCGGATAATCCGCCCCTCCCCAATCTCAAAAGGGCACAAGGGTGTGATCGTCTGTATGGGGGGGGGGGCAGAATGTCTCCCGGATTTTCCGGCCAGGGCCGGAGTTTTTTCCCAGGCCGGATAGTCCGCCCCCCGAGGTTCAGCTTCAAAGGTTGCCTCGGCGCATCACTCAGAGAGGGGGCGGATTTTCCCCCGGACTTTCCGTCCAGGGGTGATGATGACTCCTTAATGGCAAGTCTGTTGGGAACCCCAAGAGCAAGGTGTGAAGCAACACAGCAGCAAGTTTTCCCTCAGTAAGAAACCGAGGTTATCGAACTAGTAGGAGGAAGGAAACGTCACAAAGGTGTTGCAAGCAACGCGGAGACCTGCACAACAAAAACTCAAGACTTTTCCCCAACGAACAGTGAGGTTGTCAAGCTCACCGGTTTGCTGTAACAAAGGATTAAATGTATGGTGTGGAAGGTAATGGTTTGCAGCAAGTAAACAAGTAACAGTGGAAGATGTATCAATGGTAAATATTGGACCGGGGTCCATAGTTCACTAGAGGTGCTCTCCTTAGATAAACAACATGTCATGAAGGGTAAACAAATTACAGCAGGGCAATTGACAGGAACTGAGCAAGGCATAACAATGCAATACTAGTCAAAAAGATCCTATGATATTCGATTGGGCAATACAACAATATACATAGACCTCCATCCAACAAGGCTTGCGTCTCCGTCTCGTCTTCTGGGTTCGTGTCCCCCATGGTTTATGGGGATATGCCTACTGGGGTATACCCAGCAGGGCGTTTCCGACTGGCCCGAGAGCTGGCGAGTGGGCCTGCAGAACGGCGAGTGGATTGAAGCCCAGCAAGGTACCGGGCGACTGGAAGCTGAAGGCCCAGGCGAGTAGATAGGCCCAGTCGGATTGGGTTAAACGACTATTAAAGCTGTAACCGAATCGGTTGAGATATGTAAACCCTAGGGGAGGAGAGCCTATATAAGCCTCCCTAAAGGGTGAGTAGAGATACGTTCCCTCATACACCCAAGCGACTCGCCGCCTAGCCGCCGAGCTCGCCCATTGTAACACCTCCATAATACAATCTAGCAGGAGTAGGTCTTTACCCTCCGGGGGGCCGAACCTGGGTAAAACCCTGTGTCTTTGCCCTCATCTCGCACCGCAGATGGCTGGCCGCCCTTGCCCCTCGTTCTACTACTCGCTGCCGATTGCAGCATCTGCCGTGACCATTCCCACGACAGTGGCGCCCACCGTGGGGCCTGGCCGGTCTGGCCGGTGTTCTGCGACGAGATCCAATCTGCCCATCAACGAGACGGTCGCCACCGGCTGCATGATAGCGATCGGCGAGATGCTCCAGATCTTGCCGAGCAGCTACGTCCCAGCGGCGCGACCCGTCACGCACAGCGTGATCCTGCCAATCGGCACGATCAGCCTCTTCGTCGGCCTCACCGACGTCATCGTCTCGGAGGACTCGGCTCGCACCCGCGAGTCGCCGCCACGCGATCGGCTCTCCGAGAGCTAGATCCGCACGATCCACCGCCTCGCCTCCGAGTACAACTCGGCCCACAGCAACGTGGCCGGGAATTCAGCGGCCGCAGAAGATGCGGCCCTCACCGACGACGCCGACTCGGCGACCCCGGCGTCACTCGCCGGATCCATCACCGCGGCCTCGTCCGCGGGATCCATCGCCCAGGTCTCCAACGCGGGAGACTTCGAGGACCCCTCCATCCTCGGGATCTTCGAATTCGACTCCGGGTCAGAGAACTCTGCCGACCTCCGCGATGGAACTGGTCGCCACGCCGCGGCCTACATGGCCACCGGCGCCGATCCGCCGGAGGATCCTTTCTCCACCCCAATCCCTCCTAACGCCACGGCAACGGAGGTCGAGGAACTCCGCCTGAAACTGGCGGAGGCGGTGCGCAAGGAGCAAGCCGAGTGCGAAAAATTTCGCCTCGAGCAGGTGACGGCGCAGGAGCTGTCACGCTACCACCAGCAGCGGATCAGGTCACGCCTGAACCCCACCATTCAAGGGCGTGCCCTGAACTTCGACGACGAAAACGACCCGGCCCGCGTGGCCGAGCGCGCGATCTGCGAGAACGCGCCACCAGGAGGAAGCGCCCGGCCACCGCTAGGATCAACGGCGATGGGCGCCCCACCTCCACCCAACCGCACCCCTCCCAGGGACCAGCCGCGGATAGTAGTCTCCTCACGGGAGCGAGACGCAAAGGGCCTCCCCCTGTTCTCCACCCCGATGGACAACCTCGTGGCAGGCCGAGCAGCAGCCGACAGCATCACGGCCACCGGCGACGGCGCCCTACAGATCCAATACGTCAGGGCCCTGCTCGCGAAGGCCGTCGAGCAGCAAAAAGCGGGCGCCGACTCGCAAGGTCGAGTATACTCGCGTTCCTCGGGAAGCAGAGCGGCCTCCAGCGGCCGCCCAGCGGCGGCAAACACCCTCAACTGCCCGCCACCAGAGCCACTGCAGCTCCAACACCGACCCACGAACGCGGCACTCTCCACCAACGACCCCAGGCCGGCGACCAACCTCGTCGCCGCTAACGGGCAACCCATCGACGCCCGCACCCACATCATCAACAACCAAAGCTGGCGCGCACGCCAGCCCGACGACTTGAGGCACACCCTAACTAATCGCCGCGACGGCGAGCCCATGGGGTTGCTCAGTCGACTCGGGCCCAAGTGCTTCGGACCAATGATCCGAGGCGAGAAATACCCGCCAAACTTCAAGGCGCCAAAGGAAATAGAAAAGTACGACTCCTCGTACGACCCCGCCGTCTGGCTCGACACATACCTCATGGCAATGGGGATCGCGGGTCACACTGACCTACTCGCCGCCCGTTACCTCCCCCTGATGATGGAGGGGACGTGCAGGCAGTGGATCAACACTCTCCCCCAGGACAGTATCGATTCCTGGGAGGAAATGCGCGACGCCTTCGTCAGGCACTTAGAGTGCTCATACACCCACGCCACCACTATTGAGGACCTGGAACGGTGCGTCCAGGGACCCCGCGAGTCGACCCGCAACTAGGTCCAACGGTGGCAAGAGCTTTGGTACAACGCGGTCGGCATCCACCCGGAAACCGCGATCCATTGCTTCAAGACCTCGTGCCGCTACGAGCCTCTAGTCGCCAAGCTCAAACGACACTCCCGTACACTCGACAACATCCCCGACCTCCTCGAGATCGCTAAACGGTACGCCGAGGAAGATCCAAACCAGGAAACTGACGACGAGTCAGGAGGGCAACGCCGCAAGAACGGCAACGACGGCGGACGCCGAACCGACCTACGCTACAGCGGCACTCGCCTCACTGGCAAGCGCCGCAGTGACGGGCGAGTCGACTTCGTCGCCAACGCCGGGCACGCGCAGCGCGAGCCCAAGAGCTACCGCCGCGACTGAGGGCAACGCCGCGATGGCGGCAACTACAAAAACAAGCCAAGGTTCGATCCCGCGGCCCTCCTTAACCAACCGTGTGCGTTCCATAGCAGGGAAGGGAAGCCCGCAACGCACACCACCGCCGACTGCCACACCCTCAGGGAAATCGAGAAGGCACGACAAGCGCGGGAGGACCCCGACAACAACCCGCCAAATGGTGGAAAATTCGGCAAAGTAGCCGGCTCGCTCCACACCTTCACAGGCTTCAACACGAAGCGCGAGAAGAAGGTCATCGGCCGCGCCGTCGCTGTCAATGCGGTGGCCCAAATAGACGTCCCCCAGTTCCTGAACTGGTCGGAACAGCCCATCACCTGGAGCCGGCAAGATCACTCGCCGCGCATAGAGTACCCAGGACGAGTCGCCTTGGTGGTCAAGCCCAAGGTTGGCGACTACTGGCTCCCCAAGACATTGATGGACGGCGGTAGTTCCATCAACATCCTCTACCTCGACACCTTCAGGCGGCTGCGGCTCCCGCAATCGATGATCGAGACGACACACACCATGTTCCACGGCATCGTCCCCGGTCGGAAGGCGTACCCGATCGGCAAGGTCACGCTGCCAGTCACTTTCGGCACACCGGCAAACTTCCGCACCGAGCGGATCGTCTTCGAGCTGGTGCCCTTCGACAGCCCGTACCACTGCGTCCTGGGGCGCCAGGCGTTCGCTAAATTCATGGCAGCGCCCCACTACGCGTACAACGCGATGAAGCTCCCCGGGCCGTGTGGCGTCATCACCATCAACGGCGACCCCGACATGGCCGCCGAGTGCGAGGCCAAAGGAGCCGAGCTCGCCGACGCCGTCATCGCGGCAGAGACTAGTCACGCCGACGAGCTCGCCAAATACGCGAGCAGGGTCAACAATGACGACCCCACCATACTCAAGAAGCCCAACTCAGAGGGCGCAAACACCTCAACCTTTGAGGCCACGACGCACACTCGCACCGTCGAGCTGGTCCCAGGCGACTCCAGCCAGATGGTGACGATCGGGACAGGCATGAGCCCAGCATAGGAAGGCGCGCTCATCGAGTTCCTCCGTGAGAACAGGGATATTTTTGCATGGAAACCCTCCGACATGCCCGGTGTCCCTAGGGAGCTCGCTGAGCACAAGCTAAACGCCGACCCCAAAGTGCGACCTGTCAAGCAGTCGCTGAGGCCCTTCAATGAAGAACGCCGTCGAGCAATCGCCGAGGAAGTGCAGCGTCTACTCGCTGCCGGCTTCATCCGGCCAATCAAGTACTCCAAGTGGCTGGCAAACCCAGTCCTGGTCGAGAAGAAAAACGGGACTTGGAGAATGTGTATCGACTACACAAACCTGAACAGCGCCTGTCCAAAGGAGCAGTTCGTCCTCCCGCGGATCGACCAGATAATCGATTCAACCGCGGGCTCGGAGTCGCTATGTTTCCTCGACGCCTACTCTGGGTACAACCAGATCAAAATGGCTGTCGAAGACGAGGAGAAGACGGCGTTCATCACGCCATTCGGAGCCTTCTGCTACACCGCCATGACCTTCGGCCTCAAGAACGCCGGGGCGACCTACCAGCGGTGCATGCAAGAATGCCTCGCAAGCCAAATTGGCCGCAACATCCACGTCTACATTGACGACGTGGTCGTGAAGTCCGCTCGCCAAGGCGACCTACTCGCCGACCTGGCGGAAACTTTCTCCAACCTGCGAAGATACAAGATAAAGCTCAACCCAGGCAAGTGCACCTTCGGTGTACCCGCCGGACAACTACTGCGGTACGTCGTCTCCAAACGAGGGATCGAGGCGAACCCCACAAAGATCGACACGATCGCCCGGCTCGGCAAACCCGAGTGCCTGCGTGACGTCCAGAAGCTGGCCGGGCGAGTAGCGGCTCTCAGTCGCTTCATCCCCCACCTGGGCGAAAAGGCGATGCCCCTATACCGCCTGATGCGCAAGAACCCCACCTTCCAGTGGGACAAGGAGGCGGACGACGCGCTCCGCGACCTCAAAAAGGTGCTACTCGCCGCACCACTAATCGCCGCCCCCGCCGACAAAGAACCCATGCTGGTTTACGTCGCGGCGTCCGAGCGCGTCGTCAGCGCCGTGATGGTCGTCGAACGACCAGAGGAAGGAAAGGAGCGCCCGGTCCAGCGGCCGGTGTACTACATCAGCGAGGTCCTCACCGAGTCGCGCCAGCGGTACCCACAGTACCAAAAGCTAGTATACGCGGTCTTCAGGGCTCAGCGGCGCCTGCCGCACTACTTCCAGGAGCACCCGATCACGGTCGTCTCCTCAGCGCCACTTCAAGACATCATCCGCAATCGCGAGGCGACCGGGCGGGTCGCCAAGTGGGCCGTCGAGATCGGCGTCCACAACATCAAATACGAGCCACGAAAGGCGATTAAGACGCAGGCGCTGGCAGACTTCATCGCTGACTCGGAGGAGGCCCAGCAGCCAGAGAAGCTGCCGTACCTCCATTATTGGAGCCTGCACTTCGACGGCTCCAAGAACGCGGACGGTGCAGGAGCAGGGATAGTGTTAACTTCACCAAAGGGCGACAAGCTCCGCTACATCCTCTGCCTCGACTTCATGCCCTGCACCAACAACATGGCTGAATACGAGGCCCTACTCCACGGCATGCGAGCCGCCAAGGAGATGAACGTCAATCGCCTCCGCTGCTACGGAGACTCCGACCTTGTCGCGGGGCAAGTCGCCGGCACCTGCGACGCCGTCTCCCCTACCATGGCGGCGTACCGCCAAGAAGTGGACAAGTTGGGCGGCCACTTCACCGGCTACTCTGGCGAGTGGATCGACAGGCGGAAAAACGAGGAGGCCGACGCCCTCTCTCGCATCGGGTCGGCTCGACTCGCACCACCCGCCGGCATGTTCCTCGACACAATCTCCAAACCATCAGTCTCTCCCCCGAGGGAGATCGACATCGGAGTCCCACTCCAACCAGAGGCAGCCTTGGTCGCACTCGTCACCGAGCCAGACGATTGGACCAAGCCCTACACCGCCTACCTGGAAGCCGGCACCCTGCCAGCAGACGAGACAGACGCTCGAATGATCGCTCGTCGATGCAAGTCCTACACCATCATCGATGGCGAGCTCCACAAGCGCAGCGTCACCGGCGTGTTCCAACGCTGCGTCCAACCGGCTGAAGGACGCAAAATTCTCCACGACATTCACTCAGGTGACTGCGGCCACCACGCCGCCGCTCGCTCCCTGGTCGCCAAGGCTATGCGACACGGCTTCTACTGGCCCACCGCACACGCCGACGCTGTCGACATCGTCCAGCGATGCGCCGGGTGCCAGAAGTACGCCAATCAGACGCACGTACCGAGCTCGGCGCTCAAAACAATCCCCATCACCTGGCCATTCGCTGTGTGGGGCATGGACATGGTAGGCCCCTTCAAGAAGGCCCCCTCTGGCTACACCCACCTGCTAGTCGCCGTCGACAAATTCACGAAGTGGGTGGAGGCCAAGCCAGTCCGGAAATGCGACGGGAAGACCGCCACTAAATTCTTACGCGAGCTCATATATCGCTACGGGTTCCCCAACAACATCATCACGGACAACGGCACCAACTTCGCCAAGGGAGCCATGGCCGAATTCTGCGAAGAGCACCATATCCGGCTCGACCTCGCGTCAGTCGCCCACCTGGAATCCAACGGCCAGGCGGAACGGGCCAACCAAAGCATCCTCCACGGCCTGAAGCCGCGACTCCAAGTACCACTCGAGCGCACCGCCGGGTGCTGGGTCGAGGAGTTGCCCTCTGTCATCTGGGGGATCCGCACCTCCGTCAACAGATCGACGGGATTCACTCCCTTCTTCATGGTTTACGGTGCCGAGGCAGTCATGCCCACCGACCTCGAACACGACTCGCCGCGAGTCGTCCATTATACGGAGGCTGCAAATGAGCTGGCCCGCCAAGATGGGGTCGACCAGCTCGACGAAGCACGCGACCCCGCTCGGTCACGCACCGCCATCTACCAGCAAGGACTCCGCCGCTACCACAGCCGGCGGGTGAAAACTCGCACCTTCCAGGAAGGCGACCTGGTGTTATGCCTCATCCAGGACAAGAAGGGCATACACAAGCTTTCCCCTCCGTGGGAAGGCCCATTCGCTATCGGGCGCGTACTCGGCAACGACGCCTACTACCTCGTCGACGTCCGCGGGGACGGCGAACTCGACGTCAAGCGACCATGGAATGTAAACCTCCTCCGGAAGTTCTACTCCTAGAACCCCACACATGTACTCTCCAGTAGCTATGAAATAAAAAGAAAAGGTTACCGCAAATTGCGCCTACTCTCCATGACTTGTGCCACTCGCACTCGTAAAAACAGCGTTATGCTACACGCAGAAGTCAACCTTTGGTACAGCGATCGGCACGGCTAAGTAGTGCGATGTAAGAGCACTGAATCACTTCAGGTCTTGCATCGTCCACGAATAACGCCAACCCGGAGCCCCATTGGAGTCGCCTAGCTCGACTGGTTCTACGAGCCAAGACAACTGCCCTCGCTTCTCACAGCGACCTTGGTCCTCCGCATCCTTGGCATAGCGACTCGAACGGCTAAGTACCACGCTCGGGGACTGAAGACCAGTTCGTCGCGAGCGGTCAGGGAAAACGTCAAGTAAGAGAGCATGCCCAGGACTCGCCACGCGACTGACCCTACGGGCCAGGCAGGAGTGACGCGCTCACATCAACGCGCTAAGTCCTCAACCACCCTCGAGTCGCGCCTAGAACTACCAAGTACCACGCTCGGGGACTCGGCCACCCGACCTCGATCGCGCACGGGAAAACGGTAAAGTACAGAGCACTCAAGGGAGTCGCCTAGCGACTGGCTCTTCGAGCTCGGGCGAGTCGACTAAAACATCAAAACACATAACAACAACACATAAAACATATACGAGGTAAACCCCACAAAAGGGCGGACGCGCTCGGGGACTCGTCCAAAATCAATCCAAAGCACACAAACAAGTATCAAAATAGACACAACGTCTCATTCAATCGCATGTCGCATTGTTTCATGTTACAAAATATGCCCGCATGGCAGAACTGCCACTAACGCCACAAGGCAAACTACCCTACTCTGCAGGCTTCGATGACGACTCGCCAGCATCCTGGCGATTACGGATGAACGCGGTGTACGGGTTTGATGGATACGTCGTCAGTTCACCCGCCATCGCCGCGCGAAAAGGCTGCTCGACCTTGAAGTCACGATGCGACGGCTCGGGGTCGTTCGGCGCGACGACCGTCTCCTGGTATGGAAGAAGGTCGCCCATCGCCCAGACACGCTCCGAGTACGTGGCGGCACGCTCTTGCAACTTGAGAACCTCTGACAGCTCCACCGCGCCAGTTGACGATGGGTACCCACTCGTCACATCGTCGATGTCGAAGTCTTCGGGGAAGTGGGCGAGCCCAAGGCTCAGGGCAGTCGATGCTCCACGCCGAAACGCCGATCGTGTCATAAATTCAACGACCGCGGGTGCCTTCTCCAAGTACTTCCACACCTCAACGAGGTCGCTGGGAATCACCTCCGTGGGTGATATCTCTTGTAGGTAGGCGCGGATGCAGGTCGCCGACAGCGTCGCCGAGTCGACGAGCATGCTTACGCACTGCCTTGCGTCGAGCGAGCTCGCCTCTTCTTCGCTACCAATGATGCGACCTGCGACGAAAAAGCCAATGTTAAGTATGACGGACACCACAAAAACCACAACTCTAAGAAAGGGAGGATGCACTCACCAAGCAGCGGGCGGGCGAGTCCCGTGATGAAGCATTGAAGCGACGTGTGGTCGTCCTGAAGCCCAGCAATAAGGACTTACGACACCTTGCGATCCTCCTCTGCGGCCGCAATGGCGGCCTTAGCTCGCCCGTCCGCCAAGTTAGCTTCTTCCCTCGCCTCCCGCAGTTCGCGCTCGAGGTCGGCGATCCGTTGTTCAGCGGCACCCAGAGCAGACCGCGCCGCCACCAACTCACCAGCGGGGACAAGCCCCTGGCGAGCTTGATCTGCCTTCGCAGCAACAGCCTGAAGACCTTTGTTCGCCTCCTGGACGATGGCCAGCTCCTCCTCCGCGCGCTGTTTCGCGGCCAATCGGTCCGCTGACTCAAGCTGCAGACCCTGCACATCACCGAAAAAGTTAGTTAAAACGAACTTCGTAAGTGCACACCCGCTGAAATTCAGTGAGTGCGCACTCGGGGACTGGCAATCAAGAAATTCTTAAGTGCACACCCGCTGAAATTCAGCGAGTGCGCACTCGGGGACTGGCGATCAAGAAATTCCTAAGTGCCCACCCGCTGAAATTCAGCGAGTGCGCACTCGGGGACTGGCGATCAAGAAATTCCTAAGTGCCCACCCGCTGAAATTCAGCGAGTGCACACTCGGGGACTGGCGATTAAGAAATTCCTAAGTGCCCACCCGCTGAAATTCAGCGAGTGCGCACTCGGGGACTGGCAATCAAGAAATTCTCAAGTGCTCACACGCTGAAATTCAGCGAGTACGCACTCAGGGACTGGATACGAAAATAAAAGACGAGAAATTATAAGAATCACGCCGCTGCAAAACACCGACCTGATCCTCGGGGACTGGGTGTACCTGGATGGCTGCGCCAAGCATGCCGTGGAGTTGGATCGCGTCCACGGACGCGAGTAACGCTGGCGTGTGCCCACGACGCTGGTCGACTTCAGCATCGGCGATCCCAGGAGCGTGGCTCGAGGGCGCAGCCCCACTCGCCGTAGCCGCCTTGGTCACGAAGCGGGGGAAGGTAGCGATGGAGGCACCCGCTCCAAGGGAGGTCGCCTCCGCCGCGGGCTCCTTCGTAGACGCGGCTGCCTCCACTGCGGGCTTGGCCGGCGCGGCCGCCGTATCGTCAGAGATGGTGACGATGTCGTCGCCCTTGGCCTTCTTACTGCCATCCACTGAGGCGACGACCTCGTCCGCCTTCCTCTTGCGTGAAGGATCCTCCTCGCTAGCGGCAGAGGGCACCTTGGCCACGGTCGGATGGCCCATTCTTTTCACTTCGGTCCTGCGCACGAATCGAATCAACAAAGACAATTGAAATATCCATGGAAATTAAGGAGGAGTGAGCGCACTCACTTGGCGACTGGGATGAAACGTAGCCCCGTACGAAGGCCGGCCGGTTTTTCCAGTTCAGGGCCCAGTCGGCGACTGAGCCCCAGATCTAGGACATCGCGTGCCCAAGACACGGACGGCTTCTTCGTCGTTGAGGCTGCAGCTGGCGCCTCTGGGACATCCTCGGCGGGAGCTTCCTCGTGAGTCGAAGCTGCTGCAGCCGGAGCCTCCTTGCGAGGTGAAGCCGCCGCAGCCGGAGCCTCCTTGCGAGGTGAAGTCGCCGCGGCCAGAGCCTCCCCCAGCCCAGAGACTGGGGCGAATGGCGGAGGCAATGAGGCCAGCGGCACCTCCATGGTCGCCGTGTCCAGCGCGGTTGTCGCTGGTGGCGCGCCGTCACCAGTTGGGCTGGGAGCATCGGAGCTGCTCGCCGAGTGTGGCGGTGAGGCCGTCTTCGACGGCTTCATTTTCCTCTTCAGGGGGGCCCTCGCCTCCCTCTTCTTCTCCTTCTTCTTCGACGGAGTGGCTTGACGGCGCGAGGTGGTCTCTGGGAGCTCGTCGTCATCGTCATGGCGCTCGAGGCTTCTGCTCGCTTCGATCTCGCGCTGACGTTGCCCGCGGGTCTTTCGGACCAGCGGGGCGACCTCCTCTTCGGACTCGTCCTCGTCGTCTTCGTTGCCCCTCGCGGGTGGTGATTCGCCTGTGTCCTGGGCGGATGGGCCCGGACTATCATCATCCCAAGGTGGGAGCCACCCTTCCACCACCTGGAATAGCTGCGATGAATACAAAACAGAATTAGGATTACCGCGACTGCATACACTGCGACTGCGAACAAGGTGAAGAAATTACCGTTGGAGCTGGACGCTTCGCGGTGTAGGGGGCGATCCCGGCCTGTGCATCCAGGTACACCGCCTGGGTAATCTTCTTCAACGCTGGGAGGTAATCTTCCAGCCTCCACTCGTCGAGGCAGGCCTTCGTCGAATCCCCCCGACCGGTGTATTGGTACATGTAGTGGTCGCGCTGGGCGAGTGGAACAAGCCGCCGCCAAAGCCAGCAATTGTACAAATTTATCGTTTGGAGGCCCTTCTTTTTCAGACCACGGATGGTCTGGAGCATCTCGTCAACGACCATCCGCTGGTCGTCGGGGAGCTTGCCGACTTGGAGATGGCGCGGCTCCGAACGACTAGCGGAGTACCGCGGGATCGCCGCCTCGCCCTCCGGGGTCGCCTCGGTCACGTAGAACCACGACTTCTTCCAGTCGCTCGCTGCCTTGGCGGGTAGCATCAGGTCAAAGAAGGAGGCTTTGTACTTGAGCTGGAACGTCAAACCGCCCGCGGCTAGCATTGGGCCGCCTGCCTCCTCGCGGCTGATCCGTCCATGGAACAGATCTTGCCACAAGGGAAAGTAGGGCCGGCAGCCCAAGTAGCACTCGCAGAACGCCACGAAGATGGCGAGATCCTCGATGCTGTGGGGACCCAGATCTGAAGGCTGGATCCCATAGTAGGCGCAAAAGCGCCGGAAGAACAAGGACGTGGGAAACCCTAGCCCTCGCTCGAGATGACTGGTGAAACAGACGAACTCTCTCTCTCTCGCGGGCTTGGGGTCGTTTCTCCGGCTGCAGGGATACGCCAACAGCCGGCTCGCAGGATCCCGGCCTCCTCGAAAGAGGCCAGCTGCGCCCTCGTGCACTTGGACCTACCCCATGGTTCGGTGGAAAGGGCCATGGCCGAGAGGTTGGTTGGAGATCAGAGGATTTCGGGTCGATTGGATCGCGGAGCAAAGGAAGGAAAATGCGCGCACTCGGAAGAAGTGGTGGGCAGTTGGTTCTACGATTGCCTGCCATTCCTCTTATATAGCGGGAGTTACCCGCCAAATCAGGGAGCCGTTACCACGCGGTGATTACGCCAAAAGTTACCGTTGGATTACCCCAACGGCTAGTTTGACCATGCCTGACGGTCCAACTACGGCCACTCGGCTCGCCGACCCAGTCACTAAGACAGTGTTTTCGCCGACTCGACTCGCCAAAGCTGCGACCTGGATCATTGGTCGTCTCCTTTATACAGGAGCCCGCCGACGATTTGACTGGATGCCTACTCTGAAGCCGGATACTCCGACTGCCAGCAGCCACTTACGCCCAATCGACGATGGCCTCGGGGACTACTGATGGGGATATGCCTACTGGGGTATACCCAGCATGGCGTTTCCGACTGGCCCGAGAGCTGGCGAGTGGGCCTGCAGAACGGCGAGTGGATTGAAGCCCAGCAAGGTACCGGGCGACTGGAAGCTGAAGGCCCAGGCGAGTAGATAGGCCCAGTCGGATTGGGTTAAACGACTATTAAAGCTGTAACCGAATCGGTTGAGATATGTAAACCCTAGGGGAGGAGAGCCTATATAAGCCTCCCTAAAGGGTGAGTAGAGATACGTTCCCTCATACACCCAAGCGACTCGCCGCCTAGCCGCCGAGCTCGCCCATTGTAACACCTCCATAATACAATCTAGCAGGAGTAGGTCTTTACCCTCCGGGGGGCCGAACCTGGGTAAAACCCTGTGTCTTTGCCCTCATCTCGCACCGCAGATGGCTGGCCGCCCTTGCCCCTCGTTCTACTACTCGCTGCCGATTGCAGCATCTTCCGTGACCATTCCCACGACAATGGTAAAATATTGACTTTGGCTTTTGTCCCGTCCAATTCCGAGAATATTGTTTTTCTGCCTTTTTGGAACCAAAAACAAAAGAAAACAGGCAAATGGCACTGTGGCAACTTATTAATGGGTTAATTTCAGAAAAGATATAAAAACACCTCAAAGTGTAGACAAAGCAAAGCAAAGTATATACTAAACAAGCATGGAGCATCAAAAATTATAGATACGTTTCCGACGTATCAAGCATCCCCAAGCTTAACTCCTGCTTGTCCTCGAGTAGGTAAGTGATAAAAAGAATAATTTTGAGGTGACATGCACCGTCAAAACCAAGATCAAACCATTTACAAGCATTGAAAGCTAGGATCAAAGAACTAATGAGCATCTCAGCGATCTTTTTATTTACCATATGCATAGCTTTTTATTGAGGATGCTTCATAGATAGCTCACTATGGTGATGCTGCAAGTTTCCATCATGATTAGGCATGGCTTAGTCTAGCGGCCCAGGAGTTTCTCTAACACAAAATACAAACTCCATGGACTTACAAGTTCCCTCTTTATTTCACACCGGTGACATCCATAGACAAAAGAGCATGATATCAACTGAGTACAAAGTACAAGTGCAATGTTGAAAATGTTCCCCGTGACAGCACGGTTCTGCTAATTCCAACGTATAAGTGCAAGCATATACAACATATAATACACGATGGTCAAGTTTATTAGGGGCAAAGAATATAAAGTGTGCCATCAAGTTTGTGAGGGATTTAATCACTAAGTTTTCACATAACAAAATAGTTTTTAACTGGAAGATAGCTGAAAACAAGAATATACTTGGAATTGTGTTACACACCATGCATAGGAATTTATAGTGGACACTTTGGAATAACTTGGTTTCTTGGGAGCTAGAATCATGAGTAGAGCTTACTCATACAAGCGTAGGCTAGCAAAAGACTGGGAGCAACCAACTAAGAGAGCATAATGGCCATAATCATGCAGTGCAACAAAGCATTACTAACCAAAGCAAAGAGTGGTACTACAAGTCAAGGACTAAATTATCATAGAGGCTATGGTGACTTGTCATATTCATAACATGGTGTGATCATGCGCCAAGTCAACCCAAGCAAAGCATCAAAGGAGAATACCACAATACTATGCTTTTGCATGCTAAAACAATGCATAATTTATTCAAGGCACATTAAGCAATCCCAATTGTTTGGAACAAGACATACTACAAAAATAATCACTAAGAATATGGTCAAAACAACACCTAGCATGTCATGCTAAAGTCTAAGTCACAGTCAATGCAAGCTCCTCTTATACTTACAAGCAAGAACTTACTACTCCTTTCCAACACCAAGCAACTTATTTGCAAAACAACACAGCGAGAACGGGGGTCCAAAATACTTTATTCATGCAAACTAAACAAACTAGCAAACCAAACGAAAACTAAGACGCTCCAAGAACAACACAATTGTGCATGAAACAATAAAAACAAAGTGTCTAGACAGACCTGAGCTTTTTATTGATGAAGAAGGGCATGCCTTGGGCATCCCCAAGCTTTGACGCTTGTACCTCTTGGATATTTCTTGGGGTGACACCGGGGTGGCATCCCCAAGCTTGATCTTTTGTCCATTATTCATATCATTACATCATTCTCTCTTTTACACCTGAAATTTTTTGTTCATACAAAACTTCACACAATCTTCATTAGCAACATTAGCTTATCCAAAAGATATTAGACCTCTGGCAAAGATTTGGAACAGCAAGGATTTTCACTAAAAACACAAGCTATTGTAGTAAATCCTTCAAAAAGCTCAATTCACCTAAAAAGAACTCAAAAAGGAATCAATAAGAAGCAAATGTAAATAATGGCAGAAATCTGTCAAAACAGACCAGCAGGTAGAAACCGATTTTTTTGAACATCTTATGTTGCTTAAATCAAAAAGTGTTGAACTAACGAAAGTTAGATAACATACTGGGAGATTTATTTGTAGATTTTCATCTCAATCTGAGTTACAGAGACTCCTCACGAATTTTTATGGTGGAAGACAAAAATCTGTTTCGGGACAGCAACTCCCCAAATCTTACTTCCCTCTCATTAGAGGTCATTCTTGGCACAAAAAAGCAAACAAAAAGGATAAGTAGAGGTTATTACTGAAGTAATAACTTCCAAGACTCAAGGAAACTCTTGGGTTATCTCCCAACAAGTACTTTTCTTTAACGCCTTTAAGTTAGGCACAAAAAGCAAGAAGAATCAAGTATTTTCAAATGAAGAAGCATTAACATCAATACTCTTCAATTATGAAAGGTATCTCATCCAAATGGGTTTTGGAGGATCCCTTCTCATCTCTTTGGTCTACTACTTTCATCAAAAAGATTTTCAAGAGCAATCCAATCAAAATTCTTTTCAAAGGCTTCATGCATTCCAACAAGCTTAAAGGGTATGGGTATCTTAAATTCTTCTCTAGGCTTAGTTTTATCAGAAATACCCACAACATCTACACTTGAGCCTAGCATATTGAAACGCTCAAAGACCTTTTTGGAATCCTTAGCAACATCATGGAATTCTTTTAATAAAGTTTCAAGGATGAATTCTCTCTTTTTAGGATTCTCTTCTTATTTTAGTTTTAAGAACAAGAATTGTATGAAGGGGTTAAGGCTAACTAACCTAGTCTCCAACATATGAACTAAAGAAGCTGCAGCAATCTCATAATTAGGAGCAAGTTCTACTATAGAACTATCCTCAATATCCTCATGCTTGCTAACATGATTAAAGAATTCTTCAATATTATCTTTCCTAATTATGGATCCACTACCTATTGCAAGATTTTTCAGGGCGAACTTGGGGAACAACGTGGTGAGCTAGAGCAAGGTGGCAACTAGAGTAGGAACTAATTCTTTTTTGTGTTTTTGAATAAAGCAAGCAAACCAAACTAGACTAATTTTTTTGGGTTTTTTTGAAAAGAGGCAAACAAAACCAAGCAAAATAAACAAAGCAAACTAAAAACAAAGTAAAGAGAAAGGAAGTAAAGGACTCCCCTAGTGAAGACATCCTTATCCTCCCCGGCAACAGCGCCAGAAAAAGCTTGATGATGACTCCTTAACAGCAAGTCTGTTGGGAACCCCAAGAGCAAGGTGTGAAGTAGCACAGTAGCAAGTTTCCCTCAGCAAGAAACCGAGGTTATCGAACCAGTAGGAGGAAGGAAACGTCATATAGGTGTTGCAAGCAACACGGAGACCTGCACAACACAAACTCAAGACTTTGCCCCAACGAACAGTGAGGTTGTTAAGCTCATCGGTTTGCTGTAACAAAGGATTAAACATATGGTGTGGAAGGTAATGGTTTGCAGCAAGTAAACAAGTAATAGTGGAAGATGTATCAATGGTAAAGATTGGACCGGGGTCCATAGTTCACTAGAGATTCTCTCCTTAGATAAACAACATGGCATGAAGGGTAAACAAATTATAGCAGGGCAATTGACAGGAACTGAGCAAGGCATAGCAATGCAATGCTAGTCAAAAAGATCCTATGAGATTCGATTGGCCAATACAAAAATATACATAGACCGCCACCCAACTGCATCTATGACTAGAAGTCCACCTTCAGGTTATCATCCGAACCCCCTCCGGTATTAAGTTGTAAGCAACTGACAACTGCTTTAAGCAAAGTGTGTAAGGTAAACAATCCACTTGTTCCATGAACAAGAGACCACTGTTTTCTCCCTAGTAGCAACAACACATCTACAACCGAAGAGATTTCTGTCACTTCCCTTGGAAACTAGAGGCATGAACCCACTATCGAGCATAAATACCCCCTCTTGGAGTCACTAGCAACTACTTGGCCAAGATAGCTACTAACAACGGAGAGCATGCAAGATCACAAACAACACAGACATGATAGAATCATAAATACAAAATCATTAATCAATCTGACATAATAATCTCAATATCCATCGGATCCCCGCAAACACAACATGCATGATTACAAATAGATTAGATCTTAATCATGAACGGAGCTCACAAGATCTATACATGAAAGCACAAAGGAGGAGATACAACCATGTAGCTACTACATGGACCCATAGTCCAAGGTGGAACTACTCACGCATCATACCGGAGAGAAGGCCTCCAGGATGATCTCCCCTCCGGCAGGGTGCCGGGAAGAACTTTAGATCCCCCCGATCTAGGGATGACGGTGGCGGCGGCTACAGAAGATTTCGTGGAATATTGATCGGGTACTTAGGGTTTCTGCATCGGGGCTTCTTATAGGCGAAGAGGCGAGGCTGGGAGGCGGCCAGGGGCCCCACACCCTACCCAGGCACAGGGCAGGGCCCACCCATGCCTAGGGGGGGTCTGGCTGCCTTGGCTTGCATCTCCGTCTCGTCTTCTGGATTCGTGTCCCTCACGGTAAAATATTGACTTTGGCTTTTGTCCCGTCCAATTCCGAGAATATTGAGTTTCTGCCTTTCTGGAACCAAAAACAGAAGAAAACAGGCAACTGGCACTGTGGCAACTTGTTAATAGGTTAGTTCCAAAAAAGATATAAAAACACCTCAAAGTGTAGACAAAGCAAAGCAAAGTATATACTAAACAAGCATGGAGCATAAAAAATTATAGATACGTTTCCGACGTATCAAGCGTCCCCAAGCTTAACTCCTGCTCGTCCTCGAGTAGGTAAGTGATAAAAGAATAATATTTAAGGTGACATGCACTTTCAAAACCAAGATAAAACCATTTGCAAGCATTAAAAATGGGATCAAAGAACTCTAAACATGTGCATAAAAGATGGAGTTCTAACAATAGGACATAGTAACTATGCATGCAACATGAAAGTCTACAAACAAAGATCATGAATAACATGCATTTAAAAACGTTTGTTTGTTTCACATACAGAAAACATGGCATAGTGGCAATCAGCTTGTCCCTCATAGAGTAGCAAATATATGCAAAGGACACATTTAAAGTTCACAAGGGTGACTAGAAACAAGTAGCACAAAAACAAGTAATATCACCATATGCATCAATCAATAAGATTTGGAACACTGCACATAGAATGACAACTATGATCTCTTAATGGTGCCTAAAGGTAGAAGATGGAGACTCAAATAATGGTGGAAGAAAGGCCTTTCATAAAGGAAGCAGGGATTTGAAGTTTCAAAAAGAGCTTCCAAAAGTTATGGTACTTGTTAGCTTTCAGCCCTCATTGCCCCTATCATAAGCATCTTGAAGTGATTAAGGTTAAAGTGAACAAAGATGGAGTATATGCTTGACGAAGTATAAGTTGGCAATCTCAAGTACCTTGAATACGAGGGCCACACCTCATGCTACTCAACTTCAGTCACCTATAAGTTCTTGTCATTGTAAGTATTTGCATATCATAGAGAACTGCCAACGGGGTACCCCTTGCACATGGTACATGATCTATCCCATAACCAAAATGACAAGGCAAGCAGACAATGAGAAAATCAGTGATCTTTTTATTTACCATATGCATAGCTTTTTATTGAGGATGCTTCATAGATAGCTCACTATGGTGATACTGCAAGTTTCCACCATGATTAGGCATGGCTTAGGCTAGCGGCCCAGGTGTTTCTCTAACACAAAATACAAACTCCATGGACTTACAAGTTCCCTCTTTATTTCACACCGGTGACATCCATAGACAAAAGAGCATGATATCAACTGAGTACAAGTACAAGTACAAGTGCAATGTTGAAAATGTTCCCCGTGACAGCACGGTTCTACTAATTCCAACGTATAAGTGGAAGCATATACAACATAGAAGACACAATGGTTCAAGTTTATTAGGGGCAAAGAATATAAAGTGTGCCATCAAGTCCCATCCAATTCTGAGAATATTGATTTTCTACCTTTCTGGAACCAAAAACAGAAGAAAACAGGCAACTGGCACTGTGGCAACTTGTTAATAGGTTAGTTCCAGAAAAGATATAAAAACACCTCAAAATGTAGACAAAGCAAAGAAACGTAGATACTAAATAAGCATGGAGCATCAAAAATTATAGATACGTTTCTGACGTATCAAGGGGTGGATTTCCCCCCAAGGCAGATAGTCCGCCCCTAAACTTCACCAACGGCCAGATCTGTGGAGGGGGTATTTAAACCAGCATTCTCCCTCCTGCCAGAACTCTTGGTTCATTCGAAAAAGTCAAGATATGCTCCTCAAGTTTCATCCAAGAGATATCCACCTTCATCCACCCAAAGGCCCCATTCCTTGGGGAATCGAAGGAGGAGGGCTCGATCTTCACCAACTGTAATCAAGCGCTTCATCTCCTCTCCATTCATTTGGAGAATCTTCGATCTAGTATTTCTTGCAAATATCTAGATCCTTGTGTTGATTATATTGATAATCCTTGTTCTTGTGACAGTTTATTGTCATTACGGGAGCCTCCAATTCGGTTCTAGATGTGTGCCCCGCTAGAGTTGTAAAGGCACCGGTTCCCGCCTCAAAGGGTACCAATATTGGAGAAGGTGGATCATGCCTTTCGTGGCGAGATCCATCAGAGAATAGGGTGAGGCCTATTGTGGCGTGGTGGTCTTAGAATCGCCCACCCCTCCAACGCAGATGTACTTCCCTTAACAAGGAAGGAACTGTGGTAAAACAAATCCCTGTGTCTCCGCATGCTCCACTACGGTTTCCTCTTTCCTCTCTTTACGTGCTTAGTAGCTAGGGTTGCATATAGGGAAATTCTCGTAATTGCATATCTAGAGAATTTACTTTGTGTCAAGCCTAAAATTTAAAAAGAAATTAAAATTGAGTAGCACCTATTCACCCCCCTCTAGTTTGACACCCATAAAGCTATATCATTCTTATGATTCACAATTCAAACTTTGGCATGCTCACAAAAACCACTAAACATTAATTGAATTGAACAAATTCTTTCAAAGAGAGCTATAAAGTCAATCATTATTTTCTATGGTGTTGAGTGTCTCTAGGAATAAGCTTTCAAGACTAAACACTACAACACCCAAGTCTTCAATTGTAAGATTTTTTCTTATTTCAATTGTTTAGAAAATTTTTAGGCAAGACTTGGTTAACTACAAGAGCTGGAACAAAACGTACCCAATTTAATACCCATGCAAACAAAATTTCACTACAATATAAAGACTCACTCCACCAATATAACATCTCAACATTACTACTAACTGGCATAGGTTTCTCAAACTTCAAAAGTGGGGAGTCATAAGGCATACCTCTCATGTTTGGTTCCACTTCTCTCTTCCCTTTTTATTTGTTTCTTGGAAACTCGAAGCCAATCACTCTCCTGAAAATCAACGATAACTTTGAGGCGAAAAGAAAAAGAGAGAGGGAAAATAAAGATAAATGGAGAAATCTATTTGTGGTTTTTTTTGAAATTTTCTACTACAGGGGAGCCCCCCACATCCCTTTATTATAAAATTATAGGACAAAGAACAGTCCAGAGTTTAGTTACAAACATATGTACAAGAGGAGTTAAACTAAAGCTATCAGAGCTAGGACAAATTGTCAAGCCATAATGACATTAAATCCCTATGCTTATCCTTTAGTACAAACATATGTAATAAATCTATCTTTTGTGGTTTTTGAGAAGGGGAATTAAACAATAGAAAATTGGTGGCAAAGCTTGGCTTGAAAATCTCAAAAAAAAAACAACTAAGATAAAGTGTTGGGGAAGCCAACATGAGTGTTTGTAAACTCAGATAAAAGCATAACCTCGAAAAATAAGATAAAGCAAATGAAAGCAAAATAAAATAGATAGAAAACCTCCCCAAGATTAGGCTTTTGCAAGCCCTTCAACTCACTGTGGTGTGGGGAAATAGTTGTAACTCCAGTACGCAAATTGAGTTAAGAGGTTACTTGTTGTTTTTCAGAGGTTCAAGGCGAGATTATGCGTTCCCTCCATAGTTCCTCCAAGTTCTTGAAAATCTTGATATGTAGCGAACTGGTTTGGTGGCTACTACTCTTGATGAGGGACTTCTTGCATCTCCTCTTGGTCCTCATCCTTTTCCGAAATATCCTCCTCGGGTTGGTGTTGCTCAACCTGTAAGTCATAAAGCACGCGTGTTTCCTCGATAGATAAAAGACCATTAGGCAAAGGAGAGGGGTAGATACGCCTAGCTCCAGCAATATGTAGATAATAAATACCATCTCTCCTAGAGAGCATTCTACAGGCCCTCAAAGTACAGAAACCAACACGTTGCTCACCTAGTACGGGTTGTAACTCATCTAGGTTGATGCCTATGGCATTGGCGAGCATGGTGATGACTCCTCTGCAAGTGATTGGTCCTTGGCTTTGGTTGGATTGGTACTCCAATTAGCGCACAAGAATTGCGCCCAAGTTAAGTGACAAGCTGTCATAGTTGAGAGAAGCTTTTGCAAGGAATAAGATGTCCTCCTCATTGAGTCATGTAAACTCATTACGCGCCTGCAAGGTGTTATCAATAACATAGAACAAATAGCGAATAGCAGGATGTTGAATATTCTTCCCTTTACTGACACTAGAAGTAAATCTCATTCTATTATAACAGAGTTCAGGGGAAGGTTCCATGTCGGTAAAAGATACGCGCAGAGCATTAGGATCATTGTTGGGTAAATCAAAATAATTGCACCATTCATCTAGTGATAGAGAATAATTATTATTCATGAGTCGGAAAGAAATTCTATCCTCCCCATGCGATGTCTTAACGGTTCTTTTCAAAGAACTAAGAAATTCAATGGTTAATCGGCGATAGGTTGGTACATTATGAAATACAAAGTTTTACAGGCCAACTCTATTTCAAAGTAAATTAAAGTCATTAGAAATACCGAGTTGGTTCAATGTGACGGGGCAAGACCACTTGGTTGCCTTGACTTCTCGGTTTTTGATCCTGTCAAAACGATCACGGTGAGATTCGTTCTTGAATCGAATCCCCATGCGTTCCTGAGCTGCATCTCGAAAAGAACTAGCGGCGGCAAGAGCACGTTTGGCTCCTCGTGTTCATCTTCTAAAAACAAATAATAAAGCAATTGTAAAACTTTTTGATCCAATAGTAATAGTCATAGCATAATCCTCATCATAGCACACTAAAGAATCTCCTCAACATAATAATCTAGGCAAGATAACATGGCAAATAGTTCAAAATAAGTCTCACCCTAGATAGATAATGACAATAGATCAGAGATGAATTCGCAAAAAATAATTGGAGGATCGGAGGAGAAACATACCGTAGATCACTTGTGTGCGAGGAAATAGAAGGAAATTGAGTAGGAGTAAAGATCCATTGAGATTTTGAGAGAGTTTGGAGGTAGAAGAGAGAAAAAAGATTGAAGTTTTGATGTTTTGGGTACCTCCCCGTGCGTTTAAGTGGTCGGACGCAACTATACGACCACAACTATATGGCTAGAATACTTTGTTCCCGCCGTATGGTTGGTCTGACGGCAAACTTTTAGGGTTTATTTCCTGGCGGCTGTAACTATAATGCGGGAACTATACAGCCGGAACTTTTGTTCCCGCTATATAGTTAGTCGTCAAACCTTCTGTATCTTGGGATGAAAAATTATCGATGGGTAAATAACTATATGACCGGAACTATACGGCGGGAATTTGTATTCCCGCCGTATAGTTGGTCGTTAACCTTTGTGTACACATCAAAAAATTTCTTTTTCTTCAAGAATCACTTTTTAGACTTAAACTTAGTGAAACACCTTGTTTTGACAGAAAAATGACATACTAAAATTTCAACCAACTATGGCATATATAAAATAGGAATTTTTAATACCGCTGAATCTCTCCTTCTCATTGGAGTTTTCTAGCACTCTTTATTCTATATAAAACTTAAACTAAAACTTAAAAACTTAACTCAAACCTTTATTTCACATGGGTTGCCTCCCATGCAGCGCTCTTTTATGGTCAATAGCTTGACCTTGGTATTGCTCACTTAGGCTATATGAGTGGAACACCCACTCCAAAGTAGTTGGCCTTCAAAGTGATGGCCTATTTATCATCTTGCTTGGCTTTCTTTTTATGGGGGAAATGAATAACAAAAAAGGATCCCGCGAAGGCAACTGAAGCTTCACGTTCCCTTCATGCAAATTGATTAAAGCCTTAATAGTTCTTAAAAAAGGACGACCTAATATGATAGGAGCACTAGCATCTTCAGGCATGTCAATAATAACAAAATCAATAAGAGCAGGACAACCTTTAATATATACTAAAGTATTTTCTTTAATGCCTACTGCTTGTTTATAAGTAGAATCTGCTAGATGTAATTTTAGTTCGATTATTTCAAAAGAGCCAAGATTTAACTTGTTAAAAAAGCTCTTTGGAATTGTTTAAACTCTTGGACCTAGATCACAGAGTGCAGCTATTTTATTAGTCCCAATTTTAATCTTAATAGTGGGCTCAAATATATCATCTAGCTTAACAGGTAAATTTTCAGGAATTTTCTTATATTCTTCTTCAAGCTCACGTACCTTTATTGCTACCTTATTAACGAAGTGTTGATACATGGCTTCCTCATTTCCTTCACTTACAGGAATCTTGACATTGATCCTTTTTACAAGATCTTCAACTGTGTAGTTTGGTGAAGGAGCATTGTTATAATCAAGTTCTTCAGGCTCCTCCCTTTGGATTCTTATCATCTTGAGGTCTTCAACTGGATTGGGCTCAGCTTTACCTGCAAATTTAGCTAGAATGAGAGTTTGACTCTCGGTTATCTTACCTAGCTATGCCTCAGCGATTCTTGTTCTTTTTTGGAGGGCCTGCAAATCATTCGTCAAACTAAAAACTTGGTTAGATAATTTACCAAGCATAGCATCATGATTCTTCGTAATTTTGACTAAAATATTGTTTTGCTCATTTTGTGAGTCCATAAAAGATTCAAGAGTTTCTTGGAGACTACTATTATTTGATGCCATATTATTATTAGAGTTACCTGCTAGACTAGAATAATTTTCTAGAAATTAGGATTATAGTTTCTCTTCCAAGCAGGGTTATAATCATTAGTAGATATGAAGTCTACTTCTTCAATAGTTGGTTCAGGAGTAGCTCTTATTGGGGTTTCCTTTCCTTTAACGGCTAATATGAGCTCATCCAACTTAGCATTGAGTTCTTCATTTTCTTGAGGTGTGACGGAGTTTACCTTCTTCGTGTTTGATCTTTCTACATGCCATTGGACATGGTTGTCTTGCATATTTTCTAGCAGCTGCTTTGCTTCGGTAATTTGCTTACCCATAAATGTTCCTCCTGCTGCAGTATCTAGCATAGACTTAGAAACAGGGTTAAGAGCATTGTAAAACAAATGGAGAATTAACCAATCTTACATCCCATGGCTGGAAAAGTTTCTCATGCATTCTTTCATTCTCTCCCATGCAAGCGCTAGTGTCTCACACTCTTCCTATCTAAAACCAGTAATATTAGATCCAAGTTGCATAGTATTTGTAGGTGGAAAGAATTTAGTCATAAATAAAGAAGTACATTCCACCCATGATGCAATAGTATTTTAATACATCCATTTTGCATCACTATTCTATATCATAATTTACTATTATTCATTGATATATTTCTTATTAAGAGGTGATACTTATGTTATTTCATCTTTTTTTGCATGTTGGATGATTCTTGAAGGATGAACTGCCGGAGTCAGGATTCTGATGGAAAAAGCGATGTTTGGATGCAATTTTTACAAAGATCAGAAAATACTAGAAAATACATGGAAAATCCTATTTTTCTAGAAGACGGAGGCAGCCAGAAGGGGAGGCTGAGATGGGCCACAGGGGGCCCACACCCCCATGCGCGGGCCACCCTGGGCCGCGCCACCAGGGGGTGTGGCCACCCTAGCCCACCTCCTGCTCCACCCTTTCGCCTATATCTTCTCCTCGGAACCCTAATACACGGGGGAGCGACCACAAAAAGATTTCGTCGCCTCTGCGGGGCGGAAACTACAGAGAGAGAAAAAGCTCTCCGTCAGACAGATTTCTGCCAGGGAAATTCCTCCCCGGAGAGGGGAGATCATCGTCATCAACACCGTCATCAAGATACACTTCATCGGGATCATAATCATCATCTACACCACCATCTCCACCAGTACCATCATCACCACTCCATCCCGCTGTAACAATTGTGTTGAATCTTGCATAGTTCTTAGGGGAAACTTTCCCGGTGTTGATTACTTTTGTAGTTGATGCTTGTGAGTAGAACCATTGAATTATTGTTTATGTTCAGATTTTTATTCATCATCATATCATCTCTGATCTTGATCCATATGATGTCTCGTGAGTAGTTCGTTTAGTTCTTGAGGACATGGGAAAAGTCATGTTATTAGTAGTTGAATTGTGTTGAGGTATTATTCAATGGTTTAATATTTAAGTTGTGGTGTTATTCTTCTAGTGGTGTCATGTGAACGTCGACTACATAAGACTTCACCATTTATGGGCCTAGGGGAATGCATTGTGTATTTGGCTACTAATTATGGGGTTGCTGGAGTGATAGAAACCTGAACCCCCGTTAGAAAACCTTTGCACAAGGGAGTGTAGGATCTCAGAGTTTAAAGTTGTGCTTAGGTTTTTATATTAAATTACTTTATTGTAGTTGCGGATGCTTGCAAGGGGTTTAATCACAAGTATGTATTAGTCCTATTAAGGTTGGTACATTAGCATAGGTTCACCCACACAACACTTATCAAACCAAAGAAGATTAATCAACTATATGAAACGAAAGCACTTGACAGTATTCCCATGTATCCTCGAGAACGTTTGGTCCTCATAAGTATTACAGCCGGCTTTTCCTTTGCTAAGAAAGGATTGGGCCACTTGCTGGAATTATTTGCTATCATTATTTACTTGCACTTTATTTCTTTGCTTTATCAAAAAACCCTAAAAATCCGTTTGCTAAGTATTTACAGAGAATTTCTGCTCCAAACCACTAGTCAACACCTTCTGCTCCTCGTTGGGATCGACACTCCTATTTATCGATAGTACTACGATACACCCCCTATACTTGTGGGTCATAAAGACTATTTTCTGGCGCCGTTGCCAGGGAGTGAAACACTATTGAAGAGTGGAACTGGTAAAGGAAACTTCTATTGTGAGTATTGATTTTTATTTCTATTTTTTTACTTTGTTTCCAATATGGATAACCCACTTGGTTTCCTATTTGGGAAAGCTACTACCACTACTAGGGTAGTAGATGAACTACCACTTGTTGAGATAGATCCTTTTAAGATAACTACAAGAATTGTTGATCGTGTTATGGATAATTATTATTTTGGGGATGGAACTGTCCATCCTGGTGATCACTTGCTTTTTATCCATGAATTATGCTGGTTGTTTAAGTGTGCAGGTATCACAACGAAACAAGTCAAGAATAAATTACTCTCTATATCATTGAAAGGAAGAGCTAAAGAATGGTATAAGTTGCTGAAGAATGGACAATCTATGGAATGGGAGGAAATAGTACCTCTCTTTTATTCTAAATTCTATCCTCCTAGTGAGATTCATAAGGATAGGAATCAAATATATAACTTTTGTCCTCGTGATGGAGAGAGTACAACCCAAGCTTGGGGGAGATTGAAGTTACTAATTCTTAAATGTCCTATTCATGAACTCCTTAATAATAATATTATTAATAACTTTTATGCAAGGCTTTCTCTTCATGATAAAGATTTATTAGATGCTTCTTGTGCTGGATCATTCACACTTATGAATGAAGAAGCTAAATGGGATCTTCTAGACCGTATTCAAGAGAATACTGAAGCATGGGAGAATGACAAAGGAAGAAAGTCAGTATAAATTATGATTATAAATGCATTAAATCTTTATGGAAACAGATGACTTTCATGATATTAGTACCAAGTATGGTCATGATTCTCAAAGTATTGCCAAATTTTTTAGGGCCTTTGCCTCTTGTATTGAAATTCCTAAAAATAAGTGGGACAAGTACCATGCGTCTTATAAAGATATTGTTAATCATGTTCCTGTTAGAAACACTAAAGTTTATACTGTTGATCCTATTTTGCATGAACCTTATATTGAGAAAATACCTTTCCCTGCTAAGGTAAAGGAACATTCTATTATAGCTAATGTGGTTAGCAAAAGTACAAAGAAAACTGTGGAACCTTATGAAAAAATAAATATTGAACCAGTAGTAGCCATCGTGAAAGACCTTGTCAATAAAAATGTAGAAGATGGGAACATTATCTTTTGTGAAGATGCTTCTAATATTGTCTCTCATCCTAGTAAAGCTAGTAAATCTAGTGTCCCTATGCTTTCTGTTAGAATTGGTGATCATTGCTATTATGGTTTATGTGATATTGGTGCTAGGTCTAGTGATATTCCTTATGAGTTTTACAGAGAAATTATGCATGAAATTGGTCCTTGTGAACTTGAGGACATTGATGTGGTTATTCACCTTGCTAATAAGGAAACCATTTGCCCTATTTGTATTGTAAGAGATGTGGAAGTTATTTGTGGTAAGATAAAATATCCTGCTGATTTTCTAGTGCTTGGTTCAGCAACTAGTAAAACTTGTCCTATCATTTTTGGTAGACCCTTTTTTAAAACTTGTGGAGATATTATAGATTGTAAGAAGTAGAATGTTTTATCTAAGTTTGATGGAGAATATTATGAGTTTAACTTTTCCAAATTTTCTAAAGCTCCTTATGAAAATAATTTGCCTAATGAGGATTTGAGGGTTGAACAACTAGCTTCTATAGACCTCTTTTTGATGATTGTAAGTATGATCATTCCGATGATAAAGTTGTTTCTTGTGATAGTTATATTGTCAACTTTATTCAAAGTGCTACTGAAATTTATTATGAGAGAGGGAAACATGGTTTTTTGCATCTCAATAATATTAAGTTTCCCTGCTTTATGTTGAAATCTTTGAAGTTGCACTTGTTTTGTCTTCCTATGCTAGTGGCCTTTTGTTTCAATAATTTGTTTTCTTACAAAACTCCCTTGCATAGGAAGTGGGTTAGACTCAAATGTGTTGGATATTTGCTTCTTGATGCTCTGTTTCACTTCAAATCCATATCTCCTATGTGAGCATCATTGAAATTATTATGCCCATCTTAATGGCTATAAAGAAAGAGCTTTTGGGAGATAACCCATTTTAGTTTGCTTTCGATTTTTGTTTCTTTGAGTCTTGGAAGTTATTACCTCTGTAATAATCGTTCCTTATCCTTTTTTTTGTTTTTGTGTCAAGATCAACCTCTTTTGAGAAGTAGGTGAGTTGTGAGAAGTTTGCTGTCGTGGTACAGATTTTTTGTTCCGCATTGTAAAAATTCGTGAAAATCTCAGTATGTTGGATGGAGTTGTAATTTTCAGTGCTTATGCCCCAAGTTGTTATCCAACTTTTGTTAGTTTTTCACTTTTTGATTTGAGCAACAGAAGATTTTTGAAAAAAAACAATCTTTACCTGCTGGTCTGTTTTGAAAGATTTCTGCTCTCATTTGCATTTGCCTCCTAAATCAACTTCCTTTTAAATTCTTTTTGGGCTTTTGAAAGGAGTTGCTACAGTAGCTTTTGTTTTGGTGGATTTTAGTTGAAGTTTGAACCCAAAGGTTTATTGTTTTGCATACACTAATGTTGCTAATGAAGATTGAGTGAGGCTTTGTATGAAAGGAACTTTCAAGTGTTGGAGGGATGGAATCTGCAGAGTCCGTTTCCGAATAGGTAAAAGTGCTAGAAGTCAAAGGTTCACGAAAAACTTTTCTCTTTATATTTTTGTTGTTTTTAATCCATATGGAAGGTTACGAGACGAAAAAGAGGAGGAAACGGAGCCCGTGTGGGCCACACCTCCCAGTGGCGAGGGCCCTCCCTGGTCGCACCACCAGGGGTGTGTGATCACCCCGGAGACCGTCTCCGTCCCGTTTTCGCCCAGTACCTTCCTTATGTCGTAAAACTTCGTAATATATAATCACCCGGATCCCCCGAGGTTCGTATATCGTGTTCTCGTCGTGTTTTTGTTTCGATCTGTTTCTGTCAGGCAGATTCTCAGTTTTGGAGTCACAATGTCTTCCTCTGGATCACCCATGGAGGATTCCTCCGCGGACGTCATCAACCCGTACATGGATGAGTTGAAGATTCACCCCAAGGAGTTGTTACTCAAGGATGGGAAGGTACAAATAAAAGAAGTTCAAGGCCCTAAAGGAGAAGGCAGTCTAGAGGATAGGATGGAAGCATTGGAGCAAGAAGTTTTTAGGTACAATAAGATGGCAGAGCGTGAAGTGGACGTCATCCATAAGATGAGTTCAGAACTCATCACCGAGTACAATAAGGAGACTGCCAAGCTTCGGGATGATATCCTCTCGCTCCATCAGACCACCAAACAATTACAAGCACAGCTCTACGACATGCAAAATCAAAACTGTGAGTATGAGGCTAGGTTTAAACGCATAAGCTCTGCTGCTAGTTTCAGGATTGTGGAAACCAAGACATCCTTTGTGGATGGGGAGCCTTTACCTTGGAAGTCTGATGATGACAAGGGAACACCACCACCACCAAAGGAGTAATTCGTCATCAGGTTTTGGCATCCCCTTGGCTTGTTCCAAGCTTGGGGGAGTGCCACGGTATCACATCATTATCTTTCATCTTTTCACCTTTTTAGTAGAGTCATATATTGAATAAAGAAGTTATCATATAGGATGGTTTGCATTGTGGAAGTATCTCTCCTTTAGTTGGTTATCTATGTATCCCTTGGTGTGAGTGCCTTTATGGAATATTAATGAGAAGTTTCATCTTTTACTTTTTTCACATCTTATTTTAGTTTGCAATCTCTATTATATGATTGATCTTGTTGATTAGTATTGGTATCACTTTGGGAGAATCAAGTAAATCTAAATTGATTTTGGCAAACCGAGCTCTGGTTAGTAGCAACACTTTTTGAGGTTTGAAAGGAAAAGAGAAAAGCACTTACAGGTATTTTATATTATTTTCCTTCTTTCTTGATTGGCTCATAAGCTTAGTATTCTTTATTTAAGATCTTTTGTGTTTTCAAGGAAGATTGCATGTTTGTCTTTATCACTTGTATGTTTGCTTGTTTCCTTCAACTCTTTTGCTTGCTACCTAGCCTTGCTTGCCAAAAACCTATACTGAGAGGGAATACTTCTCGTGCATCCAATCCTTTAAACCAAAACCTATGCCATTTAAGTCCACCATATCTACCTATTACTCCCTCCGTCCCAAAATGTTAGGTGCCTAAGATTTACTCAAAAGTCAACATATTCTAATTTTGACCAAATTTATATGCAAAAATATAAACATCCAAAATATCAAATGAATACCAATAGATTCATCATAAAGTATAGTTTCCCAATATGTCCATTCGATATTGCAGATATTCGTATATTTTTGTATAAACTTGGTCAAACTTAGAAGATGTTGACTACTGACTAAATCTTAGGCGCCTTATATTTTGGGACGGAGGGAGTGGCATTATTGCTATTCCAAGTAAATTCTCAAGCTTCATCTATCTTTCAAATTAAAAATTCTTTTGTTATGTGAAAACTGGTTAGTAAAGCTCTCACGAACTAGATGGCACAACTTATTTTCTTGCCCTTAATAAACTTTAACCATTGTGTCATCTATGTTGTATATGCTTGCACCTATAAGTTGGGAATTAGCAGAACCGTGCTATCATGGGGAACGCTTTCAACACTTGTAAATATCTATCCCGTTGATATCATGCTCTTTTGTTTATGGATGTCATCGGTGTGAAATAAAAGGGGAGCTTGTAAGTCCATGGAGTTATGTATATGTGTTATAGAAACACCTGGGCCGCTAGCCTAAGCCATGCCTAATCATGGTGGAAACTTGCAGAATCACCATAGTGAGCAATCTATGAAGCATTCTTCTTATAAAAAAAGAGAGATATAGAGAAAAAGACAAAAAAAGAGGAAAGAAGAGAAAAAGCACCATTTTCCCATGGTAAATAAGAAGATTGCTGAGATGCTCATTGTATGCTTGCCTTGTCATTTTGATATGGGATAGCTCCTGTATCATGGGGCAAGGGGTACCCAATTGGCGATTCTCTATGATACACATGTACTTACTACGACAAGAAATTACTAGTAACTAAAGTTGAGTAGCATGAGGAGCGCCCCTCGTACTCAAGAGACATGAGATTGCCAACTTATATTTCGTCAAGCATATACTCCATCTTTGTTCACTTTAACCTTAATCACCTCAAGATGCTTATGATAGGGGCAGTGAGAGCTCAAAGCAAGTAAGTACCATAATCTTTTGAAAGCTCTTATGAAACTTGAAATCCCTACTTCCCTCTTCGAAGGGCCTTTCTTTTACTTCTAAGTTGAGTCAGTAAACCTATTCCTCTCTATATCCAGCAAGCATTTGAGTTGTTGTGTTTCAATCATTCATATGATGATTTATTCAATCATGTTCCTTATCTTGTTTTGCACAAAATGCTTATTAGAATGAATATTAATTTGAAAGCCATCATTGTGAAAAGCCTTTTATGTTTGAGCAAAAGGACTCCTGTTATAAACTTCTTTACAAAAGCTTTGCTTAAAAACTGTTTGTCGACTGTTCTCTGACCAAGAAAAAAGTTTGCCATTACCAATTATGATTTATCTTTATGCATCTTTATTGTGACTCCCATACTCATTGAAAGTTAAGTTATATAATGGTGAGTTGCTTTATTTTATGAGTTGTGTATTGGTAAGTGTGATGCTTCTTGTCCGTATTCTTTTTATCGACACTTCACTCCATAAACCTGTGGTCATGTTTACTGAGCTCAGTTTTCGCTTGGTGACAAGCGAGGTCTAAGCTTTGGGGGAGCTGATACGTCCATTTTGCATCACTATTCTATATCATAATTTACTGTTATTAATTGATATATTTCTTATTAAGAGGTGATACTTATGTTATTTCATCTATTTTTGCATGTTGGATGATTCTTGGAGGTTGAACTGCCAAAGTCAGGATTCTGATGGAAAAAGCGGTGTTTGGATGCAATTTTTGTGAAGATCAGAAAATACATGGAAAATCCTACTTTTCCAGAAGACGAAGGAAGCCAGAAGGGGAGGCTGAGATGGGCCATAGGGGGCCCACACCCCCCATGCGCGGGCCACCCTGGGCAGTGCCACCATAGGGTGTGGCCACCCTGGCCCACCTCCTGCACTGCCCTTTCGCCTATATCTTCTCCTCGAAACCCTAATACACGGGGGAGCGACCACAGAAAGTTTCCGTCGCCTCTGCGGGGCGGAAACTACAAAGAGAGAAAAGCTCTCCGACAAACAGATTTCTGCCAAGGAAATTCGTTCCCGGAGAGGTGAGATCGTCTCCATCAACATCGTCAACAAGCTAGAATTCATCGGGATCATCATCATCATCATCCACACCACCATCTCCACCAGCACCATCATCACCACTCCATCCCGCTGTAACAATTGTGTTGAATCTTGCATAGTTCTTAGGGGAAACTTTCCCGGTGTTGATTACTTTTGTAGTTGATGCTTGTGAGTGGCACCATTGAATTATTGTTTATGTTCAGATTGTTATTTATCATCATATCATCTCTGATCTTGATCCATACGATGTCTCGTGATTAGTTCTTTTAGTTCTTGAGGACATGGGAGAAGTCATGTTGTTAGTAGTTGAAATGTGTTGAGGTATTATTCAATGGTTTAATATTTAAGTCGTGGTGCTATTCTTCTAGTGGTGTCATGTGAACATCAACTACATGATACTTCACCATTTATGGGCCTAGGGGAATGCATTGTGTATTTGGCTACTAATTGTGGGGTTGCCGGAGTGACAGAAACCTAAACCCCCATTAGAAAACCTTTGCACAAGGGAGTGTAGGATCTCAGAGTTTAAAGGTGTGGTTATGTTTTTATCTTAATTACTTTATTGTAGTTGCGGATGCTTGCAAGGGGTTTAATCACAAGTATGTATTAGTCGTAGTAAGATTGGTACATTAGCACAGGTTCACCCACACAACACTTATCAAACCAAAGAAGATTAATCAACTATATGAAACGAAAGAACTTGACAGTATTCACATGTGTCCTTGAGAATGTTTGATCCTCATAAGTATTACAACCGGCTTGTCCATTGTTAAGAAAGGATTGGGACACTTGCTACAATTATTTGATGTCTTTATTTACTTGCACTTTATTTCTTTGCTTTATCAAAAAACCCTAAAACTCTGTTTGCTAAGTATTTACAGAGAATTCATGCTCCAAACCACTAGTCAACACCTTCTGCTCCTCGTTGGGATCGACACTCCTATTTATCGAAAGTACTACGATACACCCCCTATACTTGTGGGTCATCATATTTCTAGGCAAAGATAGCAACCATTCTTTTTCTCTTCCTCTTAGAGAGAAAGGAAATAAGCACAACTTGACCGCGTTGGGGTTAACATCTTTAATGCGCATCATATTACATATTTTAGTGAATGTATTTAAGTGCATACATGCATATTCAATAGCAGAGCCTCCAAATTGATCCTGTTGAACCAAACTTAAGTAGTGGGGCTTAATTTCATAGTCTTCAGCAGCAATTGCTCGCCGAGTAATAGGAATACGCAAATAATCATTGTTAGGAGTTGCAAACTCCCCAAGTTTCTTTCCAGCCATACTTCCTATGTTTTTGGATTTTCTTACACAAGTACTAATGATGCTAAAACAAGAACTAGAAGACTAACTATTTTTTTTGGTGTTTCAAATAACAACTGAAAGAAAACTAACAAAAACAAGAATTAAAACTAGCAAGGTTCCTACTAACCTCACCAGGGTAGATATTGCTTTCCCGGCAACGGCGCCAGAAAAAGGGTTGATACCTTCGATCCGGATTATGGATGTAGTATAGCTCTTTTTCCCTATTAGACCTAGGTTTATCGAATCCTCGGGAAGAAGAAAGCAAAGTGAGATTACTTAAACGTACCTTTGAGAGTTTTAGAATCCCTATTGCATTTTCACCGGACCAAGAGTTTGCGATCTTGTTGTTGTTGACGATGGAGAGAGAGAGGGCATAGAGTCTTCGGTTTTCACCAATAGCTGTGCAAAACATCTGATAGGAATAATAGATAATAATAAAGTATACATGTAATTTTTAGAGACAGATAATTATATGTGGACAGTGCATCCATAATTGTTATCGTCTCCGCAACCGCTTATAGCAATAACCTACTAGTCTCATCCATAGAAAAAAGAGAACTAATGATATGCATCGTGATGTCACCGTTAATCCCAAGTAAATTTCTCACATACAGCCGTACTACCCTTTCTGTCACTGGGGTTCCTATTCTGCAGATCAATCATTACTCACACTCCCTTTACTTGGATCAATCCTCGGGGTCTTGGATACCTGACAAGTCTTTAGATTGAGGCAAGAGAGGGCACTACAATAATCATGTTATACAAACTAATACATGATCCCATCTATAATAAATAACATGCACAAATGCTACATGGCTAGGCCGAAGCCCTTAGCCTAAGGAGAATTACTCACACATAGAGATGAAATCGACAATCATAAACATTATAATAGAGATCATAAGGTTGATATCAAATAGTCTTACAATGTCGCTAATTGGAGATGATATCTACTATTACAAGTGGTGGAAGATGACTATGGTGGTGGAGAAGGGTTTAGAGGTTTAGATCTAGATCTATTCCTCCGGCGTGGCGGCTTCTGGTGGCAGGAGAGTTGAGGTCGAAAAGAAGCGTCTGTTTCCCGTCGCCAAAGCCTCTTTATATAGGGGTCCCTTCACGAAAGTTGTTGTTTGACCTAATGAAGTCGGTGCAAACTATACAACGCCGGCCCATATAGTTGGTCGTTAAGCTTGCAGTATTGGGTTCACGGCTCCTGGTTTTTTTGACGTGTTGGAAATCTCGTATCTTTGGCATTTATGTAGTAATTCTCATCATCATATGTCATTATCTGCGCAAGGAAAAATAGCAAGAAAGGATTGCATACCCCTTTGATCATTAGGCATTAGTGACAGGTTTTAGAGAGATATTTCATCAAATATATGAATAATATCTAGTGTAAATACGAACGTGAATGACTATTTTCACAGCCATCAACCTTCCTAAGTTTAAACTTGATCGTCCCGAGCTTGTGGCGGTGTGGGAACTGCTGGCAGTGTGGGAGTTGTTTCAGGATGGGGGGGGGAGCGAATACTTTGGATGAGCGAGAATGGTCAGTCTGACGTGTCTCTATGCGGTCCAATATTCACCACGTATACAAGACCCATCCTAATATGGTCTTACCTTTCACCGTGTATAAACGACCCGTCCCAACGCGATCACACCCATCAACATGTAACAATCGAGGTCACGTAACGTAACGCTCAACGACGACCCATCCGACGTGATCCCACCAGTCAGCATGTAATGATCTTAATCTGACGGCATCCCTTCGTCCGAATGTCTGGGAGAGTTTTAGAATAAAGAAAGGGAAAAATAAGAAAAATTTAAACAACTAAAAAATATAAGTATAACTAATAAAGAAATAAGAACACGGAAATAGAAATCCCAAAGTAATTTGTGTGCAGAACCACCGCACCGCTGTTTCCGTTAAAGCATTGTTCTAGCAATTTCCATACTCACTGAGTCACACGACCTGCCCCGCGAGCCCGTACACGTGTGTCGTCGAGGGGAGACTCCAACAGTACAAAACGCCTTTTCATCTCTCTCCAGCTTGTGATAGCACTGTACAGAGAGGCGCACGCCAGCAAGTGCTCAGGGGGGCGGGAGCTTGCTTCGACGGCATCGATCGATTCCTCAAGGTTTCGCCTCTTCCGATTGATGCTTTTCTCCCTCGCTGTCTCTCTTCCTAGTTAATCTTCTTCAGGCTTTAGTGTCGCATGGCCATTTTTTACACTGATTATGTTTTCTTTCTACTATTCTCCTTCATGCCTTGAATAGATTAAGATTCAGATTGTAGTTCCGTCCATCCTTTTAACTTCCTCTTGAGAGGGACAAGAGATCCTCACCCAACAGTTCGAACTCACAAATACACTAGTTGTAAAAATATCTGCTAGTTTTTTTATTGCGGCATTTCACAACACCTTTTTTTTTTCCGAAGCATGGGCATTTCACATTTCACAACACCTGTGTTTGCTGCATTTGACAACTGATAATATCGAGATCATTATGTTCTCTAATTTAGAGGTTTGTTTCCGTTTATGAATTCAGAGATTTATTTGTTGCTCTTTTTAGCATGAAATCGATGGTCTATTATATAGTATATCACAGTAATAAACAACCAATGTCCGTATACATTCACACCCCCGGGCTGTTGATTGACACATGTGTTTGCTACTGCTAGGAGTTGTGTTCACCATGAACATTGTTAAAGAGGAAGCAGCAACTGATGAGGAGCAAGAGCAACCCCTGAAACCGAAGCCATTGCCTAATCCCAGTGGATATGCTCTGGCATCTAAATCAGTTGATCAACCATTACTTAACCTTACGACGACATTCAGGCCCAGCTCCTCATCAGGACAGCCTTCGCCAGTTCCAGCTTCATTTGATGCACCCATTTGTCTAGAGGGTACACCAATCTCAGGGGCATTTTCCACACCCCGAGATGAAGATGAATCGTCATCGCGTAAAGATTACAAGCGTTCCCGTGAGCTGAAAAAACTAGCATTAGTGAGGAGGTCCATCAAGAGGGCCCGGCCGACTAAGGACTCCGACGAAGCTAGTGCCAAACTGAGGTCGAGAAAAAGTGTCCCTAACAAAGAGCTCTGCGTTTGGCAGCCCTCCTTGTCAGATAATCCAAGGGCATCCGCAGAAGAAATTATGATGATGTTCGATTCTCTCCGGCGCCGTACTATGCAGTTGGATGAGAAGAAAGATTCTACCAAACGGGCTGACCTCAAGGCTGGTGCTCTCATGATGCAGAATAACATGAGAATCAATAATGTCAAGATGGTAGGGCATGTGCCTGGTATTGAAGTTGGCGATATTTTCTTTTACAGGATTGAAATGTGCATTGTTGGTTTGCACGCACCAGCCATGGCTGGCATCGATTACATGCCTCTGAGAAGTGTCGGAAAAGATGAGACTCTGACGGTCTGCATCATTTCATCAGGAGGCTACGAGAATGAAGAAGATGACACCGACATTTTGGTGTACACAGGCCAGGGAGGCAACAGCCGGGGTAAAGAGAAGCATGACCAGAAGCTCGAGAGAGGTAACCTTGCTCTCATGAACAGCAAGAACAAGAATACTCAGATAAGGGTCGTGCGCAGCACACGTGACCCCTTCCGTCACTCGGAAAAGATTTATATATACGATGGGCTTTATCGCATCGAAGAATCCTGGATGGAAAAGGCAAAGAATGGTTTTAACGTTTTCAAGTACAAGCTGAGACGAGAGCCAGGGCAACCTGACGGAATTTCAGTTTGGAAGATAGCTCAGAAATGGAAGGAAAATCCTGCGACAAGAGAAAATGTTATACAGCTGGATTTATCATCAAATGTTGAGAACCTCCCAGTGTGCCTAGTTAATGATGTCGGCAATGTGAATGGATCAATCCACTTCAACTATGTTACTGGAGTGAAGTACTTAAGACCCCTAAGTAGGGAAAAGCAATTACAAAGTTGCAAGTGTCCTAGTGTGTGCTTGCCTGGTGACACTGATTGTTCATGTGTACAACAGAATGGTGGCGATCTTCCATATACCTCATCAGGGCTACTTGTGAAGCACACTCCAATGCTTTACGAGTGCTCTTCTAATTGTATGTGTTCTGAAAACTGTCGAAACAGGGTCACACAGAAGGGCATCATACTGAATTTTGAGGTTTTCTGGACTGGGGACCGTGGATGGGGTCTCCGTTCTTGGGACCCTATCCATGCTGGTGCATTCATATGTGAGTATGCTGGTGAAGTCATCGACGAAACTAAGATGAACGTCGATGTTAAGGGAGATGATTATATATTTCATACATCATGTCCCAGTGATAAGGTTTCGAGATGGAATCAAGGTAGTACAGAATTACTTGAAGAAGCAAGTACAAGTGCCATAACTGAGAGCTTTAAGCAGTTACCTATCATCATAAGTGCAAAAGATTCGGGCAATGTGGCTCGTTTCCTGAACCATAGTTGTTCCCCAAATCTGCTTTGGCAAGCTGTACAGTATGACCATGGAGATGATAGGTACCCACATATAATGTTCTTTGCGATAAAACATATTCCTCCAATGACTGAACTGACCTATGATTACGGTACAAGAGGGGCTCCTCCTGGCTTTGAGGGCCAATCTCGTAAAGTTTGCAAGCTTAAGCCATGCCTCTGTGGATCGACAAATTGCCGAGGCTATTTCTGATAAAAGATAGGCTAGGCATGAATCAACTGATCTACTATACAAGGTAAAAACTGTTATCTCATATGTACATGGCACGACACATCTCTTGGGTTCTGTGTTCATGCTTAGCAACCATGTGCTAGATTTTTACATTATATTCTTTAGCATATAAAAACTGTTATCTCATTGTAATGTTTGACAGACAGAACAATGCTAGGTCCTGCTATGATTACTTAATTATTATGCAAAATTAGCCTCAAGACACCACTATTTTCTGTCAAAAATGGGGCAGATGGACCGCATAACATGAGATTAGCTCAATACTATTACAAAATCGTACCCCTTTGCCAACACACATTATTGCATAGTTTATAGGGTGAAAATATGTTAGGCATGGACAGTGCCCTCTCTAACGAGTACACATATTGTGCCCTTTTCAGGTTATTATGCTGCTCCAGTACATCCATCGCACCGGTCTAGTCGACTGTTTTACTTTGCTTTGAGTTACAGCACATATCTGTACCTTGGATGCTTATGAGAAGGGCAAACTAATCAGTGAATGCGTAACAGTCAGGTTGGATATAATGCTGCGGCTGACATGAGGGTCAGCAGCTTCTGGTTATGCACAAGAGTGTGAAGCCTGTAATGCTGTGTCATGACACCCTCGTATTTTGTGGTTAACATAGCTAAATCTCTCGTGGTTATGTACAGAAGCTACGTGTTTGTCGTGCAAGTATGTCATGTGTAAATCTTATTCTAGCAATCTTCTCAACCCTCCTATTCTGTTACTGTAGTACTACTACTTGGTTAATTAGCTCTGTGAATGGAAGAAAAGAATGACCGAGTTCACTTTACTGTTGCATCTCTCATTTTTATTTTGCGAAGAGGTTCGCTGCTCCATGCTGTAGAACGACCTAAGATGTACAATGCGATGAAAATGAGCAACGATGACTCCTGAGACAGCGTTTCAATTGCGTTTCGGCAGTAGAAAAATATGCAGTGGAGCAAAACATAATACTCCCTCCTCCGTCTCAAAATAGATGTCTCAGATTTGTTAAAATTTAGATAAATCTAAACATTATTTAAGATAATGGTTCATCTAAAATTTGACAAATCTAAGACATCTATTTTAAGACGAAGGGAGTAGAATTTTAACAAATTTAGATAAATCTAAACATTATTTATTATAATGGTTCATCTAAAATTTGACAAATCTAAGACATCTATTTTAAGACGGAGGGAGTAGAATTTTCAAAGTGCGCATGAGCAGAACTATGAAAAAAACAGTGAATACACTGCATGTTATGGCAAGTGATTATTCTACATACCCTTTCATCAATATGGTAGCCAACTGTGGCCTACAAAATAATTAGTAATGGGGACGTATTTGGCTCTTTTTTCCTTGCATACCTTAAATTAACGAAGTTTGGAACTACCCACTACATCCACATTGTTTGTCATAATTTCTGAAACCTTCGGAATGCCCAGCTAATATGGTGTGCAGCTACACCACACCTGCATACGTAATCCACTGAAGAAACTGGATAACCTCAGCCATAATAACATGCAACTTTCATGCACCTAACAAGGTACTCCCATTCTTAAAAAAAAAAACAAGGTACTCCCCCTCCGTTCCAAAATGAATGACTTGGGTTTGTCTAAATTTACATGCACCTAGATGCGTTTTCATGCGTAGATACATACGAATTCAAACAAATCCAAATCACTTACTTTAGGACGGCAACAGAACTATATCTCGTAGAGAGGCTTTTGCATCCGTACATATATCAAAGCTACATTTCTATACATATGAATTGACTGTGTACCTGACCAGGATAATACTACTTGTTTGTTCATACAACATATGAAAGAAGTATATCTACTGACATTGCAATCTTTGCTTAGGCATCTTCACTTGGATTTATTTGGAAATCGTTGGCGCTTCTTGCCCCCTGAATTATTACTTTCACCCCAAGCACTGCCCTAGAAAACCAATGACATCCAGAACAGAATTGCAAAAGGGATTCCCACCTTATCCTGTAATCTATACTATTCTGTAATCTATACTATTAAATGTTTAGAGGTAGGTTTATCATCAGTCAAAATTTTGTTCCGATTTTTCGTCGAACGATTTTGCTCCTATAAGTTCCTAGATATTACACCACCTGTCACCGCTGAGTGGTCTCCCATCACTGTTTCCTTCTCTACCAACGGATCGCCGAAATCGAGAACCGGACTGAAACCCAACTGAAAGGACATTTACTGTCATAATCACTTTTGGTGTTCGTTAACAATAAGTAGATTATCTTATAGTATGCTACTGTCTACAAGTTGATATTATGCAAAGTGAAAAGGACCCTTACTCTACGGGAAGTTTCCTGCAAGATGTACATGTTTCTGGGAATTCCAGACAGGAGTCTCCGGTCTGGCTGGACCGAAGTCTCCAGTGTGGACCGGAGTCTCCGCAGGAATCCCCGGAGGGGGCTACAAGTTGCTGCCTGGGACAGTCTGATAGGGGGTCCGGAGCAATGTCCGGAGACTAGTCCGGAGTCTCCGGTGTAAGCCTCAGACCGGAGTCTCCGGTGCCGCTGGACCGGAGTCTCCGGCCCACTTGGCTCGTAGCAGGGCTGGTACAGTCTGGATGGTGGTCCGGAGGAGGGTCGGGAAGTGGACCAGATTCTCCGGTGTAGACCGGAGTCTACGGTCTGACTTTTTTCCAACGGTCAGAAAACGGTTCAGTGGAGGGGGTTGCTTATAAATAGGGGACATTATCCCCTTCCTCCAGCTGCTCGACCAACTCAAGAACATCACCCCCATTTGAGCCACCAAATCAACAAGATCTCCTCATCCAACCATCCAAAGTCATTGATCTTTGGAGAATCAAAGGAGGAGGCCTTGATCTACAACTTCACCAAGAGAGATCTTCATTTCCCCCTTATTCACTTGAGGACCCCCCATGCTATAGTGTTTCTTTGGAAACCCTAGATTTTGATTTGGTTCTTACAAGCTTCTCTTTGATTGTTTGACAGCTTGTTTGTATCTGGGAGCCTCCAATTAAGTTGTGGATGTGTGCCCCGAACTCGTTGTAAAGGTGTCGGCTTCCACCTTGAAGGTTGCCGATATAGTGTAAGAGGTGAATCGAACCCCTTGGGGTGAGGTTCATCGGAGAACAAGGGAGGCCTCTCGTGGCGTTGGTGGTTTGAAACCACCCCCTCTTCAAACGTAGACGTACTTCCCCTCAAAAGGAAGGAACTACGGGAAACAAATCCTTGTGTCTCCGTGTCCACCCCTTTGGTTACTTCTATCGTTTACCGCACTTTACTTACTTGTTCTTGCTTAGTGTTGTGCTAGTTTGACATATAGGTAAATTCACCTTAGTTGCATAATCTAGAGAATTTACCTTTCTTGTCAAACCCTAATTTGAAAAATAAGAAAATTTGAAGTATCACCTATTCACCCCTCTCTAGGTGCCCATACGATCCTTTCAATTGGTATCAGAGCCTCGGCTCTTTATTCGGGCTTTACCGCCTAAGAGTATATGGGTAGCAATGATGGGGAAGGTGGTGGTGAGCCTACCTCGGTGAACATGGATGATCTCAATAACTTGGAAACAAGATTGAGATCCACCATGGCCAACGAGATAAAACAATTGCACAAACTACTTGAGCAACTTGTTAAAGATAAAGGTGGCTCATCATCCCCTTCTCCTCAAGAGGAACCTCCATCATTATTACCTAAGGTGAATGCCCTGGCATCACCCGAGGGTATGGTGGTGCGGGGTAATCAAGACAATACTAATTCCTCCACAAAAAGGGATGATGGGAAGGGAGAGCACCATGACTCTCATGGATGGTACTCTCCCGACCCTCCAATTCCTCACCCTCATATAAACAATAGAGGTGACCCACCAAAGCTAGATGCATCTACTTTTGCTCAATGGCAATCTCTAATGAAATCTCATGTGCACAGCTCTTGTATTGAGTTATGGAACATCATTGAACAAGGACTCTATATTTGGGATCCCAACAACTTGACAAGAAGAGAAGTTGTCAATAGTCAACTCAATGTCACCGCCTTGCACATGATACAACAAGGATTGGGTACAAAAGGTTACCAACACATTGAGCACCTCAACACCGCCAAGGAAGCTTGGGATGCTCTCACAGAGTTGTATGTTGGGAATGAGAGCATGAGAAGGAACCGATATGATGCACTAAGCAATGAAGTCGAAGGCTTCTATATGAAGGAAGGTGAAGATCATGAAGAAATGTATCGTAGGCTCAAGTCCACCTCCACCGCTTTTAGGAATGTGGGTGCCTCACATGTGGATGATGCTTGGATAAAAAGGAAATATGTGAGTGCACTAATGCCCTTTGAGCCCACCGACTTGAAGAGCCTACAAGGAAGACACAACTACCACCTCATGACCTCCAATGAGGTTATGCAAGAGATGGCCTCTTTCAAGGTTGCCGCCAAGAATGCCAAAGATGCCCGTGCTCAAGCCCTTGGAATGAGCAATATTGTCAACCTAGCATTGAAGGCCAAAATTGTGGATCATGGAGATGAAGATGATAGTGATGAAGGCCTCTCCATGAGCCACCCCTATGATGTCAAGATTTCTCATGGCGAATATATGTCCTTCTATACAAAGAACTTTTGGAAGAACCCTGCCAAGGCCAAGTTGGAAATGCAACAAAGAAGCAACCCAAATGAAAGAAGAGAAAATGTCACTAAATTGAGAACTTGCTTCAATTGTGGTGACCGCTATCACTTTGTGGCGGGTTGTCCCTATGAGAAGAGAGAAGATCATGGGGGTAAACTTGTGTTGAAGAAAACTTCCAAAGCTCCTTACAAGAAACCCTTCATCAAGAAGAATCCCATCAACAAGAAGTCGGGTGAAATTGTGTTGATCACTCATGAATAATACTCCTCTAACGATGAAGATGATGAAGATAATGAAGAGGAAACATCAAGTGGTGTGGCTGATCTTGCCACTACTTCTACTCCCACATTCTCCCTCTTCGACTCTCCAAATGAGAATCTCTCCAACATGAACGTCACTTGCCTTATGGCAAGAGGAATAGAGGTATCTTCATCATATCACCCCACCCTCTTGAGTAATGATGAAAATGATGATGAAATGTCTCTTGAGGTTAAAAGGGAAATAATTTCTTTTGATGAGTTCATGAATAACTTGCAAGGGGAACAAAAAACACATTTTGTGGACCTCTTAGATCAACTTTCTCACACCCAAGAGCTTCTTGACGAAATATGTAAACTAGGAAGAGAACACATGATTGAGGTAGATGTGGTGACCCAGAATACCATTGCATGTTGTAGTATACTATAGTCGTGGACATAACACTCACGGAGTACCATTCCGCAAATATTACATCCTCAGAGTGGTACAACAGAAACAAAGCGGGTCCACAACATACATTGTCATTATTACAATCAGAAATTTACATGACGACTTTGAGATCCTCCTAGGTCCATAGAGGTATCCCGATGACTCAGGGCTAAACTATAATAACTCGGAGAACAGAATAAAGAAACAACTAAGTTTTATATGAGATTTAATATAGATAGAGGATAGAGATCTATTCTACTGGACTAGATCACTATATATGATACATCTATACTTCAGATACGTCGGTCTCCATTCCATAGATGTTTTCGTAATTGTTCCCTTCGACGCTTCCAGATATTTCTGGTTCTTCATAGCGGAATTCTTCTTGGTCTTCAATTGGATATAGTATTTCCTCTTCCTGACCGTTAATGTCTTCAGAATCTAGCAAGGGTTAAGAAGATACGTTGAGTACGAGCGTACTCAACAAGTTCAGTAAAAAGGAGTATTTGATGCACTATATCTACAGCCACAGACCATAGGTCATAGGCAATGCAAGTTTTTGTAAACATTTCTTCAAAGGTTGCTTTTATTCTGAAAAGCTATCCGTCAGCCTTCACGGGTTTAACAGAACTTTCATGGAGTTCCTTTCCCGCCGCGTTCGCAACTCCTTCCCGGAACAGGGAGTAACAAGTTACAGTTCTTACACTCTGCAGAGGTGCGTTACTTTAACCATGAGAGATCTTAGCTTTGTTGCACATCCGGGCGCGCATTCCCGTTCACACTTCCTTGGTATGAGGCCCAGACTAAGATCCAAGCCAATCACTGTCCTTCTCCGCGACCCCACATACACCACAATTGTTGTATGCCCAAACTCAAGGTAGACTTTTCCCCGTATAAAACGGCTATACCTTAGTTGGATACACACAACAACCATTAACACTAGATATCTGTCTTTTGTAAGCCCAGATCCACGGTAGACTTTTCCCCGTATAAAACGGCTATACCCACAATCTGCAACTTACAAATTCCCAGAACAGTGTCCAATGCATGCGAAAGGGAGCCGATCCAGCTGACTTCTCCGTCCTATTCCAAATCTCATGGTTAACGCGTAATATACGGTGCAAGAATCACTGGCGACATTGGTTGTTAAGTCCTAGATAATATGTTTCTTTACCACCGGAACTTTCATAGTAGATTATTACCTCATGGTAAATAACCTATAATCATATTATTCTGAAAATAGTGTTTTCTAACCCTTTTCAATCCAGGTGTTGACAATACTAGATTTGCAACATACTTTACAGAAAATAATCAAAGGAAATGAGAAAGTGTGAACTTGCCTTGATATAGCGGATTATTGTAGTCGAATGTCTCGACTTGACCCTGGACCTCGGGTTCTATAAGAATACCATCATTGCCCGGTAAAAACAATGTTTAAAGAAGTAATATGCTGTTATGCATAAGTAATGCTATGCATTTTGTAAAACCTTAAGTAATTCCCCAACATTACATGTGAGTTGGATTTAGATGATTTGTTTAGGATGTGAGTTATTCTTAAGTTTACTTCTTAAAGGAGTGTAGTTGTAAGGGTTTTTGGATAATATATAAGATATGGAAGTAAGGTACAATTGTAATACAATTCTAAGATTGGGTGATACCATGTAATCATTACAAGGTTTATGTTTTAATTTTGTTATGGTTTAAAAGAAATGGTATAGTTTTTCTTTTGAAAGTGGCAAAAGGAATAACATTTGAAGAAAATATTATTTATGTTAAGTTAATCAACTCTAAAGATTAATAAGATTAAAGTTATGGTTTAAGATAAGGTTTAAATGATTTTGAGTCATTATATACCTAGCTTATGATATGTCAGACCAAAGTTAATTTTAAAGATATAATTGGTCTTGGGATATAATATTTATGGTATTAACAATAATTAAGGTTTTCCCTAAGCATAATGGAACTTAATCTTAATGACTTAAAAATAGTATATTTAATATTCATAGATTATACTATAAGATCTTGCTATATAAAGAAACAAGTGAATTTATTTTTATAATATATTTAATGAATACTAAGTTTGTTAATATGATTATATATGAATTGAGATCACTTACTTCTAATTTAAGTTAACCCGATCCTCCCCTCTACGACGCCCACTGCCGCTGCTCGCCAAATCCCGGCGAACACCGGTTGCTACGGCCACCACCGCCAGCCACCCTAGCTCTGCCTATCTCAGACCTACTCATCCCTCCAATTCGATTTGTGAATGATGCCCTCTTGATCTCGCCCCCTTCAATTATCTGATTCTAGGGTTCTTGTTGCTCATAGATCTAGTGGTTGATGGTGATGCAGAGAGGGTCTAATGGTGGTGTGTTCATGGTCGCTTGCCATAGTGGCTTGCGGTGATGAGCTGGTGTTTTGCTGGTGTGGGGATGTCCAGCACCGCCGTGCTTCTCCTTGGCTGTCTTGGTTGCGGTCTAGGCACGGGTTGCAGCACCTCTAGGTGCTCCTCGTGCCGCCGTCCTGGCTCCCATCACCTCTATGTCACCATCGTCTACTTCCTCTTCTTGCTGTGCGAGGCCAATCGGGTAAGTTTCTTTCTATCTCACTCTCTCTCTCGGTATGAATCCTAATTCGGGTTCCTCACTTTGGTTCATGATACATTACAGTAGCTTTGCTACATAACTTGCTTAATGAATTTGGCTTGAAAATTCCTCTATCTGAATTGGATAGTGGATGATACTGGCTTGTGACTCCTGAATAATGAATTTATTCTTATATAAGGTTTGGTTGGTTGTTGAGATGATACAATATTAATTTGTTTTGATCTAGTTGACTTATGGAATTGTGTGGTATTGGCCCCATGCTAGCTAAACTGTGTTGTTGTGGAATGAGGCCCTTGGATTGGATATTCAGCTTGAGCTATTTATGTTCCTGGTTGGGTACTATGTATAAGTAGCTTGCAGTATTTTCCTTGAGCTGCGATGTTGGTTGTGGTGTGGTGTTCTCCTGGACATGTGCCATGCCCATGGTTTGTTTTAGTTAAACTACTGGTTGCTAATTAGATTATTTGATCTAACTTTCCTCTAGTTTGGAACTTGGGAAAAGAATCTGACTCTATGTGCTTGTTGATAGTGAAATGGTGTATATATTTGATTCCTTGATTCTCTTACAAGGAAGATGATAAATCTGTTTTTAATAGACATAGATGATCTTGTTGGTACAGAGGTGCTACCCTCTGGGAATGTACCCTGTAGCCTATCAGTTGGGTATAAGTTTATCTAATAAAACTAGATCATAAGCTAATGATGTTGGTCTGAAGCTATGTTTTTTATAAATTCCCAACTGATGCATGTGCTTGGTAGAGAATATATTCAGCTAATGATTTAGCTGAATCATGGTGGTGTTGATTGGGAAATAATTGGAAAAATATGCCTTGCTTGCTAGGAGATGGATTATAAAAAAGGATGGTGGTTTTCTTTGGCTTGTACATGTGCTCTTGACCTGGTGGTTAGATGATACAATAGCTTAATATGCTCCCCACATCAGATTCATATGGTAAATGATTATTGTAGCTTTGCTACAGTATAATAAATGATTCCTAGTTTATGAACTAGGAAAATGATTTGAGATATGGTTTGGTTGCCTATAGCTAGTTGACTGGGTGGTCTTTTAGCACATAGGATTTGGCTACTGTGGTGCCTTCTTGGAGTGTGCACAGTGGCCAAATCCCAAGCCATAATAGCTGTTGTTTTTTCTTTAAGAGCTTTCTTGAAATTATAAGAACTGGTACTACATAGATCTGATACCAACATGTGGTTTGTGTGTGATCTATGGACTGCTGGAAATCTTTACTTGGCCTGTGATGCAAAGGCTGAGGCCAAACCTCTGTGATGAATATCGCCTGGCATCTCCATGCAATTTTGAGAGGATCTCTCTATTCAATCCTCCTAGAGAAAGATCTAGTTGAAGGATAGGTAGAATTTTTTGATTTGTAGAATTTCCCTGGTATTTCCAGATCTGTGTGTGAGCTACAAGAATGATTTCTACATGATTCAGTAGTTGGTTCTGATGATTTTTACCTGAGGTTGGTGAGTGGCTTATATCCTGTTGTAGATCTTCTACTTGCCCTTGATCAGCTGCTGGAACTCCTACTTGAGCACCTAGGTGGCTTTCCCAAGCAACCAGGATGCTTGTGTTGTAGATGTGATGCACCAAATTGATCTGGGAATGAATCAGTGTTTGTGTTCCTGATTTAATGGAAGCAGTGTGCTTGACACTCTTGTACTACTGAGATAGAGGAGTGTGGTTTCGGCTGGACTATTGAGGCAAGTGAGAAAGAATCTTTGAATTCCCTCACGGTTACCTTTATACTGCTGTACTGGTTGCTGTGGTGGTGACAACACATGCTATGCATGTATTGTGTAAGCTGTGTGTGTGCTTGCCTTTTGTGTGTGGATCAGATCAAGTAGATATTGGATATTTTCTGATGGTTTTACCTTTACTACTTACTATTTTGGTAAAACTCGCCCCACTTTTGTCAATGATGTTGGGCTGAGAACAGTACTATACTGATAAGAACAGATATCATTTTTGGTGAAACTTGCCCCTCATCAACTCTGCTCAGTGATGTAATGAACAGTGCACCTCACTGTTAGACTGAGAGCAAAATTACTAACCCGCTTTGTTTTTATCTTTTATTTATTTGTTTTGCAGGAATGAAAAGAATATCCAGGAACATCAAAGTAGATAGAAATCCTAGCTTAGGTTTATAGCTTCTGTAATATTTTTATTTAATTGTAATAACAATGTAATTATTATATATTGTAGTGAAGCTTTTCTTTTTCTTTATTTGTAACTATTCATCTATGTAATGACTTTGAATTTTATTGTATTGATTAAATCTTTGATTTATTGAACCAAGATTTCTTCATATTTGTAATTCTTTGATTTCCATCAATCTGTATGACTTCTACTTTTTATTTAATGTATTGTACTTTATCTTTATTCTTTATTATAAAAAGAATAATGTAATACTTCATGTATTCCTTTTTTATTTATAATCTTGTTATATCCTTGTTGTAACCATTTTTGTTTATTCCTTTATTATAAAAGGATAATGTAATATACATTTATTCTTTTAATAAGGAACTCTTCTATTTGTTCCATTATTGTAATTCATTTTCCATTTTCTTTATTCATTTAATTATTTTATTATAATCTTTCCTTTATTATTTTGAAGGAACACTGTAATGTTGGATTTTAAGGATCTTAATACTTTTATTTATAATACTTGCATTTAGATTATTGTGAATAATTAGTTATAAGTCAAATTTCTCCCCTCATAACTCCAGAAAACAATAGAGGTCATGTCAAAATTCATCTCACTCCCCTTATGATAAAACTAAACCTAATTCATCGGAGTGAGAATTCTGATCACTCTAGTCTTTTTATTTGGCGGAAAATTTACCCGGATTTTCAGATGCATGCATGCAGATGCACAGAATCCTAAATCTACCCTTCGTTTAGTCCTAAATGCTAGGATGTTACAGTAGAAGCCCTAAATAATGCTCCAGAAGAAGAGCAAGAGACTAGAGTGTCACTTGAACTAAAACTTGAAGGGCTTGATGGGGCTAATGACTTAATTGTTAATAGACTCATCAAGGAAAGAGATCATGCGGTTGCTGTTGGAGATATGCCCTAGAGGTAATAAAAGTGGTTATTATTATATATTTGTGTTTATGATAAATGTTTACATTCATGCTATAATAGTATTAACCGGAAACATTAATACTTGTGTGATTTGTAAACTAAATTAGTGTCCCTAGTTAAAGTCTCTTTATAATACTAGCTTGTTGGTTGATAGATGATCATGGTTTCCTGATCATGAACATTGAGATGTTGTTAACAACAAGATCATATCATTAGGAGAATGATGTGATGGACATACTCCTATAGATAAGCGTAGCATAAAGATCAAGTCATTTCAAATATTTCGTTTGCTATAAGCTTTCTGATACATAGTAACCTAATTCCTTCGACCATGAGATCATGCTAATCACCATCACCGGAAGGATGCTTTGATGACATCAAACACCACACTATAACTGGGTGGCTATAAAGGTGGCATTCAGTGTTCGGAAAGTATGTGTTGAGGCACATGGATCAAGAGTGGGATTTGTCCATCCATATGACGGATAGATATACTTTGGGCCCTCTCGGTGGAATGTCATCCAATTAGCTTGCAAGCATGTGACTGGCTCACAAGGGATCACATATCACAGGAACAAGAAAAGAGTACTTATCAGTAATGAGGTTGAACTAGGTATGCAGAGATACCGACGATCAAACCTCGGATAAGTAAACTATCGCGAGACAAAGGGAAATTGGTATCGTATGTAAGTGGTTCATTCAATCGCAAATTATTCGTAAGAATATGTGGGAGCCATATGAATTTCCAGATTCCTCTATTGGTTATTGATTGGAGAAGTGTCTCGATCATGTCCGCGTACTTCACGAACTGTAGGGAGACACACTTAAGGATTCGATGTTGTTTAGTAGATATGGAATGTAAGTAGGGAGACCGAATGTTGTTAGGAGTCTCGGATGGGATCCGGGATATCACGAGGAGATCCGGAATGGTCCGGAGAATAAGATTCATATAAGGAAATTCCAATTCCGGAGTTCGGTAATAATTCTGATGATTTCATCGGAGAGGTTCTAGAAGGGTCTAGAAGGTTCACCGGACCGAAGGGGAAGGGTACATGAATGTGTCATGGATAAGTGGATGATTGAATCATGTCCAAGGTCACTTGGTTGGGCATTAGCAAGAAAGAAATGATGCTCCAAATTAAAAGTCAAAAGGCAAGTTTGAAAAGTCAAACTAGGACAATGTATCCTACTGGAGGAAGGAAAGAATCCTTCTTTCCCTCCACCACAAGCCAACTAGGAGAGGGAGTTGGGGAAGGATTCAAACTCCCCTCTCCCAAGCTGCCCTCCCTCTCATAAATAGAGGGGAGGGGGTTCCCCAAGAACAGACAACCAGCCCTCCCCACCAAGCCGCGCCACCGCCGCCGCCCCCGCAGCGCCGCCGCCGGATCATCGTCGTTTCCCTAGCCACCGCCGACTCCACCTCCTCCTCTCCGGCCCTCTAAACATATATTGCTGGAGACCCTAGATCCACCATAACCTACTCCGGCTTAGGCGAAGCCCTGCAGGATTTTCCCTCTACTTCCGGCACCACATCGTCGTGCTGTCGGAATCGCGAGGGGAGAACTACAACCTCCACTGCCTGCTGGAACAAGGGAGAGTAAGGTTTTCATCGAGTACCGAACATGTGACCGACTACGGAAGCGCTGCCGGAACGCAGAGCTGGAAGGATCGTCTATGCGATCTTGAGATCGGCAAGTGTACGACTACATCACCCACGAGAATCTGCTCTCGTTAACCGCTTTGGAATCTTAGAGGGTGTGTACTCTAATCGACTCGTTGCTACAATCTAGTAGATAGATCTTAGCTTGTTTGTGTGCATGCGGTAGAATTTTTTTGTTTTCCATGCTACGAACCCCTATAGTTGTATCAGAGCCGTGTCTATATGTAGATCCGTTGCACAAGTAGAACACAATGGTCATTGTGGACAGTGGTGCTTTTATTATCAATTGATTTTTGTGTACTTTGCATCTTGCGGTATGATGGGATGAAGCGGCCCGGGCTAACCTTACATGACATCGTTCATGAGACTTGCTCCACTCTTAACATGCAACTTGTATTGCATAAGTGGCTTTGCAGGTGTCTGTCTCTCCCATCATAGTATAGATTCAATTTACAACGAGCACTTGATAGTTCAAGCATCAACGTTGTGGTTCTTATTCGTAAGTTAGAACGACACTTATTGAAAGCCCCAAACCACGTAAAATATGCAAAGAAAATTAGAGGTGTCTCTCTTTGTTTTGCAGGGGTGTGCTGTGATGTGATATGGCCATGATTGTGATTATATATGATGTATGCAATGTTCCTTATTATAAGTCGACAACCAGCAGGAGCCTTATGGTTATATTTTAATTTCGTTAAGACCAACGTGTCTATTATGCAAAGTAGTTGTAATAGTTGATGCTGGTGGATGACAACCATGGAGCGGCGCCATTGACCTTGACGCCACGCCGGTGATGATGGAGATCATGTTCGTGCTTGAAGATGGAGATCGGAAGCATAAGAAGAAAGGCCATATCATATCACATATTTTGAATTGCATGTGATGTTAATCCTTTTATGCATCTTGTATTGCTTAGTTCACGATGGTAGCATTATAAGATGACCCCTCTCACAAAATATCAAGTTATAAAGTGTTCATCCTTAGTAGGCACCGTTGCTAAAGCTCGTTGTTTCGAAGCACCACGTGATGATCGGGTGTGTTAGATTCTGCGAGTGTATACAACGGGAGCAAGCCAGATTTGCTCATGCAGAAGCTAAGGTTTGATCTTGACGAGCCTAGCATGTACAGACATGGTCTCGGAACACGGATCACCGAAAGGTAAAGCATGAGTCATATAGTAGATATGTTGAACATATTGATTGTTCGCCATTGAAGGTACATCAACTCTCGTGATGATCGGTTTTGATGTGGTGGATTTGGTTCGTGTGATCACTAAAACAATGTGAGGGATATTGTTTTGAGTGGGAGTTCACCTAGATTAATTTAACTATTAATTAGAACTCAATTTGTCATAAACTTAGTCTAAACTTTTGCAAATATGTTGTAGATCATTGGCAGCCCCTACCATCAATTTTAATGCGTTCCTAGAGTAAGAAAAGTTGAATAACAATGGAAACAACTTCGTGGATTGGATCTGCAACTTGAGGATTGTCCTCAATGCTGGTAATTTGACCTATGTGCTGGATGCACCGCTGGATGACCCACCTGTAGCTGATGCTACCGATGAGGTGAAGAATGTTTTCCTCACTCGGAAGAATCGGTACTCCACAGTTCAGTGTGCTATCTTGTATGGATTGGAATCAGAGCTTCAGAAAAGGTTTGAGAACCATGACCCACATGATATTGTCCGTGAACTCAAAATGATATTTGAGGCTCACGCGGCAGTTGAGAGTTATGAGGCTTCTGAAAAGTTCTTTAACTACAAGAGGGAAGAGGGCAACTCCATCAGTGAGCACGTGCTTAAGATGTCTGGGCAGGCAAGCAAGCCTCAAAGCTTGGTATAGTGATTCCTAATGCTTTGGGGATTCACCGTGTCCTCCAATCACTACCACCAAGTTACAAGAACTTTGTGATGAACTACAATATGCAAAATAGGGACAAGTCATTGCCCGAACTCTTCTCCATGTTAATGTCACATCCCAAAATTTTCCAAATTTTGAAATGTGAAAAATAAATAAACAAAAGAATTAACTGTTGAAATTTAGGGTGAAAAGAAACTTTTTGCTTCTAAATGGAAACATCAAAACACTTCTTGAACAAAATTTGAATGAAAAGGGAATCCAACAAAATTTCAATCAAGTGAAATACATTCATCAATGAATGTATCTTGAAATTTAAACACTTGGAAAAGTTAAACCAAAACCCCAAATCTTAATGAAAGAAATCATTTCGAAAGATCTCCCTAAGACTATGGATTTGATCCATATAAAAATTCAGCAACAAACATTTATAATTGATCAAAATGATAAACAAAAATATTATAAAACCATAGAAATTGGTTTCATTTATTTTGGAGCCATGGATAAAAACTTATGATTTTAATAAGGTAAATAAAATAAATTTCAAAGCTAATAAAGCTCCTAGCTAAAATCTATACCAAATTGTGAATAAATTAATCCTAAAGGGATTTAAAAAGATAAAAAAATATTAAATAAAATTCTACAAATTGGAATCACCAATTTTGGATCTAGAAATAAAAAGATATGGATTTTATGAGATAAAGAAAGAAAGAAATAAGGAATATTTAAAAGATAAATTAAATCTTGGCCAGATCCATAAAAAAATGAAAGTTTACTGAATAATAAAAGGAGTAAAATATTATTTAAATAAAATTATATGGATTGAACCATATTCAATTTTATTTAAATAAAGACAAATTTCCTAAACTAAATAATAAATCCCAAGAAAATTATTTGGAAGACAATTTTAAAAATTGAATTAAATCCATAAGCAAATGGAATAAAGATAATCCAAATAAAAATAAAGAAATAAGGATTATTTAGATAAAATTATATGGGCCTTAACCAAATACAATTCTATTGGAATAAAGACAAAATCCCTAATAAAAATGATTAATTAAATCATGAGAAAATAATAATTGAAATTGCCAAAGTGGATTAAAAGTTATCTAATTAACTTAAAAAGAATAAAATAATTATTTGAAATAAAATCATATGGATTGGAACCATATTTAAGTCCTATTTAAATAAAGACAAATGTCTAATTTTAAATAAATAATAAACCATAAGAGAATATAAGAAAATATTCTAAAATGGACTTTAAAACACATTGTTAAACAATATAAAAACCTACTGAAAATTTGAAAAAGGTTTGATAAAGAAATCTAAATTCAAATGAGAGTTTGAATTGAAAACGGAAAATAGAAAAAGGAAAAAGAATCAGGGAAGAAAAAAATAGAAAAGAGACCAACCCACTAACCGAGCGCAACCTACTGGCCCAACCAGCCCAACAGCGCAGCCCACCTCTCTCTTCCTCCCTGGCCATTCTTTTCTCACTAGAACCCGTACCCCTCATCTCGCTGACCCGTGGACCCGAACCACGTGAGCATCCACCTCATCATCATCTCCACCGCGCGCGACCTATTCTTCCCCTCCTCCCCTGCCGTTTCTACTGACAATTCCTCGGCGTAAATTTGTGTTAGTGCTGCGTTAATCTCTCCCTGCGACCATGCCCTCATAAGCACCTCGCCATCCTCTCTCTTTCCCCTCACTCGCCACCCCCTCTCTGCCCCCAGGATGTTCTAATTGCACGCTCGAACCCCACTGCCACCGACGAGCTTCCGTGCGAATTTCGGCGAAGCCAGACCTTCCCCGGCCCCCTAGTGCGTGCTAGTTTTCTCGCCAGCATCACCTGCACCTGCCAGTAGCCCTAGCTTGCCCGCGCATGCCCCAAAACCTCGCCTCGGACAAGCATCTAAGCGCCACCGTGGACTGCTGCAACTCCGACAAGCTTCCCCCAGTAATCCCTGACCTCTCCTCCCCCTCTGGATGACGCTCGCATACTCGCCAATCTTCTACACGTCTAACGACACCATTGGCTTGTCTTATCTTGGCATGTATCTTCACCTCCGACGAGGCCAGTACAAGCCCGACGCCGACACCATCTCCGACGAGCAATCGTCAGCAACTGCGTGCGCCCCTCGACCAACGACGACCACGTCAAGTATCAGCGCGACCCTGCGAATCTGGTAATGCCCTCCTCCCTCTCCCTCGCTTCCTGGAATATCCAAAACGCCTCTGCCCGAGCGCCGCCGCCGCTCGCCGTCGCCAGCGCCACCAGTTCGTGGTTAGAGCGATGTCGTCCGTTAGATCTAGATCCTGTGGATGCGATAGAACCACTTAAGCGAAGCGGTACGCTCGGTCTGAGCCGCACAGATCTACTTAATCCAACGCATCGTGTATCACGATCCTCATGAACCGTTATCAACCAATAGAAATGTGACATGTAGCCTAGCTGTTGTTTTAAAAACCAGAAATGAATATATTAGTGATTTGATTTTGTAAAATTTATAACTTTTATTCTACACGTCCAAAAATTACAAATTTTATATCATTGGAATCACGAAAATGAAACCTTTGCAACCATGCCTTTAGTTTAGTATTTTTCTTCTGTAAAATTGGGTGTTTTTGTAGAAACATTAAATAGGCTATTTTGGTTATAAAAAATATTCTAAAAATGCTTTTTGAGTAAAACCTTTTGCAAATGGTTTGATTTGAACACTCTGACCCTAAACAACTAACATTTAGGTTTAAAAATAAATTTAACTAACACAAGGAATTATTCCTTGAATAAAAGCATTTCTAGTAAAACAAAATGTTGCTATGAATTAAAAAAATGATTTTTGAGTAAATCCTTTTGCAAATAGATTTTTTTCAACTCTCTGACCCTAAACACCAACATTTGGGTTTAAAAATAAATTTAACTAACACAAGGAATTATTCCTTGGAATAAAAGCATTTCTAGTAAAACAAAAATATTGCTATGATTTAAAAATGATTTTTGAGTGAAACCTTTTGAAAATGGATCTGTTTTAAACACTTTGACCATAAAAACTAACATTTGTGTTAAAAAAACAAATTTGTCTAACACTAGAAATTATTACTTTGATTTAAATCATTTCTAGCAAAACAAAAATGATTTAAATGGCCTATTTTCACTAACTTGTTTTTAAATGGTTTTGCCACTTTTATAAATGACCAATAGATGTTTTAAAATGTTTATAGCTTATTATAAAACACTTTTCCAATAAAACAACCTTTTGCATGATTGCATGCATTGTTTTGTTTTCATTATTTTATGTGATGAATTGTTTGAATGCTAGTTTTGAATTTGTGCCTTGATTGAATTGTAGTGAACTTTGAAGAGTATGACATTTGAAAGATCAAGGAGTGAACCTAGTTCCTCTACTAAAAAGGCAAGTGGTGCTTCATACATTTTGTCCTATTATTTTGACTATGCATTGGTGACATTTTAAGTAGGACTTGCATGGAATTTTCTATGTGTTAACTATACCTTGGGAAATCCTAGTAGATGATGCCTTAGTAGAAATTTCCCTAAGTTAAGATTCTTGCTACTAGTATGCTTAGCCTAGCTAGTATAAACCGAGGATGGATTATTCAAGCTATGAAATATTTCTAAAACCATGACTTATGTTTTGCTTAATAAAACAACTATGTGAATGAATCACCTGGGTGGAATGGAAATAATGGTTTGTGTTGAATGGTTACTCAGGGGTCTACCTGGTGTATCTCACTTGTGGAAAGCCACCCAGGAATAAAGAGATTTGAGATGTCAAGTGTTGACAAGCTTCTAGTGCAGCCACATGGCAATATGGGCTCTGCCTGGATCATATAGGTTGCAATAACTTAGCCAGATGGACATAAGGTGGTAGGGGTGGTAGGTTGGAACGCGTCCATTTGTTCTAAGGGAAGGCTTCTGAAGTATCTTGTCTTGATGCATGTCGAGTATTATGGGGAAAGTGCACCACCTCTCGAGAGAGTAAAATTTAACTACTTAGTCGTGTCCCGACAATGGACAATTTGAGCATCATGACATGGAAGATATCAGGAATCTCCTCATCCCAATTTCTAAGTTAAAAACTTGTGGTTGAACAAGGGTTAAAAGATCACCAATTTTTATTGGTAGATGCCTTGGGTGATTTTGACAAACAAAAGCTTAGTGTTTTCAACTAATAAGGAAAACCTTATTTTAAGCAAAGCAAGCCTAAGCTCCACTTAGACAAATGCATATAGATGATAGATGCCAATATTCTACCATAGTATCGCTTGCCAATACAATTCAAATGTATTGACCCTTGTGGTTGTAACTTATTAAGTTGTAGGTTTGTTTGATGTTAGTGAAGTGTGTTGAATAGGATTACAAGTCTACAACCAAAATGATTGCCTGTGGTGAATGAAGATGAAGGACTCCATGCTATATAGATATTTCTGCTGCATTGTAATGAGATAGCCAAATGAGCTATGTAAGATGTAATGAATTATTTTATTCCTGGTTATAAATTTGTAATATGACCTTTGTTTCTTGATATTACATATTAAACCGTGGATGCTAGCTATTGATCTAGGGACTAGCATTGTAAACACAAGGATCTCTACCTTATCAGGTTGGGACCTCTATAGTTAAAGTCTGCGGAAGTAGAGATCAAGAAAGATCACCAAGTGTTGATGGTCAATAAGACCACCAAATTCAAGAAGCAAGGCAAGTCTAAGAAAAAGGTAAACTTCAAGAAGGGCGGTAAGAAAGTTACCGCGTCGGCGAAGAAGACCAAGGTTGGGCCTAAGCCTGATACTGAGTGCTTTTACTACAAGGGAGAAGGTCACTGGAAGCGGAATTGCCTTAAGTACTTGGCGGATTTGAAGAACGGCAACATCAAGAAGAAAGGTATATCCGATATACATGTTATTGATGTGTATCTCACTAGTAGTCGTAGTAGTTGTAGGGGTTCATAGCATGGAAAACAAAAAATTTCTACCGCATGAACACACAATCAAGATCTAATCTATGATCAAGCCAAGATCTATCTACTAGATCGGTGCAACGAGTTGATAGAGTACTAACCCTCGAAGATCCAAAGCGGTTAACGAGATCAGATTCTCGTGGGTGATGTAGCTGTTAACTTGCCGATATCAAGATCGCGTAGACGATCCTTCCGGCGCCACATTCCGGTAGCGCTCCCGCAGTCGGTCACACATACGGTACTTGATGAAGACCTTCCTCTCCCTTGTTCTAGCAGGCAACGGAGGTTGTAGCTCTCTCCTCGTAATTCCGGTAGCACGACGGCATGGTGTCGAAAGTAGAGGGGAGATCCCGCAGGGCTTCGCCTAAGCCGGAGCGAGTTTGGTGGAGTAGAGAGAGGGCCTCAGCAATCTAGGGTTTAGAGGGCCAAGGGGTTTAGAGTAACCCGCAACTAGGGTTTAGCTAGACATCAGTTTATAGGATATCTAGGGCAGCCGCATCTAGAAGGGGGCGGCGGCTGGCCTAGGGTTTAGAGGAGGGCGCCGACTAAGGGGCAAGGTGTAGGGTGAGGGGGTGCCCCCTCCCTTACTTTTATAGGTGGGAGGGGCGACTAGGGATAGCCGTGTCCTCTCCCAACTCCCTTGCTGGCCGGCGGATTGGAGGAGGGAAGGAAAACCTTCTCTCCCACGGTTTCCTTCTCTTCCTCCACTTGGAAACCATTGTCCCAGTTTGACTTTTTCAAACTGGTCCTTTTACTTTCAAACCAGTGTTTGGTTTCTCTCTTCCAAGTGTCCAGCCAAATGATCTAGGACATGATGCAACCATTCCATTTTTTCATGACACATCCATGTACCCTTACCCTTCCGGATCGGTGAACTTTCTAGATCCTTCTAGAACATTCCGATGAAAACACCGGAACCTTTCCCGAACTCTGGAATTGGACTTTCATTATATGAATCTTATTCTCCAGACCATTTCGGATCTCCTCGTGATATCCCGGATCCCATCAGAGACTCCGAACAACATTCGTTCTCTTTACTCAAATTCCATATCTACTAAACAACATCGAATCCTTAAGTGTGTCTCCCTACGGTTCGTGAATTATGCAGACATGATCGAGACTCTTCTACGATCAATAACCAATAGAGGAATCTGAAAATTCATATGGATCATACATATTTCTACGATTACTTCGTGATTGAATGAACCATTTACATACGATACCAATTTCCCTTTGTCTTGCGATAGTTTACTTATCCGAGGTCTGATCGTCGGTTTCTCTGCATACCTAGTTCAACCTTGTTACCGATAAGTACTCTTTTCTCGTTCCTGTGATATGTGATCCCTTGTGAGCCAGTCACATGCTTGCAAGATGGATGACATTCCACCGATACGGCCCAGAGTATATCTATCAGTCAAATGGATGGACAAATCCCACTCTTGATCCATGTGCCTCAACACATACTTTCCGAACACTCAATGCCACCTTTATAGCCACCCAGTTACGGTGTGGTGTTTGATGTCATCAAAGCATCCTTCCGGTGATGGTTATTAGCATGATCTCATGGTCGAAGGATTTAGGTTACTATGTATTAGAAAGCTTATAGCAAGTGAACTATATTAAATGAGTTGATCTTTATGCTAAACTTAACTATAGGAGTATGTCCATCACATCATTCTCCTAATGATATGACCCTGTTGTTAATAACATCTCAATGTTCATGATCAGGAAACCATGATCATATATTAACCAACAAGCTAGTTTAACAAGAGGCTTTACTAGGGACTCTTTTATGTTTACAAATCACACAATTATTAATGTTTCCGGTTAATACAATTATAGCATGGTATGTAATCATTTATCATAAGCATGAAGATATGATAATAACCTATTTATTATTGCCTCTTGGGCATATCTCCAACAGTACTGCCTGGGTATTTGATACTGGTTCGGTTGCTCATATATGTAACTCAAAACAGGTGTTGCAGAATAGACGGAAACTAGCGAAGAACAAGGTGAAGATGCGCGTTAGAAATGGATCGAAGGTTTATGTGATCGCGGTCGGCACGCTACCTCTTCATCTACCATCGGGATTAGTTTTATACTTAAATAATTGTTATTTGGTGCCTGCGTTGAGCATGAACATTATATCCGGATCATGTTTATTATGAGACGGTTACTTGTTTAAGTCCGAGAATAATGGTTGTTCTATTTATATGAGTAATATGTTTTATGCACATGCACCTTTGATAGATGGTCTATTCTTGTTGAATCTTGATTATAGTAATACACATATTAATAACATTGAAGCTAAACGTTTGAAGTTAAGCAATAACTCGACCTATATGTGGCACTATCGCATTGGTCACATTGGAGTGAAGCGTATGAAGAAACTCAATTCCGATGGACTTCTTGAATCACTTGATTTTGAATCACTTGAAAGATGCGAAGCATGTCTGATGGGTAAAATGACTAAGACTCGATTTTTTGGTATGATGGAGCGAGCTACAGACTTATTGGAAATCATACATACCGATGTGTGTGGCCCAATGAGTGTAGCATCGCGTGGTGTTTATCGTTATGTTCTTACTTTCACGGATGACTTGAGTAGATATGGGTATATCTATTTCATGAAACATAAGTCCGAAACTTTCGAGAAGTTTAAGGAATTTCAAAGTGAAGTAGAGAATTAACGTAACAAGAAGATTAAGTTTCTACGATCTGATCGTGGAGGTGAATATCTAAGTTTTGAGTTTGGCGAGCATTTGAAGAAATGCGGAATACTTTCACAATTGACACCGCCGGGAACACCACAACGTAATGGTGTGTCCGAATGTCGTAATCGAACTCTCTTAGATATGGTTCGTTCTATGATGTCACTTACAGATTTACCTATATCGTTTTGGGGTTGTGCATTAGTAACAGCCGCATTCACTTTAAATAGGGAACCTCTAAATCTGTTGAAACAACACCGTATGAATTATGGTTTGGGAAGAAACCTAAATTGTCGTTTCTTAAAGTTTAGGGTTGCGAAGCTTATGTAAAGAAGTTACAACCCGACAAGCTTAAACCCAAGGCGGAAAAATGCGTCTTCATAGGATACCCAAAGGAAACTATTCTTCGTTGCCAAGGGCAAAATCTTCGTTGCCAAGAATGTATTATTTCTAGAGAAGGAGTTTCTCTCGAAAGAAGTGACTAGAAGTAAAGTAGAACTCGACGAGGTTGTCGAACCTTCTCTCGGACTTGAGATTAGCGCAGCACCGGAAGTGGTTCCTGTGGCGCCTACACCAATAAGAGAGGAAGCTAATGATGTTGATCATGAAACTTCGGTTGAAGTTACTACGGAACCTCCCAGGTCAATGAGAACTCGACCACTCCTGATTGGTATGATCCCGTTATGAGTGTCATGTTGGTGGTCAACACCGACGACCCTATCGTGGTGGTGGCACGGCAGATGCCATGGGTAGGCTAAAGTATGGGGCCAATGGATGCTAGAGGGATCTGGGGAGGGAAGATGTAGTTAATTCTACACGCGAATGACTAACATATAGATCTTTATTTATCCTCTCTTGGGCTACAAGTGCTCCTTGAGCTGTATGCAGGAAGAGAAGTTGAACTTTACAAGCCTAATGGTGTAGAATGAGCCGATCCTCCTCTCTGGAGTCCATGCCTCTCCTTATAAAGGGGTGCCTTGGCTCCTCTAGGGCTGATGTGGCAAGCATATTATAAGAATATGCTTGTCCCAATATAGTAACTCGGTGGTCTCCTTTTGGTGTCCTCCTTCTAACGACGGCAAAGTTCCAGAGAACCCCACCTGCAAGCCTCGGGCTCCAGGACTGTCACCTCCGTGACCTCCTTCTGCCCTTCTGCTGCTCTGCGCCTTGTCCTTTGTGCTTGGCCCTGTTCAGATTCTTCCTAGCCCATGACTAGGGTTTGACTATAGGCCCCTCCTTCTCCTGCAAGCTTCATGTCATTCGGCCCTGCCTCGCTTAACTCGGCTTGGCCTTTACCTGCATTCAGGTTATTCGGACTTACTCGGCCGACTTAACTCGTATGTCGGCCGGGTAATCGTTCTGCTCCTCCCATAGGTGTCATGGTCGTGCTTATCTCGGCCGACATTCACATGACTTGGCCGATTTAGACAGTAACTCGGCATATGACAGGGGAAACTCCTTTTATCTTCCTCTGTCTTGACCCTACCTGGGGTCACCTCCCCAACATTAGTCCCCGAAGCTAGTGTGGTCCTGCTCGTAAGTTCGGCCGGGCCACATCAGTTTCCCAATATTCATATCTCCTCTTCTCCGAGTTACTTTCTTCCTGTTCGAGGTATCCACGCAGCTTCTCGTGCACGCCTCATCCTACATGTAACAGTCATGATTATTTCTCTAGTTTTTTGTTCCTCTACAGTGCCCACTCATAATGCTACAGTGATTACTATGCCTGTCGCGTCGGCGCTGCGACGCCTCGCGCACCGCATCGGTCAAGGGGCCTGATCGTCTCCTACATCATGTGGTCACCGGTGTGGCTCCACTTAGCCACGAGCGGTTCCGCCGCATGCACGTTCTACACGGTTAGCGCTCGCACGCACGATCCCACTACTGCCAGGACCGCGCAGTTATAAAGAGGGGCACGGGGCTAGGGAGTTCACTTTCCCCTTTCGCCTACCGTTGCTCTTCTTCCTCCTTGCGCCCGTGCGTCTGCTCGTGTTCCTGCGGCCGCGCCATTGTCGACCTCTTCGACGGCGAAGCCACAGTTCCCCTGCTCTGTCGTCCTCATCGCCGCGCGCTTGCTCCGGCGCCGTTGCCGGTGAGTTTTCCTATGGTCCCCTTGCTAGGCTCCCTCCTAGGCACTTCCATTGTTTTCCAGATTTCATGGGCGGCTCCTTTCCGCTCCGCCGCCGCCTCCGCCTAGAATCACGACGGGGCCCTGCGCCTCTAAGCCCTGCTCCGTCATTAGTGCCTCTTTCGTAGGTTCCTCCGGTGACCCTATGTCGAGTTCAGTTAGCGGCGCATTAGTTGAGGACGACGACGTAGCGTCTGGTCCAGAGCGGGGATCCTGGCAGGGTTCCTCCGTCACTCGGCGTGAGATCGAGTGGCTAATCAGGACTCGCCGGATTCCTGCCGAGGTAGGTTGTCTCTTACCCGGCAGCGAGTCCTCTCCCGTACTCAATGATGGTGAGTACGTCATCTTCATGTCCCATTTTGCTCGTGGGTTCAGTCTTCCCCTTAGCGATTTCGCTAGGGAATTTCTCGATTACTTCGGCCTTCAGCCGCATCATCTTCCGGCTAACGCCATAGCTTCCCTATCTTCTTTTATCTCGGCCTCGGAAGGATACTTCGGCCTTTCGCTGTCTGTGCACGTATGGTCCAAATTCTTCCAGATCCGCTCTAACGTCGTTCCACACAAATCCCTCCACCCCTCTGAGAAGTTGCTTACTCAGTGTGTGGCCGTGTCCATTACTCCTCGGAGAAAATCCGAGTTTCCTCATGTTGCCGGTCTCGAATCTTGCAAGAAGTGGCATAGATCATTTTTCTATGTCAAGAATACTGGAAAGAAAGACAAGATTCGTCTCCCTACTTTTGTAAGGTTCCCAACCTTTAATAAGGTAAGGATCCCTGTGTTTACAATGCTAGTCCCTGGATCAATGGCTAGAATCCACAGTTAAGATGTAATATCAAGAAACAAAGGTCATAATACAACTTTATAACCAGGAATAATATAATTTATTTCATCTTACATAGCTCATTTGGCTATCTCATTACAATGCAGCAGAATATAACAATAGCATGCGGTCCTTCATCTTCAAATTGCCACAGGCAAACATGTTGGTTGTAGACTTGTAATCCTAATCAACACATCTCACTAACATCATACAAACCTGCAACATAATAAGTTACAGCCACAAGGGTCAGTACATTTGAATTGTATTGGCAAGTGATACTATGGTAGTATAGTGGAGTCTATCATCTATATGCATTTGGCTAAGTAGAGCTTAGGCTTGCTTTTCTCAAAATAGATTTTCCTTACCATTTGAAAACACTAGGTTTTTGCTTGTCAAAATCACCCAAGGTATCTCCCAATAGAAATTGGTGATCCTTCAACCCTTGTTCAACCACAAGTTTTTAACTGAGAAATTGGGATGAGGAGATTCTTGATAGCTTCCATGTCTTGATGCTCAAATTGTCCTTTACCAGGGACATGGCTAAGTACTTAGATTTTACACTCTACAGACTTGGTTCACTTTCCCCACAAGACTTGGTTTCCCAAGACAAGATCTTTCAGAAGCCTTCCCTTAGACCAGAATGGACGCGCTCCAACCTATCAAACCCCTACCACCAACTGTCCATTTGGCTAAGTTATTGCAACCTATATGATCCAGGCAGAGCCCATATTGCCAAGTGGTTGCACTTGAAGCTTCTCAACATTTGACATCTCAAATCTCTTTGTTCCTGGGTGGCCATCCACAAGTGAGATACACAAGGTAAACCATAGAAATGGGCCTTGTGAACCACTCAACACAAACCATTCCTTCCATTCCACCCACGTGATTCATTCACTTAGTTGTTTTATTAAACAAAACTCAAGTCCTTGACTTAGAAATATTCCATAGTATGAATATAATCCACCCTTGTTTTCTACTAGCTAAGCTAAGCATGATAGTAGTAGGAATCTTAACTTAGGAAATTTCCACTAAGGTTTCATCTACTAGGATTTCCCATGGCATAGTTTACACTTAGCAAAATTCCATGCAAGTCCTACTTAGAAACATCACTGATGCATAGTGAAAATAATGGGACAAAAGTATGAAGCATCACTTGCCTTTTTGGTAGAGATTATAAGTTCACTCCTTGATCTTTGCAATATTCACACTCTTCAAATCACTACAATTCAATCAAGCAAGCAATATTTCAATCTACTATTCAAGAAAAATCACATAAAATAATAGCAACAAAACAATGCATGCAAGCATGCCAAACTTTGTTTTATTTACAAAAGTGGTTTATAATAGGTTATGAACATTCTAAAACACTTTATTGGTCATTTTATAAAGTGGCAAAACTATTTGCAAAAGATTCTACCTATAAACCATTTTTAAACCAAAGCATTATTTTATGTGGTGGAGAAATGATTTTAATAAGGCAACAATCTATAGGGTTCACAAAATATGTTTTAAAATCATAAAACCTTGTGTTTAGGGTTAGAGAGTTTAAATCAAAACATTTCCCAAAGGTTTTCCTCCAAAATCATTTTTAACAATTAAACCATATTTTTATTTGACTAAAAATGCTTTAATTCAAGGTTTTATTCTTTTGCTTCACCAAATATGTTTTTGAAACCACAAATTGATTTCTATGGTCAGTAGGTTCAAAACAATCCATTTGCCAAAGGTTTTATCTCAAAAATCATTTTAGAACAATTTTTATATTCTAAACATGCATATACAAGTTTCTACAAAAAACAATCAATTTAACAGAAGCATTTTACTAAACAAAGTGCATGGTAAGAAAGTACTTGTCTTGCTGATTCTATTGATATAAAATTTGCAAAATTTGGACGTGTGGTTTGAAAGTTATGAATATTTCAAATTGGAACATCAAATAGATCAAATCCTGGTTTTTATAAACAGGCAGGGCCACGTGTCTAGTTCCTATTCATCGGTACCGCTTCGCTCGGATCGATCGCTGTGGAGCGTTGGATCTAAGTTTAATCGTGCGGCTCAGAGGCACTACTTACCCCTTCAGGTTAGTTCTAATCCTAGTCGTTAGATCATGATCCTACGGACCTCACTGCTTTGACCATGAAGCAGCGGCGCTGGCGGCGGCGTGTGGCGGCGCGCGGTCAGACGGTGGCGGTGCTGGTGATGCAGGAAGCGAGAGAGGGTGGGGAGAAGCTCACCAGGTTCGCGGCGTGATGCTGAAGCTCAACGTGGTCTTGGCAGGGTCAGGGGTGCACAGGGTCACTAGCGATTCCTCGCCGGAGTTCTCTCTGGCGACGGTTGCCCTCTGTTGAAGACGAAGGTGACGCTACGGTGCATGCCAGGGCAAGTAAAGGATGCAGTCAGATGCGCAAGATCGCGATGAGCACGCGTGTGTGAAAGAGAAGGAGAGGCGCAGTCGGAATTTACCTCGAATGCTCATCGGAGATATGGCAGACAACGGCAGCGCTCAGACGTGGATGAAGTCGAAGTTTTGGGGCGCGCGCGGCCAAAAGGGCGATACTGGGAGATGCAGTGAACGATGGGGAGCACGCTCGTTTGCTGCAGTGAGCAAGGGGTGGTGTAGACTAGCCGGAATTGTTGTCGGAAGGTCGTCGGAGACAGTGGCTTGTCGCAAAGAATTGGCGCAGCCTGGGGGCAGAGAGGGTCGGGGGAAAGAGGGAAAAGAGAGAGGGAACGCAGGAGCTTAAGCTGGCATGGTCGCGGGGTGGTTTTACTGCGGCGTTAACGCGAATTTACTCGGCCTTAATCGTCTGCAACGACCGGCGAGGTGAGGGGCGGGGTCAGCGGGGCGAGGAAGATGATGACATGGCAGTGGGGTCGCTTGGCAGCGAGAGAGAGGAGGAGGAGGTGGGGTCCAACCGTCAGTGTCTCTGCGGGTGAGTTTCTGAGTAAGGAGAAAACGGTTCGGGGTGTGAGGGAGTGGGCTGCTGGGCCTTAGTGGGCTGCCAGATGGGTTGGGTCTGTTTTCCATTTTTTTATACTAAACCTTTTTCTTTTCTGTTTTTGAATATTCTGATTTGATTTTCATTCAAACAATTCAAGCAACAAATCAATTCAAACCTCAACCAAAATTTGTGTAAATTCAAATACTGATTAACAACACATTCCAAAGTCAAATTTATAATAATTTATTTATTCTTTTTAGGGTCTTTTAATTAATTAAAATAGGCTCTATTATTAATTAAATAAGATTTAATAATATTTTTCAATCTCCATTTGAATTCAAATCACTACCAAACTCTTGGTGAATTTAAATTCTGTTTATCAACATATTTCAAAGTCCAAAATAAAATAATTCTTTTATTCTTTTAGGATCTATTAATAATTAAATAAAAAGTCCATAGTCTTTAATTCAAATAGGTTTTAATTTATTTTAAAACTCTTTTTGAAATCTAAATAATATCAAAAAAAAATTCAGTAGGTTTCATTTGAAAACTAAAACACTTGGAATTCTTATTTTAAAATCTTTAATAAATTTTAATGTTTATTTGAAAGGAAAAAGCCTTTACTTAAATAAAGTTGGATATTAATAAATCCTTATTATTTTATTTAAATAAACCTTTACTCTTTTTATCAAATAGAAATATTTTATTTCAAAAGCTTGGCCAAGATTTAATTTGGCTCTTTAAAATAATCCTTATTTATAATTCTACCTTTTCTTTTGGAAAACCAAATCTTTTTATTAAAAGATCAAAAAAAATAGTGATTCCAACTTTTATAACTTTATTTATTATTTGTTTATCTTTGTAAATACCTTTAGGATTTTATTTGACCAAAATAGGTTTTGATGTTTCCATTTGGAATCAAAAGTTTCTTTTCACCCTGAATTTCAATATTTATTTATTTTGTTTATTTATTTTTCACATTTCAAGGTTTGGAATATCTTGGGATGTGACAGGCTACCACCCTTAAAATAAATCTCGTCCCGAGATTTGGGAAGGATAGGGTTTACAAGTTGGCTCAAAGCATCTAGGGTACTACCACCCTTAAAAAAAATTTCCAACTAGATTACATCTTGGCTTTCTTGGGATCTTGTTGAAACCTCTGGGCAAACATCTGCATTGTGTCCTTTGTTTCCACACTTGAAACATGTGACAAGGATGAGATCCTTCATAGGCTTGTTTATCTTGTGCTTCATCTTTTCTGGACAATTGCTTGCATAATGTCCTGGTTCTTTGCAATTGAAACACATCACTTGGCTGATATCTTTATTTTCCTTTGTTATCATTGCCTCTTGTTTGTTTCCTTGGTTCTTCTTCTTTTCTGGACATTCATTGGCATAGTGTCCCATCTCTTTGCAAGTGTAACATTGCTCTTGGGTAATATCCTTCTTTCTAGGGTTGGGGAATTTCTTCTTCTTCTTCTTCTTTTTGGGTCTCTCCAAAGCTAGGAGTTCTTCTAGTTCATGCTCTTCATACTTCACCACATAGGTGGGAAATCTTTCTCTCTTCTTGGGACATTTACTAGAGATATGACCTTCTTATTCACAAGAGTAGCAACACTTTGTGATCACTTTGGATTTGGCCTTATGATGCATAGTTTTGACTTTGCCTTCATCCTTCTTGGTAGAAGTTGTTCCTTCATGAGGGATTACAAACTGTTGATGCACTCCATCTTGTTTCCTTTGTTGAACTATGGAATATATGGGGCATTGGATAGGGACATGATTATTTCCTTCACATAGGAAGCAAGTAGCTTGAGATGTGGGGCATTGATTAGTTGGATGTTTCTCTTCACAATAGGGGCATTGATCTTCATGCTCCTTGGAAGTGTGATCCTTGTCTCCACAAATATTGCAAGCTTGGGTTCCTTCTAAAATATCATCCTTGACATCCTTGTTGTCACAAACTCCTTGGGAAAGGTTGTCTCACATGTCGATCATTTGAGTGGCCATCCCTTGCAACAATTGGGATTGAATTTCCAAAAACTTTTGCATGGTTGGGTCTAACCCATTATTATTGGCTAAAAACTGAGTTGTCACTTGGTTCAACTGGGTTTGGTTTGCTAGTAGTTGTTCTCTCATGTTGACCTCTTGGTTGTTGTTGTTGTTGTTGTTGTTGTCATTCTTGATGTTGAAGTCTCTTGGAGAAGTCATCTGTTTGGGTTGGGTTGGGATTAGAATAGGCAAAAGATTTCTAAGGAATCAATCGTAATCACACACATCACAATTCACTCAAGCAATGTGCAAGCAATCACAAACAAACACTCCACTCAAACAACAAGTTTCAAGAACATCTTTAGGCAACAAAATATTTTTGCTACACACATATGTTGGTGTGTTTGATTTAATCTAAATATGGTGGTCCAACTATATGGTTCACTTGAGATCTTTCCATCCTTCTTAGTTGATTCTTCTTGAACAAGATGTTTGTATCCTTAGAGAATTTCTTGCATCTTGGTCTCAAAACTTCAAAGTGATGATGGTTCCTTCTAAGTTGTATTCCGTTAGTCTTCAAGTCTTGAGTAATATTTCTTGTCTCACTTGTAGTCCTTAGTGATATCTAAGTTGAAGTCCTTGGTGAAAATAAAATTGAAATCACTTGAAGATGTTGAAGTCATTAGAGTTGATGAAGTCCTTAGATCATAGTGAAGTCTTTGGCCATGGAGTAGGTTTTGTCCATAAAGTTTTAAATAGAAGAGATGTAGAATCAAAACCAAAATGGTTGAGGAAAGAGTTTACAAGATTGTTTGTAAATAAGTTTTGGAACAAATACAACTCCTATTTTTCTAAGGTTTTTTTCCAATCCTAGGGTTACAATCCTACAGGAAACACAATGCTCTGATACCATCTGTAAGGTTCCCAACCTTTAATAAGGTAAGGATCCCTGTGTTTACAATGCTAGTCCCTGGATCAATAGCTAGCATCCACAGTTAAGATGTAATGTCAAGAAACAAAGGTCATAATACAACTTTATAACCAGGAATAATATAATTTATTTCATCTTACATAGCTCATTTGGCTATCTCATTACAATGCAGCAGAATATAACAATAGCATGGGGTCCTTCATCTTCAAATTGCCATAGGCAAACATGTTGGTTGAGACTTGTAATCCTAATCAACACATCTCACTAACATCATACAAACCTGCAACATAATAAGTTACAGCCACAAGGGTCAATACATTTGAATTGTATTGGCAAGTGATACTATGGTAGTATAGTGGAGTCTATCATCTATATGCATTTGGCTAAGTATAGCTTAGGCTTGCTTTGCTCAAAATAGATTTTCCTTACCATTTGAAAACACTAGGTTTTTGCTTGTCAAAATCACCCAAGGCATCTCCCAATAGAAATTGGTGATCCTTCAACCCTTGTTCAACCACAAGTTTTTAACTTAGAAATTGGGATGAGGAGATTCTTGATAGCTTCCATGTCTTGATGCTCAAATTGTCCTTTACCAGGGACATGGCTAAGTACTTAGATTTTACACTATGCAGAGGTGGTGCACTTTTCCCACAAGACTTGGTTTCCCAAGACAAGATATTTCAGAAGCCTTCCCTTAGACCAGAATGGACGCGCTCCAACCTATCAAACCCCAACCACCAATTGTCCATTTGGCTAAGTTATTGCAACCTATATGATCCAGGCAGAGCCCATATTGCCAAGTGGCTGCACTTGAAGCTTCTCAAAATTTGACATCTCAAATCTCTTTGTTCCTGGGTGGCCATCCACAAGTGAGATACACAAGGTAAACCATAGAAATGGGCCGTGTGAACCACTCAACACAAACCATTCCTTCCATTCCACCCACGTGATTCATTCACTTAGTTGTTTTACTAAACAAAACTCAAGTCCTTGACTTAGAAATATTCCATAGTATGAATATAATTCACCCTTGTTTTCTACTAGCTAAGCTAAGCATGATAGTAGTAGGAATCTTAACTTAGGAAATTTCTACTAAGGTTTCATCTACTAGGATTTCCCATGGCATAGTTTACACTTAGCAAAATTCCATGCAAGTCCTACTTAGAAACATCACTAATGCATAGTGAAAATAATGGGACAAAAGTATGAAGCATCACTTGCCTTTTTGGTAGAGAGTATAAGTTCACTCCTTGATCTTTGCAATATTCACACTCTTCAAATCACTACAATTCAATCAAGCAAGCAATATTTCAATCTACTATTCAAGCAACATCACATAAAATAATAGCAATAAAACAATGCATGCAATCATGCCAAACTTTGTTTTATTTACAAAAGTGGTTTATAATAGGTTATGAACATTCTAAAACACTTTATTGGTCATTTTATAAAGTGGCAAAACTATTTGCAAAAGATTCTACCTATAAACCATTTTTAAACCAAAGCATTATTTTATGTGGTGGAGAAATGCTTTTAATAAGGCAACAATCTATAGGGTTCACAAAATATGTTTTCAAATCATAAAACCTTGTGTTTAGTTTTAGAGAGTTTACATCAAAACATTTCCCAAAGGTTTTCCTCCAAAATCATTTTTATCAATTAAACCATATTTTTATTTGACTAGAAATGCTTTAATTCAAGGTTTTATTCTTTTGCTTCACAAAATATGTTTTTGAAACCACAAATTGATTTCTATGGTCAGTAGGTTCAAAACAATCCATTTGCCAAAGTTTTTATCTCAAAAATCATTTTAGAACAATTTTTATATTCTAAACATGCATATACAAGTTTCTACAAAAACAATCAATTTAACAGAAGCATTTTACTAAACAAAGTGCATGGTCAGAAAGTACTTGTCTTGCTGATTCGATTTATATAAAATTTGCAAAACTTGGATGTGTGGTTTGGAAGTTATGAATATTTCAAATTGGAACATCAAATAGATCAAATCCTGGTTTTTATAAATAGGCAGGGCCACGTGTCTAGTTCCTATTCGTCGGTACCGCTTTGCTCGGATCGATCGCTGTGGAGAGTTGGATCTAAGTTTAATCGTGCGGCTCAGAGGCACTACTTACCCCTTCGGGTTAGTTCTAATCCTAGTCATCAGATCAAGATCCTACGGACCTCACTGCTTTGACCATGAAGCAGCGGCGCTGGCGGCGGCGTGTGGCGACGCGCGGTCAGACGGTGGCGGTGCTGGTGATGCCGGAAGCGAGAGAGGGTGGGGAGAAGCTCACCAGGTTCGCGGAGTGATGCTGAAGCTCAACGTGGTCTCGGCAGGGTCAGGGGTGCACAGGGTCACTAGCGATTCCTCGCCGGAGTTCTCTCTGGCGACGGTTGCCCTCTGTTGAAGACGAAGGTGACGCTACGGTGCATGACAGGGCAAGTAAAGGATGCAGTCATATGCGCAAGATCGCGGTGAGCATGCGTGTGTGAAAGAGAAGGAGAGGCACGGTCGGAATTTACCTCGAATGCTCGTCGGAGATATGGCAGACCACGGCGACGCTCAGACGTGGATGAAGTCCAAGTTTTGGGGCGCGCGCGGCCAAGCGGGCGATACTGGGAGATGCAGTGAATGATGGGGAGCACGCTCGTTTGCTGCAGCGAGCAAGGGGTGGTGTAGGCTAGCCAGAATCATTTTCGAAAGGTCGTCGGAGATAGTGGCTTGTCGCAAAGAATTGGCGCAACCTGGGGGCAGAGAGGGTCGGGCGAGAGAGGGAAAAGAGAGAGGGAACGCATGCGCTTAAGATGGCATGGTCGCGGGGTGGTTTTACTGCGGCATTAACGCAAATTTACTCGGCCTTAATCGTCTGCAACGGCCGGCGAGGTGAGGGGCGGGGTCAGCGGGGCGAGGAAGATGATAACGGGGAAGTGGGGTCGCTTGGCAGCGAGAGAGAGGAGGAGGTGGGGTCCAACCGTCAGTGTCTCTGCGGGTGAGTTTTTGAGTAAGGAGAAAACGGTTCGGGTGTGAGGGAGTGGGCTGCTGGGCCTTAGTGGGCTGCTAGATGGGTTGGGTCTGTTTTCCATTTTTTTAATACTAAACCTTTTTCTTTTCTGTTTTTGAATATTCTGATTTGATTTTCATTCAAACAATTCAAGCAACAAATCAATTCAAACCTTAACCAATATTTGTGTAAATTCAAATACTAATTAACAACACATTCCAAAGTCAAATTTATAATAATTTATTTATTCTTTTTAGGGTCTTTTAATTAATTAAAATAGGCTCTAGTATTAATTAAATAAGATTTAATAATATTTTTCAATCTCCATTTGAATTAAAATCACTACCAAACTCTTGGTGAATTTAAATTCTGTTTATCAACATATTTCAAAGTCCAAAATAAAATAATTATTTTATTCTTTTAGGATCTATTAATAATTAAATAAAAAGTCCATAGTCTTTAATTCAAATAGGTTTTAATTTATTTTAAAACTCTTTTTGAAATCTAAATAATATCAAAAAAAAATTCAGTAGGTTTCATTTGAAAAACTAAAACACTTTTAATTCTTATTTTAAAATCTTTAATAAATTTTAATGTTTATTTGAAAGGAAAAAGCATTTACTTAAATAAAATTGGATATTAATAAATCCGTATTATTTTATTTAAATAAACCTTTACTCTTTTTATCAAATAGAAATATTTTATTTCAAAAGCTTGGCCAAGATTTAATTTGGCTCTTTAAAATAATCCTTATTTATAATTCTACCTTTTCTTTTGGAAAACCAAATCTTTTTATTAAAAGATCCAAAAATAGTGATTCCAACTTTTATAACTTTATTTATTATTTGTTTATCTTTGTAAATCCCTTTAGGATTTTATTTGACCAAAATAGGTTTTGATGTTTCCAATTGGAATCAAAAGTTTCTTTTCACCCTGAATTTCAATATTTATTTATTTTCACATTACAAGATTTGGAAAATCTTGGGATGTGACAGCTTTCTCCATTGCCCCCCTTCCAAGAGGAACTGGACCTACAACCCAGGAAGATCCATGCTCTGGCCGAGGCCTTTGAGATTCGGCTGAAGGAGTTGATCCGCGCCCTACGCGGCGAGGATCTGATGACCACCTTCGTCAGCAGCCGAATCTGCCCTCTCCAGCATCGCACGCATAAGCTTTGCTACATGAGAGGTCCCCTCGATCCCAACCGAGTCTCAACGGTCAAGCTCGATAATTATGTTATTTTCAAGCATGTCCGAGCTATCTTCAAGACAGATATGCCGGAGGACTGGACCTGGGGACTGAAGCCGTTCACCCGCGGGAATCCCCCTCCCGAGGTAAGTTCACGCAGTTATGTTTTGCCCCCTAATTGCGTTTGTGATTCCTTTTGCTAATTTCTCTTTGTCTCTTTTCTTGCAGAGATTTGCGGAGCAGAAGGTCGAGGATGCCGAGGTTCTGGCCCTCCTGTGGACCGCACATCGGAATACCCCGGACAGCTTGTCCCCAAGTCATACATCACTCCGTCTCGCGCCCGTGGCAAGACCTCGGCTCACGGGGAGGAAGGTGATTTGGACGACGTCCAAATTCTTGAGGTAGTCGCCGCAATGCCTATCTCTTACGCATTTCTGGCTTCTACGTCCTCAGCTAATCAGGCCGGTCAGGTGCACGACGCCGAGCCTCTCGCCTCCCAACCTCCTGCTACCTCGAGGAAGCGCACCGCTCCAGCAGGTGCCTCGGAAGCTGCTCCCAAGAAACGAACAAAGAAGTCAGCCCAGCACCTTCCGAAGCGTAAAACTATGCCCGGAGTTACTGGGTGAGTTCATTTTCATTTGTATTTCTTATTTCTCTTTTTCTGTATTTTGATTTGACTTTCTATGCTTTTGCAGCGCTCCTCTTTCTGTTAAGCCCAGTGGTCCAAGTATGATGAGTCACACAACCCGGCTGCCTTCTCCTCCGCCTCCTGAAGATACCAGAGTTCCGAGTCCTGCTCGCGTGGACTCTCCTCTCGCTCTGAATCAATCATCACCTCGGCAAGATGCACCCGTGGCTTCTATCGCTGGCGCCGATATAACTCGGCCAGTAGATCCTCCTACTGAACCTGTTACCTCCATTGCGAACCCCGGAATTTTCCCCGAGATTCCTTTGACCCCCACAATTCCAACCGCAACTCCAACTCCGGCCGAGGACATCACCATCTCGGCGCCTTCGGAAACCATAGTTCCTCCTGTTTCTAAGGATGCCACCCCTAGTGCCGAGGTTACAGCTCCTGCCGACGCATCTTCTAAGGCTAAGAAGGTCGTTGTCACCAAACCTCCCTCATCTCAGAAAGGACTTGCCATCTCTTCTCAACCCACCATTGCTGATGCGCTCCGCAAGGGGGTTTCCTCTGCTAAGACCGTTGTCACCCCGGCCGCTGATACTCAGCTTACTCTCCACAAGAGTCCCGCGGCGGTGGTGGTTACACAACATGTCCGAGGTAAAGTCCTGACTCGTACTGAGAGTGGGAACAGCCTTGGCTCCTTGGTTGAGTGTGCCAATAATTGGAACGCTGCTGATCAGCTTGAGGGCAATCCGATCAATCAGCCATTTCAACTCTCCGACATCAGCAGTCGCTTGCATATGGCTGCCAAGATCGTGCTTGACAGCGATAAGATGAATGAGGTAATTGCTTTTGTTGACATTTGGTTAGTTACTCGAATGATAGTATATATACTCTAGTCCCCGAAGCTGCAAACCAAATAATTTGTTATTCGTTTGGAAGCATTATTAGGCTTAAAGTGCATTATTCGCCAAGTGAATCTCCTGTATGACTTTGACTCCTCATGGTTCATTTGTATTCCACATTAAGTGTTTGCTGAATCCGGATCCTGTTTTAGCTTTGATTGTAGGGTTCGCAGCATAGAAAACAAAAATTTTCCTACGATGGGAACTATGTACCAAGATTATCTACTAGATACAAACAACGGGCGGATGTATATCCGTAGAGAACATACCCTTGAAGACCGACAAAGCTTAACGAGTTCAACTCGTGGTTGATGTAGACGATCTCTTGACGATCTCAAGATCGAGAGGAAGTCCTAGCGCCGCAAAGCAGCAGCGCATCCGTGCTCGCACACACGTACAAGACACCGGGCAACCTCCGCCTCCTCGCTCCAGCGATGCAGCGGAAGCACAACCCTTTCTTGCCGAATAGCCACCGGGAACATGTATCTCGCTAGTCCGAGACCATGGGGGATAAATTCTAGAGGGGGAGAGAGATCCTTCACGAGGAGGTGTGAGAGACAAGTGAGAGGAGGGGCTCCTTTTATAGGAGGAGGGGGGCACCCAAGGGGGTGGCCGCCGGCCATGGGGCTTCCCCCTCACCTCCTTCATTCATGTGGGTGGACACTCCACTCACAAAATGTCCCTTCAATTTTCTCCACTCAAAAGTCCACTCAAATTCCCATTAAATTTGCACCAAATTTAATGCAAACTCTCATTAAATAAAACTCTTTTATTTTATTCAGAATTTTGTCAATTACTTTAATGACAAACATTCACAAATAACCCCTTGCTAGAATTCCATTTCACATGCATAACCACTTTATGCAATTTCACCCGAAAACCTATTTCGGTATCTAGTGAAATAAATTCCTGCGCTTGTTTATTCTTTCGGCATGAAACATTTGCTCCAACTGGATGCCAGTGTCCCTTAAGTGTGTCACCCTACGGTTCGCGAATAATGCGGACATGATCGAGACCCTTCTCTGATCAATAATCAGTAGCGGTACCTGGAGATCCATACTGACTCCCACACATTCAACGATGACTTTTCCTGTGATCGTCGGAACCTTTTATGCTTGTATCTTAATCCCTTTGTCTCACGATATATTACATGTCCGAGATTCGATCATCGGTATCTTCATACCTAGTTTGATCTCATTACTGACATGCACTCTTTTCTCGTTCCCGTGATATAATATTCTAGTGATCAAATCACTTGCTTGCAAGCTAACCAATGTGATATCACCGAGAGGGCCCAGAGCATATCTATCCGTCATCGGGATGAACAAATTCCACTCTTGATCCATGATTCTCAACATAACACTTTAGTAGCTTTGAAGCCATCTTTATAATCACCCAGTTACGGAGTGACGTTTGATGTCAACAAGAAACTCTTCCGGTGTTAGTGATTGGCATGACCTCATGGTCTAAGGATTAGGACTACTTCGTAGTTTGTTTATAGCAATATAAACTCAATGACTTTGATCGTAATGCTATACTTCGGATGAATGTTCATCACATCATTACACTAATGTTGTGATCTCGTTATTAACAACATCCAATGTCTATGATCAGGAAACCGTGATCATCTTGTTAATCAACGAACTAGTTTATGAGAGAGGCACAACTAGGAACTTTCTGTTTGTTTATTAAACACACATGTATTAACGTTTCCGTATTAATACAATTATAGCATGCAAAATAAACATCTATCATATACTTGGAAGACACATAATAAACATTTTATTATTGCCTCTCAGGGCATATTTCCGTCAGTCTCCCACTTACACTAGAGACAATAATCTAGTTACATTGTGATGTATCTAACACCCATGGAGTTCTGGTGTAGATCATGTTTTGCTCTAGGGAGAGTTTTAGTCAACGGATCTGCTACATTGAGATCCGTATGTACTTTACACATCTTTATATCTCCATCCTTGACATGCTCGTGGATGGAGTGAAACCGGCGCTTAATATGCTTGGAATGCTTGTGAGACCTTGGCTCTTTGTCATTGGCAATGGCACCATTGTTGTCACAATAGATCACCATTGGGTCCAACGCGTTTGCAACCACGCCTAGTTCAGATATGAACTCCTTCATCCAAACTGCTTCCTGAGCCGCTTCTGAAGCAGCAACATATTCGGCCTCCGTTGTTGATCCTGTTGGAGATATGCCCTAGAGGCAATAATAAATGTAGTTATTATTATATCTTTGTGTTTATGATAAATGTTTACATTCATGCTATAATAGTATTAACAAGGAAACCATTAATACTTGTGTGATTTGTAAACTTAATTTGAAGTCCCTAGTATGGCCTCTATACTTCACTAGCTTGTTGGTTGATTAATGATTGTGGTTTCCCTGTCATGAACATTGAGATGTTATCAACAACAAGATCATATCGTTAGGAGAATGATATGGTGGACATACTCCTATAGACAAGCGTAGCATAAAGATCAAGTCATTTCAATAGTTCAATTGCTATATGCTTTCTGATACATAGTAACCTGATTCCTTCGACCATGAGATCATGCATATCACCTTTACCGGATGGATGCTTTGATGACATCAAACACCACACCGTAACTGGGTGGTTATAAAGGTGGCATTGAGTGTTTGGAAAGTATTGGTTGAGACACATGGATCAAGAGTGGGATTTGTCCATCCACATGACGGATAGATATACTCTGGGACCTCTCGGTGGAATGTCATCCAATTAGCTTGCAAGCATGTGACTTGGTCACAAGGGATCACATATCACGGGAACGAGAAAAGAGTACTTATCAGTAACGAGGTTGAACTAGGTATGCGGAGATACCGACGATCATAACCTTGGATAAGTAACATATCGTGAGACAAAGGGAAATTGGTATCGTATGTAAGTGGTTCATTCGATCGCAAAGTAATCGTAGAAATATGTGGGAGCCATATGAATTTCCAGATTCCTCTATTGGTTATTGTTCGGAGAAGTGTCTCGATCATGTCCGCATAATTCACGAACCGTAGGGAGACACACTTAAGGATTCGACGTTGTTTTGAGTAGTTATGGTATTATGAGAAAGAGACCGAATGTTGTTCGGAGTCTCGGATGGGATCCGGGATATCACGAGGTGATCCGGAATGGTCCGGAGAATAAGATTCATATAAGGAAAGTCCCATTTCGGAGTAGCGGAATGATTCCGATGTCTTCATCGGGAATGTTCTAGAAGGTTCCGGATTGTCTGGCACTCCGGGGGGGGGGGGGGGGGGGGGAAGGGTACATGAATGTGTCATTTCATATTGGAATGATTGCATCATGTACTAAGTGTTCTTGCTGTCCCAAATAAAGGATTAAATTGAATCCTAAAACAGAAAAGTCAAATGTCCAGTTTGAAAGTCAAACGGCTAAAACAAGAAACTGTGGGAAACAAGAAAGAGGAGTTGGGAACCGACTTGAGGGAGGAGTCTCCTCCCCAAGCCGGCGCGCCACCCAAGGCCGACTTGGGGAGGGACTCCCCTCCCCTGGCCGCGCCTCCCCATCTATAAAAGGAGGGGCAGGGCTCCCCTCCTAGACACACAAGTTTCCACCTCTAAATCTCCGGTTTAGAGCCGTTTTGGTTTAGAGCTTCTAATTGCTTTAGCCAGCGGTTTAGAGCCTTCTAATTGGTTTAGAGCCTTCTAATTGGTGTGTCTAATTACTAGACCACTAATAGCCTCTCTCATAAGCTCCACCATACTCGCACCGGCTTAAGGCGAAGCCCTGTGGGATTTCCCCTCTACTTCCGGCACCACGCCGTTGTGCTGCCGGAATCGCGAGGAGAGTGCTACAACCTCCGCTGCCTGCTGGAACAAGGGAGAGGAAGGTCTTCGTCGAGTACCGAACGTGTGACCGACTGCGGGAGCGCTGCCGGAACGTGGCGCCAGAAGGATCGTCTACGCGATCTTGAGATCGGAAAGAGTACGACTACATCACCCACGAGAATCCGCTCTCGTTAAACGCTTTGGAATCTTCGAGGGTAAGTTATACCATCGACTCGTTGCTACAATCTAGTAGATAGATCTTGGCTTGTTTGTTTGTATGCGATAGAAATTTTTTGTTTTCCTTGCTACGAACCCCTACAGTGGTATCAGAGCCGTGTCTATATGTAGATCTGTTGCACGAGTAGAACACAATGGTCATTGTGGGCGTTGATGCTTTTATTGTCGATTGCTTCTTGTGTACTTTGCATCTTGCGGTATGTTGGGATGAAGCGGCCCGGGCTAACCTTACATGACATCGTTCATGAGACTTGCTCCACGCTTGACATGCAACTTGTATTGCATAAGTGGCTTTGCGGGTGCCTGTTTCTCCTAGCATAGTTAAGATCCAATTTACAACGGGTGATCAACAATGCTAGTATCAATGTTGTGGTTCTTGTTCGTAAGTTAGAACGACACTTATTGAAAGCCCCAAACCACGTAAAATATGCAAAGAAAGTAGAGGCGTCTAACTTTGTTTTGCAGGGGTGTGCAGTGATGTGATATGGCCATGATTGTGATTATATTTGATGTATGCAATGTTCCTTATTGTAAGTCGGCAACCGGCAGGAGCCATATGGTTGTCTTTAATTTATGTTAAGACCCGCGTGTCTATTCAAAGTAGTTGTAATAGTTGAAGCCGGTGGACGACAACCATGGAGAAGCGTCATTGACCTTGATGCAATGCCAGTGATGATGGAGATCATGTTCGTGCTTGAAGATGGAGATCGGAAGCACAAAGAAGAAAGGCCATATCATATCACATATATATATTGAATTGCATGTGATGTTAATCCTTTATGCATCTTGTTTTGCTTAGTAGACGACGGTAGCATTATAAGATGATCCCTCATGCACATCAATTTCAAATCATAAAGTGTTCACCCTTAGTTAGCACCGTTGCTAAAGCTTGTTGTTTCGAAGCACCACGTGATGATCGGGTGTGTTAGATTCTGCAAGTGTATACAACGTGAGCAAGCCAGATTTGCTCATGCAGAAACTAAGGTTTGATCTTGACGAGCCTAGCATGTACAGACATGGTCTCGGAACACGGATCACCGAAAGGTAAAGCATGAATCATATAGTAGATGTGATGAACATGTCGATTGTTCGCCATTGAAACTATGTCAACTCTCGTGATGATCGGTGTTGATATGGTGGATTTGGTTCATGTGATCACTAAAACAATGTGAGGGATATTGTTTTGAGTGGGAGTTCACCTAGTTTAATTTTATTATTAATTTGAACTCAATTTGTCATAAACTTAGTCTAAACTATTGCAAATATGTTGTAGATCAATGGCAGCCCCTACCATCAATTTTAATGCGTTCCTAGAGAAAGAAAAGTTGAAAAACAATGGAAGCAACTTCGCGGATTGGTTCCGCAATTTGAGGATTGTCCTCACAGCTGGTAATTTGACCTATGTGCTGGATGCACCGCTGGGTGACCCACCTGCAGCTGATGCTCCCGATGAAGTAAAGAATGTTTACCTTGCTCGGAAGAATCAGTACTCCATAGTTCAGTGTGCTATCTTGTATGGTTTGGAATCGGAGCTTCAGAAAAGGTTTGAGGATTCAGACCCATATGATATTGTCGAAGATCTCAAATTAATTTTTGAGACTCATGCGGCAATTGAAAGTTATGAAGCTTCTGAAAAGTTCTTTAACTACAAGATGGAAGAGGGCAGCTTCGTCAGTGAGCATGTGCTTAAGATGTCTGGGCACGCAAACAAACTTCAAAGCTTGGGTATTGTGATTCCTAATGCTTTGGGGATTTACCGTGTCCTCCAATCACTACCACCAAGTTACAAGAACTTTGTGATGAACTACAACATGCAGAACATGAACAAGACGTTGCCAGAACTCTTTGCCATGTTAAAATCTGCAGAAGTGGAGATCAAGAAAGAGCACCAAGTGTTGTTGGTCAATAAGACCACCAAATTCAAGAAAGGCAAGTCTAAGCAAAAGGGACACTTCAAGAAGGGTGGTAAGAAAGCTACCACGCCGACGAAGAAGACCAGGGCTGGACCTAAGCCTGATACTGAGTGCTTTTACTGCAAGGGAGTAGGTCACTGGAAGCGGAATTGCCCAAAGTACTTGGCGGATTTGAAGAACGGCAACATCAAGAAGAAAGGTATATCTGATATACATGTTATTGATGTGTATCTCACTAGTACTCGTAGTAGTGCCTGGGTATTTGATACTGGTTCGGTTGCTCATATTTGTAACTCGAAACAGGTGCTGCAGAATAAACGGAATCTAGCGAAGAACGAGGTGACGATGCGCGTAGGAAACGGATCAAAGGTTGATGTGATCGCGGTCGGCACGCTACCCCTTCATCTACCATCGGGATTAGTTTTATACTTAAATAATTGTTATTTGGTGCCTGCGTTGAGCATGAACATTATATCAGGATCTTGTTTATTGCGAGACGGTTACTTGTTTAAATCCGAGAATAATGGTTGTTCTATTTATATGAGTAATATGTTTTATGCACATGCACCTTTGATAGATGGTCTATTCTTATTGAATCTCGATAGTGGAAATACACATATCAACAACATTGAGGCTAAACGTTTGAAATCAAGCGATAATTCGACCTATATGTGGCACTGTCGTCTTGGTCACATCGGAGTGAAACGTATGAAGAAACTCCATTCCGATGGACTTCTTGAATCACTTGATTTTGAATCACTTGAAAGATGCGAAGCATGTCTGATGGGTAAAATGACTAAGACTCCATTTTCTGGTATGATGGAGCGAGCTACGGACTTATTGGAAATCATACATACCGATGTGTGTGGTCCAATGAGTGTAGCATCGCGCGGTGGTTATCGTTATGTTCTTACCTTCACGGATGACTTGAGTAGATATGGGTATATCTATTTCATGAAACATAAGTCCGAAACTTTCGAGAAGTTTAAGGAGTTTCAAAGTGAGGTAGAGAATCAACGTAACAAGAAGATTAAATTTCTACGTTCTGATCGTGGAGGTGAATATCTAAGTTACGAGTTTGGCGAGCATTTGAAGAAATGCGGAATACTTTCACAATTGACACCGCCGGGAACACCACAGCGTAATGGTGTGTCCGAACGTCGTAATCGAACTCTCTTAGATATGGTTCGTTCTATGATGTCACTTACAAATTTACCGCTATCATTTTGGGGTTATGCATTAGAAACAGCCGCGTTCACTTTAAATAGGGCACCGTCTAAATCCGTTGAAACGACACCGTATGAATTATGGTTTGGGAAGAAACCTAAATTGTCGTTCCTTAAAGTTTGGGGATGCGAAGCCTATGTAAAGAAGTTACAGCCGGACAAGCTTGAACCCAAAGCAGAAAAATGCGTCTTCATAGGATACCCGAAGGAAACTATTGGGTATACCTTCTATCATAGATCCGAAGGCAAAACATTCGTTGCCAAGAATGGATCCTTTCTGGAGAAGGAATTTCTCTCGAAAGAAGTGACTGGAAGGAAAGTAGAACTCGACGAGGTTGTCGAACCTTCTCTCGAAATTGCGAGTAGCGCAGCACCGGAAGAAGTTCCTATGGTGCCTGCACCAATAAGAGAGGAAGCTAATGATGGTGATCATGAAACTTCGGTTGAAGTTGCTACAGAGCCTCGGAGGTCAACGAGAACTCGTACCACTCCAGATTGGTATGATTTCCGTTATGAATGTCATGGTGGTGGACAACACCGATGACCCCGAGACATATGAGGAAGCGATGATGAGCCCAGATTCCAATAAATGGCAAGAAGCCATGAAATCCGAGATTGGATCCATGTACGAAAACCAAGTATGGACTTTGGTGGACTTACCGGATGGCCGGAAGGCTGTCGAGAACAAATGGATTTTCAAGAAGAAAACAGATGCTGATGGTAATGTTACTGTCTATAAAGCTCGACTTGTCGCAAAAGGGTTTCGACAAATTCAAGGAGTTGAATACGATGAGACTTTCTCACCGGTAGCGAAGCTAAAGTCTGTGAGGATTATGTTAGCAATCGCTGCATATTATGATTATGAGATATGGCAGATGGATGTCAAAACAGCATTCCTCAATGGAGACATTGATGAAGAGTTGTATATGATGCAACCCAAAGGTTTTGTCGATCCTAAAGATGCTAACAAGGTATGCAAACTTCAACGGTCCATCTATGGATTGAAGCAAGCATCCCGAAGTTGGAATCAACGTTTTGATAAGGTAATCAAAAGTTTTGGTTTTATACAAACTTATGGAGAAGCTTGTATTTACAAGAAAGTGAGTGGGAGCTCTGTAGCATTCTTAATACTGTATGTGGATGACATATTGTTGATTGAGAATGATGTAGACCTTCTTAATAGTGTCAAGGAATATTTGAATAATAGTTTTTCAATGAAGGATCTTGGCGAAGCAGCTTACATATTAGGCATAAAGATTTATAGAGATAGATCGAAACGCCAAATATCATTGTCACAGAGTACATATTTGGACAAAGTTCTAAAGAGGTTTGGAATGGAAGAAAGCAAGAAAGGGTTCTTGCCCATGTTGCCCAATACGACCTTGAGTAAAAATCAAAGTCCGACATCGGCAGAAGATAGAGAAAGGATGAGTAAGACTCCCTATGCCTCAGCCATAGGATCTCTAATGTATGCCATGCTATGTACTAGACCCGACATCGCATATGCTGTTAGTCTAACTAGCAGATATCAAAGTGATCCAGGAGTGGATCATTGGACAGCGGTCAAAAACATCCTTAAGTACTTGAGAAGAACTAAGGATATGGTTCTTTCTTATGGAGGTGATGAACAACTCGTTGTTAATGGTTACACCGATGCTAGTTGGAACACCGATCCAGATGATTCTAAATCACAATCCGGATACGTATTTATTTTGAATGGTGCAGCAGTTAGCTGGAGGAGTGCAAAGCAAAGCGTTGTGGTGAGATCTTCAACTGAATCGGAATACATGGCTGCTTCGGAGGCTTCACAAGAAGCGATATGGATGAAAGAGTTCATTACAGAGCTGGGTGTGGTTCCTAGTGCGCTGGACCCAATGTCTATCTACTGTGATAACATGGGCGCCATAGCCAATGCGCAAGAACCAAGGTCACACAAGAAGCTGAAGCATATCAAGCTACGTTTTCACGCTATTCGAGAACATATCCAGGATGGGGATATAAAGATTTGCAAAGTACACATAGATCTGAATGTGGCGGATCCATTGACTAAACCTCTCCCGAGGGCAAAACATGACCAACACCAAACTGCCATGGGTGTTCGGTATATTACCATGTAATCTAGATTAGATGACTCTAGTGCAAGTGGGAGACTGTTGGAGATATGCCCTAGAGGCAATAATAAATGTAGTTATTATTATATCTTTGTGTTTATGATAAATGTTTACATTCATGCTATAATAGTATTAACAAGGAAACCATTAATACTTGTGTGATTTGTAAACTTAATTTGAAGTCCCTAGTATGGCCTCTATACTTCACTAGCTTGTTGGTTGATTAATGATTGTGGTTTCCCTGTCATGAACATTGAGATGTTATCAACAACAAGATCATATCGTTAGGAGAATGATATGGTGGACATACTCCTATAGACAAGCGTAGCATAAAGATCAAGTCATTTCAATAGTTCAATTGCTATATGCTTTCTGATACATAGTAACCTGATTCCTTCGACCATGAGATCATGCATATCACCTTTACCGGATGGATGCTTTGATGACATCAAACACCACACCGTAACTGGGTGGTTATAAAGGTGGCATTGAGTGTTTGGAAAGTATTGGTTGAGACACATGGATCAAGAGTGGGATTTGTCCATCCACATGACGGATAGATATACTCTGGGCCCTCTCGGTGGAATGTCATCCAATTAGCTTGCAAGCATGTGACTTGGTCACAAGGGATCACATATCACGGGAACGAGAAAAGAGTACTTATCAGTAACGAGGTTGAACTAGGTATGCGGAGATACCGACGATCATAACCTTGGATAAGTAACATATCGTGAGACAAAGGGAAATTGGTATCGTATGTAAGTGGTTCATTCGATCGCAAAGTAATCGTAGAAATATGTGGGAGCCATATGAATTTCCAGATTCCTCTATTGGTTATTGTTCGGAGAAGTGTCTCGATCATGTCCGCATAATTCACGAACCGTAGGGAGACACACTTAAGGATTCGACGTTGTTTTGAGTAGTTATGGTATTATGAGAAAGAGACCGAATGTTGTTCGGAGTCTCGGATGGGATCCGGGATATCACGAGGTGATCCGGAATGGTCCGGAGAATAAGATTCATATAAGGAAAGTCCCATTTCGGAGTAGCGGAATGATTCCGATGTTTTCATCGGGAATGTTCTAGAAGGTTCCGGATTGTCCGGCACTCCGGGGGGGAAGGGTACATGAATGTGTCATTTCATATTGGAATGATTGCATCATGTACTTAAGTGTTCTTGCTGTCCCAAATAAAGGATTAAATTGAATCCTAAAACAGAAAAGTCAAATGTCCAGTTTGAAAGTCAAACGGCTAAAACAAGAAACTGTGGGAAACAAGAAAGAGGAGTTGGGAACCGACTTGAGGGAGGAGTCTCCTCCCCAAGCCGGCGCGCCACCCAAGGCCGACTTGGGGAGGGACTCCCCTCCCCTGGCCGCGCCTCCCCATCTATAAAAGGAGGGGCAGGGCTCCCCTCCTAGACACACAAGTTTCCACCTCTAAATCTCCGGTTTAGAGCCGTTTTGGTTTAGAGCTTCTAATTGCTTTAGCCAGCGGTTTAGAGCCTTCTAATTGGTTTAGAGCCTTATAATTGGTGTGTCTAATTACTAGACCACTAATAGCCTCTCTCATAAGCTCCACCATACTCGCACCGGCTTAAGGCGAAGCCCTGTGGGATTTCCCCTCTACTTCCGGCACCACGCCGTTGTGCTGCCGGAATCGCGAGGAGAGTGCTACAACCTCCGCTGCCTGCTGGAACAAGGGAGAGGAAGGTCTTCGTCGAGTACCGAACGTGTGACCGACTGCGGGAGCGCTGCCGGAACGTGGCGCCGGAAGGATCGTCTACGCGATCTTGAGATCGGAAAGAGTACGACTACATCACCCACGAGAATCCGCTCTCGTTAAACGCTTTGGAATCTTCGAGGGTAAGTTATACCATCGACTCGTTGCTACAATCTAGTAGATAGATCTTGGCTTGTTTGTTTGTATGCGATAGAAATTTTTTGTTTTCCTTGCTACGAACCCCTACAGATCCCGCCACCACAGGTTGTTTGGAGCTCCTCCAACTAACCGCTCCGCCATTCATGAGAAATACGTATCTGGATTGAGACTTAGAAGCATCCGGATCGGTGTCAAAGCTAGCGTCGACATAACACTTAGCGACGAGCTCTTCTTCACCTCCGTATACAAGAAACATATCCTTAGTTCTTCGCAAGTACTTAAGGATATTCTTGACCGCTTTCCAGTGTTCTGAACCTGGATCCGATTGGTACCTACTAGTCAAACTAATAGCATGTGCCACATCCGGTCTTGTACATAGCATGGCGTACATTATAGAGCCTATGGCTGAAGCATAGGGGACCTTGTCCATTATCTCTCTTTCTTCCGCCGAAGCCTGACTTTGAGTCTTACTCAATGTCGTGCCTTGTGTCATAGGTAAGAACCCCTTCTTACTATTTTCCATTTTAAACTTCTTTAAAATCTTATCAAGGTATGTACTTTGCGATAGCCCTATTAGGCGCCTAGATCTATCTCTATAGATCTTTATGCCTAATATGTATGACGCTTCACCTAGGTCCTTCATTGAAAATTTGCTGTTTAGATAACTTTTAACACCGTTTAAAAGATCTATATCATTTCCGATCAATAATATGTCATCCACATATAATATCAGAAATGCCACATTGATCCCACTCACTTTCTTGTAAATACAAGCTTCTCCATAAATTTGGACAAATCCAAAATCTTTGATCACCTCATCAAAGCGGAGATTCCAACTGCGTGATGCTTGCTTCAATCCATAGATGGATCGCTGAAGCTTACACACCTTGTTAGCATCCTTAGGATCGACAAAACCCTTTGGTTGTATCATATACAACTCTTCTTCAATATTACCATTGAGAAACGCGGTTTTGACATCCATCTGCCATATCTCATAATCGAAATATGCAGCAATTGCTAACATAATACTAACTGACTTTAGCATCGCTACGGGAGAGAATGTCTCATCGTAGTCAACTCCTTGAATTTGTCGAAACCCCTTTGCGACAAGTCGAGCTTTATAGACGGTTACATTACCATCAGCATCAGTTTTCCTTTTGAAAATCCATTTGTTCTCCATGGCCTTTCGATCGTGAGGTAAGTCCACCAAGTTCCAAACTTGATTTTCATACATGGATTCCATCTTGGATTTCATGGCTTCTAACCATTTGTTGGAATCCGGGCTCATCATCGCTTCTTCATACGTCGCAGGGTCATCATTTTCATCAACCATGAAATTCATGACAGGATTTCCGTACAGCTCGGGAGCTGCACGCGTCCTGCTTGACCTGCGAGGTTCGGTAGTACTCTCTTTCGGAGTTTCATGATCATTATCATTAGTTCCCTCTTCAACAGGTGGAGCCAACTCCGGAACAACTTCCGGCGCTGCGCTACTCGCCATACTTTGAAGAGAAGGTTCAATAACCTCTTCGAGTTCTACCTTCCGACTACTCACACCTTTCACGAGAAACTCTTTCTCTAGAAAGGATCCATTCTTGGCAACAAAAACCTTGCCCACGGATCTGTGAATACCCAATAGTTTCTTTAGGGTATCCTATGAAGACGCATTTTTCCGCTTTGGGTTCGAGTTTATCCGGTTGAAGTTTCTTCACATAAACATCGCATCCCCAAACTTTAAGAAATGACAGCTTAGGTTTGTTTCCAAACCACAATTCATACGGTGTCTTTTCAACGGATTTAGATGGTGCCCGATTTAAAGTGAATGCAGCAGTTTCTAGTGCATAGCCCCAAAATGACAACGGCAAGTCCGTCAGAGACATCATAGATCGAACCATATCTAATAAATTACGATTACGATGTTCTGACACACCATTTCGCTGTGGTATTCCGGCAGGTGTGAGTTGTGAAACAATTCCACACTCTTTCATGTGAGTGCTAAACTCGTAACTTAGATACTCACCTCCACGGTCGGACCGTAGAAATTTGATCTTTCTATTACGATGATTTTCCACTTAATTATGAAATTCCTTGAACTTTTCAAAGGTTTCAGACTTGTGTTTCATCAAGTATATATAACCGTATCTACTCAAATCATCTGTGAAAGTAACAAAATAACGATATCCACCTCGCGCCGACACACTCATTGGACCGCATACATCAGAATGTATGATTTCCAATAAATCTGTCGCCCGTTCCATTGAACCGGAAAATGGCGTTCTAGTCATCTTGCCCATAAGGCATGGCTCACATGTATCAAATGATTCATAATCAAGTGATTCCAAAAGTCCATCCGAATGGAGCTTCTTCATGCGTTTAACGCCAATATGACCTAGACGGCAGTGCCACATATATGCGGATATATCATCATTTAGTTTAATCCTTTTAGCATCAACATTATGAATATGTGTAACATTATTATCGAGATCCAAAAGAAATAAACCATTCATCATCGGTGCATGACCATAAAAGATTTCATTCATATAAATGGAACAACCATTGTTCTCGGATTTAAATGAATAACCACTTCGCATCAAACACGATCCAGATACAATGTTCATGCTTAGTGCAGGCACCAGATAACAATTATTCAAGTTTATAACTAATCCCGATGGCAAGTGGAGAGGCAGTGTTCCGATGGCGATCACATCAACGCTTGATCCATTGCCGACACGCATCTTGACCTCACCCCTTGCTAGCGGTCGCTTGTTCTGCAGCTCCTGATTCGAGTTACAAATATTAGCAACTGAACCGGTATCAAATACCCAGGTGCTACTGAGAGCACTAGTAAAGTACACATCAATAACATGTATATCATATATACCTTTGTTTGCCTTGCCGGCTTTCTTGTCTGCCAAATACTTGGGGCAGTTGCGCTTCCAGTGGCCAGTCCCCTTACAATAGTAGCACTCGGTATTAGACTTAGGTCCAACTCGGGGTTTCTTTTCAGGCACGGCAACAGGCTTGCCGCCCTTACTTCCCTTTCGTTTTCCCTTCTTGTCTTTCTTGAAACCAGTGTTCCTATTGATCATCAACACTTGATGTTCCTTTTTGATCTCCACTTCTGCAGTTTTAAGCATTGACAGAAGCTCGGGGAGAGACTTCTTCATGCCTTGCATATTATAGTTCATCACGAAGCTCTTATAGCTAGGTGGCAGAGACTGCAGAACTCGATGGATGCCTAAGTCAATGGGAATCGATATTCCCAAGGACACAAGTTTATCGGTGTAACCCGACATATTGAGTACATGCTCACTAACGGAGCTATGCTCTTCCATCGTGCAGCTAAAGAACTTTTCTAAAGCGTTGTAGCTCTCTACAGCAGCATGTGTGTCGAAAATCATTTTCAACTCACCCATTGTATCAAAAGCATTGCCATTTTCGAAACGCTTTCGAAGTTCCGGCTCTATCCCATACAATATGCCGCAATGAACTAAGTTGTGGTCCTCCTGACGAGTCTGATAGACATTCTTCTCCTCGTCAGGGGCATCATCTAAAGGTGGGGGGCCTAACAGCGCTTCTAGCACATATTGCTTTTGTGCAGCAGAGAGGAGAATCCTCAAATCCATGGCCCATTCAGTAAAGTTGCTACCGTTTGTTGCAAGTTTCTCTTTCTCCATGAACACATTGAAATTAAAAGCAGGTGGTGCCATCTACAACAGAATTTGTAAAGTTTAGACTATGTGTATGATAGATTGAGTTCAACTAATCCATATTACGAATGAACTCCCACTCAAAAACGACATCCCTCGTGCCTTTTTGGTGATTACATGAACCAAATCCACTACACCAAGTCCGATCATCACGTGAGTCGGTGTAGCTTCAAAGGCGAGCATCAAATGGGCATCATATCAACTATATGACTCATGCTTAACCTTTCGGTCCGTGTTCCGAGGCCATGTCTGTACATGCTAGGCTCGCCAAGTTAGAACCTTAGTATTCGCATGTGTAACTGTTTTACACCCGAAATATGGTCGTGGATCCAAGAACACCCGATCATCACGTGATGTCTTGGAGCGACGAAAACATAATCGGTGCATACTAAAGGAAGAACACATTCTTATCTTGATATTTAAAAGAGGGATCATCTTATTATGCTAACAAAGCGCTAAACAAGCAATATAAGATGCTATCAAACATCACATGTTTATTAGTGAAATGATATGGTTCCCGCATATGATCTCTATCATGTGCACCGTGGTATGATCACTATCATAACACTACCCCAGCAACAATCTAAACTAGACGCTTCTAATTTATCCATTGCAAGTTTTACGTGGCTTAGGGCTTTCGAGATAGAACCGTTCTTACCTACGAACATGAACCACAACGAGGATAACCAAATTGTTGACAATTCGTTGCAAAATAGATATTGACTATAGTAGGAGAGACAGACACCCGCTAGCCACTTATGAAAACTAGTTGCATGTTAAGCGTGGAACAGGTCTCATGTGCGAGGACATGTAAAGTTTGTCCGGGCCGCTTCATCCCACTATGCCACCAATATCCAAAATTACAACAAAGGAGCAACAAAACATGATCATCATCGCCCACATACTCATATGTGTACTACCCTTGTAAAGCATCTACGCATAGATCCGGCTCTGATACCACTGTAGGGTTCACAACATAGAAAACAAAATTTTTCCTACGATGGGAACTATGTACCAAGATCTATCTACTAGATACAAACAATGGGCGGATGTATATCCATAGAGAACATACCCTTGAAGACCGACAAAGCTTAACGAGTTCAACTCGTGGTTGATGTAGATGATCTCTTGCCGATCTCAAGATCGAGAGGAAGTCCTAGCGCCGCAAAGCAGCAGCGCATCCGTGCTCGCACACACGTACAAGACACCGGGAAACCTCCGCCTCCGCGCTCCAGCGATGCAGCAGAAGCACAACCCTTTCTTGCCGAATAGCCACCGGGAACATGTATCTCGCTAGTCCGAGACCATGGGGGATAAATTCTAGAGGGGGAGAGAGATCCTTCACGAGGAGGTGTGAGAGACAAGTGAGAGGAGGGGCTCCTTTTATAGGAGGAGGGGGGCACCCAAGGAGGTGTCCGCCGGCCATGGGGCTGCCCCCTCCCCGCCTTCATTCATGTGGGTGGACACTCCACTCACAAAATGTCCCTTCAATTTTCTCCACTCAAAAGTCCACTCAAATTCCCATTAAATTTCCACCAAATTTAATGCAAACTCTCATTAAATAAAACTCTTTTATTTTATTCAGAATTTTATCAATTACTTTAATGACAAACATTCACAAATAACCCCTTGCTAGAATTCCATTTCACATGCATAACCACTTTATGCAATTTCACCCGAAAACCTGTTTCGGTATCTAGTGAAATAAATTCCTGCGCTTGTTTATTCTTTCGGCATGAAACATTTGCTCCAACTGGATGCCAGTGTCCCTTAAGTGTGTCACCCTACGGTTCACGAATAATGCGGACATGATCGAGACCCTTCTCCGATGAATAATCAGTAGCGGGACATGGAGATCCATACTAGTTCCCACACATTCAACGATGACTTTTCCTGTGATCGTCGGAACCTTTTACGCTTGTATCTTAATCCCTTTGTTTCACGATATATTACATGTCCGAGATTCGATCATCGGTATCTCCATACCTAGTTTGATCTCGTTACTGACATGCACTCTTTTCTCGTTCCCGTGATATAACATTCTAGTGATCAAATCACTTGCTTGCAAGCTAACCAATGTGATATCACCGAGAGGGCCCAGAGCATATCTATCCGTCATCGGGATGAACAAATTCCACTCTTGATCCATGATTCTCAAAATAACACTTTAGTAGCTTTGAAGCCATCTTTATAATCACCCAGTTACGGAGTGACGTTTGATGTCAACAAGAAACTCTTCCAGTGTTAGTGATTGGCATGATCTCATGGTCTAAGGATTAGGACTACTTCGTAGTTTGTTTATAGCAATATAAACTCAATGACTTTGATCGTAATGCTATACTTCGGATGAATGTTCATCACATCATTACACTAATGTTGTGATCTCGTTATTAACAACATCCAATGTCTATGATCAGGAAACCGTGATCATCTTGTTAATCAACGAACTAGTTTATGAGAGAGGCATAACTAGGAACTTTCTGTTTGTTTATTAAACACACATGTATTAACGTTTCCGTATTAATACAATTATAGCATGCAAAATAAACATCTATCATATACTTGGAATACACATAATAAACATTTTATTATTGCCTCTCAGGGCATATTCCCTTCATTGATTACCCATCTATTTTAGGTCCAAAATAAGTTTTGCTTGACTCGTATCTGTCTTAGCTTTGAATATCTAGCCATCCGAGTTAAGCTTTGCTTGATTCGGATATGTCTTAACTTCGAATATCCAGCCACGTAGATCCGAGTTAAGCTTTGCTTGATTCGGATCTGTCTTAGCTTCGAATATCCAGCCACGTAGATCCGAGTTAAGCTTTGCTTGATTCGGATCTGTCTTAGCTTCGAATATCCAGCCGCCTAGATCCGAGTTAAGCTTTGCTTGATTCAGATCTGTCTTAGCTTCGAATATCTAGCTGCCTAGATCCGAGTTAAGCTTTGATTGATTCGGATCTGTATTATCTTTGAATATCTTACTGTAATTTATTTTGTCGCTTAGGTTGCCCATGATCGACGGACAGCCGAATTCCAAAGGCTGCTTTTCGCACACAAGAAATTGCAAGAGAAGTATGAAAAAATTCTTCCTGTGGTGAAGAAACATGGTAACTTAACAAATCTTTATATTGCCCCTTATGTTCTTAATATTTTCGACTTGAGGTGCTAACCCCTTTTGCTGGTAAACAGGTAATATCAATAATCTTAATATCCGTCTTGAGAATAAAGTCAAAGCTCTGGAAGGTTAGTTTTCCTTTCTCTTTATTGATTTTCGTTCGAGGCTTATTCTGAGTTTCTTATATCCTTTTGGCTTTGGTATAGCCGAGTTACAATCCCTTGCAGCGTCGCATCAAGAATGCATACCCATGCCTGATATGATGCTGCATTTTTTAGAGCAAGCCGCCACTCATTCGGCGCAATTGAAAGAAAAAGATGACGAGATAACCTGGTTGTGCGCCGAGGTGGAGTCCCTCAAGCTGTCTCAGAAATCCGAGTTAGAGAAAGTTGACCAGGAGTTCTCCGAAGAAAAGAACCGGCTAATTCTGCAACTGCAGAAGGATAAGGAACTTCTCGAGGCTGCCGAACTTAAGAATCGGACGATGAGCGAGGAAATCATTCGCTTTGAGAAGACTAAGGTTGACTGGACTCAGGATCTCCAGAAAATGTTGAGCTATATTCATCGTAAGTCTCCGACCGTGGCCGAGTTATCTTCTTCTCTTTCTTACTTTTGACTGATATACTTTTATTTTGCGTAGATCATTTTCCGGAAGCTAGGCCCGTGAGCTCTAGAGCGGTGATTAATGCTCGCGTGCGCCGAGGTGTCCCCGCAGATGCGAGCCCAGAATATTCAATGGAAGATTTCTTGGTTGCCGTTGGCGCTGCCATTGGTCCGATGAAGATTATGGGCAGGGATTTGGTGCAAGCAGAAATTCGGGCCTACCATGTTCTCTGGCCGAATACTTCTGGAACTCCTGATATTGACGAGATCAAGATACTGGTGGAAAGATTAATGGCATCCCAGAACCAGTTAAATCTTTGGAGGGAATCCGCTGGATGGGCCGGTGCTGATATGGCGCTCACAGTCGTTATGTCTTGGTACGAGGACATTTCGCTCGATACCTTGATAAACTTGCGCACTGGCTCTCGTTGGGTTGAAGATCCAGAGTTCGTCGCTCGCTGTCAAGCTCGTGCCTTCCATCTTGTTGAGTATGCTGATGTGCACAACTGGATTGAAGGACCAAGTTTTCTTACCAACCCAGCGGATGACGTCGAAGTCGAAGATGCCTCTGATAATAGTTCGGCCGACCAGGACGAGGGTGAGGGCGACTCGGACACTTCTGGTGACTCCAGCGCAAGCTCGGATGGGGACAACGATGCACGATCATCTTCCAAAGGGACTGGGCACTCTCAAGCTCAGACTAATGTTTCTCAACTGCCTAGGGCTTCCCCCAAAGACACTATTGCTTCTGTGGAGGGTGAAGTAACTTCGGCCAAGGTGCCGTCTACCTCGGAGCGCCCAGTGCCTGACCAAGCCGCTGCCCCTTAGGTTCAAAAAACTTCTTAAGTTATTTCTTATCCCCGGTATGCCGGGCGTATGATGTATGTGAAACAATTGTCCGACTTTCTGTGTGGTACGAACCCTTTTTGCCTTTTGCCGCTGAGGCACGGATGATGATGATCATTATTAGTTCATCTAAACAGATCTTGTTACTTTAAATCTTTGCTTTGGCTTCAATTTCATAAGTTCGGATCGTGTATTTTCATTTGACTGACCTTAGTTCGGTGTTAATATTGCCTGGCCTTTATAAATTTGACGGCTTAACCATTGTGTTCTTGATCTCTCTCCGAGCTATAAAGCCCGACCTATCGTTCGGTGTGCCGAAGTTTAATACCCATTTTTGGAATAGAAGACAATTATGGGGCAATTCCCTAGTCAGTGCTCTAGGAGTCGAGGTTTTAATGCATAATCTGAGATAAGGGATAATACGGCATAGTCTCCGAGTTCCCTGCTCGAGGTCCTGAAACTTAACACATCATTCAGGAATAATAAATAACGTGTGGTAGTCCCCGAGTCACTGCTCAAGGTGCCGAAGTTTAATACATAACTCAAAATGTGGAAATACATAAGGCAGTCCCCGAGTCACTGCTCAAGGTGCTGAGGTTTAATACATAATTCCAAATGAGAAATACCATAGGGCAGTCCTCGAGTCACTGCTCAAGGTGCCGAGGTCTAATACATAATCGATACTTAGACTTGAAGCGTCACATTACAACGTATCATAGATGGCTCCTACGAGTAAAATGGACGAAGTAAAGCTATGTTCCATGGTCTTTTTGATTCTTCGCCGGTTTGTCTGCCTTGTTCTTTTCTGGTGACTGAGCATCGATCAGATAATACGCATCATTGTGCAATGCTTTGCTCACGATGAATGGTCCCTCCCATGGGGGTGATAGTTTGTGCATGCCGGCTGTGCGTTGCACTAGCCGAAGAACCAAATCTCCTTCTTTAAACACTCTTGGATTGACCTTCTTGCTGCGATATCATCGTAAGTCTTTCTGATAAATAGCTGACCTTAATAGTGCCAACTCCCTGGCTTCTTCTAGAAAATCGACATCATCTTGCCGAGCTATCTCATTTACCTCAGCGGTTGTATACTGGGTTACTCTCGGCGAATCATGTATTATGTCGGCTGGAAGCACGACTTCTGCTCCATATACCAGAAAAAATGGCGTATACCCTGTTGACCTGTTTGGGGTAGTTTTGAGGCTCCATAGTACTGCTGGTAGTTCCTCGATCCAGCATCCTGCCGACCTTTGCAGAGGTTCAACAAGCCGGGGTTTTATTCCGGACAATACTAGTCCATTAGATCTTTCCACTTGCCCATTGGATGCTGGATGAGCCACCGAGGCGACATCTAATCTTATGTGTTTTTCTTGGCAGAATCTAGCAAAAGCCCCTTCAGCGAAGTTTGTGCCATTGTCTGTAATAACGCTATATGGATAACCATATCTCAAGATAATATCTTTGAGGAATTTTACTGCTGTTGGTCCATCACATTTTTTATCGGTTTCACTTCAATCCACTTTGTGAACTTGTCGACCATGACTAAAATGTGGGTCATCCCGCCCTGGGCCGGCTTGAATGGTCCCACCATATCTAAGCACCATACAGAAAACGACCAAGTAATTGGTATCGTCTTTAGCTCGGACGATGGCATATGTATCTTGCTGGCATATCTCTAGGAACCATTACATTTTTCTACCAATTCTTTGGCCTCTTTCAACGCCGTTGGCCAATAAAATCCATGCCTGAATGCTTTGGCCACTAAAGCTCTGGACGAGGCATGATGCCCCCATTCTCCTTGATGTATATCTAGGAGAATCTCCTGGCCTTCCGCCGAATCAACACATCTTTGCAGCACGCTTGTGGCGCTCCTTTTATACAACTCATTGTTTATGATTGTATAAGCTTTAGATCTTCTCACTGTCTATCTAGCCAGTACCTCATTACTCGGCAAAGTCGCATCCTTAAGGAAGGAAAATATGGGTTGCGCCCATGTTGGCATGATTTTCTCTGGGATAATTTCACTATCTATTTCCATATTTTCCGCCGACATAACCACCTCGGATTTTTCCATATCCATCCGTGCAACGACCGGGCTCACTTTCGGAAACTCCGGGTTACATTCTTTGTCAACTTCCATCGGCATACTATCTTCTCTTGATTTTGCCGGAATAAAGATGCATTCGGACTCTGGTGATGGTGCTATTGATGGTTTTCTCAGGTTCTCTAGGGAGATACCCGGGGGAATTGATTGCCTGGTTGATCCGAGTTTTGACAGCGTGTCTGCAGCGTCATTTTCTACCCAAGGTATATGATGAAATTCACATCCATCGAAGTATCCACTGATTTTTTGCACATGGAATCTATATAAGGCCATATTCGCATCTAGCGCGTCCCAATTTCCTGATACTTGCTGTACTACTAGATCTGAATCTCCGTAGCATAGGATCCGACGTATCCCAATCTCTGTTGCCACCTTTAATCCATGGACGAGTGCTTCGTACTCGGCTACATTGTTTGATGCGTCAAAATGTATTTGCAGCACATATTTCAGCTGGTCTCTTTTTGGCAAGGTTAACACTATCCCTGCCCCCAAGCCATTCCTCAGCTTGGAGCCGTCAAAGTGCATTGTCCAATAATTCGGATCCGGCAATGGTGGCTCATATTGTACCTCGGCCCAATCCACAAAGAAGTTGGCCACAGCCTGAGATTTGATTGCATCTCGCCTATCGAATTGCGGAGCATAAGGTGACAATTCAATTTCCCATTTTGCTATTCGGCCGCTTGTATCTTTGTTGCTCAATATGTCGGCTATGGGCGCTTCACAGATCACTTTGATCGGGTGTTCTTCGAAGTAATGTTTAAGTTTCTTCGCCGACATGTATACTCCATATGCCATCTTCTGGTAATGTGGGTAATTTTGTTTCGAAGCTGATAGTACCTCACTTAGGTAATATACCGACCTTTGTACTAATTTATCATCTTCAATTCGTTCCACAATTATCACCGCACTTACCACTCTGTTTGTGGCGGCTATGTAAAGTAACATAGGCTCTTTTGACAATGGAGAGGCCAGGATTGGTGCTGTGACCAACATCTTTTTCAGTTCATGAAATGCATTATCTGCTTGGGGTGTCCAAATGAACTTATCAGATTTTTTCATCAGTTGATACAGTGGTAATGCCTTCTCTCCCAGCCGACATACAAATCGGCTAAGCGAGGCCAGGCAACCCGTGAACTTCTCTACGTCGTTTAGACATCTCGGCAATTCCATCCTTTCTACCGCTCTTATCTTAGTTGGATTAGCCTCTATACCTCGGCTGGATACGAGAAAACCGAGTAGTTTCCCAGCTGGTACACCGAAGGTGCATTTCTCCGGGTTAAGCTTCATTCGGAACCTTCTCAAGTTCGCGAATGTCTGCCGAATATCATCCAGTAGCGTTTTGCTCTCTTTGGTTTTGATAACCACATCGTCTACATATACTTGTACATTTTTCCCTATCTGGTCATGTAGACATTTTTGCATACATCTCTGGTACGTTGCCCCTGCGTTACGCAAGCCGAATGGCATGGTGCGATAGAAATAAGTCCCGTACGGGGTAATAAACGCAGTATTTATTTGATCAACCGGATTTAACGGTATCTGGTGGAAACCAGAATATGTGTCTACAAATGATAACAGCTCACAACCAGCGGTCGAATCAATCACTTGGTCTATCCTAGGTAAAGGAAAAGGATCTTTGGGACACGCCTTGTTCAGGTTCGTGTAATCAATACACATTCGCCATACGACGGCTACATTTGGATCATCCTTTTTCTTTTCTACTAACACCAGGTTTGATAGCCAATCCGGATAAAGCACTTCCATGATGAACCCGGCCGCAAGGAGCCGAGCTATCTCATCCCCTATTATTTTTCTCCTGTCTTCGGCGAAGCGGCGGAGAGGTTGCTTCACCGGCCTTGCTCCTGGCCTTACATGAAAGGAGTGCTCAGCCAACTCCCTCGGCACACCTTGCAGGTCTTGCTTTGACCATGCAAAGATATCCCGATTCTCACGGAGGAAGTTGGTGAGCTCGCCTTCCTATTTGGCATCTAGGCCGGCACCAATGGTGATGGTGCGTTCTGGGAACTGCTCATCTATCTGGACCTTTTTTCGTTTCTTTAGTCGGCTGGAAAGAGACACTTCCATGTGGGTTGGCTAATGCTGGCATATTCAGCTGTGCCGACTGAGCGAGAGCCGCTACTTCTTGGATCCTTCTTTTTTCTCTTGCGATCACGAATGACTCGGCCAGGTTTGATCCGACCGAAGCACATTCCATCGACTTTCTGTAATCTCCTACTACTGTTATCACCCCTGTGGTCCGGGTAACTTCATTTTCAAGTAGGTGATGTGGCAGCTGCTCATGAACTTGGCCAAAGCCGGCCGCCCGAGTAAAGCATGATAGCAACTTTCCAGATCCACCACCTCAAACTCCAAATTTTCCGCTCTGCAGTTATCCCTTGTGCCGAATAACACGTCTACTCGAACCTTCCCAATGGGTTCGCATGAAAGTCCTGGCACTATTCAATGGAACGTGGTTCTCCTGGATTGCAGCATATTCTGCGATATTCCGAGTTTATGCATTGTATCTTTGTACATGATATTGATACTGCTTCCATTGTCAATGAGTACTTTTGAAAATTTCACATTAATGTTGGGCCCGACAAATGTCGGATCCAGTACGAGTGCGTATGACCCCGGATTCGGCATTATCTTGGGATGATCCTTTATGCTCCAAGTTACTTCTTGATCTGACCAAGGCACATATCTTGGCACTGTCGGCATAACTGCATTCACTTCCATATGCCGGTGCTATACACTTTGCATGTCTTGTTGTTCTGTTGTGAACACGCAATATGCTTGATGATGTTCCCTGTAATCATTGCGCCCGTTATTTCTGGGGTTTATCCTTCCATCATGACTCTGATTTATCACTTGATGCACTGCATCTCTCCAGTCCAAGCTATCATACCTCGGGGGAGGAGGGGGTAACATTAACTTCTGTGTCAACTGTGCCTGATGACGAGGTGCTTGCATGCCTGCCGGGTTCCCCATTGCGTTTTTCATCCAGGCGCATTGCCGAGTTGTATGATTAGCGGGCTTGGCCGGGTTTGGAGTGTGAAACTTACACGATTGATCCAACATGGATTCAAACATGTACTTCGGTCTTTCCTGCCACTGCTTCTTCTGTTCTGGTGTCCACTGTCTCTTCCCTTCGTTCCTCGGTGTCCATTGCTGAGGACCATTCTTCTGCCGCTGACTGTTTCCGTGACTCGGCTGATCTTGCACTACTGCTGCCACCTGATTGGAGGCATATCTGTAATCCGGTCTTTCCTCTCTTCTTCTACCTCTGAACTCGTTGCGCCTCGATGATCCGGCCACATCTCTTGCATATTGATCTTGATGCTCCCGATGATCCTCCAACATTAGCTCTGGTTGTCTCGGATCTCCTAATGCATACGAATCCACTATCCTGATGGTTTCTGCTAAAGTGGTTGGCATATCTCTTTGCAGTCGTTGCCACAAAACACTGGCATATCTGCATCCCTGAGCGAACCAAGCTATCGCTTGCGATTCTATAACTCCCTCGCATGAATTCCTGAGGTTACACCACCGAGTCAAGAATTATCTGTCTGTCTCATTCGTCCTTTGCTTGCACATTGCAAGCTGTTGTGGTATGTTTGGTCTTTTGTAAGTACTGGTGAAGTTGCTGACAAACATCTCTTCGAAATCTAGCCAGCAGTTTATACTGCCTGCTGGCAGATTATTCAGCCATACTCTGGCTGGTCCTTCCAGCATCTGCGGGACGTATCTTACCTCCCATCGCAAGTTCCCACTAGCTATATTTATTGCCGTTGCATAATCAATCAACCAATCCCGTGGTTTGGTGCTCCCATTGTATGTTTTCGTGCCCCTAGCCAGCTGAAAGTTCGGCACTGGCGGCTCGCCCATGATCCGAGGGCCAAAACACGCCGGACAAGGCAGACCTTGCTCCTCTAATAACTCGGACCGGTACAACTTGTCCAGTTTTGATCTTGCATCATTCGATGGCAAGTTTCTGTAAATGATTCTTTCCTGTATTCCATAAATGTTATTCCCACCATGCCCTGCATACTCCATATCTGAGTAACCATCATTGTACCTCTCGTTTGCCTGATTATGGTGAGCCGGTCTCACTTCTCGCTCTTGCCGAGGTTCATACCTCGGCTGAGGATTGGGCGGTAGGTCTCTCCTCCCTTCCGCCGGGTCATTGTTCTCATGATTTCCTCTTCCGGGATCTCCATTACCTCGGCTTCCATTGCCTTTGTTGGCACGTTCGGGGTTTCTTTTGCCACTGTTACCTCTGCTCCCATTGCCTCTGTTCTCATTTTCCTTTCCGGCTACCGCTGGATCATACAGAACAATTTTCTTATTTCTTTTTCCTGAAGTTACTGCTTTATCTTTTCGTGCATTGTTTCCGGGTGAGGATGCTACTGCCACTGATAGGGCGGGTGCTGCTCCAGCCGAATGAACCATACGCAAGGCTCCCGGTCTTGCCGGGTCAGCCCTAAGCATTTCTTCATTCTGCTAGTTCGCAATGCGTACCAGCTCATTCACTCTTTCTTGCTGTTTCTGTCGGGCTTCACCGGTTAATCCTTCCAATTCTAATGTAGCGGCATTTGCCGCTCTTAGGTTCTTTGCCGGGGTGCTATACCTCGGCAAACCCAAATCAACTGAATCTGCTTTATGAGTCTCATGCTCTTTATTGATATCATTCATGAGGTTTTTTCCTCTCAATCTTAATTCATCTACCCGGTCGGGGGCAACATCTAGTTTATTTGCCTTGGCATATTCTCGCAAGGTCCTGTTTAGGGACTCCCGCAAAGCCGCCACCTTTTTTGCTTCTACCAGAACTTTCTGCCTAGTTTTTCTAACTCAGCCTGAGCATTAGCCGGATCTAGTATCGGCGCTACAGGCGTGGTCAGATTATCTATAGTTGCCTGGAGAATATTATCTGGTCTTTCCAGGGGTGGCCATCTTACCCTTGCTGCCTTTGGGGTTGTCTCCTATACCTCGGCTTGTTTGGCCGTAGACGGATCTACCTCGGTGGGCTGCGGAGCTGCGTGCTTCGTGGTCACCTGTCCTGTCGCCACTGGTTCCTTGCTTGATCCGGCGCCTCCTGCTATTGCCTGCACCCCGGCTGCGACCATCACCTCGACGCTGCTGACGGGGCGTTCTCCACACGGACCGTTTGCGGCGCCGAGGGGAGGATCTCCTGCAATAATAACTCGGTGAGGGTAAACACAGGAAGTGTCGACACCGACGTATATCTGGTGCATGCCCAAGTTGATGAAGATGTCGTTGCGTGGGGGAGCTTTTCCCCTAAAGCTGCCTGCGTTATCGCTGACATAGTCACAGAGATCAAATCTCTGGACTAAGCCAGAGACAACGCGCTCGCCGGTGTGGATGAAGTTTCCCGTCTGGATCTTGACTCCAGCTAGCACCGCTGCTGGCCCCACGGTGGGCGCCAACTGTCGTGGTGGTGGCACGGCAAATGCCATGGGTAGGCTAAAGTATGGGGCCAATGGATTCTAGAGGGATCTGGGGAGGGAAGATGTAGTTAATTCTACACGCGAATGACTAACATACAGATCTTTATTTATCCTCTATTGGGCTACAAGTGCTCCTTGAGCTGTATGCAGGAAGAGAATATGAACTTTACAAGCCTAATGGTGTAGAATGAGCCGATCCCCCTCTCTGGAGTCCATGCCTCTCCTTATAAAGGGGTGCCTTGGCTCCTCTAGGGCTGATGTGGCAAGCATATTCGAAGATTATGCTTGTCCCAATATAGTAACTTGGCGGTCTCCTTTCGGTGTCCCCTTCTAACGATGGCAAAGTTCCAGAGAACCCCACCTGCACGCCTCGGGCTCCAGGACTGTCACCTCTGTGACCTCCTTCTGCCCTTCTGCTGCTCTGCGCCTTGTCCTTTATGCTTGGCCCTGTTTAGATTCTTCCTAGCCCATGACTAGGGTTTGACTATAGGCCCCTCCTTCTCCTGCAAGCTTCATGTCATTCGGCCCTGCCTCGCTTAACTTGGCTTGGCCTTTACCTGCATTCAGGTTATTCGGACTTACTCGGCCGACTTAACTCGTATGTCGGCCGGGTAATTGTTCTGCTCCTCCCATAGGTGTCATGGTCTTGCTTATCTCGGTCGACCTTCACATGACTCGGCCGATTTAGACAGTAACTCGGCATATGACAGGGGAAACTCCTTTTATCTTCCTCTGTCTTGACCCTACCCGGGGTCACCTCCCCAACAGACCCTGCGACATATGAGGAAGCGATGATGAGCCCAGATTCCAGTAAATGGCAAGAAGCCATGAAATTCGAGATTGGATCCATGTACGAAAACCAAGTATGTACTTTGGTGGACTTACCGGATGGCCGAAAGGCTGTCGAGAACAAATGGATTTTCAAGAAGAAAACATATGCTGATGGTAATGTTACTGTCTATAAAGCTCGACTTGTCGCAAAAGGGTTTCGACAAATTCAAGGAGTTGACTACGATGAGACTTTCTCACCGGTAGCGAAGCTAAAGTCTGTGAGGATTTTATTAGAAATCACTGCATATTATGATTATGAGATATGGCAAATGGATGTCAAAACGGCGTTCCTCAATGGAGACATTGATGAAGAGTTGTATATGGTACAACCCAAAGGTTTTGTCGATCCTAAAGATGCTAACAGGGTATGCAAACTTCAATGGTCCATTTATGGATTGAAGCAAGCATCCCGAAGTTGGAATCAATGTTTTAATAAGGTAATCAAAAGTTTTGGATTTATACAAACTTATGTAGAAGCTTGTATTTACAAGAAAGTGAGTGGGAGCTCTGTAGAATTCCTAGTACTATATGTGGATGACATATTGTTGATTGGGAATGATGTAGACCTTCTTAATAGTGTCAAGGATTATTTGAATAATAGTTTTTCAATGAAAGATCTTGGCGAAGCAGCTTACATATTAGGCATAAAGATTTATAGATATAGATCAAGACACCTAATATCATTGTCACAGAGTACATATTTGGACAAAGTTCTAAAGAGGTTTGGAATGGAAGATAGCAAGAAAGGGTTCTTGCCCATGTTGCCCAATACTACCTTGAGTAAAACTCAAAGTCCTGCTACGGCAGAAGATATAGAAAGGATGAGTAAGACTCCATATGCCTCAGCCATAGGATCTATCATGTATGCCATGCTATGTACTAGACCCGACATTGCATATGCTGTTAGTTTGACTAGCAGATATCAAAGTGATCCAGGAGTGGATCATTGGACAGCGGTCAAAACATCCTTAAGTACTTGAGAAGAACTAAGGATATGGTTCTTTCTTATGGAGATGATGAACAACTCGTTGTTAATGGTTACACCGATGCTAGTTGGAACACCGATCCATATGATTCTAAATGTCAATCTGGATACATATTTACATTGAATGGTGCAACAGTTAGCTGGAGGAGTGCAAAACAAAGCGTTGTGGCGAGATCTTCAACTGAATCGGAATACATAGCTGCTTCGGAGGCTTCACAAGAGGAAATATAGATGAAGGAGTTCATTATAGAACTTGGTGTGGTTCCCAGTGCGCTGGACACAATGTCTATCTACTGTGATAACATGGGCGCCATAGCCAATGCGCAAGAATCAAGGTCACACAAGAAGCTGAAGCATATCAAGCTATGTTTTCAAGCTATTCGAGAGCATGTCCAAGATGGTGACATAAAGATTTGCAAAGTACACACAAATCTGAATGTGTCATATCCGTTGACTAAACCTCTCCCGAGGGCAAAACATGACCAGCACCAAACCGCCATGGGTGTTCGGTATATTACCATGTAATCTAGATTAGTTAACTCTAGTGCAAGAGGGAGACTGTTGGAGATATGCCCTAGAGGCAATAATAAAAGTGGTTGTTATTGTATCTTTGTGTTTATTATAAATGTTTACATTCATGCTATAATACTATTAACCGGAAACATTAATACTTGTGTGATCTGTAAACTAAATTAGAGTCCCTAGTTAAAGCCTCTTTATAATACTAGCTTATTGGTTGATAGATGATCATGTTTCCCGATCATGAACATTGAGATGTTGTTAACAACAATATCATATCATTATGAGAATTATGTGATGGACGTACTCCTATAGATAAGCGTAGCATAAAGATCAAGTCATTTCAAATAGTTCGTTTGCTATAAGCTTTCTGATACATAGTAACCTAATTCCTTCGACCATGAGATCATGCTAATCACCATCACCGGAAGGATGCTTTGATGACATCAAACACCACACCATAACTGGGTGGCTATAAAGGTGGCTGTAGATGTCCCAACCTTTAATAAGGTAGAGATCCTTGTGTTTACAATACTAGTCCCTGGATCAATAGCTAGCATCCATAGTTAAGATGTAATATCAAGAAACAAAGGTCATAATACAACTTTATAACCAGGAATAAAATAATTCATTACATCTTACATAGCTCATTTGGCTATCTCACTACAATGCAACAGAAATAGCTATAGCATGGAGTCCTTCATCTTCAAAGTGCCACAGGCAATCATGTTGGTTGTAGACTTGTTATCCTAATCAATACACTTCACTAACATCAAACAAACCTGCAGCATAATAAGTTACAGCCACAAGGGTCAATACATTTGAATTGTATTGGCAAGTGATACTATGGTAGTATAGTGGAGTCTATCATCTATATGCATTTGGCTAGGTGGATCTTAGGCTTGCTTTGCTCAAAATAGATTTTCCTTATCATTTGAAAACACTAAGTTTTTGTTTGTCAAAATCACCCAAGGCATCTACCAATAGAAATTGGTGATCCTTTAACCCTTGTTCAATCACAAGTTTTTAACTTAGAAATTGGGATGAGGAGATTCTTGATAGCTTCCATGTCTTGATGCTCAAATTGTCCATTGCCAGGGGCACGACTAAGTACTTAGATTTTACTCTCTCGAGAGGAGGTGCACTTTCCCCACAAGACTCGACATGCATCGGGACAAGATCTTTCAGAAGCCTTCCCTTAGACCAGAATGGACGCGTTCCAAACCTATCATCCCCTACCACCAACTGTCCATTTGGCTAAGTTCTTGCAACCTATATGATCCAGGCATAGGCCATAATGCTAAGTGGATGCACTTGAAGCTTCTCAACATTTGACATCTCAAATATCTTTGTTCCTGGGTGGCATTCCACAAGTGAGATACATAGGGTAGGCCATTGAAAAATGGGCCCTGGTAACCACTCAACAAAAATCCATCCATGCAATTCCCTTTCCACCCAGGTGATTCATTCACATAGTTTTTTTATTAAACAAAACACAAGTCCTTGACTTAGAAATATTTCATAGCATGTATATAATCCACCCTTGTTTTCTATTAGCTAGGCTAAGCATGATAGTAGTAGGAATCTTAACTTAGGGAAAATTCTACTAAGGTTTATTCTACTAGGATTTCCCATGGCATAGCATTCTTAGTAAAATTCCATGCAAGTCCTACTTAGAAATATCACTAATGCATAGTGAAAATATTAGGACAAAAGTATGAAGCACCACTTGCATTTTTGGTAGATAATATAAGTTCACTCCTTGATCTTGCAATAGTCACACTCTTCAAATTTCACTACAATTCAATCAAGGCACAAATTCAATCTACCATTCAAGCAATTCATCACATAGACTAATAAAAACAAAGCAATGCATGTAAGCATGCCAAAGATTGTTATATTTGGAAAAGTGGTTTCTAATAGGTTATAAACATTATAAAACACCTATTGGTCATTTGTAAAGGTGGCAAAATCATTTGATATTAAGTTAGTGAAGATGGCCACTTTAAATCATTTTTGTTTTGTTAGAAATGATTTAAATCCAGGTAGTAATTTCTAGAGTTTGACAAATATATTTTTAAACACAATGTTAGTGTTTTATGGTCAAGTGTTTAATATTAAAACCATTTGCAAAAGGTTTTACCTATAAACCATTTTTAATTCAAACAACATTTTATTTCATTATAAATGCCTTTAAACAAAGTAATAATTTTCTAGAGTTCACCAAATATATTTTTAAATCCTAAAACTTGGTGTTTAGGGTCAGAGAGTTTAAATTAAATCATTTTCCAAAGGTTTTACTCAAAAAGCATTTTAAAACATATTCAACAATTTTATTTAGTTATAAATGCTTTAATTCAAAGATTTATTCTTTAGCTTCACAAAATACACTTTTAAATCCATAAGTTGGTTTTTATGGTCAGTAGGTTCAAAACAATCCATTTACAAAAGATTCTATCCTAAAAACATTTTAAGAATGAATTTTATATTCAAATTATGCCTACACAAGTTTTTGCAAAAACAACTAAGTTTACAGAAGCAAATTACTAAACAAAGTGCATGGTTGGATAGAATTTGTTTTGATGATTCCATTGATATAAAATTTGCAAAATTTGGACGTGTAGATTTAAAGTTATGAATTTTACAAAATCACATATCTAATAGAAATGCTTCTATTTTTTAAATCAAACTCTGAGCCACGTGGAGCAATCTTATTGGGCGGTACCGCTTCGGTTGGATCAACCTTTCTGGGCCATCAGATCTAAATGACTACGCATGGCACAGATCAAAGGATACCCCGTCGGTTAAGTTTCTATCGCATCCATTAGTTCAAGATCCTACGGCTCACAACTACTGGCCATCAACTGGCGGCGCTGGCGGTGGTGAACGGCGGCGGCGCGCTCAGATGAAGACGATGCCAGCGATACGTGAGGCTAGAGAGAGAGGGGAAGGGCTTACCAAGTTCATAGAGGTGTGGTGAAGCTCAAGGTCATCGCGGGAAGGCCAGGGGCGCATGGTGTCGACCTGAATCGCTCGCCGGAGTCATCTCTGTCGATGGGCTCGCTCGGGTGTCATCGATGGCGAGGCTACAAGTAACGGGAAGACTAAATAGTGGCAGTGTTAGATGCGCGAGAGATCCACGAAGGCATGAGTGTCAAGGAGAGGAGAAGGCGTGGTCAGAGACTACCAGTAGGGTTCGCCGGAGCTGCTGCAGACCGTGGCAGCGCTCGGTGTTGACATTGCCGACGATGTGGAGCACGCGCGGGCGAGTGGCTGGTGCTGGAAGGTGCGTAGGGAGGTGGGGAGTAGGCTCGAGTGGTCGAGGGGGCAAGGCGGTGTCTGGTGCTGTCGGAATCGTCGCCGGAGTATCGTCGGGCAGAGGGTGTTCAAGGTCAAAATTTTGGCAGCCTAGGGGCTCCGGTGGGGTGAGGTCTGGGGGAAAAGGAAGAGGAGACTTGGGTGATTAAGTAAGCAAGATCAGGGGGAGGAATTATTGACGCATTGATTCGAATTCAAGTGAGTTTTAATCGACCAGAAACAGCCGGCGTGATTTTGGGGATGAAGGGGTCGTGGTGAGAACGACGATGAGCTGGCGATGGGGTCCGCTGTCAGCGATAGAGAGGTGTTTCAGGTGGGGTCCAACCGTCATTGACTGCGCGGGTTCCTGCTGCGGTGTGAACCGTTTTCTGCGGGGGGGGGGGGGGGGAGGGAATGGGCTGGTTGCTGGGCCTGCTGGGCTGGGCTGGTTTGCTTTATTTTTTTCTTCTTCTGTTTTCTTTTTCCTTTTCCATTTGATTTTCTGTTTTCAAATTCAAACTCTTATTTGAATCAGATTTATTTATCAAATCTTTTCAAAACTTTTCTGCAAGTTTCTGTACTGCTTTAAACATATATTTAAAATCCATTTTTAGAATAATCATTTCATTTACACATGGTTTGTTATTTATTTAAATAGACAATTGTTTTTATTCAAACAAGATTTAATTATATTTTTAAACTCTTTATTTGAATTCTAATTTTCACTAAACCTTTCAGTAGGTTTTATTTATTTAATGGGGTGTTAAATAATTCATTTTGAATTATTTGAAATATTTTTATTATGATTTATTAATCATTTAAATTGGGCTTGTCTTTATTCAAATAAAATCAAATATGGTTTTAATTCCATATAATTTTATTTAAATGTTTCTTTTATTTCATTTAAGTTAATTAAATAACTTTTATTCCACTTGGGCAAATTCCATTTATTATTTTCCCATGATTTAATTAATCATTTCTATTAGAGATTTTGTCTTTATTTAATAGAATGGAATTTTGTTAATGCCATATAATTTTATTTGAATATTCTTTATCCTTTTACTTTATTTGGATTTGGATTATATATATTCCATTTGTTTATGGATTAGTCCATGTTTTAATTTGGCTTTTAAGTATGCCTTATTTTTTTATTTCTTCCTTTGCCTTATAAAATCCATATCTTTTTATTTAAAGAACCAAAATTGGTGATTCCAATTTGTAAAATTTTATTTAGTATTTGTTTATTCTTTTATATCCTTTTAGGATTAATTGCATACAATTTGGTATGGATTTTAGATAGGAGATTTATTAGCTTTGGAAATTATTTCCTTTCATCTTATTAAATTCATAAGTTTTTATCCATGGTTCCAAATTAAGTGAAACCAATTTCTATGGTTTTATAATATTTTTATTTGTCATCCTTGATCATTTATAAATGTTTGTTGATAAATTTTTATATGGATCAAATCCATAGTATTAGAGAGATCTTGGAATGATTTATTCCATTAGGGTTTATGGTTTTGGTTTAACTTTTCCAAGTGTTTAAATTTCAAGATTCATTCTTTGATGAATGCATTTCACTTGATTTGAATTTTGTTGGATTCACTTTTCATTCAAAGTTTGTTCAAGTTGGGTTTTGATGTTTCCATTTAAAAGCAAAAAGTTTCTTTTCACCCTGAATTTCAACAATTATTTATTTTGTTTATTTATTTTTCACATTTCAAAATTTGGAAAATTTTGGGATGTGACGGTGGAATTGAGTGTTCGGAAAGTATGTGTTGAGGCACATGGATCAAGAGTGGGATTTGTCCATCCATATGACGGATAGATATACTCTAGGCCCTCTCGGTGGAATGTCATCCAATTAGCTTGCAAGCATATGACTGGCTCACAAGGGATCACATATCACGGGAACAACAAAAAGAGTACTTATCAGTAATGAGGTTGAACTAGGTATGCAGAGATATCGACGATCAAACCTCGGATAAGTAAACTATCGCGAGACAAAGGGAAATTGGTATCGTATGTAAGTGGTTCATTCAATCACAAAGTAATCGTAAGAATATGTGGGAGCCATATGAATTTCCAGATTCCTCTATTGGTTATTGATTGGAGAAGTGTCTCGGTCATCTCCGCGTAATTCACGAACCGTAGGGAGACACACTTAAGGATTCAATATTTTTTTAGTAGATATGGAATGTAAGTAGGGAGACCGAATGTTGTTCGGAGTCTCGGATGGGAACCGGGATATCACGAGGAGATCTGGAATGGTCCGAAGAATAATATGCATATAAGGAAAGACCAATTCCGGAGTTCTAGAAGGGTCTAGAAGGTTCACCGGACCGGAAGGGGAAGGGTACATGAATGTGTCATGGATAAGGGGAATGATTGAATCATGTCTGAGGTCACTTGGTTGGGCATTAGCAAGAAAGAAATCAAGATCCAAATTAAAAGTCAAAAGGCAAGTTTGAAAAGTCAAACTGGGATAATGTATCCTAGTGGAGGAAGGAAAGAATCCTTCTTTCCCTCCACCACAAGCCAACTAGGAGAGGGAGTTGGGGAAGGATTCAAACTCCCCTCTCCCAAGCTGCCCTCCCTCTCATAAATAGAGGGGAGGGGTGCCGCAAGAACAAACAACCAGCCCTCCCCACCAAGCCGCGCCACCGCCCCCCCTCCACCCCCCCGCAGCGTCGCCGCCACCGGATCCTCGCCGTCGCCCTATCCACCGCCGACTCCACCTCCTCCTCTCCAGCCCTCTAAACCTAGATCGCCGGAAACCCTAGATCCACCATAACCTGCTCCGGCTTAGGCGAAGCCCTATAGTATTTTCCCTCTACTTCCGACACCACGCTGTCATGCCGCCAGAATCGCAAGTGGAGAACTACAACCTCTGCTGCCTGCTGGAACAAGGGAGAGGAAGGTCTTCATCGAGTACCAAACGTGTGACCGACTATGAAAGTGCTACCGGAACGCAGCGCCGGAAGGATCGTCTATGCGATCTTGAGATCGGCAAGTGTATGACTACATCACCCAGGAGAATCTGCTCTCGTTAACTGCTTTGGAAGCTTCGAGGGTGAGTAATCTAATCGACTCGTTGCTACAATCTAGTAGATAGATCTTGGCTTGTTTGTGTGCATGCGGTAGATTTTTTTTGTTTTCCATGCTATGAACCCCTACAGTGGTATCAGAGCCGTGTCTATATGTAGATCTGTTGCATGAGTAGAACACAATAGTCATTGTGGACGGTGGTGCTTTTATTATCAATTGCTTTTTGTGTACTTTGCATCTTGCGGTATGATGGGATGAAGCGGCCCAGGCTAACCTTACATGACATCGTTCATGAGACCTGCTCCACGCTTAACATGCAACTTGTATTGCATAAGTGGCTTTGCGGGTGTCTGTCTCTCCCATCATAGTATAGATTCAATTTACAACATGCACTTGATAGTTCAAGCATCAACGTTGTGGTTCTTGTTCATAAGTTAGAATGACACTTATTGAAATCCCCAAACCACGTAAAATATGCAAAGAAAATTAGAGGCGTCTAACTTTGTTTTGCAAGTGTGTGCTATGATGTGATATGGCCATGATTGTGATTATATATGATGTATGCAATGTTCCTTATTGTAAGTCGACAACCGGCAGGAGCCTTATGGTTGTCTTTTAATTTTGTTAAGACGTGCGTTTCTATTATTCAAAGTAGTTGTAATAGTTGATGCTGGTGCACGACAATCATGGAGCGGTGCCATTGACCTTGACACCATGCCGGTGATGATGGAGATCATGTTCCTGCTTGAAGATGGAGATCGGAAGCACAAGAAGAAAGGCCATATCATATCACATATTTTAAATTGCATGTGATGTTAATCCTTTTATGCATATTGTATTGCTTACTTCGTGATGGTAGCATTATAAGATGATCCCTCTCACAAAATATCAAGTTATAAAGTGCCATCCTTAGTAGGCACCGTTGCTAAAGCTTGTTGTTTCAAAGCACCACATGATGATCGGGAGTGTTAGATTCTGCGAGTGTATACAACGGGATCAAGCCAGATTTTCTTATGCATAAGCTAAGGTTTGATCTTGACGAGCCTAGCATGTACAGACATGGTCTCGGAACACGGATCACCGAAAGGTAAAGCATGAGTCATATAGTAGATATGATGAACATGTTGATTGTTCGCCATTGAAGCTACATCAACTCTCGTGATGATTAGTTTTGATGTGGTGGATTTGGTTCGTGTGATCACTAAAACAATGTGAGGGATATTGTTTTGAGTGGTAGTTCACCTAGATTAATTTAACTATTACTTAGAAGTCAATTTGTCATAAACTTAGTCTAAACTATTGCAAATATGTTGTAGATCAATGGTGGCCCCTACCATCAATTTTAATGCATTCCTAGAGAAATAAAAGTTGAAAAACAATGGAAGCAACTTCACGGATTGGCTCTACAACTTGAGGATTGTCCTCAATGCTGGTAATTTGACTTATGTGATGGATGCACTGTTGGGTGACCCACCTGCAGCTAATGCTACCGATGAGGTGAAAAATGTTTTCCTCACTCGGAAGAATCAGTACTCCACAGTTCAGTGTGCTATCTTGTATGGTTTGGAATCGGAGCTTCAGAGTTGAGAACCATGACCCACATGATATTGTCGGTGAATCAAAATGATATTTGAGGCTCACGCGGCAGTTGAGAGTTATGAGGCTTCTAAAAAGTTCTTTAACTGCAAGATGGAAGAGGGCAGCTCCGTCAGTGAGCACGTGCTTAAGATGTCTAGGCACGCAAGAAAGCTTCAAATCTTGGGTATAGTGATTCCTAATGCTTTGGGGATTAACCGTGTCCTCCAATCACTACCACCAAATTACAAGAACTTTGTGATGAACTCCAATATGCAAATCATGGACAAGTCGTTACCCAAACTCTTTTCCATGTTAAAGTCTGCGGAAGTGGAGATCAAGAAAGAGCCCAAGTGTTGATGGTCAATAAGACCACCAAATTCAAGAAGCAAGGCAAGTCTAAGAAAAAGGGAAACTTCAATAAGGGCGGTAAGAAAGTTACCGCGCCGGCGAAGAAGACCAAGGTTGGGACTAAGCCTGATACTAAGTGCTTTTACTGCAAGGGAGAAGGTCACTAGAAGCGGAATTGCCCTAAGTACTTGGCGGATTTGAAGAACGACAACTTCAAGAAGAAAGGTATATCCGATATACATGTTATTGATGTGTATCTCACTAGTAGTCGTAGTAGTTGTAGGTGTTCGTAGCATGGAAAACAAAAAATTTCTACCGCATGAACACACAATCAATATCTAATCTATGATCAAGCCAAGATCTATCTACTAGATCGGTGCAACGAGTTGATAGAGTACTAACCCTCGAAGATCCAAAGCGGTTAACGAGAGCAGATTCTTGTGGGTAGCTGTAACACCCCACTTTTAGATAATTATATATTAGGGTTTTGATTATGCATTGCATGAGCATCATATTTGAAATTGTGCATTGAAGAAACAAAGCAAAAACCCTAACCCTAATTTCCCTCTCTACTTGAACATCATTCAAAGAGGTTTTGAAAATGTTTGAAAAGTATCAAAAAGTATGTGGAGCCCAATTTGAATAAAAGGGTCCCCTCAATATTTTATACACTTTTACAAAGTATCTGGTATTTTTGAAATGTTCAAAACAGATTTGAAATTGAAATTACAAACAGGAAATGAAAACAGAAAATGGAAAAATGTTTAGAAATAAAAACCGGAGCCAGCTAACCTATCTGGGCCGGCCCACTTCTCTCTTTCCTTCCCTGTCACCAGCCAGCAGCCTCCCGCGGCCCACCTCGGCCCTGTCACAGCCCAACTGGCCCGGTACCCCTTCGACGTCATCTTCCTCCCCGTGACGCGAAGCTGCCCGGTGTCACGCTCATCGCCGCCCGATGCGGTCGCCGTCGTCAGCCACGCGCCAAGATGAACGCCGCTGCTCTGGAGAGGAGATAAGAATGGCCGTGCTCTACCTCTCTCCCTATCCCCATATTCCCCTCTCCCCTGCTCTGTGTCGCCCGCGCGCTGACGCTTCAAACCCTAGCACCGGCCTCCGTCGAGCCTCGCCACTCCCGTGCTCCGCTCGCCAAGCCGAGGATCCTGCGAGCTCCACCGTGCTGGACTATGTCGCCTCACCGAAGCAATCGAAGCCCCGCGCCCTCATTAGAGCTCCCTGTCCGCCCCTTCCCCGTCTCCGGCCGCCATCGCCACGGTTGATTCCAGCCTCCCCCGAGCTTCCCGAGCCCTCCACGAGCATCACAGTGAGCATGCGGTGCTCAGGCACCTCTCCGTGCCTCCCCTCCCTCTCTGGTATGTCCTCTAGCCGCGCGCCACCGTCGGCCACCGCTTGTCCATGCCGCCGGTAAGCCACCGATGGTCAATAGGTAGTTCTGCCGCCAGTTTTAGGTTTCCCCCGATGAGCTCGTTCGAACCCGCCCCTCCGCGCTTCCCAGATCGCCCCCTAGCACCGCCAATTGCTGCCGTCTGTGTGTCCTCCGGCGAGCCCACCTAGCACCGACGTGGTGCCTGCGTGGTGCTGGCGTGGATCGATAGCGTGGCTAGCTGACGTGGCCTCGGGCCCAGCAGTCAGTCTCACTGGCTAGCTTAGGTTCGGGTGAGAAATAGAAGCAGATGCTGAGGTGGCCAAGGCCCACCTGTCTGTGTCTATGGCTAGCCCAGGCCTCGGTGTAAAAAGGTTTTCCAGTTTTATTTAAATTAATAAAAGGGTTTAATAATTTCAGAAATTGTTTTGAATATTGTAAATTCAATAACTTTTAATCTGTAATTCAGTAAAATACAAATAATATATCAAAATGTTCAAAAAAATGAGAACTGTCCAACTAACCTATATTCATGCATTGTTCAACAACTTTAATGACAATTTTAATTAGAAAAACATATTAACCCCTCTCATATACATCCGGAGTTTCCTGAATTAGGGTTTTCACCCCTCGGAGCCCCGATTAAATTGTCGAGCATGCCTTAGGGTTACATTCCGATGCAAATTAACTTGTCATATCATCATCCTTGCTTAAGCATTGCATCGATGCCATGTGTTGATTGTTTCCCCTTTCTTTCCGGTGTTTTGGTTCTTCCCGGTAGAATACGATATCGGAATCGAGATCGAGTCCAAGACTGAAGATCAAGATGAAGACCATCGAAGGTCATCAACAAAAATTGCCAACAAGATGAACCCTGGAGATCTATATCCTTGTGGTTGACGAACAAGTCAAGCTGATGACTCTGAAGATCTGTATTGGGTATCAACAGGCAAATGCAAGCATAGCCCCACCATGATATAATCCTATGATTTCGAAAGCATTTCAATTCTGCCATGTTGCACATGATTCTACTATGGTCTTTTATCGATATATAGAGTATCCTATTTGTTGCATACTTCTTTTGATCTTATATTACTTGATCTACTGCTCCTAGCATAACTAGGTTTGGCGTGTGTGCACTGCTAGAGCTTATATCTGTGTCCTTCTTAGCCATGCATAGCTGTTGAGTCTGGTCCATCCAGATGATGTATTAGATGCAGATAATCTAGTTTGATAGGATAATGTGATAAGGTGAGATCAGAGGTGATATGAGATTAAATATGCTGAGGCTTGTATGGGAGGCCACGGTGGGATGTGGTTTTTCTATTCCCATGCTTGCCACACTTAGGACCCTAGGTTCTTGCCTCTTGAACCAAGACGAGTGTACAACCACACGGGGTAAATGGGGACCCCATGATTGACTAACTTGCCTAGTAGATTCCATGAGTCACATAGTTCGGGCGTTCCATTCGACATATGCATAGAAAACCTTTTGAAAGATTTGCCGGGTGCAGGTGCATTCATAACAGGTAGGGAAGCATGGACCGGGTTGCTTGGGGTAGATGGAGCCCCTGATAAACCAATCTCGCCTCACATCTTTAAGTACTGGCTTCGGGATTTGACCCGTTATGGTGGAACCATAATTATTGCGTGACTCATGGTCTCGGCGAAAGCAAGGTAAAGGTCGTGTCCAACCACATCCTCTATCAACACACCAAGGAAGTGTGTCAAGTGGCATTAAGAGTCGGTTGGTCGTGTGGGTAAAGTTGTACACCCCTACAGGGTAATAATCTTTCGGAAAGCCGTGTCCACGGTTATGGACGACTTGGGAACGGATGGGAGATAATAGATAACATGAACCTAATCGTAAAACTTGGCAACTAATGATTGTTAAGGATGATTCCTCATGGGTACGAGGGGGTGATCCTAGTTGGTAGATGATGATGAGTCGGTGGATATCAAAAGATGATGATCAATATTTCAGAGATGTCGCTCTCTTATCCCCTTTTAAAATACTCTGAATAGACAAGTTTCTTCTCTCTCTCTTATTTTATTAACAAAAGTGGCTTTATGCAAAACAACTCCACCAGCCATAAGTCTTGCGGAGTACACCCTGTACTCACCCTTGCTTTGTTGATACTTTTGGCAGAGTAAGTGTTCCTTGAAGACGAGTTCCATACTACATCGACATCGACGAGTAGCTTGGGGTTCCCGGCCGGCATCCTGGAATCTATGGGCTGGGACGTCATCATTATGCTTCAGGCCTCTTAGGCCATTTTTTAAGTTTGCTATACTTAATAGCATAATTTGCCTTCCGTTGTTTGATGTTTGTGGTCAGTGACCTTTGCTTGTAATAATTTGGTTCTCTACTCAGTTATGAGCTTGTTGTAATAAATTTTGTGTCGTAGGGTCACTGTCGTGTTACCGATTCTTCACTGGATATTCTCGAGCTCAAGGTTAAGCTTATGTCAGACGGAGGTCTGGGATTAGTTTAGCCCTGATCCCGGGGGTGTCACACGTCTTGGTACCAGAGCAGTACCGACCGTAGGAAAACCTTTCTATTGGTCGATGTTGAGTCTAGTGTTTGTGAAAACTATTTCAAAGATGAAAAGTATTTGCGAAAACTCTAGTATGCTCCTTTTTCTCCTTATCCAGTTTCTCTCTAACTCTAGGTTATCTTATCTGGTGTTGATTATGGAAAAGTTTTGACCTCTAGTCTTTCAAAATTTAGGTGCCTTCTGGGCATGTCGTTTCTCAACCAGTTGATTTAGTGTTGAGTTCTCTAGAGTTGTGTGTGTTGAGAATTCCTTGTTCCCCTTTGCTCTTGTTCATCTGAGAAATTCCTTTTGTTGGAGATATTCCCAAGAGGCAATAATAAAGTAGGTTATTATCATATCTTCATACTTATGATAAATGTTTACATACCATGCTATAATTGTATTAAAAGGAAACATTAATACTTGTGTGATTTGTAAACATAAAAGAGTCCCTAGTAAAGCCTCTTGTTAAACTAGCTTCTTGGTTAATATATGATCATGGTTTCCTGATCATGAACATAGAGATGTTATTAACAACAGGGTCATATCATTAGGAGAATGATGTGATGGACATACTCCTATAGTTAAGCGTAGCATAAAGATCAAGTCATTTAATATAGTTCATTTGCTATAAGCTTTCTGATACATAGTAACCTAATTCCTTCGACCATGAGATCATGTTAATCACCATCACCGGAAGGATGCTTTGATGACATCAAACACCACACCGTAACTGGGTGGCTATAAAGGTGGCATTGAGTGTTCGGAAAGTATGGGTTGAGGCACATGGATCAAGAGTGGGATTTGTCCATCCATATGACGGATAGATATACTCTGGGCCCTCTCGGTGGAATGTCATCCAATTAGCTTGCAAGCATGTGACTGGTTCACAAGGGATCACATACCATGGGAACGAGAAAAGAGTACTTATCGGTAACGAGGTTGAACTAGGTATGCAGAGATACCGACGATCAAAACCTCGGTTAAGTAAACTATCGTGAGACAAAGGGAAATTGTTATCGTATGTAAGTGGTTCATTCGATCACAAAGTAATCATAGAAATATGTGGGAGCCATATGAATTTCCATATTCCTCTATTGGTTATTGATCGGAGAAGTGTCTCGATCATGTCCGCATAATTCACGAACCGTAGGGAGACACACTTAAGGATTCGATGTTGTTGAGTAGTTATGGAATGATGAGTAAGAGACCGAATGTTGTTCAGAGTCTCGGATGGGATCCAGGATATCACGAGGAGATCCGGAATGGTACGGAGAAAAAGATTCATATAAGGAAAGTCCTGTTTCGGAGTTCAGGAATGGTTCCGGTGTTTTCATCGGGAATGTTCTAGAAGGTTCCGGAAGGTCCGGCACTCCGGAGGGGAAGGGTACATGAATGTGTCATGACAATGTGGAATGGTTGCATCATGTACTAGGTCACTTGGCTGGACACTTGGAAGAGAGAAATCAAACTCTAGTTTGAAAGTAAAAAGGCCAGTTTGAAAAAGTCAAACTGGGACAATAATTTCCAAGTGGGGGAAGAGAAGGAAACCTGGGAAGAGAAGGTTTCCCTTCTCTCCTCCAAACCGCCGGCCAGCAAGGGAGTTGGGGGAGGACTCGGCTAGACCTAGCCGCCCCTCCCACCTATAAAAGAAAGGGAGGGGCGCCCCCTCTCCCTACACCTTGTCCCTTAGCCGGCGCCCCTCTAAACCCTAGGCCAGCCGCCGCCCCCCTTCTAGATGCGGCTGCCCTAGAGATCCTCTAAACCGCCGTCTAGCTAATCCCTAGCTGCTGGTTGCTCTAAACCCCTTGGTGCCTCTAAACCCTAGACCACCAAGGCCTCTCTCATAGTCCACCATACTCGCTCCGGCTTAAGGCGAAGTCCTGCAAGATCTCTCCTCTACTTCCGGTACCACGCCGTCGTGCTGCCGGAATCGCGAGGAGAGTGCTACAACCTCAGCTGCCTGCTGGAACAAGGGAGAGGAAGGTCTTCATCGAGTACCGAACGTGTGACCGACTGCGGAAGCGCTGCCGGAACGCAGCGCCGGAAGGATCGTCTACGCGATCTTGAGATCGGCAAGTGTACGACTACATCACCCACGAGAATCTGCTCTCGTTAACCGCTTTGGAATGTTCGAGGGTGAGTTCCTCTATCGACTCGTTGCTACAATCTAGTAGATAGATCTTGGCTTGTTTGTGTGCATGCGGTAGAAAATTTTTGTTTTCCATGCTACGAACCCCTACAGTGGTATCAGAGTCGTGTCTATATGTAGATATGTTGCACGAGTAGAACACAATGGTCATTGTGGGCGTTGATGCTTTTGTTGTCGATTGCTTCTTGTGTACTTTGCATCTTGCAGGATGGTGGGATGAAGCGGCCCGGGCTAACCTTACATGACATCGTTCATGAGACTTGCTCCACGCTTGACATGCAACTTGTATTGCATAAGTGGCTTTGCAGGTGCCTGTTTCTCCCAACATAGTTAAGATTCAATTTACAACGGGTGATTGAAAATACTAGTATCAATGTTGTGGTTCTTGTTCGTAAGTTAGAACGACACTTATTGAAAGCCCCAAACCACGTAAAACATGCAAAGAAAATTAGAGGCGTCTAACTTTGTTTTGTAGGGGTGTGTTGTGATGTGATATGGCCATGATTGTGATTATATTTGATGTATGCAATGTTCCTTATTGTAAGTTGGCAACCGGCAGGAGCCATATGGTTGTCTTTAAATTCTGTTAAGACCCGCATGTCTATTCAAAGTAGTTGTAATAGTTGAAGCTGGTGGACGACAACCATGGAGCGGCGTAATTGACCTTGATGCAATGCCGGTGATGATAGACATCATGTTCGTGCTTAAAGATGGAGATCGGAAGCACAAAGAAGAAAGGCCATATCATATCACATATTATGAATTGCATGTGATGTTAATCCTTTTATGCATCTTGTATTGCTTAGTTTACGACGGTAGCATTATAAGATGATCCCTCAAGCACACAATTTCAAGTTTTAAAGTGTTCATCATTAGTAAGCACCGTTGCTAAAGCTCGTTGTTTTGAAGCACGACGTGATGATCGGGTGTGTTAGATTCTGCGAGTGTATACAACGTGAGCAAGCCAGATTTGCTCATGCGGAAGCTAAGGTTTGATCTTGACGAGCCTAGCATGTACAGACATGGTCTCGGAACACGGATCACCGAAAGGTAAAGCATGAGTCATATAGTAGATATGATGAACATGTTGATTGTTCGCCATTGAAGCTACATCAACTCTCGTGATGATCGGATTTGATGTGGTGGATTTGGTTCGTGTGATCACTAAAACAATGTGAGGGATATTGTTTTGAGTGGGAGTTCAACGGCAATATGATTAAAAGTTGAACACTATTTATCATAAATTAAATCAAAGTGAATTTGCATAATTTTTGTAGTCATTGGCATCCGTTTACCACCTTGCGCTTAGTTATAATTGAGATGATAGAACTATATAATTCTGGTTAGTTACTTTACGAACTGGTATCGTATTGTTTTGAAGTGTTAATCTAAAGTTTAAAAGTCATATTGCAAACTTTCAGTAAGTTCCGGTTACTCCATGAAGTTTAATAATTGGTATTAAATCAAGAGTGACAATTCCAAGTGTTAGTGTATGAGTATCATGTTTGTATCCATGATTCTTGATATTCAAAGGATTGTCTTAATATCATGGTTATCTAGGATCTGAAAGAGTTGTTTCAGAAACCATGATGTGTGGAAGATATTGTGATATCTGAAACGAAGTTTTGGTTGCAACATGATAGAGTATAATATGGCAAAAGTCATGTTCTCATATTTGATGAGAATTTGCAAAGGGTTGGAGACACTAGTTGTCCTAATCCACCAAAAGGTTTTGGAGAGCAACATTATACTCGTGATTCACCGTTATAAGCTAAAAGTAGTTTGATCATGGATAATTCCATGATAAGGGTGAATCTTTGATGTAGGTAAAATATTTACTACACCAAAAGATTACTAAAGAAAGGAATTTGAAAGAACACCAAACATTTGATGATGGTGATCTACGTCAAAGTGCAAGTCCAAAGACATTGGTATTTAACTATACATGCTTTGGACTATGTGTCATATGTATGACTCCACTATTGATGTTGATAGATTCTTTCAAACAGAAAAGGAAATACTGAAAGAGAATCTCATAAGTATATGGCAGAAAAGAAAAGACTAGAATTGTTCAGGTTAAGTCTATAGATGATATACATGTTATGGCTATATTCGTTTCTTATTAAACAATGTGGTTCTTAAGTATTTGATACTGAATTTGTTGGTGTGAATCGTCATACGAAACAACACAATTCATGAACTACAATGGCCTAAGTAACTAGCAAAAGAATATGTGATGATGTTCATTAAGAACAAATAAAAGGTTATTGTGCTGCTTGTTAAACATCAAAGCTTGCCTTCAATATTTTATCAGGTATTATGAGAACAAAAGGGTTGTTCAAATAATTGCCATAATCCATAAAAGATGGATGATTCACAAATCTCGTTGGAGAAATCACATCCATAAAACTAGTGCTAAGTATGTCGAAAGACAAATTGATTGAAAGATCACTTGGGAAGTGACATCGCCGTTTAAATTATATTGGAAAGAAAACATGAAGAAACTCCATGTGGATGGAATTTTGGAGTCCTTTTGATATTTGATCAAATGACGATTGTTAAACTTTCCTAAGAGATAATTAAAACTTCGTTCATAGGCCAAAAGGGAACGAATGACTAGCTTATTGGAACTTGTACATATTGTTGTATGAAATCCATTATGTGTAGTCAAGAGCGATGGATTTCAACTTCATATGCTTTCTCCAAAAATTTGAGTGAATATATGAATATTTACTTAATAAGGATGAAGTATGAAACATTTGAAAAGTTCAAAGACTTTCAAGATGAAGTGCAAAATCATTGTAACAAGAATATAAATAGTTTATGATAAGATTATAAAGGAAGATATTTGAGTTACAAGTTTAGCATAATACCTAAGATTTAGGAATCGTTCCGTGGATTTGCATGTCCCGAAACACCATAAGAGTATGGAGCGTTCGAGATATGTAATTAAACCTTGTTTGACATGGTAAGATCGAAGGTGTAATTCATAAAACTGCCATTATATTTTAAAGATTAAAAGCTTTAGAGACTACCGTTTTTCCACTGAAAAGAGCTCCATCATAATTCGCTGAAATGACACCATATAAAGTTATGGTTTGGGATAAAACCCAAGTTATCCTTTCTTAAACATTGGTATGCTATGCATAAGAAAGATGTTTGCAACCAAAGTCGAATGAACCTGTCTTTGTATGTTATTTCGAATAACTGTTAAGTAATCCTCCATAACATCGGAGACAAAAGTGTTTGTCACTTAGAATGTCAAGTTTCTTTGAGAAGGAATTTTTCGTGAAAAGATAAGTGGGAGGACAATAGAACTTTGATCAGGTTAAAAGAACCTTAGCTATATGTGCAAAGTTGCACAGCACCGAAAAGTGTTCCGGAGGCAGCAACAATGCTCATGGCTCACGTGCCTCAAAGGTTGTGGTTACGAAGGTCAAAGTTTCTATTGAACCAAGTAGGTCGAGTAAACAATCAAATACCAAGATTTGAGGGTTGAATCATTATTTGAGAATAATGAACTTACCACATGCAAAGAAGCGATGATGGGCCCTTACTCTATAAAATGGCTTGAAGCCATAAAATCCGTGATAGTTCCATACACGAGAAGTCAAGTTTTGAACTTGAAGGACCCTCGAGAAAGGTGTAAGACCTTAAAGTTGTGTTTGGATCTATAAACAAATAGACATGGATGTTGCACATCTATGAAATAGTCGACATGTTGGGAAAGAGTTCACAACAATGTTCAAAGGTTGACTATGACAAGATTTGATCTTTCATAGCGATATTTAGTCTAGACGGATTAATGTAGCAACCACTACATATAATTTTGTTATGTGGTAATTGAATAAACAAAACAATTTCTTCTAATAGAATTGTAACCTAGGACATGTGCATAACGTGGTCCATAGGGTTTTGTTAATTCAAAGGATGCTAAAAGCATATGCAAACTTCAATGGTTGAAGTAAGCATCGCGGAGTTGGAATCTTCACTATGATGAAACTGTTAAAAGAGTTTAATTTCATCAGAGACGATGAAGATGCTTGCACTTGCAAGAAATTAAGTGGGAGCGCTAAGACATATTTCTAATACATTATGTAGAAGACATATTGTTGATTGGAAGTGATGTATCTTTTTATTAACACAGGATAAGAATTTCATCTCGATGAAAGACTTAGGAAAAACCCAAATGTTTGGCATCAATAGACGCCAATATGGTTGTGCCAGAAGTACATAGATGAGATATTGAATGAGTTCAATATAGAAACTACAAGAAAGGTTCTTGTCGCACAGAAAGGATTGAATGAGTTCAATATTGATGATATATTCAAGTGTATTGAAACTTGGTAAGTGAAACAAAGATTGAAGTATAGATTGATACTTGATGTATGAAATCACAAAGAGTATTTATATCAATCATACTGTGATATGTACAAATCCAGATATGTCCTATGCTCTAAATGTTATGAGCATATACCAGAATGATTTATAAGATGATCATTGGACGATAGTAAGGATATTCTTATGATCTTTTGGAAGAACTAAGAGTATATTATTTTGTAGAAGTGGCAAATAGATGGTTAGTTCATTGTAAAAGTACTACATTGATACTAGTTTTGTCACAAAGTACAAATTAAGTTTATCTCAATCTGAACTAAGGGTGGCACAATGTAATGGAAAGTAAGTTCCATAATGGATTTGGATGAGTTCCAAAGTTAAGACATTGTGATAGATACTACAACAAAAGGCTGAGTATATGACTGCTATTATAGCAGCTAAATAGGGCATTTGTGTCAAGTAGTTTGTTATCAAACTAGGTGTAGTTCACAGCGGGATAATACTATGAAGATATATTGTACGACAATATTATCAACATGTTTTAACCCCAAAGAACTAAAGGTCTCACCAAAGGACCAAATTTATACAAAGCCATCTCATTAGAGAATGAGTGATGCGTAGAGACGCAAAGACATGCAATTACACACGGACCTGGAAGTGTCAGATCCGGAGATCAGTTGACCACTAGCAATCGTGTACTTACAACACCAGAAAGCCATAGGTGTTGAATACACAAAGGTTTGAAACTAGATTATTGACTCTAGTGCAAGTGGGAGACTGTTGGAGATATGCCCAAGAGGCAATAATAAAGTAGGTTATTATCATATCTTCATACTTATGATAAATGTTTACATACCATGCTATAATTTTATTAAAAGGAAACATTAATACTTGTGTGATTTGTAAACATAAAAGAGTCCCTAGTAAAGCCTCTTGTTAAACTAGCTTGTTGGTTAATATATGATCATGGTTTCCTGATCATGAACATAGAGATGTTATTAACAACAGGGTCATATCATTAGGAGAATGATGTGATGGACATACTCCTATAGTTAAGCGTAGCATAAAGATCAAGTCATTTAATATAGTTCATTTGCTATAAGCTTTCTGATACATAGTAACCTAATTCCTTCGACCATGAGATCATGTTAATCACCATCACCGGAAGGATGCTTTGATGACATCAAACACCACACCGTAACTGGGTGGCTATAAAGGTGGCATTGAGTGTTCGGAAAGTATGGGTTGAGGCACATGGATCAAGAGTGGGATTTTTCCATCCATATGACGGATAGATATACTCTGGGCCCTCTCGGTGGAATGTTGTAGGGGTCCCAACCCAATAAGTTAGGTTCCTCCTATGTTCACAATGCTAGTCCCTGGATCAATAGCTAGCATCCACAGTTAAGATGTAATATCAAGAAACAAAGGTCATAATATAACTTTATAACCAGGAATAACATAGATTTATTACATCTTACATAGCTCATATGGCTATTACATTACATTGCAGCGGAATAACTATAAGCATGGGGTCCATCATCTTCAAAGTGCCACAGGCAGATGTTGGTTGTAGACTTTGTAATCCTAATCAATCAATCTTCACTAAAATCAATCAAACCTGCAACATACAAGTTACAGCCACAAAGGTCAATACATTTGAATTGTATTGGCAAGTGATACTATATTTGTATAGTGGAATATATCATCTATATGCGTTTGGCTAAGTGGAGTTGAGGCTTGCATTGCTCAAAAATAGATTTTTCCTTAACATTTGAAAATACTAAGTTTTTGCTTGACAAAATCATTTTACCTCAATCAAAGATTTCAAGATCCTTGTACCAAGCCATCTCTCCATCAATGATTGAAGAATTCAAACAACCCTTGTTCAAACCACAAATTTTAATTTAGAAATTTGAATGATGAGATTCTTGATTGCTTCCATGTCTTGATGCTCAAATTGTCCTTTACCAGGGACATGGCTAAGTACTTAGATTTAACACTCTGCAGAGGTGGTGCACTTTCCCCACAAGACTTGGTTTCCCAAGACAAGATCTTTCAGAAGCTTTCCCTTAGACCAATATGGACGCGTTCCATCCTATCAAACACTACCACCCACTGTCCATATGGCTAAGTTCTTGCAACCTATATGATCATGGCAGAGCCCATATTGCCAAGTGGTTGCACTTGAAGCTTCTCAACATTTGACATCTCGAATCTCTTTGTTTCCTGGGTGGCCATCCACAAGTGAGATACACAATCCAAGTCCATGGCATTGTGAACCACTCAACCATTCTCCACCAAGCAAGCCCATTCCACCCAGGTGATTCATTAACTTAGTTGTTTTATTAAACAAAACTTAAGTCCTCAGACTTAGAATATTTTTCCATAGTGTGAATATATATTCCACCCATGTTTTCTATTAGCTAGGCTAAGCTTGGTAGTAGTAGGAATCTCTAACTTAGGAAAATCCTACTAAGGATTCATCTACTAGGTTTTCCTATAGCAAGATCTATACTTAGCAAAATCCATGCAAGTTTTACTTAGCAAAACCACTAATGCATAGTGAAAGTAATGGGATAGAAAGTATGAAGCATCACTTGCCTTTTTGGTAGAGTATAGGTTCACTTCTTGATCTTTGCAACAATCACACTCTTCAAGTCACTACAAATCAATCAAGCAAGGCACAAACTCAATCTACCAATCAAGCAAAACAACACACATAAATAACAAAGTCAAAGAAATGCATGCAAGCACGCCAAGCTTTGTTTTGTTTGAAAAAGTGGTTCCTAGTGGGTCATAGACATTTGGGTACATCTAATGGTCATTTCCTAAAGTGGCCAAGTCATTTGCAAAAGTTTTCACTTTAAAACCATTTTCAAAACAAAGTGTTATTTTATGTGGTGTAGAAATATATTTTTTTTACTAAGGCATTAGCCTATAGGGTTCACCAAATGAGTTGCTATTGCAAAACTTGGTGTTTTTTGGTCAGTAGGTTTGGTCCAAACCATCTACTCAAAGTTTTCTTTCCATAAACATTTTCATAATAAAAACTATTCTTTTTATTTGGCTAGAAAATGACTAAGTCAAGTAATCCCACCTAAATCTTTCCATAATCATTTTTAACACCAAGGGTTGGTTCCTAGGGACAGTAAGGTCACAACAAACCATTTTGCAAAAGTTTTATCCCTAAATTCAATTTTAAACAATTTTTATACTCTAAACAAGCATACAAATGTTTCTGCAATTTCAAACAAGATAACAGATACTATTTAATAAACTAAGGGCATGGTTGGCTAGGTCTTGTTCTCCTGAATCCATTGATATAAAATTTGCCAAATTTGGACGTGTGGTTTGAAAGTTATAGGGTTTTCAAATTGCTACTTAAATCTGTTTTTCAAATTCTGTTTTAAAACAGATCCTGCCACGCGGCTTGCTCCTATTCGCCAGTACCGGTTCGCACGGATCAGTCGCTGGGGAGCGTCGGATTAAAATTAGATCGAGCGGCTCAGAGCTAGCGTACCCTTTCAGTTAAGTGGATCTATCGTGACGCTGCGATCTAGATCGGACGGTTCTCAGTGCCCCGACCATAAGCGGGCGGCGCTGGGCTCTGACGCGCCGCGGCGGCGGCTTGTCAGTGGTGTCGCCGGCGTTACAGGAAGCGAGAAGGAGGGAGAGGATGTTCACCGTGTTCGCAGATGCCTGGGGGAGCTCAAGGAGGCACTGGCTGGTGAAGGGGCGCACTATGCTAGCTTGAATCGCTCGCCGGAGTTCGTGTCCGCGTCGGGCTTCTCTGTTTATCGTCGAAGGCGACGACACAAGCCACGAGAGAGCAAGATAGCAGTTGCGTTAGATGCGTACGGGGTTGGTGATCGTGTGTGCTTCAACGAGACAGAATGGGGTGGTCAGATATTACCTGGAGGACTCGCCGGAAAAGTAACAGACGACGGCGGCGTGTAGGTGGAGTTGCTGTCGTCGTTTTGGAGCGCCCGCAGATGAATGGTTGGTATGGACGGATGCGTCTGGACGCGTGGAGTATGTGTGCTAGGTCGATGAGGCAAGGGGCGGCGTGTGGCAGCCGGAATCGGAAATGGAAGTCGTCGGAGACAGAGGAAGCTCTGGGTCGAATTGTGGCAGCCTCGGGGCGGAGAAGGAGTGGCGACAGAGGGGAATGGAGGAGAGAGCGTGGGCGATTAAGACAGTGTGGTTGCAGGAGCGATTAAGTGCGGCGTTAACGCGAATTGATGCTCGCTAATTCATCACAGAAACGGGAGGAACGGTCGAGCGGGTGGAGAGGAAGAACAGGAGGAGTGGGGCCGTTGCGTCAGTGGGAAAAGGGAAGAAGGGGAGGTCCACCTGTCAGCTGCTCAGCGGGTTCTCTCTGCGGTGAAGAAAACGGTTCGGGGAAAAATAAGAGGAGGTGGGGTCTGTTGTCAGCGAGTGAGTGAGAGGGAGAAGTGGGTCCCGTTTGTCTGTGACTGAGTGGGTAAGAAAGTTGGTGCCACTTGTTTTATTCGAGGAGAAGACTGGGTTGGTTTTGCTGGGCCTTAGTGGGCTGGGTCTTTGCACTATTTTTTTTCTGTCTGATTCTTTTTCCTTTTCTATTTCTATTTTCCTGTTTTGAAATTCAAACAACCAAACACATTCAAAATGATTCAAACAATCATCAAGCTTTTCAAATATGAATTTGGTTCTGCTTAACATCATAATTCACATTCTAAAATAAAATATTATTTTAAATCTGTTTAGGTTCCATTTATTAATTAAATAAATGGATCATTAGTTATTTAATAAAATAGGGTTTGTTTTATTTAATAAAATCTTCATTTAAAATCCAAAATGTTTTCAAAACCCAATCAGTAGGTTTTATTTGGAAATAAAGAATATTTGGAAAACTTGTTTAAAATAAATTAATCCTTTTACTTTAGGGTCCATTAATAATTAAATAAAATGGAACTTAGTTTATTAAATCAAAATAGGGTTTGATTTTATTAATAAAATCTTTATTTGAACCTAAATATTTTAAAAATCAAATTAGTAGTTTTAATTTGGGAAGTTTATAATATTTGGAAATTTGTTTTAAAACAAAATAACCTTTTATTTTAGTGTCCATTATTAATTAATATAGTAGACTTTCATTATTAAATCCAATAAGATTTGTTTTATTGAGATATTTATTTTGAGATCTAAAATAAAGCCAAAACACTTTAGTAGATTTTATTTGTGAATTTCAAATAATTGAGAAAACTTATTTTAAATAATTTAATAAGTTTTGATGTTTCAATTTAAATTGGTAACACCTTTTATTAAATAAAGTTTGGATATTAATTCCTTATTATTTTATTTAGCAATCCTTCATTATTTTTAAACAAACTTTTGCTATTTTAATCAAAACAAAATGTTTTTAAATCCAAAGCTTGGCCAAGGTTTAATTTGTCTTTACAAAATAATCTTTATTAATAAATCCATCTTTTCTTTTGAATACCAAATCTTTTATTCAAAGATTCAAAATAATAATTTTAAAACATTTTAATTTCCTTTAATAAATGTTTATCTTTATAAATTCTTTTAGGATTTTATTTGATTCAAATGGGTTTGAGGTTCCATTTAAATTCAAAAAGTTTCTTCTGGCTCTGAAAATCAAACAAAGTTTTATTTTATTAATTTATTTTCACATTACAAGATTTGGAAAATCTTGGGATGTGACAGGCTACCACCCTTAAAATAAATCTCGTCCCGAGATTTGGGGAGGTTAGGGTTACAAGCAAGTTCAAAACAACTAGGGTACTACCACCCTTAAAAATTTTCAAACAAAAATTACATATTGGCCTTCTTGGGATCCTGGAAACTTCTCTAAGCAAATTTTTGCTTGGTGTCCTTGGTTTCCATTCTTGACTCATGGGCCAAGGTTGAGATCCTTCATAGACTTGTTTAACTTGTTCTCCATCCTTTCTGGACAATTGTTTGCATAGTGGCCTAGTTCCTTGCATTTGAAACACATCACTTGGCTGACATCTTTCTTTTCCTTTGGTATCATTGCCTTTTGTTTGTTTCTTTGGTTCTTCTTCTTTTCTGGGCATTCATAGGCATAGTGTCCCATCTCTTTGCAATTGTAACATTGCTCTTGAGTAATATCCTTCTTGTTAGGGTTGGGGCATTTCTTCTTCTTCTTGGGTCTCTCCAAAGCTAGGAGTTCTTCTAGTTCATGTTCTTCATAGATGGGAGATCTTTCTCTCTTCTTGGGGTATTGATCTTCATGTTCCTTGGATGCATGATCCTTGTCTCTAAAATTATTGCTAGCTTGGGTTCCTTCTAGAATAGCATCTTTGTCATCCTTGTTGTCATTAGCTCTTTGGGAAAAGTTTTCTCTCATGTTGATCATTTGAGTAACTAATCCTTGCAACAATTGGGATTGAAGTTTCAAAATTCTTTGTATGGCTGGGTCTAGTCCATTGTTGTTGGCTAAAAGCTGAGTTGTCTCTTGGCTCAACTGGTTTTGGGTTGCTATGAGTTCTCTCATGTTGTCTTCTTGGTTGTTGCTGTTGTCATCAACCTTGATGTTGGAGTCTCTTGGAGTAATCATCTGTTTAGGTTTAATTGGGATTAGAATAGGCAAGATATTTCTAAGGAATTATTTCTAATCACACACATCACAATTCACACAAACAATGTGCAAGCATTCACAAACAACCTTTCACTCAAACAACCAAGTTCAAGCACATACTTAGGCAACAAAATATTTTTGTTACACCACATAAGTTGGTGGTTTTTGTCTTAGCTAAAATATGGTGGTCCATCTATATGGTTCACTTGTGATCTTCCCATCATTCTTTGGTTGATTCTTCTTGTATGAGATCATGGTTTCCTTGGGAAAAACTCTTGGTCACAATACTTCAAAGTTGTTGATGGCTTCTTCTTATTTTGCATTCCCTCAGTCTCTAAATCTTAAGCAAGATTTCCTTGTTTCACTTGTGGTCCTTAGTAGTTTCCAAGTTGGAAGTCCTTGGGAAATATACTGAAGATGTTGAAGTCATTAGAATTGAAGATGTTGAAGAAGTCCTTTGCATATGATGAAGTCTTTGGGCTTGGGGTAGGTTTTTCCATCGAGTTGAAGTAGAAGAGGTGTAGAGTTAAAACCAAAAATGGTTGAGGAAAGAGTTTACAAGTGTTTTTGTAAATAAGTTTTTGGAACAAATACACTCCTATTTTTCTAAGGGTTTTTGTCCAATCCTAGGGTTACAAATCCTACAGGCAACACAATGCTCTGATACCATCTGTAGGGGTCCCAACCCAATAAGTTAGGTTCCTCCTGTGTTCACAATGCTAGTCCCTGGATCAATAGCTAGCATCCACAGTTAAGATGTAATATCAAGAAACAAAGGTCATAATATAACTTTATAACCAGGAATAACATAGATTTATTACATCTTACATAGCTCATATGGCTATTACATTACATTGCAGCAGAATAACTATAAGCATGGGGTCCATCATCTTCAAAGTGCCACAGGCAGATGTTGGTTGTAGACTTTGTAATCCTAATCAATCAATCTTCACTAAAATCAATCAAACCTGCAACATGCAAGTTACAGCCACAAAGGTCAATACATTTGAATTGTATTGGCAAGTGATACTATATTTGTATAGTGGAATATATCATCTATATGCGTTTGGCTAAGTGGAGTTGAGGCTTGCATTGCTCAAAAATAGATTTTTCCTTAACATTTGAAAATACTAAGTTTTTGCTTGACAAAATCATTTTACCTCAATCAAAGATTTCAAGATCCTTGTACCAAGCCATCTCTCCATCAATGATTGAAGAATTCAAACAACCCTTGTTCAAACCACAAATTTTAATTTAGAAATTTGAATGATGAGATTCTTGATTGCTTCCATGTCTTGATGCTCAAATTGTCCTTTACCAGGGACATGGCTAAGTACTTAGATTTAACACTCTGCAGAGGTGGTGCACTTTCCCCACAAGACTTGGTTTCCCAAGACAAGATCTTTCAGAAGCTTTCCCTTAGACCAATATGGACGCGTTCCATCCTATCAAACACTACCACCCACTGTCCATATGGCTAAGTTCTTGCAACCTATATGATCATGGCAGGGCCCATATTGCCAAGTGGTTGCACTTGAAGCTTCTCAACATTTGACATCTCAAATCTCTTTGTTTCCTGGGTGGCCATCCACAAGTGAGATACACAATCCAAGTCCATGGCATTGTGAACCACTCAACCATTCTCCACCAAGCAAGCCCATTCCACCCAGGTGATTCATTAACTTAGTTGTTTTATTAAACAAAACTTAAGTCCTCAGACTTAGAATATTTTTCCATAGTGTGAATATATATTCCACCCATGTTTTCTATTAGCTAGGCTAAGCTTGGTAGTAGTAGGAATCTCTAACTTAGGAAAATCCTACTAAGGATTCATCTACTAGGTTTTCCTATAGCAAGATCTATACTTAGCAAAATCCATGCAAGTTTTACTTAGCAAAACCACTAATGCATAGTGAAAGTAATGGGATAGAAAGTATGAAGCATCACTTGCCTTTTTGGTAGAGTATAGGTTCACTTCTTGATCTTTGCAACAATCACACTCTTCAAGTCACTACAAATCAATCAAGCAAGGCACAAACTCAATCTACCAATCAAGCAAAACAACACACATAAATAACAAAGTCAAAGAAATGCATGCAAGCATGCCAAGCTTTGTTTTGTTTGAAAAAGTGGTTCCTAGTGGGTCATAGACATTTGGGTACATCTAATGGTCATTTCCTAAAGTGTCCAAGTCATTTGCGAAAGGTTTCACTTTAAAACCATTTTCAAAACAAAGTGTTATTTTATGTGGTGTAGAAATATTTTTTTTACTAAGGCATTAGCCTATAGGGTTCACCAAATGAGTTGCTATTGCAAAACTTGGTGTTTTTTGGTCAGTAGGTTTGGTCCAAACCATCTACTCAAAGTTTTCTTTCCATAAACATTTTCATAATAAAAACTATTATTTTTATTTGGCTAGAAAATGACTAAGTCAAGTAATCCCACCTAAATCTTTCCATAATCATTTTTAACACCAAGGGTTGGTTCCTAGGGACAGTAAGGTCACAACAAACCATTTTGCAAAAGTTTTATCCCTAAATTCAATTTTAAACAATTTTTATACTCTAAACAAGCATACAAATGTTTCTGCAATTTCAAACAAGATAACAGATACTATTTACTAAAATAAGGGCATGGTTGGCTAGGTCTTGTTCTCCTGAATCCATTGATATAAAATTTGCCAAATTTGGACGTGTGGTTTGAAAGTTATAGGGTTTTCAAATTGCTACTTAAATCTGTTTTTCAAATTCTATTTTAAAACAGATCCTGCCACGCGGCTTGCTCCTATTCGCCAGTACCGGTTCGCACGGATCAGTCGCTGGGGAGCGTCGGATTAAAATTAGATCGAGCGGCTCAGAGCTAGCGTACCCTTTCAGTTAAGTGGATCTATCGTGACGCTGCGATCTAGATCGGACGGTTCTCAGTGCCCCGACCATAAGCGGGCGGCGCTGGGCTCTGACGCGCCGCGGCGGCGGCTTGTCAGTGGTGTCGCCGGCGTTACAGGAAGCGAGAAGGAGGGAGAGGATGTTCACCGTGTTCGCAGATGCCTGGGGGAGCTCAAGGAGGCACTGGCTGGTGAAGGGGCGCACTATGCTAGCTTGAATCGCTCGCCAGAGTTCGTGTCCGCGTCGGGCTTCTCTGTTTATCGTCGAAGGCGACGACACAAGCCACGAGAGAGCAAGATAGCAGTTGCGTTAGATGCGTACGGGGTTGGTGATCGTGTGTGCTTCAACGAGACAGAATGGGGTGGTCAGATATTACCTGGAGGACTCGCCGGAAAAGTAACAGACGACGGCGGCGTGTAGGTGGAGTTGCTGTCGTCGTTTTGGAGCGCCCGCAGATGAATGGTTGGTATGGACGGATGCGTCTGGACGCGTGGAGTATGTGTGCTAGGTCGACGAGGCAAGGGGCGGCGTGTGGCAGCCGGAATCGGAAATGGAAGTCGTCGGAGACAGAGGAAGCTCTGGGTCGAATTGTGGCAGCCTCGGGGCGGAGAAGGAGTGGCGACAGAGGGGAATGGAGGAGAGAGCGTGGGCGATTAAGACAGTGTGGTTGCAGGAGCGATTAAGTGCGGCGTTAACGCGAATTGATGCTCGCTAATTCATCACAGAAACGGGAGGAACGGTCGAGCGGGTGGAGAGGAAGAACAGGAGGAGTGGGGCCGTTGCGTCAGTGGGAAAAGGGAAGAAGGGGAGGTCCACCTGTCAGCTGCTCAGCGGGTTCTCTCTGCGGTGAAGAAAACGGTTCGGGGAAAAATAAGAGGAGGTGGGGTCTGTTGTCAGCGAGTGAGTGAGAGGGAGAAGTGGGTCCCGTTTGTCTGTGACTGAGTGGGTAAGAAAGTTGGTGCCACTTGTTTTATTCGAGGAGAAGACTGGGTTGGTTTTGCTGGGCCTTAGTGGGCTGGGTCTTTGCACTATTTTTTTTCTGTCTGATTCTTTTTCCTTTTCTATTTCTATTTTCCTGTTTTGAAATTCAAACAACCAAACACATTCAAAATGATTCAAACAATCATCAAGCTTTTCAAATATGAATTTGGTTCTGCTTAACATCATAATTCACATTCTAAAATAAAATATTATTTTAAATCTGTTTAGGTTCCATTTATTAATTAAATAAATGGATCATTAGTTATTTAATAAAATAGGGTTTGTTTTATTTAATAAAATCTTCATTTAAAATCCAAAATGTTTTCAAAACCCAATCAGTAGGTTTTATTTGGAAATAAAGAATATTTGGAAAACTTGTTTAAAATAAATTAATCCTTTTACTTTAGGGTCCATTAATAATTAAATAAAATGGAACTTAGTTTATTAAATCAAAATAGGGTTTGATTTTATTAATAAAATCTTTATTTGAACCTAAATATTTTAAAAATCAAATTAGTAGTTTTAATTTGGGAAGTTTATAATATTTGGAAATTTGTTTTAAAACAAAATAACCTTTTATTTTAGTGTCCATTATTAATTAATATAGTAGACTTTCATTATTAAATCCAATAAGATTTGTTTTATTGAGATATTTATTTTGAGATCTAAAATAAAGCCAAAACACTTTAGTAGATTTTATTTGTGAATTTCAAATAATTGAGAAAACTTATTTTAAATAATTTAATAAGTTTTGATGTTTCAATTTAAATTGGTAACACCTTTTATTAAATAAAGTTTGGATATTAATTCCTTATTATTTTATTTAGCAATCCTTCATTATTTTTAAACAAACTTTTGCTATTTTAATCAAAACAAAATGTTTTTAAATCCAAAGCTTGGCCAAGGTTTAATTTGTCTTTACAAAATAATCTTTATTAATAAATCCATCTTTTCTTTTGAATACCAAATCTTTTATTCAAAGATTCAAAATAATAATTTTAAAACATTTTAATTTCCTTTAATAAATGTTTATCTTTATAAATTCTTTTAGGATTTTATTTGATTCAAATGGGTTTGAGGTTCCATTTAAATTCAAAAAGTTTCTTCTGGCTCTGAAAATCAAACAAAGTTTTATTTTATTAATTTATTTTCACATTACAAGATTTGGAAAATCTTGGGATGTGATAGGCTACCACCCTTAAAATAAATCTCGTCCCGAGATTTGGGGAGGTTAGGGTTACAAGCAAGTTCAAAACAACTAGGGTACTACCACCCTTAAAAATTTTCAAACAAAAATTACATATTGGCCTTCTTGGGATCCTGGAAACTTCTCTAAGCAAATTTTTGCTTGGTGTCCTTGGTTTCCATTCTTGACTCATGGGCCAAGGTTGAGATCCTTCATAGACTTGTTTAACTTGTTCTCCATCCTTTCTGGACAATTGTTTGCATAGTGGCCTAGTTCCTTGCATTTGAAACACATCACTTGGCTGACATCTTTCTTTTTCTTTGGTATCATTGCCTTTTGTTTGTTTCTTTGGTTCTTCTTCTTTTCTGGGCATTCATAGGCATAGTGTCCCATCTCTTTGCAATTGTAACATTGCTCTTGAGTAATATCCTTCTTGTTAGGGTTGGGGCATTTCTTCTTCTTCTTGGGTCTCTCCAAAGCTAGGAGTTCTTCTAGTTCATGTTCTTCATAGATGGGAGATCTTTCTCTCTTCTTGGGGTATTGATCTTCATGTTCCTTGGATGCATGATCCTTGTCTCTAAAATTATTGCTAGCTTGGGTTCCTTCTAGAATAGCATCTTTGTCATCCTTGTTGTCATTAGCTCTTTGGGAAAAGTTTTCTCTCATGTTGATCATTTGAGTAACTAATCCTTGCAACAATTGGGATTGAAGTTTCAAAATTCTTTGTATGGCTGGGTCTAGTCCATTGTTGTTGGCTAAAAGCTGAGTTGTCTCTTGGCTCAACTGGTTTTGGGTTGCTATGAGTTCTCTCATGTTGTCTTCTTGGTTGTTGCTGTTGTCATCAACCTTGATGTTGGAGTCTCTTGGAGTAATCATCTGTTTAGGTTTAATTGGGATTAGAATAGGCAAGATATTTCTAAGGAATTATTTCTAATCACACACATCACAATTCACACAAACAATGTGCAAGCATTCACAAACAACCTTTCACTCAAACAACCAAGTTCAAGCACATACTTAGGCAACAAAATATTTTTGTTACACCACATAAGTTGGTGGTTTTTGTCTTAGCTAAAATATGGTGGTCCATCTATATGGTTCACTTGTGATCTTCCCATCATTCTTTGGTTGATTCTTCTTGTATGAGATCATGGTTTCCTTGGGAAAAACTCTTGGTCACAATACTTCAAAGTTGTTGATGGCTTCTTCTTATTTTGCATTCCCTCAGTCTCTAAATCTTAAGCAAGATTTCCTTGTTTCACTTGTGGTCCTTAGTAGTTTCCAAGTTGGAAGTCCTTGGGAAATATACTGAAGATGTTGAAGTCATTAGAATTGAAGATGTTGAAGAAGTCCTTTGCATATGATGAAGTCTTTGGGCTTGGGGTAGGTTTTTCCATCGAGTTGAAGTAGAAGAGGTGTAGAGTTAAAACCAAAAATGGTTGAGGAAAGAGTTTACAAGTGTTTTTGTAAATAAGTTTTTGGAACAAATACACTCCTATTTTTCTAAGGGTTTTTGTCCAATCCTAGGGTTACAAATCCTACAGGCAACACAATGCTCTGATACCATCTGTAGGGGTCCCAACCCAATAAGTTAGGTTCCTCCTGTGTTCACAATGCTAGTCCCTGGATCAATAGCTAGCATCCACAGTTAAGATGTAATATCAAGAAACAAAGGTCATAATATAACTTTATAACCAGGAATAACATAGATTTATTACATCTTACATAGCTCATATGGCTATTACATTACATTGCAGCAGAATAACTATAAGCATGGGGTCCATCATCTTCAAAGTGCCACAGGCAGATGTTGGTTGTAGACTTTGTAATCCTAATCAATCAATCTTCACTAAAATCAATCAAACCTGCAACATGCAAGTTACAGCCACAAAGGTCAATACATTTGAATTGTATTGGCAAGTGATACTATATTTGTATAGTGGAATATATCATCTATATGCGTTTGGCTAAGTGGAGTTGAGGCTTGCATTGCTCAAAAATAGATTTTTCCTTAACATTTGAAAATACTAAGTTTTTGCTTGACAAAATCATTTTACCTCAATCAAAGATTTCAAGATCCTTGTACCAAGCCATCTCTCCATCAATGATTGAAGAATTCAAACAACCCTTGTTCAAACCACAAATTTTAATTTAGAAATTTGAATGATGAGATTCTTGATTGCTTCCATGTCTTGATGCTCAAATTGTCCTTTACCAGGGACATGGCTAAGTACTTAGATTTAACACTCTGCAGAGGTGGTGCACTTTCCCCACAAGACTTGGTTTCCCAAGACAAGATCTTTCAGAAGCTTTCCCTTAGACCAATATGGACGCGTTCCATCCTATCAAACACTACCACCCACTGTCCATATGGCTAAGTTCTTGCAACCTATATGATCATGGCAGGGCCCATATTGCCAAGTGGTTGCACTTGAAGCTTCTCAACATTTGACATCTCAAATCTCTTTGTTTCCTGGGTGGCCATCCACAAGTGAGATACACAATCCAAGTCCATGGCATTGTGAACCACTCAACCATTCTCCACCAAGCAAGCCCATTCCACCCAGGTGATTCATTAACTTAGTTGTTTTATTAAACAAAACTTAAGTCCTCAGACTTAGAATATTTTTCCATAGTGTGAATATATATTCCACCCATGTTTTCTATTAGCTAGGCTAAGCTTGGTAGTAGTAGGAATCTCTAACTTAGGAAAATCCTACTAAGGATTCATCTACTAGGTTTTCCTATAGCAAGATCTATACTTAGCAAAATCCATGCAAGTTTTACTTAGCAAAACCACTAATGCATAGTGAAAGTAATGGGATAGAAAGTATGAAGCATCACTTGCCTTTTTGGTAGAGTATAGGTTCACTTCTTGATCTTTGCAACAATCACACTCTTCAAGTCACTACAAATCAATCAAGCAAGGCACAAACTCAATCTACCAATCAAGCAAAACAACACACATAAATAACAAAGTCAAAGAAATGCATGCAAGCATGCCAAGCTTTGTTTTGTTTGAAAAAGTGGTTCCTAGTGGGTCATAGACATTTGGGTACATCTAATGGTCATTTCCTAAAGTGGCCAAGTCATTTGCGAAAGGTTTCACTTTAAAACCATTTTCAAAACAAAGTGTTATTTTATGTGGTGTAGAAATATTTTTTTTTACTAAGGCATTAGCCTATAGGGTTCACCAAATGAGTTGCTATTGCAAAACTTGGTGTTTTTTGGTCAGTAGGTTTTGTCCAAACCATCTACTCAAAGTTTTCTTTCCATAAACATTTTCATAATAAAAACTATTATTTTTATTTGGCTAGAAAATGACTAAGTCAAGTAATCCCACCTAAATCTTTCCATAATCATTTTTAACACCAAGGGTTGGTTCCTAGGGACAGTAAGGTCACAACAAACCATTTTGCAAAAGTTTTATCCCTAAATTCAATTTTAAACAATTTTTATACTCTAAACAAGCATACAAATGTTTCTGCAATTTCAAACAAGATAACAGATACTATTTACTAAAATAAGGGCATGGTTGGCTAGGTCTTGTTCTCCTGAATCCATTGATATAAAATTTGCCAAATTTGGACGTGTGGTTTGAAAGTTATAGGGTTTTCAAATTGCTACTTAAATCTGTTTTTCAAATTCTATTTTAAAACAGATCCTGCCACGCGGCTTGCTCCTATTCGCCAGTACCGGTTCGCACGGATCAGTCGCTGGGGAGCGTCGGATTAAAATTAGATCGAGCGGCTCAGAGCTAGCGTACCCTTTCAGTTAAGTGGATCTATCGTGACGCTGCGATCTAGATCGGACGGTTCTCAGTGCCCCGACCATAAGCGGGCGGCGCTGGGCTCTGACGCGCCGCGGCGGCGGCTTGTCAGTGGTGTCGCCGGTGTTACAGGAAGCGAGAAGGAGGGAGAGGATGTTCACCGTGTTCGCAGATGCCTGGGGGAGCTCAAGGAGGCACTGGCTGGTGAAGGGGCGCACTATGCTAGCTTGAATCGCTCGCCGGAGTTCGTGTCCGCGTCGGGCTTCTCTGTTTATCGTCGAAGGCGACGACACAAGCCACGAGAGAGCAAGATAGCAGTTGCGTTAGATGCGTACGGGGTTGGTGATCGTGTGTGCTTCAACGAGACAGAATGGGGTGGTCAGATATTACCTGGAGGACTCGCCGGAAAAGTAACAGACGACGGCGGCGTGTAGGTGGAGTTGCTGTCGTCGTTTTGGAGCGCCCGCAGATGAATGGTTGGTATGGACGGATGTGTCTGGACGCGTGGAGTATGTGTGCTAGGTCGACGAGGCAAGGGGCGGCGTGTGGCAGCCGGAATCGGAAATGGAAGTCGTCGGAGACAGAGGAAGCTCTGGGTCGAATTGTGGCAGCCTCGGGGCGGAGAAGGAGTGGCGACAGAGGGGAATGGAGGAGAGAGCGTGGGCGATTAAGACAGTGTGGTTGCAGGAGCGATTAAGTGCGGCGTTAACGCGAATTGATGCTCGCGAATTCATCACAGAAACGGGAGGAACGGTCGAGCGGGTGGAGAGGAAGAACAGGAGGAGTGGGGCCGTTGCGTCAGTGGGAAAAGGGAAGAGGGGGAGGTCCACCTGTCAGCTGCTCAGCGGGTTCTCTCTGCGGTGAAGAAAACGGTTTGGGGAAAAATAAGAGGAGGTGGGGTCTGTTGTCAGCGAGTGAGTGAGAGGGAGAAGTGGGTCCCGTTTGTCTGTGACTGAGTGGGTAAGAAAGTTGGTGCCACTTGTTTTATTCGAGGAGAAGACTGGGTTGGTTTTGCTGGGCCTTAGTGGGCTGGGTCTTTGCACTATTTTTTTCTGTCTGATTCTTTTTCCTTTTCTATTTCTATTTTCCTGTTTTGAAATTCAAACAACCAAACACATTCAAAATGATTCAAACAATCATCAAGCTTTTCAAATATGAATTTGGTTCTTCTTAACATCATAATTCACATTCTAAAATAAAATATTATTTTAAATCTGTTTAGGTTCCATTTATTAATTAAATAAATGGATCATTAGTTATTTAATAAAATAGGGTTTGTTTTATTTAATAAAATCTTCATTTAAAATCCAAAATGTTTTCAAAACCCAATCAGTAGGTTTTATTTGGAAATAAAGAATATTTGGAAAACTTGTTTAAAATAAATTAATCCTTTTACTTTAGGGTCCATTAATAATTAAATAAAATGGAACTTAGTTTATTAAATCAAAATAGGGTTTGATTTTATTAATAAAATCTTTATTTGAACCTAAATATTTTAAAAATCAAATTAGTAGTTTTAATTTGGGAAGTTTATAATATTTGGAAATTTGTTTTAAAACAAAATAACCTTTTATTTTAGTGTCCATTATTAATTAATATAGTAGACTTTCATTATTAAATCCAATAAGATTTGTTTTATTGAGATATTTATTTTGAGATCTAAAATAAAGCCAAAACACTTTAGTAGATTTTATTTGTGAATTTCAAATAATTGAGAAAACTTATTTTAAATAATTTAATAAGTTTTGATGTTTCAATTTAAATTGGTAACACCTTTTATTAAATAAAGTTTGGATATTAATTCCTTATTATTTTATTTAGCAATCCTTCATTATTTTTAAACAAACTTTTGCTATTTTAATCAAAACAAAATGTTTTTAAATCCAAAGCTTGGCCAAGGTTTAATTTGTCTTTACAAAATAATCTTTATTAATAAATCCATCTTTTCTTTTGAATACCAAATCTTTTATTCAAAGATTCAAAATAATAATTTTAAAACATTTTAATTTCCTTTAATAAATGTTTATCTTTATAAATTCTTTTAGGATTTTATTTGATTCAAATGGGTTTGAGGTTCCATTTAAATTCAAAAAGTTTCTTCTGGCTCTGAAAATCAAACAAAGTTTTATTTTATTAATTTATTTTCACATTACAAGATTTGGAAAATCTTGGGATGTGACAAATGTCATCCAATTAGCTTGCAAGCATGTGACTGGTTCACAAGGGATCACATACCACGGGAACGAGAAAAGAGTAATTATCGGTAACGAGGTTGAACTAGGTATGCAGAGATACCGACGATCAAAACCTCGGATAAGTAAACTATCGTGAGACAAAGGGAAATTGGTATCGTATGTAAGTGGTTTATTCGATCGCAAAGTAATCGTAGAAATATGTGGGAGCCATATGAATTTCTAGATTCCTCTATTGGTTATTGATCGGAGAAGTGTCTCGATCATGTCCGCATAATTCACGAACCGTAGGGAGACACACTTAAGGATTCGATGTTGTTGAGTAGTTATGGAATGATGAGTAAGAGACCGAATGTTGTTCGGAGTCTCGGGTGGGATCCAGGATATCACGAGGAGATCCGGAATGGTCTGGAGAATAAGATTCATATAAGGAAAGTCCTGTTTCGGAGTTCGGGAATGGTTCCGGTGTTTTCATCGGGAATGTTCTAGAAGGTTTCGGAAGGTCCGGCACTCCGGAGGGGAAGGGTACATGAATGTGTCATGACAATGTGGAATGGTTGCATCATGTACTAGGTCACTTGGATGGACACTTGGAAGAGAAAAATCAAACTCTAGTTTGAAAGTAAAAAGGCCAGTTTGAAAAAGTCAAACTAGGACAATAATTTCCAAGTGGGGGAAGAGAAGGAAACCTGGGAAGAGAAGGTTTACCTTCTCTCCTCCAAACCGCCGGCCAGCAAGGGAGTTGGGGGAGGACTCGGCTAGCCCTAGCCGCCCCTCCCACCTATAAAAGAAAGGGAGGGGGCGCCCCCTCTCCCTACACCTTGTCCGTTAGCCGGCACCCCTCTAAACCCTAGGCCAGCCGCCGCCCCCCTTCTAGATGCGGCTACCCTAGAGCTCATCTAAACCGCCGTCTAGCTAATCCCTAGCTGCGGGTTGCTCTAAACCCCTTGGTGCCTCTAAATCCTAGACCACCAAGGCCTCTCTCATAGTCCACCATACTCGCTCCGGCTTAAGGCGAAGCCCTGCAAGATCTCTCCTCTACTTCCGGTACCACGCCATCGTGCTGCCGGAATCGCGAGGAGAGTGCTACAACCTCCGCTGCCTGTTGGAACAAGGGAGAGGAAGGTCTTCATCGAGTACCGAATGTGTGACCGACTGCGGAAGCGCTGCCGGAACGCAACGCCGGAAGGATCGTCTACGCGATCTTGAGATCGGCAAGTGTACGACTACATCACCCACGAGAATCTGCTCTCGTTAACCGCTTTGGAATCTTCGAGGGTGAGTTCCTCTATCGACTCGTTGCTACAATCTAGTAGATAGATCTTGGCTTGTTTGTGTGCATGCGGTAGAAATTTTTTGTTTTCCATGCTACGAACCCCTACGCCTTTCTATCATGGTCTCTCTACTTTCTGGACCCGCAATATTATATTGTTTGTTCCACAGTGTTCTGCTCTAGGCTTCGAGGTTTCCTTTCGTCTTGTCCGCCTCCTTTTTATTTGTTTGGGTACTTCAGAAGTTGTTTCTTCTCTTGGAATTTACCTCGTGATTACTACCTTGCGGTGTACGCTGTGTCACTCAAGTAGTAGTTACTCTTTTCTCGAGTTTTAACCCTTGGAGTTGAACCTAAGATCCTCAATTGTGCTGGATTCTGGTGTTGTGAATCTTGTACATGAAGCTAATCTTTAACCCAAGACCCGTTCCTTTGACCCCTGTTGCTAATGTTCACACATTAACCCAGGATGGCTGGTACTACAATTCTAGCCTTCAAGCTTGTGGTCTTTGTCGTGATTGAATTTTGACAACTAAGGACTTCCCCTACCACATGCTATGGCAGATGTTCTTTGATGGAACCAAATAGATCATGACAAGAGTACTCCTCGAGAGTCTCGCATCTATACTCGTGACTCTGCCACACCTTATCCCTTCTCTGCATTGGTTTTTGTAAGATTGTTAATCTATGCATCCACATCTCGGGATTCTATCCTAAGCATGTTCCTTTCCCTTGTTGTTTTCCGGCCTACGTCTACCAGTTGGTAGCCAAGTAGTACTGTGCATTGGTGTCTTCCGAAGCAAGATACTCTTATGGTCCGTCAAGACAAACCATTTCGGTATGTCTAGGAGAAACAAACTCCAGTACCTCGTCATATCTAGGACTAGGTCAAAGTGTTGTAATCCGCAGATTAAGAATCATTGATTAGCTTATGTCTGTTCTATCTTAAAGTATCACACTCTTTTATACTAAGAGGTCGTGCTGAGTTTCCTGACCACTTAATGAAGTGATACTCTCACACATCTTTACCCACCCTCCCTCGGGCTTTCGCGCTCGTGAGTGATGCGTGTGCGTAATAATGTGATCATTCGAGAATTCTTAGAAATTATTACTGTTTTGAACTCCAAGTACATTTGAGTCATTCTTAGCGTGATTGGTTAACATTATCACTAAGCGAAGTTTGACTGTGCTGCCAAGTCCGTTACTCTAGCACTCTCTTTGGTCAAAGATTTACGTTTGTGCCGAAGCTCTAAGACTATGTCTCCTTGCCTTACAAAGCAAGTTTCCTCTCGAACTAAGTGACATATCGGTGGTTCGTGATATTCTAGTTGTCTACTAGAAGTATCACCATGTTGCCACATGACCGTGTTGTCAAGTTCTTGAGAAAGCAAGTTTCCTGAACTGCTCTCTTCTCCAAGGATCCGTACTGGATACCCCTGAACTAGTTGGTTGAGCTTCAACAATAACTTGGAGAGTTGTAAGATAAAAGTTCTACTCGATTCTGTTCGTTCTTAAAGGGATGTCTAGTTTTGTTCGTGTTGAAGAATGATAACATTTCCTTTGTGGATATGTTATCTTTCCCCATCTTTGATTTGATTTGGGTTATCATCAAATCAAACTCAGTTCCAAGGATTATCTCTATGATGTTTCTTCATGTGATGTTTCACTGGATTATATCTTCATGTCTTGGTCTGACCAATAGTTTGCCTTGTTCATATAACATACGAGTTCATCTTCTTGGAGTGTCTTGATAAGTTTGTTGTTGAGCCCATCAATGACATACTCATATTCTCCATAATAGATTTGATTCATATGGAACATTTGGCATTAATGTTGGAAACTTTCGAGAACCGTCTTCGAGTCATCTCGAAGTACGTGTTTTGGATGATAGAAGTAACCTTCTCTGATTCACGTGCAAATGTTGAAAGATGTCGCCGTGGATTCGAGTAGAGTTATCTTTGTTCCTTAAGGATACATGTGTGTTTATTGTTAGTACCTTATGTATGTGCAGTTGTCTCTCGACAAGTTGCCAAATACATGGGTCTAGCAATCTAGCTAGTAATTTGGAGCTTGACACTATAGTCCGTGTCTTGAGAATCTAGTAACTTTACCTTTGTGGTAAATGTTGCAAACTTTCTATTGGGACATGCTGAGTATGAAGTATCATTCCACCTAACCAAAGCTGAATCTCAAGCAGCAATGATGGTTGGTGTTCCTCAAGGTTTTGACATAGGTCTCATTGCAAGTCTGGCAAAAATGATGTATTGGTTGACACACTTAGCCGGAAAGACCTTTTGTCGTATTCTCTTGAACTCGGAAATATCAAGCACTCTTCATGAGGCATCTTCTATGATTTATTATAGGATTTGTGCTTATGGTTTCCTTGTATCCTAAGTCTGACCCTTGATGTCTGTTTTCTTAAACATCGAGGATAACATTTAAAGTAGTGTTGCTAAATGTCTCTCGGTCGATCCTCCATACCCTTTTATGTTGACAAACATTTTGTTGTGTCAAATAATTGAAGTCTGAGAATGAAGTTTATTTCTTCTCGTGTCATCAGGAATCTTCTTAACTATTCATCTTAGTGGTGTAAAGTGATATCATGATCTTGGCAAAGATTTTGATAAATCTGGATGAATAAAGAGTTTCCTTCATTATCTTAACCATGTCTTAAGAGTGGCTATGATTTTTGTAATCTTTAGTTCCTCTTGATTACATGTTTCTTTGTGACTCTTATGAGTCCTCTCCACTAAAACACCTTTCTTTCTTGGCCTTCTGTTGGATGAAAGAGCGACCATTCTATGTCAAAAGTAGTTCAACAACTTGGTTTTGTTGATCCATATCTCTGCAACCTGAAATCTCTACTTAAGCCGTTTAGTAGAGGTTCATATCGAAGTCTGTGGTTATGTTCTTTCTGTTGGAAGCCTTCCTTTTTAGAAGCTTAAACTCTTCTGAAGCTCCATGGTCTCAATCCTTATTAAGACCATCTATCTAACAATTTGGAAACCTTCTCCTCTTGTTTCCTCAGTTACCCTGACGTGTTTCATGTAATCATCTCAGAGTTGTTTGAACACTCCATCCATGAGTTGACCATGAGATACTCTTTGTTGTTTAGTGTGTTTCCCTCTTATCCTTAGAGTGGCCTTGTCTCTTTCTCTCTCTGTCTCTTTCCTACCTTTGGAATCTCGGGTCGAGATTCTCGTAAGGGGGATAGAGCTGTAACACCCCACTTTTAGATAATTATATATTAGGGTTTTGATTGTTCATTGCATGAGCATCATATTTGAAATTGTGCATTGAAGAAAAAAAGCAAAAACCCTAACCCTAATTTCCCTCTCAACTTGAACATCGTTCAAAGAGGTTTTGAAAATGTTTGAAAAGTATCAAAAAGTATGTGGATCCCAATTTGAATAAAAGGGTCCCCTCAATATTTTATACACTTTTACAAAGTATCTGGTATTTTTGAAATGTTCAAAACATATTTGAACTTTAAATTACAAATAGGAAATGAAAACAGAAAATGGAAAAATGTTTAGAAAGAAAAACTGGAGCCAGCCAACCTATCTGGGTCGGCCCACTTCCCTCTTTCCTTCCCCGTCGCCAGCCAGCAGCCTCCCGCGGCCCACGTCGGCCCTGTCGCAGCCCAACTGGCACGGTACCCCTTCGACGTCATCTTCCTCCCTGTGATGCGAAGCTGCTCGGTGTCACGCTCGCCGCCGCCCGATGCGGTCGCTGTCGTCAGCCACGCTCCAAGATGAACGCCGCCGCTCTGGAGAGGAGATAAGAATGGTCGTGCTCTGCCTCTCTCCTTATCCCCATATTCCCCTCTCCCCTGCTCTGTGTCGCCCGCACGCCGAAGCTTCGAACCCTAGCTCTGGCCTCCGTAGAGCCTCGCCGCTCCCGTGCTCCCCTCGCCAAGCCGAGAAGCCTGTGAGCTCCGCCGTGCTGGACTATGTCGCCTCAACGAAGCAATCGAAGCCTCGCGCCCTCAGTCGAGCTCCCTGTCCGCCCCTTCCCCGTCTCCGGCCGCCGTCGCACCGGGTGATTCCGGCTTCCCCCGAGCTTCCCGATCCCTCCACGAGCATCACGGTGAGTGTGCGGTGCTCAGGCACCTCTCCGTGCCTCCCCTCCCTCTATCGTCTGTCATCTAGCCGCGCGTCACCGTTGGCCGCTGCTTGTCCATGCCGCCGGCAAGCCACCGATGGTCAATAGGTAGTTCCGCCGCCAGTTTTAGGTTTCCCCAGATGAGTTTGTTAGAACCCGCCCCTTCGCACTTCCCAGATCGCCCCCTAGCACCACCAAACGCCGCCGTTTGTGTGTCCTCCGGCGTGCCCACCTGGCACCGACGTGGCGCCCGTGTGGTGCTGGCATGGATCGATAGCGTGGCTAGCTAACGTGGCCTCGGGCCCAGCTGTCAGTCTCATTGGCTAGCTCAGGTTCGGGTGAGAAATAGAAGCAAATGCTGAGGTGGCCAAGGCCCACCTGTCTTTGTCTGTGGCTAGCCCAGGCCTCGGTGTAAAAAGGTTTTCCAGTTTTATTTAAATTAAGAAAAGGGTTTAATAATTTCATAAATTGTTTTGAATATTGTAAATTCAATAACTTTTAATCTGTAATTCAGAAAAATACAAATAATATATCAAAATGTTCAGAAAAATGAGAACTATCTAACTAACCTATATTAATGCATTGTTCAACAACTTTAATGACAAGTTTAATTAGAACAACATAGTAACCCCTCTCATATACATCCGGAGTTTCCCGAATTAGGGTTTTCACCCCTCGAAGCCCCGATTAAATTGTCGAGCATGCATTAGGGTTACATTCCGATGCAAATTAACTTGTCATATCATCATCCTTGCTTGAGCATTGCATCAATGCCATGTGTTGATTGTTTCCCCTTTCTTTCCGGTGTTTTGGTTCTTCCTGGTAGAATACGATATCGGAATCAAGATCGAGTCCAAGACCGAAGATCAAGACCATCGAAGGTCATCGACGAACAATGCCAACCAAATGAAACCTGGAGATCTATATCCTTGTGGTTGACGAACAAGTCAAGCTGATGACTCCGAAGATCTGTATTGGGTATCAACAGGCAAAGGCAAGCATAGTCCCACCATGATATAATCCTATGATTTCGAAAGCATTTCAATTCTTCCATGTTGCACACGATTCTACTATGGTCTTTTATCGATAGATAGAATATCCTATCTATTGCATACTTCCTTTGAGCTTATATTACTTGATCTACTACTCCTAGCATAACTAGGTTTGGCGTGTGTGCACTGCTAGAGCTAATATCTGTGTCCTGCTTAGCCATGCATAGATGTTGACTCTGGTCCATCCAGATGATGTATCAGATGCAGATAATCTAGTTTGATAGGAGAACGTGATAAGGTGAGGTCAGAGGTGATATGAGATCAAACATGCTAAGGCTTGTATGGGAGGCCACGGTGGGATATGGTTTTTCTAGTCCCATGCTCGCCACACTTAGGACCCTAGGTTCTTGCCTCTTGAACCAAGACGAGCGTACAACCACACGGGGTAAATGGGGAACCCATGATTGACTAACTTGCCTAGTAGATTCCATGAGTCACATAGTTCGGGCATTCCATTCGACATATGCATAGAAAACCTTTTGAAAGATTTGTTGGGTGCAGGTGCATTCATAACAGGTAGGGAAGCGTGGACCGGGTTGCTTGGGGTAGATGGCTGTTGGAGATATGCCCAAGAGGCAATAATAAAGTGGTTATTATCATATCTTCACACTTATGATAAATGTTTACATACCATGCTATAATTGTATTAATCGGAAACATTAATACTTGTGTGATTTGTAAACTAAAATAAGAGTCCCTAGTATAGCCTCTTGTTAAACTAGCTTGTTGGTTAATATATGATCATGGTTTCCTGATCATGAACATAGAGATGTTATTAACAACAGGATCATATCATTAGGAGAATGATATGGTGGACATACTCCTATAGATAAGCGTAGCATAAAGATCAAGTCATTTCAATAGTTCAATTGCTATATGCTTTCTGATACATAGTAACCTAATTCCTTCGACCATGAGATCATGCATATCACCTTTACCGGATGGATGCTTTGATGACATCAAACACCACACCGTAACTGGGTGGCTATAAAGGTGGCATTAAGTGTTCGGAAAGTATTGGTTGAAACACATGGATCAAGAGTGGGATTTGTCCATCCATATGACGGATAGATATACTCTGGGCCCTCTCGGTGGAATGTCATCCAATTAGCTTGCAAGCATGTGACTGGCTCACAAGGGATCACATATCAGGGGAACGAGAAAAGAGTACTTATCAGTAACGAGGTTGAACTAGGTATGCAGAGATACCGACGATCATAACCTCGGATAAGTAAACTATCGTGAGACAAAGGGAAATTGGTATCGTATGTAAGTGGTTCATTCGATCGCAAAGTAATCGTAGAAATATGTGGGAGCCATATGAATTTCCAGATTCCTCTATTGGTTATTGTTCGGAGAAGTGTCTCGATCATGTCCGCATAATTCACGAACCGTAGGGAGACACACTTAAGGATTCGACGTTGTTTGAGTAGTTATGGTATTATGAGAAAGAGACCGAATGTTGTTCGGAGTCTCGGATGGGATCCGGGATATCACGAGGTGATCCGGAATGGTCCGGAGAATAAGATTCATATAAGGAAAGTCCCGTTTCGGAGTTCGGGAATGATTCCGGTGTTTTCATCGGGAATGTTCTAGAAGGTTCCGGATTGTCCGGCACTCCGGGGGGGGAGGGGTACATGAATGTGTCATTACATATTGGAATGATTGCATCATGTACTTAAGTGTTCTTGCTGTCCCAAATAAAGGATTAAATTGAATCCTAAAACAGAAAAGTCAAATGTCCAGTTTGAAAGTCAAACGGCTAAAACAAGAAACTGTGGGAAACAAGAAAGAGGAGTTGGGAACCGACTTGAGGGAGGAGTCTCCTCCCCAAGCCGGCGCGCCACCCAAGGCCGACTTGGGGAGGGACTCCCCTCCCCTGGCCGCGCCTCCCCATCTATAAAAGGAGGGGCAGGGCTCCCCTCCTAGACACACAAGTTTCCACCTCTAAATCTCCGGTTTAGAGCCGTTTTGGTTTAGAGCTTCTAATTGCTTTAGCCTGCGGTTTAGAGCCTTCTAATTGGTTTAGAGCCTTCTAATTGGTGTGTCTAATTACTAGACCACTAATAGCCTCTCTCATAAGCTCCACCATACTCGCTCCGGCTTAAGGCGAAGCCCTGCGAGATCTCCCCTCTATTTCCGGTACCACGCCGTTGTGCTGCCGGAATCGCGAGGAGAGTACTACAACCTCCGCTGCCTGCTGGAACAAGGGAGAGGAAGGTCTTCGTCGAGTACCAAACGTGTGACCGACTGCGGGAGCGCTGCCGGAACGTGGCGCCGGAAGGATCGTCTACGCGATCTTGAGATCGGAAAGAGTACGACTACATCACCCACGAGAATCTGCTCTCGTTAACCGATTTGGAATCTTCGAGGGTAAGTTATTCCATCGACTCGTTGCTACAATCTAGTAGATAGATCTTGGCTTGTTTGTTTGTATGCGATAGAAAATTTTTGTTTTCCATGCTACGAACCCCTACAGTGGTATCAGAGCCGTGTCTATATGTAGATCTGTTGCACGAGTAGAACACAATGGTCATTGTGGGCGTTGATGCTTTTATTGTTGATTGCTTCTTGTGTACTTTGCATCTTGCGGTATGTTGGGATGAAGCGGCCCGGGCTAACCTTACATGACATCGTTCATGAGACTTGCTCCACGCTTGACATGCAACTTGTATTGCATAAGTGGCTTTGCGGGTGCCTGTTTCTCCTAGCATAGTTAAGATCCAATTTACAACGGGTGATTAACAATACTAGTATCAATGTTGTGGTTCTTGTTCGTAAGTTAGAACGACACTTATTAAAAGCCCCAAACCACGTAAAATATGCAAAGAAAGTAGAGGCGTCTAACTTTGTTTTGCAGGGGTGTGCAGTGATGTGATATGGCCATGATTGTGATTATATATGATGTATGCAATGTTCCTTATTGTAAGTTGGCAACCGGCAGGAGCCATATGGTTGTCTTTAATTTCTGTTAAGACCCGCGTGTCTATTCAAAGTAGTTGTAATAGTTGAAGCCGGTGGACGAAAACCATGGAGAGGCGTCATTGACCTTGATGCAATGCCGGTGATGATGGAGATCATGTTCGTGCTGGAAGATGGAGATCGGAAGCACAAAGAAGAAAGGCCATATCATATCACAAATTATGAATTGCATGTGATGTTAATCCTTTATGCATCTTGTATTGCTTAGTAGACGACGGTAGCATTATAAGATGATCCCTCATGCACATGAATTTCAAGTCATAAAGTGTTCACCCTTAGTTAGCACCGTTGCTAAAGCTTGTTGTTTCGAAACACCACGTGATGATCGGGTGTGCTAGATTCTGCAAGTGTATACAACGTGAGCAAGCCAGATTTGCTCATGCGGAAACTAAGGTTTGATCTTGACGAGCCTAGCATGTACAGACATGGCCTCAGGAACACGGAATACCGAAAGGTAGAGCATGAATCATATAGTAGATATGATGAACATGTCGATTGTTCGCCATTGAAGCTATATCAACTCTCGTGATGATCGGTTTTGATGTGGTGGATTTGGTTCGTGTGATCACTAAAACAATGTGAGGGATATTGTTTTGAGTGGGAGTTCACCTAGATTAATTTAATTATTAATTAGAACTCAATTTATCATAAACTAAATCAAAGTGAATTTGCATAGTTGTTGTAGTCATTGGCATCCGTTTACCACCTTGCGCTTAGTTATAATTGAGATGATAGAACTATAGAATTCTGGTTAGTTACTTTACGAACTGGTATCGTATTGTTTTGAAGTGTTAATCTAAAGTTTAAAAGTCCTATTGCAAACTTTCAGTAAGTTCCGGTTACTCCATGAAGTTTAATAATTAGTATTAAATCAAGAGTAACAATTCCAAGTGTTAGTATATAAGTATCATGTTTGTCTCCATGATTCTTGATATTCAAAGGATTCTCTTAATATCAAGGTTATCTAAGGATCTGAAAGAGTTGTTTCATAAACCATGATTTGTGGAAGATATTGTGATATCTGAAACGAAGTTTTGGTCACAACATGATAGAGTATAATATGGCTAAAAGTCATGTTCTCATATTTGATGAGAATTTGCAAAAGGTTGGAGACACTAGTTGTCCTAAACCTCCAAAAAGTTTTTGGGAGAGCAACATTATACTCACGATTCACCGTTACAAGCTAATAGTAGCTTGATCATGGACGATTCCATGAAAAGGGTGAATATTTGATGTAGGTAAAATGTTTACTACACCAAGAGATTACTAAAGAGAGGAATTTGAAAGAACACCAAATGTTTGATGATGGTGATCTACTTCAAAGTGCAAGTCCAAAGACATTGGTATTTAACTATACACGCTTTGGACTAAATGTCATATGTATGACTCCACTATTGATGTTGATAGATTCTTTCAAACAGAAAAGGAAATATTGAAAGAGAATCTCATAAATATATGGCAGAAAAGAAAAGACTAGAATTGTTCAGTTTAAGTATATAGATGATATACATGTTATGGCTATATTCTTTGCTTATTAAACAATGTGGTTCTTAAGTATTTGATACTGAATTTGTTGGTGTGAATCGTCATACGAAACAACACAATTCATGAACTACAATGGCCTAAGTAACTAGCAAATGAATATGTGATGATGTTCATCGAGAACAAATAAAGGGTTATTGTGTTGCTCGTTAAACATCAAAGCTTGCCTTCAAGATTTGTTTTATCAGGTATTATGAGAACAAAAGGGTTGTTCAAATAATTGCCGTAATCCATAAAAGATGGATGATTCACAAATCTCGTTGGAAAAATCACATCCATAAAACTAGTGCTAAAAATGTCGAAAGACAAATTGATTGAAAGATCACTTAGGAAGTGACATCGCCGTTTAAAATTATAATGGAAAGAAAACATGAAGAAACTCCATGTGGATGGAATTTTGGAGTATATTTGATTTTGATCAAATGACGCTTGTGAAACTTTCCTAGAGATAATTAAAACTTCGTTCATAGGCTAAAAGGGAACGATAGACTAGCTTATTGGAACTTGTACATATTGTTGTATGAAGTCCATTATGTATAGTCAAGAGCGATGGATTTCAACTTCATGTGCTTTCTCCGAAAATTTGAGTGAATATATGAATATTTTGGGAAAAGTTTTGACAAAGAAAAACTTAGTGATTTCAACTAATAGGCAAAATCTATTTTGAGCAAAGCAAGCCAAGCTACACTTAGCCAAATTGCATATAGTATCTAGTCCACTTAAAATTTACTAAGGTATCACTTGCCAATACTATTCCAAAGTATTGATCCACTGTGGCTGTAACTTGTGATGTTGCAGGTTACTCTGATGAGGATTAGGTGTCATGAGTCTACACTCAACATGTTTGCCTGTGGCACATGAAGATGAAGACTTTTATTTATTTACCTATTCAAACTCTTGTATTAGGCCCGTGGCCTTGGAGTTGTAAAGACTATGTTTATCTCTGGAATGGATGTAATAAATGACCTTTGTATATGTGTACTTCATCTTAAACTGTGGATGCTAGCAATGATCCAGGGACTAGCATTGCAAACACAGGGATCCTTTTCCTTTATAAAGGAGGGATCTTACAGATGGTATCAGAGCACTGTGTTGCCTGTAGGATTATGACCCTAGGATTGGAAACCACTAAGGAAAAAATTTCAACTTCTACACTTGTCTATTCTTCTCGTAAAACTTTCCTAATCTTCTCTCTCATCTCTATTTGTAGATGAACTCCATCAACGAAGCCGTGAGGAAAGGACCACTCATGACAATGACTTTGGAGTGTGAGACAGAATTCCCCAAGGCTCTCAAGGACCTCATGGTTGCATTAGAGATACAAGGTGCAGCTGCGTAAAAGGGTTTTCCTGTGATGGATGAAGGAGTGGAATACTGGTGGGTGCAACTTCACTTATATAAAAACAAGGAAGACAACCACCAGGAAAAAGGATTCTGCATGTTCACCAATTCAGTGGTGCACACTACATTCTTTGAATCAGCAAAGGATGCAGCTTGGAAGACCATCAAAGAACTTGGTGATAGAGTCAAGGGCAGAATGCTCAACCTCCAAAATGATCTAAAGAAAGAGAAGGAACATACCCAAGAGTTGGAAGCCACCAACCAAACCTTAAGAGGAGACATTATAGACTTAGTGATGGAGTCATGTGAGCAAGATAGGTTGATTGCTTCTAGAAACATTGTGTTAGCCAACAGATCCAGTGAGATAGGATTGTAAACGTACTTCGTTAGTTGGACCACCACCTATCACCTTATTTTCCAAATGTTGCTTTAAAATAAGTTGAACCTTGGTTGTTGTAATGGTTTCATGTATGCATGACTTGTGTGTTTTGCTTTCCAAGGATATGTATGTGATGTTTTGTCTTTTGTTTTATCTTGATTTGTGTTGTTCTAACTTTTCTATCTTATAAATAGATGCCTACTGTTACCATCAGCACTGTTGAGGAGTTCCAGGTTACTCGCTTTGGTCCTCGTATCGTTGAGCTTACTACTTTGCTCAATCTTCCTCTTCCTACCATCATGGTGGTTCCCCTCACCAAGTTTGAGAGGAAGGACCTCTGGGGCTTCAAGGTCAACCAGCCCGGATGCCAGACAGAGCCTACCACGGAGGCCATTGTCTTCAAGCTCATGCACGATGACAAGGAGAGAGGCCTTGAGGTAGTCATGCAGGATCTGATAGGACGTCTGCTAAGGAGACACTCCCGACAGGTTAGAGGTACCCACTTCCACGTCTTCGGAAGACGTGATGAGGATGGAGAGTCCATCGACTTCGAGGACGATTCAAGGGACGCAGCAGAGCCGATTCGCCTGTACCTCCAAGACTTAGAGTCTCTCATTAGGCACGTGGACACTGACAGGACCAACGTCATGCTCAACAATGACGAGCTCTAGGTGCAGCTTCGCGATAAGGACAAGCTCTTCGCAGAGCAAGACGAGATAGTCAAGGAAATGGAGGTGAAGTTCAAGAGCCAGGACAGGAAGTTCAAGAGTCAGGAGAAGCGTGTCCAGGATAGGAACAAGAAGATCCGGGACATGACTGAAGAACTGCAGTCCAAGGACTTCGAGCTCGAGCAGCAGCAGACGGTGATTGAGAGGCTTCGTTCCCAGAAGAGGGCTCTCAAGACCAAGATAGAGACCTTGACCACTAGTGTCGAGGAATACAAGACCGCGATGGAGAACACAGGTCTTACCTTTGTCGAGGAGGAGATTGATGCCGAGGAGCAGATTTGACTACTCATTTATCATTTATTATCGTACTTGTTGTTTGAGAACTTGTTATTTGACCATCCGACATGTGGATGGCTTGCTACTTGTGTGTTTTACTTTGTGAAGTTGTTATCTTGTTGTTGAACCTTTATCCTTTTGTTGCATGCTTTGTGTTTGCTTATGTGATGTAATGTGCATGAAAGCATCTATGGGTATCTCATTCTTATCTCTATTTGAACAAACCACAGATGCCTCCCCGTCATGCAAACCCCAACCCCAACAATAACAACAACAACATCACTCCAGAAATGCAGCAAATGATGACCGCTCAAACTCAGCTGATGCAGATGATGACGACATTCATCCAGAACCAAAACAACAACAATAACAACAATAACAACAACAAAAACAACAACAACAACAACAACAACAACAACAACAACAACAACAACAACAACAACAACAACAACAACAACAACAACAACAATAACAACAACAACAACCCACCGGGTTTTGATATGCTTACCAGGTTCTTGAGATTGAGGCCAGCAAAGTTCTCAGGGACGACTGATCCCATGGTGGTAAATGATTGGCTATGTTCTGTGAATAAGGACTTGGTAACCGTGGGCTGTACGGATGCTGAAAAGGTCAGATTTGTAGCACATTTGCTGGAAGGACCAGCCGCCACTTGGTGGGATAACTTCCAGATCACCACTCCCATAGAAGATGTGACATGGGCTATCTTTGAGGATGGCTTTCGCACTGCTCATATCTCCTCTGGAGTGATGAGTCTGAAACAGAAGGAGTTTCATAACCTGAAGCAGCGCCACCGCAGCGTGGCCGAATATATTGAGGAGTTCAACAATCTGGCGTGATATGCACCAGATGAAGTTGACACAGATGCTAAGAGGAAATAAAAGTTCCTCGAAGGGTTCAATGATGAGCTGAACCTGCAGCTGGCTGTGGCATATGTTCCCACTTATCAGTCTCTCTGTGACAAGGCTGCTATTTTGGAGAACAAAATGAAGCAAGTTGAGAGCAGGAAGAGAAAGCACTCAGACAAGCACAGCTCGGGATCGTCTCACAAACGTTCCCATTATGATGACAGTGGAAGCTCAGGATCCCACAAGCATGGGAAATTCAACAAGCACCACAACCACAGCCGTCACGACAACAAGCATCATTGTAGTCATGACAATGACAAGTACAAGAACCACAAGGGTGGATACAAGAGCCACCACAGTGGTAATGGAAGTGGAAGTGGAAGTGGAAGTCAGCCTGTCAAGAAAGACATAAGTCAGGTTGAATGCTTCAAGTGCAAGAAGATGGGGCATTATGGAAATGAATGCCCGGAAAAGAAAGTTGAAGGACCCAACAAGCCCAACCCTTTTCAGAAGGGACAAGTGAACCACATCAGTGTGGAGGAGTTCTATGAGGAGCCTGATGTTGTTGTTGGTAAGTTCAGACTCAATTCTATTCCAGCATTTGTTCTTTTTGATACTGGAGCATCGCATTCATTCATATCAAAAGCATTTGTTGATAGAAATGGGTTTCCAACTGAAAACATTGGGTGTCTAATAAAATTTAGTTCTCCGGGTGGAGATATGATAGTAAGTCTTGGATGCCGGGATCTAGTAATAGAGTTTGGAAAGCATAAATTTCCAGTGAGTCTGATAATCCTAGATTCCCAAGGACTGGACGGAATATTGGGAATGGATTGGATGGCTAAGTGTGAAGGAGTATTAGATTGTGCTAATCGTACTGTTGCACTCACAACCCCGGAAAGAAAACGGATTAAATTCAAGTCCAACTTTGAATCAAAAGGAAGTAAGCTAAATTCTCTTAAGGGGGTTAGCATGGACAGTGTGCCAATTGTGAGTGAGTATCCAGATGTGTTTCCGGAAGAATTGCCGGGAATGCCACCAGATAGAGATGTGGAGTTTCTTATAGATTTGGTACCAGGATCTGGACCAATAGCAAAGAGACCTTATAAAATGCCAGTCGATGAACTGAAAGAACTCAAGAAACAACTTGGAGAACAGTTACAGAAAGTATTTATTCAACCAAGTTCTTCATCTTGGGGAGCCCCAGTTTTGTTCGTGGAGAAGAAAGATAGAAGTCAAAGGTTATGCATAGATTACCGTTCACTCAACGAGGTAACTATCAAGAACAAATACCCTTTGCCTAGAATCAATGACTTGTTTGATCAGCTAGAAGGAGCATGTGTGTTCTCAAAGATTGATCTCCGGTCAGGTTATTTTCAACTCAAGATAAGAGAACAAGACATACCTAAAACAACTTTCACTACAAGGTATGGATTGTATGAGTATACCGTAATGCCTTTTGGTTTGACCAATGCTCCAGCATACTTCATGAATATGATGAACAAGGTGTTCATGGAATTCCTTGACAAGTTTGTTGTCGTTTTCATCGACGACATCTTAGTCTACTCCAAGAGCAAAGAAGAGCATGAAGGACATTTGCGTTTGATACTTGAGAAGTTAAGAGAGCATAAACTTTATGCCAATTTCAGCAAGTGTGAGTTCTGGTTGGATGAAGTTGGTTTTCTAGGACATGTTATGACAAAGGATGGTGTAGCAGTTGATCCTGCTAAAGTTTCAGCTGTGACTGAATGGGAATCTCCCAAGTCCGTGAAAGAAGTTCGTAGTTTCCTTGGCTTAGCAGGTTAATACAGAAGGTTCATTGAAAATTTCTCCAAGGTAGCTAAACCTATGACTGAATTGTTAAAGAAAGACAAGAAGTTTGTTTGGTCTGAAGGTTGTGAACTCAGCTTTCAGGAATTGAAGAAGAGACTTGTGACAGCACCAGTCTTGTGTCTGCCAGATTTGGAAAAAGATTTCCAAGTATATTGTGATGCATCTTATCAGGGTTTGGGTGCAGTACTTATGCAAGACGGTAAAGTTGTAGCTTATGCCTCGAGACAACTCAAAACTCATGAAGTGAACTATCCCACTCATGATTTAGAGTTAGCCTCTGTTGTCCATGCACTCAAAACATGGAGACACTATCTTTTGGAAAGCGTTGTGAAGTGTTTACAGATCACAAGAGTTTGAAGTATATCTTCACCCAGAAGGAAATTAATATGAGACAAAGAAGATGGTTATAACTTATCAAGGACTATGACTTAAGTTTGCAATACCACCCCAGTAAAGCAAATGTTGTAGCAGATGCTCTAAGCCGTAAGGTTTTTGTGAATGGCCTTACCAAAGGAGAATTTCTAGATGATTTGTGTGCCCAATTTAGAAAACTCAGATTGGAGATTGTGCCTGAAGGACATCTCATGACTTTGGATGTTCAACCAACTTTGTTGGACAATATCAAAGAAGCCCAGAAGATTGATAAGGAAATCGAAGAGATCAAAGAAAAGATTGGCAAAGGAAAAGCCAAAGGGTTCCATGAAGACGAACAGGGTACTTTATGGCATGGGAAACGTATCTGTGTTCCACAAGATCCGGAGCTTCGGAAACTGATTTTGCAAGAAGCACACAACTCACCGTATTCCATTCATCCGGGTAACACCAAAATGTACATGGACATGAAGGAAAGATTTTGGTGGAATAATCTCAAGAAAGACATCGTCGAACATATTGCCTTGTGTGATGTGTGTAGTAGAGTGAAGGCAGAACATCAGAAACCAGCAGGTTTGCTTCAGCCACTACCGATTCCTGATTGGAAGTGGGACAAGATTGGTATGGATTTCATTACCGGATTACCAAGGACTCGGTCAGGATACGATTCTATTTGGGTAGTAGTGGATCGCCTAACTAAAGTGGCTCATTTCATACCCGTGAGGACAACTTATACAAGTGCTAAGTTAGCCAAAATCTACATGAGTAGAATTGTATGTCTACATGGAGTGCCCAAGAGTATTGTGTCTGATAGAGGAACTCAATTCACTTCCCATTTTTGGAGACAGTTACATGAGTCATTGGGAACGAGGTTGGAATTCAGTACTCCTTTTTATCCTCAAACCGATGGACAAATGGAAAGGACTAATCAGATTCTCGAAGACATGTTGAGGGCATGTGCCCTAGACTATGGAGCCAGTTGGGATGAAAGTCTGCCTTACGCAAAATTTTCTTATAACAACAGCTATCAAGCTAGTATTGAGATGGCACCATTTGAGTTTCTCTACGGAAGAAAGTGTACCACCCCATTGTTATGGAATGGTGTGGGAGAAAGAAGTTTATTCGGACCAGATCTTATCAAAGAAGCCGAAGAGAAGGTCAAGTTGGTTAAGGACAGATTGAAGATAGCACAGTCCCGACAGAAAAGCTACGCAGATCCTAAGCGTAGAGAAGTCACCTACGAAGTTGGTGATAGAGCCTATCTTAGAGTTTCACCACTTCGTGGAGTGAAGAGATTCGGAGTCAAAGGAAAATTGGCACCAATATATGTTGGACCATTCAAGATTCTGAGTCATAAAGGAGAAGTTGCCTATGAAATTGAACTGCCAGAATCTCTGTCAGCTGTCCATAATGTGTTTCATGTGAGAAAACTCAAGAAATGTCATCCAGAAATGGAAGAAACTTCTTTGAAAGATACTATACCTTTGGAGGAGGTTCAACTAGAAAGTGATCTCACTTATGAAGAGAAACCTAACAAGATTCTTGAGACTGCAGAAAGAGTCACAAGGACTAAGACTATCAAGTTCTGCAAAGTGCAGTGGAATCATCATTCCGAAGAGGAAGCAACATGGGAAAGAGAAGATGATCTTCGGAAAGACCACCCTCACCTATTTGCTAGCCAATCCGAATCTCGAGGGCGAGATTCACCTTAAGGGGGTTAGATTTGTAACATCCCTAAAATCATGTTTCAAACTTATGCATATCATCCATGCATCCATGATCATATGTGTTTCATTTCAAACAAAACACTTCAAAAACAGGAGCATATGAGCTCATTATTTTATGTGATCAGCATTTGAAACAAATGCTACTCTCTAATAGAGATTGTTGTTCATGAAACCAAACTTTGATGTCTTATTGCTCTCAGGTTGTTTTGCTAGATTGCCATGGTTTAAACCAAAATTTCAAAGCAAATACAATTTGAAAACCAATTTCAAAACCAATATAAAACAAGTGCTATGTCACTGTTATTTTATTTTACTCCAAATGACCAAGCCAATTCAAAGTGACCACTTGATTTTATGCCCAGAAGTGTGAATATTGCACCCTACAAAATCCTGGAAAAAGTTTGAATTCAAAAGCTTTTGAAACCATTTGAAAATCATTCCAGAAAATCAAATCAGAAATAGAAAAGGAATAAAGAAAAGAAAAAAGGCCAGCGCCAGGGTTTGAGCCCATCAACACATCCAGCCCAGCTAGCCCACCCGGGTCCCCTCTCTCTCTCTTTCACTCGCAGACGCACACACGGAGTCGCTGACGCCAGGACCCCACCTCCTCTCTGTTTATTTCGCTGACAAGTGGACCCGTGACCCCGTCATCGTCTTCGTCAATCACGCGCGCCTGCGACGCTCACGCCGCCGTTACTCGCCGCAGTCACTGCCGCGTTGATTCCCATTGATTCTGCGAGTAACTCCACGCCTAGCTCCGGCTATATAAACCTCTACCCCTCGCGACCATTTCCCCTCACTCAATTTTCTCTCCACGCCACCAGGCTGCTCGCAACTCGCCAAACACCGCCGCAGCTCCGACGACCTCTGGCGTGTGATTCCGGTAAGACCCCGTCGCCCCTTGCTGTCTAAGTTGGCCAGAATGATCACAACATCCATGCGCATCTTCTCAACCTATTGGTGCATGCTAGGACCATCTGGAGACTCGCCAACGACGACGACTGCAAGCACCCGACGCCTTCTTCTTCTACGGTGAACGATTGCGGTAAGCACTCAGCGCCCCTTGACCTCTCTCCCATACGACTAGGTTCACCTCGTCCTTGCGCAGCTACTGATGCCTCTGGTTGGTGCTAGGAAGGCCTAGAGCGTCGGCAACAACTTCGTCTGCAACCACCCGACGCCGTGCACAACTCCGACGAGCTCCCTCAACCACTACAGCGCGCCCCTTGACCAGCCAACACCACCTTGAGCATCAGCATCGCACGGCGAGCTCGGTAAGCCCCTTCCCCCTCTCCCACGCGACCTAGAACGCCAGCTCCGCCACTGACAGAGGCGCCGCCGCCTGTCGCCGCCGCTAGCGCCACCACTAGATGGTCAGGCTGCTCAGGAACGTTGGATCCAGATCGTGCGGATAGGATAGAACGCGAGCGAAGCGGTAAGATTAGATCTGAGCCGCGCGATTAAGTTAGATCTAGCGGCTTAGAAGCGTGATCCGGCGCGAAACGGTATGCGCCAATCAGAGCGTGACGTGTGGCTAGGGTTTAGATTTAAAACAGAATTTGAATCAGATTATTGTTTGAATTTGATTTAGCTATAACTTTTGATCCCCACGTTAGAATTTGACAAATTTTATACCGTTGGAATCAGGAGAGCAAGCTCTTTCTGATTATGCAATGTGTTTAAAGTTTTGCTTCTGTTAAAATGGTTTCTTTTGCAGAAACTTGTGTAGGGCTATTTTGATTATGTGAAATATTTAGGAATTGTTTTAGAGGTTAAATCAATATTGTTTGGCAAGTTTTTAACTTGTTAGTGATTCAGTACTTTTTACTTGCTTGGTTGAATTTTAAAAATCATCATTTACCATCTTGCATGCATGCATATATTTTTGATTGTATATGTTTTGTGTGTAATTTGTTGCTACCAATCTTTGTGTAGATTTTGGTGCTAGTGATTGTGATTGTGAGGAGCGCTACTCTCCCAACTACCAAGGCAAGTGGTACTTCATGAATAATTTTATCCTATGTTTTCTACTAAGCATTAGAAATATTTTGTTAGACTTGCATGCTATATTTTGCTTATATGCCATGTTGGGAAATCCAAGTAGATGTAGAAATGCTAGGAAATTTCTAAGTTAAGTTACTATCTATGCCATGCTTAGCCTAGCTAGTAGAAAACAAGGGTTGGTGAAAATATACATGCTATGATGAAAATATTTCTAAGTCTTTGGACTTGTGTTTTACCTAATAAAACAACTAAGTTAATGAAACACCTGGGTGGAATGGAAGCTTTGGTTTATGTTGAGTGGTTATACAAGGCCCATTTTTATGGTTTACCTTGTGTATCTCACTTGTGGTAAGCCACCCAGGAACAAAGATATTTTAGAGGCCAAGTGTTAAGAAGCTTCTAGTGCAGCCACTTGGCAATATGGGCTCTGCCTGGATCACATAAGTTGCTAGAACTTAGCCATTTGGACAGTTGGTGGTAGTGGGAATGATAGGTTGGAGCGCGTCCATTTGGTCTAAGGGAAGGCTTCTGAAAGGTCCTGTCTTGGTGAAACCAAGTCTGGTGGGGAAAGTGCACAACCTCTGCAGATGGAAAAATCTAAGTACTTAGCCAAGTCCATGGCAATGGACAACTTGAGCATCAAGGCATGGAATCTATCAAGAATCTCCTCATCCCAATTTCTAAGTAAAAATTTGTGGGTGAACAAGGGTGAAGGACCTCAATGTCTATTGGTGGTTCCTTGGGAAAAGTTTTGACAAAGAAAAACTTAGTGATTTCAACTAATAGGCAAAATCTATTTTGAGCAAAGCAAGCCAAGCTACACTTAGCCAAATTGCATATAGTATCTAGTCCACTTAAAATTTACTAAGGTATCACTTGCCAATACTATTCCAAAGTATTGACCCACTGTGGCTGTAACTTGTGATGTTGCAGGTTACTCTGATGAGGATTAGGTGTCATGAGTCTACACTCAACATGTTTGCCTGTGGCACATGAAGATGAAGACTTTTATTTATTTACATATTCAAACTCTTGTATTAGGCCTGTGGCCTTGGAGTTGTAAAGACTATGTTTATATCTGGAATGGATGTAATAAATGACCTTTGTATCTATGTACTTCATCTTATACTGTGGATGCTAGCAATGATCCAGGGACTAGCATTGCAAACACAGGGATCCTTTTCCTTTATAAAGGAGGGATCTTACAGATGGTATCAGAGCACTGTGTTGCCTGTAGGATTATGACCCTAGGATTGGAAACCACTAAGGAAAAAATTTCAACTTCTACACTTGTCTATTCTTCTCGTAAAACTTTCCTAATCTTCTCTCTCATCTCTATTTGTAGATGAACTCCATCAATGAAGCCGTGAGGAAAGGACCACTCATGACAATGACTTTGGAGTGTGAGATAGAATTCCCCAAGGCTCTCAAGGACCTCATGGTTGCATTAGAGATACAAGGTGCAGCTGTGTAAAAGGGTTTTCCTGTGATGGATGAAGAAGTGGAATACTGGTGGGTGCAACTTCACTTATATAAAAACAAGGAAGACAACCACCAGGAAAAAGGATTCTGCATGTTCACCAATTCAGTGGTGCACACTACATTCTTTGAATCAGCAAAGGATGCAGCTTGGAAGACCATCAAAGAACTTGGTGATAGAGTCAAGGGCAGAATGCTCAACCTCCAAAATGATCTAAAGAAAGAGAAGGAACATACCCAAGAGTTGGAAGCCACCAACCAAACCTTAAGAGGAGACATTATAGACTTAGTGATGGAGTCATGTGAGCAAGGTAGGCTAATTGCTTCTAGAAACATTGTGTTAGCCAACAGATCCAGTGAGATAGGATTGTAAACGTACTTCGTTAGTTGGACCACCACCTATCACCTTATTTTCCAAATGTTGCTTTAAAATAAGTTGAACCTTGGTTGTTGTAATGGTTTCATGTATGCATGACTTGTGTGTTTTGCTTTCCAAGGATATGTATGTGATGTTTTGTCTTTTGTTTTATCTTGATTTGTGTTGTTCTAACTTTTCTATCTTATAAATAGATGCCTACTGTTACCATCAGCACTGTTGAGGAGTTCCAGGTTACTCGCTTTGGTCCTCGTATCGTTGAGCTTACTACTTTGCTCAATCTTCCTCTTCCTACCATCATGGTGCTTCCCCTCACCAAGTTTGAGAGGAAGGACCTCTAGGGCTTCAAGGTCAACCAGCCCGGACGCCAGACAGAGCCTACCACGGAGGCCATTGTCTTCAAGCTCATGCACGATGACAAGGAGAGAGGCCTTGAGGTAGTCATGCAGGATCTGATAGGACGTCTGCTAGGGAGACACTCCCGACAGGTTAGAGGTACCCACTTCCACGTCTTCGGAAGACGTGATGAGGATGGAGAGTCCATCGAATTCGAGGACGATTCGAGGGACGCAGCAGAGCCGATTCGCCTGTACCTCTAGGACATAGAGTCTCTCATTAGGCACGTGGACACTGACAGGACCAACGTCATGCTCAACAATGACGAGCTCCAGGTGCAGCTTCGCGAGAAGGACAAGCTCTTCGCAGAGCAAGACGAGATAGTCAAGGAAATGGAGGCGAAGTTCGAGATCCAGGACAGGAAGTTCAAGAGTTAGGAGAAGCGTGTCCAGGATAGGAACAAGAAGATCCGGGACATGACTGAAGAACTGCAGTCCAAGGACTTCGAGCTCGAGCAGCAGCAGACGGTGATTGAGAGGCTTCGTTCCCAGAAGAGGGCTCTCAAGACCAAGATAGAGACCTTGACCACTAGTGTCGAGGAATACAAGACCGCGATGGAGAACACAGGTCTTACCTTTGTCGAGGAGGAGATTGATGCCGAGGAGTAGATTTGACTACTCATTTATCATTTATTATCGTACTTGTTGTTTGAGAACTTGTTATTTGACCATCCGACATGTGGATGGCTTGCTACTTGTGTGTTTTACTTTGTGAACTTGTTATCTTGTTGTTGAACCTTTATCCTTTTGTTGCATGCTTTGTGTTTGCTTATGTGATGTAATGTGCATGAAAGCATCTATGGGTATCTCATTCTTATCTCTATTTGAACAAACCACAGATGCCTCCCCGTCATGCAAACCCCAACCCCAACAATAACAACAACAACATCACTCCAGAAATGCAGCAAATGATGACCGCTCAAACTCAGCTGATGCAGATGATGACGACATTCATCCAGAACCAAAACAACAACAATAACAACAATAACAACAACAACAACAACAACAACAACAACAACAACAACAACAACAACAACAACAACAACAACAACAACAACAACAACAACAACAACAACAACAACAACAACAACAACAACAACAACAACAACAACAACAACAACAACAACAACAACAACAACAACAACAACAACAACAACAACAACAACAACAACAACAACAACAACAACAACAACAACAACAACAACAATAACAACAACAACAACAACCCACCGGGTTTTGATATGCTTACCAGGTTCTTGAGATTGAGGCCAGCAAAGTTCTCAGGGACGACTGATCCCATGGTGGCAAATGATTGGCTACGTTCTGTGAATAAAGACTTGGTAACCGTGGGCTGTACGGATGCTGAAAAGGTCAGATTTGTAGCACACTTGCTGGAAGGACCAGCCGCCACTTGGTGGGATAACTTCCAGATCACCACTCCCATAGAAGATGTGACATGGGCTATCTTTGAGGATGGCTTTAACACTACTCATATCTCCTCTGGAGTGATGAGTCTGAAAAAGAAGGAGTTTCATAACCTGAAGCAGCGCCACCGCAGCGTGGCCGAATATATTGAGGAGTTCAACAATCTGGCGTGATATGCACCAGATGAAGTTGACACAGATGCTAAGAGGAAAGAAAAGTTCCTCGAAGGGTTGAATGATGAGCTAAACCTGCAGCTGGCTGTGGCATATGTTCCCACTTATCAGTCTCTCTGTGACAAGGCTGCTATTTTGGAGAACAAAATGAAGCAAGTTGAGAGCAGGAAGAGAAAGCACTCAGACAAGCACAGCTCGGGATTGTCTCACAAACGTTCCCATTATGATGACAGTGGAAGCTCAGGATCCCACAAGCATGGGAAATTCAACAAGCACCACAACCACAACCGTCATGACAACAAGCATCACTGTAGTCATGACAATGACAAGTACAAGAACCACAAGGGTGGATACAAGAGCCACCACAGTGGTAATGGAAGTGGAAGTGGAAGTGGAAGTCGGCCTGTCAAGAAAGACATAAGTCAGGTTGAATGCTTCAAGTGCAAGAAGATGGGGCATTATGCAAATGAATGCCCGGAAAAGAAAGTTGAAGGACCCAACAAGCCCAACCCTTTTCAGAAGGGACAAGTGAACCACATCAGTGTGGAGGAGGTCTATGAGGAGCCTGATGCTGTTGCTGGTAAGTTCAGACTCAATTCTATTCCAGCATTTGTTCTTTTTGATACTGGAGCATCGCATTCATTCATATCAAAAGCATTTGTTGATAGAAATGGGTTTCCAACTGAAAACATTGGGTGTCCAATAAAAGTTAGTTCTCCGGGTGGAGATATGATAGTAAGTCTTGGATGCCGGGATCTAGTAATAGAGTTTGGAAAGCATAAATTTCCAGTGAGTCTGATAATCCTAGATTCCCAAGGACTGGACAGAATATTGGGAATGGATTGGATGGCTAAGTATGAAGGAGTATTAGATTGTGCTAATCGTACTGTTGCACTCACAACCCCGGAAAGAAAACAGATTAAATTCAAGTCCAACTTTGAATCAAAAGGAAGTAAGCTAAATTCTCTTAAGGGGGTTAGCATGGACAGTGTGCCAATTGTGAGTGAGTATCCAGATGTGTTTCCGGAAGAATTGCCGGGAATGCCACCAGATAGAGATGTGGAGTTTCTTATAGATTTGGTACCAGGATCTGGACCAATAGCAAAGAGACCTTATAAAATGCCAGTCGATGAACTGAAAGAACTCAAGAAACAACTTGGAGAATAGTTGCAGAAAGGATTTATTGAACCAAGTTCTTAATCTTGGGGAGCCCTAGTTTTGTTCGTGGAGAAGAAAGATAGAGTTATGCATAGATTACCGTTCACTCAACGAGGTAACTATCAAGAACAAATACCCTTTGCCTAGAATCAATGACTTGTTTGATCAGCTAGAAGGAGCATGTGTGTTCTCAAAGATTGATCTCCGGTCAGGTTATTTTCAACTCAAGATAAGAGAACAAGACATACCTAAAACAGCTTTCACTACAAGGTATGGATTGTATGAGTATACCGTAATTCCTTTTGGTTTGACCAATGCTCCAGCATACTTCATGAATATGATGAACAAGGTGTTCATGGAATTCCTTGACAAGTTTGTTGTCGTTTTCATCGACGACATCTTAGTCTACTCCAAGAGCAAAGAAGAGCATGAAGGACATTTGCGTTTGATACTTGAGAAGTTAAGAGAGCATAAACTTTATGCCAAATTCAGCAAGTGTGAGTTCTGGTTGGATGAAGTTGGTTTTCTAGGACATGTTATGACAAAGGATGGTGTAGCAGTTGATCCTGCTAAAGTTTCAGCTGTGACTGAATGGGAATCTCCCAAGTCCGTGAAAGAAGTTCGTAGTTTCCTTGGCTTAGCAGGTTACTATAGAAGGTTCATTGAAAATTTCTCCAAGGTAGCTAAACCTATGACTGAATTGTTAAAGAAAGACAAGAAGTTTGCTTGGTCTGAAGGTTGTGAACTCAGCTTTCAGGAATTGAAGAAGAGACTTGTGATAGCACCAGTCTTGTGTCTGCCAGATTTGGAAAAAGATTTCCAAGTATATTGTGATGCATCTCATCAGGGTTTGGGTGCAGTACTTATGCAAGACGGTAAAATTGTAGCTTATGCCTCGAGACAACTCAAAACACATGAAGTGAACTATCCCACTCATGATTTAGAGTTAGCCTCTGTTGTCCATGCACTCAAAACATGGAGACACTATCTTTTGGGAAAGCGTTGTGAAGTGTTTACAGATCACAAGAGTTTGAAGTATATCTTCACCCAGAAGGAAATTAATATGAGACAAAGAAGATGGTTAGAACTTATCAAGGACTATGACTTAAGTTTGCAATACCACCCCGGTAAAGCAAATGTTGTAGCAGATGCTCTAAGCCGTATGGTTTTTGTGAATGGCCTTACCAAAGGAGAATTGCTAGATGATTTGTGTGCCCAATTTAGAAAAATCAGATTGGAGATTGTGCCTGATGGACATCTCATGACTTTGGATGTTCAACCAACTTTGTTGGACAATATCAAAGAAGCCCAGAAGATTGATAAGCAAATCGAAGAGATCAAAGAAAAGATTGGCAAAGGAAAAGCCAAAGGGTTCCATGAAGACGAACAGGGTACTTTATGGCATGGGAAACGTATCTGTGTTCCACAAGATCCGGAGCTTCGGAAACTGATTTTGCAAGAAGCACACAACTCACCGTATTCCATTCATCCGGGTAACACCAAAATGTACATGGACATGAAGGAAAGATTTTGGTGGAATAATCTCAAGAAAGACATCGCCGAACATATTGCCTTGTGTGATGTGTGTAGTAGAGTGAAGGCAGAACATCAGAAACCAGCAGGTTTCCTTCAGCCACTACTGATTCCTGATTGGAAGTGGGACAAGATTGGTATGGATTTCATTACCGGATTACCAAGCACCCGGTCAGGATATGATTCTATTTGGGTAGTAGTGGATCGCCTAACTAAAGTGGCTCATTTCATACCCGTGAGGACAACTTATACAAGTGATAAGTTAGCCAAAATCTACATGAGTAGAATTGTATGTCTACATGGAGTGCCCAAGAGTATTGTGTCTGATAGAGGAACTCAATTCACTTCCCATTTTTGGAGACAGTTACATGAGTCATTGGGAACAAGGTTGGAATTCAGTACTGCTTTTTATCCTTAAACCGATGGACAAACGGAAAGGACTAATCAGATTCTCGAAGACATGTTGAGGGCATGTGCCCTAGACTATGGAGCCAGTTGGGATGAAAGTCTGCCTTACGCAAAATTTTCTTATAACAACAGCTATCAAGCTAGTATTGAGATGGCACCATTTGAGTTTCTCTACGGAAGAAAGTGTACCACCCCATTGTTATGGAATGGTGTGGGAGAAAGAAGTTTATTCGGACCAGATCTTATCAAAGAAGCCGAAGAGAAGGTCAAGTTGGTTAAGGACAGATTGAAGATAGCACAGTCCCGACAGAAAAGCTACGCAGATCCTAAGCATAGAGAAGTCACCTACGAAGTTGGTGATAGAGCCTATCTTAGAGTGTCACCACTTCGTGGAGTGAAGAGATTCAGAGTCAAAGGAAAATTGGCACCAATATATGTTGGACCATTCAAGATTCTGAGTCGTAAAGGAGAAGTTGCCTATGAAATTGAACTGCCAGAATCTCTGTCAGCTGTCCATAATGTGTTTCATGTGAGTCAACTCAAGAAATGTCATCCAGAAATGGAAGAAACTTCTTTGAAGATACTATACCTTTGGAGGAGGTTCAACTAGAAAGTGATTTCACTTATGAAGAGAAACCTATCAAGATTCTTGAGACTGCAGAAAGAGTCACAAGGACTAAGACTATCAAGTTCTGCAAAGTGCAGTGGAATCATCATTTCGAAGAGGAAGCAACATGGGAAAGAGAAGATGATCTTTGGAAAGACCACCCTCACCTATTTGCTAGCCAATCCGAATCTCGAGGGCGAGATTCACCTTAAGGGGGTTAGATTTGTAACATCCCTAAAATCATGTTTCAAACTTATGCATATCATCCATGCATCCATGATCATATGTGTTTCATTTCAAACAAAACACTTCAAAAACAGGAGCATATGAGCTCATTATTTTATGTGATCAGCATTTGAAACAAATGCTACTCTCTAATAGAGATTGTTGTTCATGAAACCAAACTTTGATGTCTTATTGCTCTCAGGTTATTTTGCTAGATTGCCAAGGTTTAAACCAAAATTTCAAAGCAAATGCAATTTGAAAACCAATTTCAAAACCAATATAAAACAAGTGCTATGTCACTGTTATTTTATTTTACTCCAAATGACCAAGCCAATTCAAAGTGACCACTTGATTTTATGCCCAGAAGTGTGAATATTGCACCCTACAAAATCCTGGAAAAAGTTTGAATTCAAAAGCTTTTGAAACCATTTGAAAATCATTCCAGAAAATCAAATCAGAAATAGAAAAGGAATAAAGAAAAGAAAAAAGGCCAGCGCCAGGGTTTGAGCCCATCAACAGATCCAGCCCAGCTAGCCCACCCGGGTCCCCTCTCTCTCTCTTTCACTCGCAGACGCACACACGGAGTCGCTGACGCCAGGACCCCACCTCCCCTCTGTTTATTTCGCTGACAAGTGGACCCGTGACCCCGTCGTCGTCTTCGTCAATCACGCGCGCCTGCGACGCTCACGCCACCGTTACTCGCCGCAGTCACTGCCGCGTTGATTCCCATTGATTCCGTGAGTAACTCCACGCCCAGCTCCGGCAATATAAACCTCTCCCCCTCGCGACCATTTCCCCTCACTCAATTTTCTCTCCACGCCACCAGGCTGCTCGCAACTCGCCAAACACCGCCGCAGCTCCGACGACCTCCGGCGTGCGATTCCGGTAAGACCCCATCGCCCCTTGCTGCCTAAGTTGGCTAGAATGATCACAACATCCATGCGCGTCTTCTCAACCTATTGGTGCATGCTAGGACCATCTGGAGACTCGCCAACGACGATGACTGCAAGCACCCGACGCCTTCTTCTTCTCCGGCGAACGATTGCGGTAAGCACTGAGCGCCCCTTGACCTCTCTCGCATACGACTAGGTTCACCTCGTCCTTGCGCAGCTACTGATGCCTCTGGTTGGTGCTAGGAAGGCCCAGAGCGTCGGCAACAACTTCGTCTGCAACCACCCGACGCCGTGCACAACTCCGACGAGCTCCCTCAGCCACTACAGCGCGCCCCTTGACCAGCCAACACCACCTTGAGCATCAGCATCGCACGGCGAGCTCGGTAAGCCCCTTCCCCCTCTCCCGCGCGACCTAGAACGCCAGCTCCGCCACTGACAGAGGCGTCGCCGCCTGTCGCCGCCGCTAGCGCCACCACTAGATGGTCAGGCTGCTCAGGAACGTTGGATCCAGATCGTGCGGATAGGATAGAACACGAGCGAAGCGGTAAGATTAGATCTGAGCCGCGCGATTAAGTTAGATCTAGCGGCTTAGAAGCGTGATCCGACGCAAAACGGTACGCGCCAATCAGAGCGTGACGCGTGGCTAGGGTTTAGATTTAAAACAGAATTTGAATCAGATTATTGTTTGAATTTGATTTAGCTATAACTTTTGATCCCCATGTTAGAGTTTGACAAATTTTATACCGTTGGAATCAGGAGAGCAAGCTCTTTCTGATTACGCAATGTGTTTAACGTTTTGCTTCTATTAAAATGGTTTCTTTTGCAGAAACTTGTGTAAGGCTATTTTGATTATGTGAAATATTTAGGAATTGTTTTAGAGGTTAAATCAATATTGTTTGGCAAGTTTTTAACTTGTTAGTGATTCAGTACTGTTTACTTGCTTGGTTGAATTTTAAAAATCATCATTTACCATCTTGCATGCATGCATATATTTTTGATTGTATATGTTTTGTGTGTAATTTGTTGCTACCAATCTTTGTGTAGATTTTGGTGCTAGTGATTGTGATTGTGAGGAGTGCTACTATCCCAACTACCAAGGCAAGTGGTACTTCATGAATAATTTTATCCTATGTTTTCTACTAAGCATTAGAAATATTTTGCTAGACTTGCATGCTATATTTTGCTTATATGCCATGTTGGGAAATCCAAGTAGATGTAGAAATGCTAGGAAATTTCTAAGTTAAGTTACTATCTATGCCATGCTTAGCCTAGCTAGTAGCAAACAAGGGTTGGTGAAAATATACATGCTATGATGAAAATATTTCTAAGTCTTTGGACTTGTGTTTTACCTAATAAAACAACTAAGTTAATGAAACACCTGGGTGGAATGGAAGGTTTGGTTTATGTTGAGTGGTTATACAAGGCCCATTTTTATGGTTTACCTTGTGTATCTCACTTGTGGTAAGCCACCCAGGAACAAAGAGATTTTAGAGGCCAAGTGTTAAGAAGCTTCTAGTGCAGCCACTTGGCAATATGGGCTCTGCCTGGATCACATAAGTTGCTAGAACTTAGCCATTTGGACAGTTGGTGGTAGTGGGAATGATAGGTTGGAGCGCGTCCATTTGGTCTAAGGGAAGGCTTCTGAAAGGTCCTGTCTTGGTGAAACCAAGTCTGGTGGGGAAAGTGCACAACCTCTGCAGATGGAAAAATCTAAGTACTTAGCCAAGTCCATGGCAATGGACAACTTGAGCATAAAGGCATGGAAGCTATCAAGAATCTCCTCATCCCAATTTCTAAGTAAAAATTTGTGGGTGAACAAGGGTGAAGGACCTCAATGTCTATTGGTGGTTCCTTGGGAAAAGTTTTGACAAAGAAAAACTTAGTGATTTCAACTAATAGGCAAAATCTATTTTGAGCAAAGCAAGCCAAGCTACACTTAGCCAAATTGCATATAGTATCTAGTCCACTTAAAATTTACTAAGGTATCACTTGCCAATACTATTCCAAAGTATTGACCCACTGTGGCTGTAACTTGTGATGTTGCAGGTTACTCTGATGAGGATTAGGTGTCATGAGTCTACACTCAACATGTTTGCCTGTGGCACATGAAGATGAAGACTTTTATTTATTTACCTATTCAAACTCTTGTATTAGGCCTGTGGCCTTGGAGTTGTAAAGACTATGTTTATCTCTGTAATGGATGTAATAAATGAACTTTGTATCTGTGTACTTCATCTTAAACTGTGGATGCTAGCAATGATCCAGGGACTAGCATTGCAAACACAGGGATCCTTTTCCTTTATAAAGGAGGGATCTTACAGTTATGTTCTTACTTTCACGGATGACTTGAGTAGATATGGGTATATCTATTTCATAAAACATAAGTCCGAAACTTTCGAGAATTTTAAGGAATTTCAAAGTGAAGTAGAGAATCAACGTAACAAGAAGATTAAGTTTCTACGATCTGATCGTGGAGGTGAATATCTAAGTTACGAGTTTGGCGAGCATTTGAAGAAATGTGGAATACTTTCACAATTTGCACCGACGGGAACACCACAACATAATGGTGTGTCCGAGCATCGTAATCGAACTCTCTTAGATATGGTTCGTCCTATGATGTCACTTACAGATATACCGCTATCGTTTTGGGGTTATGCATTAGAAACAACCGCATTTACTTTAAATAGGGCACCATCTAAATCCGTTGAAACGACACCGTATGAATTATGGTTTGGGAAGAAACCTAAATTGTCGTTCCTTAAAGTTTGGGGTTGTGAAGCTTATGTAAAGAAGTTACAGCCCGACAAGCTTGAACCCAAAGCGGAAAAATGCGCCTTCATAGGATACCCGAAGGAAACTATTGGGTATACCTTCTATCATAGATCCGAGGGAAAAATCTTCATTGCCAATAATGGATCCATTCTAGAGAAGGAGTTTCTCTCGAAATAAGTGACTGGAAGGAAAGTAGAACTCGACGAGGTTGTCGAACCTTCTCTCGTACTTGAGAGTAGCGCATCACCGGAAGTGGTTCCTATGGCACCTACACCAATAACAGACGAAGCTAATGATGTTGATCATGAAACTTTGGTTGAAGTTACTATGGAACCTCGCAGGTCAACGAGAACTCGTACCACTCCTGATTGGTATGATCCCATAATGAGTGTCATGTTGGTGGACAACACCGACGACCCTACGACATATGAGGAAGCGATGATGAGCCCAGATTCCAATAAATGGCAAGAAGCCATGAAATCCGAGATTGGATCCATATACGAAAACCAAGTATGGACTTTGGTGGACTTACCGGATGGCCGAAAGGCTGTCGAGAACAAATGGATTTTCAAGAAGAAAACAGATGCTGATGGTAATGTTACTGTCTATAAAGCTCGACTTGTCGCAAAAGGGTTTCGACAAATTCAAGGAGTTAAGTACGATGAGACTTTCTCACCGGTAGCAAAGCTAAAGTCTGTGACGATTTTATTAGCAATCTCTGCACATTATGATTATGAGATATGGCAGATGGATGTCAAAACGGCGTTCCTCAATGGAGACATTGATGAAGAATTGTATATGGTACAACCCAAAGGTTTTGTCGATCCTAAAGATGCTAACAGGGTATGCAAACTTCAACGGTCCATTTATGGATTGAAGCAAGCATCCCGAAGTTGGAGTCAACGTTTTGATAAGGTAATCAAAAGTTTTGGATTTATACAAACTTATGGAGAAGCTTGTATTTACAAGAAAGTGAGTGGGAGCTCTATAGCATTCCTAGTACTATATGTGGATGACATATTGTTGATTGGGAATGATGTAGACCTTCTTAATAGTGTCAAGGATTATTTGAATAATAGTTTTTCAATGAAAGATCTTGACGAAGCAGCTTACATATTAGGCATAAAGATTTATAGAGATAGATCAAGACGCCTAATATCATTGTCACAGAGTATATATTTGGACAAAGTTCTAAAGAGGTTTGGAATGGAAGATAACAAGAAAGGGTTCTTGCCCATGTTGCCCAATACGACCTTGAGTAAAACTCAAAGTCCTGCTACGGCAGAAGGTAGAGAAAGGATGAGTAAGACTCCCTATGCCTCAGCCATAGGATCTATCATGTATGCCATGCTATGTGCTAGACCCAATATTGCATATGTTGTTAGTTTGACTAGCAGATATCAAAGTGATCCAGGAGTGGATCATTGGACAGCAGTCAAAAACATCCTTAAGTACTAGAGAAGAACTAAGGATATGGTTATTTCTTATGGAGGTGATGATCAGCTCGTTGTTAATGGTTACACCGATGCTAGTTGGAACACCGATCCGGATGATTCTAAATCTCAATCTGGATACGTACTTACTTTGAATGGTGCAACAGTTAGCTAGAGAAGTGCAAAACAAAGTGTTGTGGCGAGATCTTCAACTGAATCGGAATACATAGCTGCTTCCGAGGCTTCACAAGAGGGAATATGGATGAATGAGTTCATTATAGAACTTGGTGTGGTTCCCAGTGTGCTGTACCCAATGTCTATCTACTGTGATAACATGGGCGCCATAGCCAATGCGCAAGAACCAAGGTCACACAAGAAGTTGAAGCATATCAAGCTACATTTTCACGCTATTCGAGAGCATGTCCAAGATGGTGACATAAAGATTTGCAAAGTACACACAGATCTGAATGTGGCGGATCCGTTGACTGAACCTCTCCCGAGGGCAAAACATGACCAGCACCAAACCGCCATGGGTGTTCGGTACATTACCATGTAATCTAGATTAGTTGACTCTAGTGCAAGTGGGAGACTATTGGAGATATGCCCTAGAGGCAATAATAAAAGTGGTTATTATTATATCTTCGTGTTTATGATAAATGTTTACATTCATGCTATAATAGTATTAACCGGAAACATTAATACTTGTGTGATTTGTAAACTAAATTAGAGTCCCTAGTTAAAGCCTCTTTATAATACTAGCCTGTTGGTTGATAGATGATCATGGTTTCCTGATCATGAACATTGAGATGCTGTTAACAACAAGATCATATCATTAGGAGAATTATGTGATGGACGTACTCCTATAGATAAGCGTAGCATAAAGATCAAGTCATTTCAAATAGTTCGTTTGCTATAAGCTTTCTGATACATAGTAACCTAATTCCTTTGACCATGAGATCATGCTGATAACCATCACCGGAAGGATTCTTTGATGACATCAAACACCACACCGTAACTGGGTGGCTATAAAGGTGGCATTTAGTGTTCAGAAAGTATGTGTTGACACACATGGATCAAGAGTGGGATTTGTCCATCCATATGACGGATAGATATACTCTAGGCCCTCTCGGTGGAATGTCATCCAATTAGCTTGCAAGCATGTGACTGGCTCACAAGGGATCACATATCACGGGAACAAGAAAAAGAGTACTTATTAGTAATGAGGTTGAACTAGGTATGCAGAGATACCGACGATCAAACCTCGGATAAGTAAACTATCGTGAGACAAAGGGAAATTGGTATCGTATGTAAGTGGTTCATTCGATCGCAAAGTAATCGTAAGAATATGTGGGAGCCATATAAATTTCCGGATTCCCCTATTGGTTATTGATTGGAGAAGTGTCTCGGTCACGTCCACGTAATTCACGAACCGTAGGGAGACACACTTAAGGATTCGATGTTGTTTAGTAGATATGGAATGTAAGTAGGGAGACCGAATGTTGTTCAAAGTCTCGGATGGGATCCGGGATATCACTAGGAGATCCAGAATGGTCCGGAGAATAAGATTCATATAAGGAAAGTCCAATTCCGGAGTTCGGGAATAATTCCGATGATTTCATCGGAGAGGTTCTAGAAGGGTCTAGAAGGTTCACCGGACCGGAAGGGGAAGGGTACATGAATGTGTCATGGATAAGTGGAATGATTGAATCATGTCCAAGGTCACTTGGTTGGGCATTAGCAAGAAAGAAATCAAGCTCCAAATTAAAAGTCAAAAGGCAAGTTTAAAAAGTCAAACTGGGACAATGTATCCTAGTGGAGGAAGGAAAGAATCCTTCTTTCCCTCCACCATAAGCCAACTAGGATAGGGAGTTGGGGAAGGATTCAAACTCCCCTCTCCCAAGCTGCCCTCCCTCTCATAAATAGAGGGGAGGGGGTGCCCCAAGAACAGACAACCAGCCCTCCCCACCAAGCCATGCCCCCCCTCCCGCAGCGCCTTGCGCCGCCGCCGTTTCGTCGCCGTCGCCCTAGACGCTACTGACTCCACCTTATCCTCTCCGGCCCTCTAAACCTAGATCGTCAAAAACCCTAGATCCACCATAACCTACTCCAACTTAGGCGAAGCCCTGCAGGATTTTCCCTCTACTTCCGACACCACGCCGTCGTGTTGCCGGAATCGCGAGGGGAGAACTACAACCTCCACTGCCTGCTGGAACAAGGGAGAGGAAGGTCTTCATAGAGTACCGAACGTGTGATCGACTGCGGAAGCACTGCTAGAACGCAGCGCTGGAAGGATCGTCTACACGATCTTGAGATCGGCAAGTGTACGACTACATCACCCACGAGAATCTGCTCTCGTTAACCGCTTTGGAATCTTTGAGGGTGAGTACTCTAATCGACTCGTTGCTCTAGATATTGGCTTGTTTGTGTGCATGCGGTAGAATTTTTTGTTTTCCATGCTACGAACCCCTACAGTTGCTATATATATAAAGGTAAAAAGGACAAGATTGAGTTTGGTGTTGTTCATGAAAAACTTGCCGAGGAATATAGGATGCTTGACAAGGCTCACAAGGCCTTGGAAAGTGAACTATTGTTACTCACAAAGTCACATGAAAAGCTTAAAACTCAATTGACCCATATTGCTTCTCCTAGTAATTTCATCCCTTCTAGTAGCACGAATATTCTTGAAGAAAATGCTAGGTTGAAGGGGGAGCTAGCTAAGGCCACCTTTCCAAAAGTAAACAAGTCCATTGATGACCTCTTGAGTAAGCAAAGGTCAAATGGTGAGAAAGGGGGCATTGGTTTTGTCTCCAAAGCCAAGAAGAAGAACAACAACAAGAAGAAGGCCAAGCCCGCACAAGAGAAAGACAAGGCCATTGTGGGTAGTAAGACCACAAGTGGCAAAACTATGTCTCATGATGATTTTGCGGGATGTGCTAACCCTCACTATGTTTTAATGCGTGATTATTATGGTGATGTGTATGCATAATATGTTGGCCCATTTGATGGTTATATTGCTTGATCTATTTGGGTCCCCAAGACCCTTGTTGCTAACAAAAGAGGACCATTGAAAAATGGGTACCTAAAAACTAGCTTGATCTTTTGTAGACCTATGCTTCCGGAGGGTAAAAGTGGGTGCTTGATAGTGGTTGCACAAGTCATATGACCAGAAGCTCATCTATTGTCAAGGAATTAAGGCCAAATGATGATCAAATATTCGTGATATATGCCGACAAGTCAAAGTCTAAGGTAATGGGTTTTGGCAAGGTAGTGGTTGCCCACGATATTACACTCGTGGACGTCATGCTTGTTGAGACCCTTGGTTACAATTTACTTTCAGTCCGTGCTCTTGGAAAGATGGGCTTTGCCGTCTTTATTGATGATGATATTGTGGTCCTCATGTGGAGCAAGTCTCTCAAGGTCGCTTTTGTTGGGTTTGTCGAAAATGACTTGTATGTGGTGGACTTTTCGGGGAAAACCACTACAAGTGTGATGTGCTTATTTGAAAAGGCCGATGTGGGTTGGTTATGGCATCGCCGATTAGCCCATGTTAATATGAGAACTTTGAAAAGTCTCCACAAGGATGGCCATATTGTTGGACTAAAAGAAAATGTTTCCTTTGCCAAATATCATGTTTGCAGGGCTTGTGTTCAAGGAAAGATGCATGATGCTCCCCACAAGCCAAAGAACCACATTAAGTCAATGAGGATCTTGGAGCTCCTTCATGTGGATATCTTTGGTCCTCCATCTCATGCAAGTCTTGGTGGGAAGAAATATTGTTTGGTGATTGTTGATGACTTTTCAAGATACTCATGGGTATATTTCTTCAAGTTGAAAAGTGAGACCCAAAATACCTTCATCAACTTCATCAACTTGGTTCAACGTCAATACAATGTCCCCGTGTTGATAATAAGAAGCGACAATGGCACCGAGTTCAAGAACTACACCTTGAATGATTTTCTTAGTGATGAGGGGATAAAACACCAATATTCCGTTGCATATACCCCTGAACAAAATGGTGTAGCCGAGAGGAAGAACCGGACTCTTATTGAGATGGCAAGGACCATGTTGGCGGAATTTAAATCTCCATACAACTTTTGGGCCGAAGCCATCTCCACCGCTTGCCATGCATCAAACTGGCTCTACCTCCGCAAAGAATTGAACAAGACTCCATATGAAATACTTACCGGTAACAATCCCAACATATCTTACTTTCGGGTGTTCGGTTGTAAGTGTTTCTATCTCATAAAAGGTGTTCGTTTGTCCAAATTAGAGTCTAAAGCATTATAGGGTATTTTTGTTGGCTATGGTCTCAAATCTCACACTTATAGAATCTATGATAAGCTCTCTGGAGCCGTCATAGAATCTTGTCGTGTGACCTTTGAAGAATATGATGGTCCCTAAGGGGGCGTGTTGATGCTTGTGATGCAGATGATGAAATGCCTTAGGATGTCATAGGGAGAATGGGTGTTGGATATATTCGCCCCGTTGAGGAACCCCTTATGGCGGATCGAGAAGAACCATGCTCTACTCAAGTGGAGCCCTCATCTTCACAACAACAAGCTCCATCCACCGACGAGGACAATGACCCAAGCCAAAGACAAGCTGTGGACCCTCAACATGTTGATGAAGGTGACATATCTAGTGAGGAGGATCTTGAGTCATCATTCTCTAGAATGTCAAGTGCTTCCAAGTCAATTACACAAGGAAGATCCATACAAACTGCCTTGAGACAATCTCAACTCAATTCTAGAAGTGTGCCTGATCAAGACCAAGGTCAATCTTTTCCCCTTAATGAAGAGAACGATTCCGGTGATGATCAAGGTCAAGTTCATGGTCAAGACGAGGACCAAAATGATGAAGAGGTCCCTCCAAGAAACAACAAGGAGATCCACACTCGTCACGAAGCTAGAATGGATAGGATGTTGGAATTAAGAGATCACTCTCTAGAGAATGTGGTTGGAGATTTTAGGAGAGGAATTTCCACAAGAGCACAACTAAAGAGGTTTAGTGAACATCAAGCACACATCTCCATGATTGAACCAAAGAAAGTGTGGGAAGCTCTTGAAGATTCGGATTGGTTGGAAGCAATGCACAAAGATATCAACAACTTTGAGAGAAACAAAGTATGGAAGTTAGTTGAGAAGCCAAAGGATTGCCGCAATGTTATAGGCACCAAGTGGATATTCAAGAACAAGCAAGATGAGCATGGAATTATAGTAAGGAACAAGGCAAGATTGGTTGCACAAGAGTTCTCTCAAATTGAAGGCATTGATTATGGAGAGACATATGCACCCATGGCTTGCCTTGAGTCCATCTGTATCCTTCTTGATTATGCTGCACATCATAACTTTAAGTTGCAACAAATGGATATAGAAAGTGCATTTCTTAATGGTCCATTGAATGAGTTGGTATATGTAAAGCAACCCTCGAGATTTGAGGATCCCAACTTCCCAAACCATGTCTACAAACTTGATAAGTTGCTCTATGGGCTAAAACAATCCCCACGCACGTGGTATGAGCACCTTAGAGAGTTGTTGTTTGACCGTGGGTTTGAGGTTAGAAAAATCGATCCCACTTTTTTTACTAAGAAGGTCAATGGGGAGATTTTTGTATGCCAAATATATGTTGATGATATTATCTTTGGCTCATCTAACAAAGCTTTTAATGATGAATTCTCAAAGCTTATGACTAGTAGGTTTTGGATGTCTATGATGGGGGAGTTAAGGGTATTCCTTAGTTTTGAGATCAAGCAAGTTAGAGGAAGGACATTCTTCAACCAAGCCAAGTATACTCAAGATATGCTCAAAATATTCAATATGCAAGATTTAAATGGAGATCCTACTACCATGGCTACAAAGACTCATCTTGAACTAAATCCAAATGGTAAAGATGTGGATCAAAAGGTATACCGGTTCATGATTGGTTCTTTGCTTTACCTTTATGCATCTAGACCCGATATTGTGTTGAGTGTAGGTGTGTGTGCAAGATATCAAGTGGCTCTTAAAGAAAGCCATTTGATGGCGGTCAAGAGAATCTTTCGATATTTGGTTCATACCCCACATTATGGTCTTTGGTATCCTCGAGGGTCAACATTTGCTCTTTGTGGGTACACGGATTCGGATTGGGGTGGTGATAAGGATGATAGAAAATAAACATCCGGGGCTTGCCAATTCCTTGGTAGGTCCTTGGTATGTTGGTCTTCTAAGAAACAAAATTGTATATCTCTCTCCACAACCGAAGCCGAGTATGTGGCAGTTTCTAGTGCTTGCACTCAATTGCTATGGATGAGGCAAACTTTAAAGGAATACGGTGTCCATTGTGACAAAGTGCCTCTTCTATGTGACAATGAAAGTGCTATCAAGATTGCCTACAACCCGGTGGATCACACAAGGACAAAGCATATTGAGGTCGTCATCGCTTCATTAGGGATCATGTTGCTCAAGGAGATATTGAGTTATCATATGTGTCAACCAAAGATCAACTTGCCGACATCTTCACGAAGCCACTTGATGAAGCAAGGTTTTATTATTTGAGGAATGAACTAAATATCATAGATTCAAGGAGCTTGACTTGACCACCTTGCATACTCACCTATGTCTAGACTCTTAATTGGTTTAGGTGCAGTCATGGAGATAGGGGGAGTGCGGTCCTAATACATTGGACTATCCCTCCCCCCATAATGCCAAAATTAAGAAAGTCAATTCTCTTAATATCATTTTGTGATATGTGAGCTTCATTGATGAGTAGTGGCTATGAACCCAAGGATAATTCTTCGCGGTATCATGCCACAAACTCTTACATGGTGGCCTCGGCCACCGCCCTCTTCTGAGTGAAGAGTTGGTTCTTGGTTCGTGTCTATTTGGAGCTTTCTTGAAGATTTTAGTGGATTTCTATGGCTCTTATTGATTCTTTACGGTGTGACATCTTAAACTAAGCCTATACCTTGTCTTAAAACACTCTATCTCTCATATATGTCCCCAAACACAAAAACCTAGAGTTTTTGGTCGAGGAGGACCGGAGTCTCCGGTGCGCTCGTACCGGAGTCTCCAGTTTAGACGGTTTCTGCCACTTAAAGGGAGGGGACGGGTTGAACTGAAACAGCAGTTTCATTCATCCTCCCCCGTTCCCCACTCTCAAACCCGTCGACACCTCCTCCAAAACTCCTCCCCGGAGGTCAACAAGCCCCCGGGATCCGCCGTGCCGCCGGCCAACCTCCTCCTCTCCTCCATTGGGTTATTCCCATCGGTGAAATCGATCCCATGGAATGATCTGGTACCTCTCCTCCTCTTTTTCTCCTAGGGTTCATCTCTAGATGTGTTTTTGAGGATTGGTGCTGTTTTTTTTCCATTGGATTCACTCATATGCGTGCACTCTGGTACTTTAGCCTTGTTGCATTGCCCGATCTATTAGAATCACCCCCTCCAGCATCCTCCCAGCTCATGCCCGAGCCTCCCGACCGGAGATTTCGGCCCCAGGGCCGGAGACTCCGGTCTAGGCCGGAGACTCTGGTATGAGCTGCGGAGACTCCGGTGTGGGGTGACTCAAATAGGTTCAGTAATGCATCAAAGCTCTTGTGCTGCATCTTTGGGACATATATGCTTACCCCCATGCTATCTCCCTCACTGCTATTCACAGGTGGTGGTTCTCGTCGTCTCCCTAGCACCAAGGCCAAGTCAAAAAGGGCCAATCCTCAATATGATGGGTCCGAGGGTTAGTTTATCGTGCCCCCGTCCAACCGGAGACAGCAGGCCCGTGATGCAGCATATATGAGGAGGGATCAGGAAAGGACTGAGCAAGAGAACCGTGCCAAGAAGGCAAAATATGACAATCTTCAGTCTTTAGCCCACATGTCAAAGAATGAGTACCATGAGTTGCGGAAGATTGATTTCTATGACTTGCCACATACCAGCTAGGATCCCTGCTTTTGGAGGAAGGAGCAGGCTGTGTTCATGAAGGATGTCTACGGTGTGCTCAAGAAGTCACCTGTGTGCCCCCCAGAAGTTTATGAGTGTTGAGAAGATGAGGCTCATCCCCTACTTCTTTGATGCACTATGGATTTGTGATAAGTTGGGGCTGTTCAACTTGATGGAGCTCCCTGAAGACTACAACATCACACTTGTGCAGCAGTTCTATGCGACTGTTGTGTTTGGATCTGACCAAGACAGGATCATGACTTGGATGACTGGCACCACCCGCTGCTCGGCTACTTTCTATGACTTTGCTAATGTCATCTTCGAGACCTTCCATGGCGTATCCACTCATGTTGGGTTGTGCATGCACTCAGCAGATCTTGGGGAGAACAAGATGAAGCTTGCACCTTTGTATGGCAGCGAGGGTGTTATAGGGGGGTCCAAGGGACTCAAGCCCCTCTACAATCTGATGTTGAGGATATTCCATCATAACATCTCACTAAGTGTTGGGAATTATGATGCTATTAGATGTGGGCTGGTTAACCTACTCTATCATACCCACAGGATTCACAATGCTGGGCCCGAGGCAGATGCAAATCCTATTGATGTGATGGACTTCATTTTTTAGGAGATGTTTCATGCCATTCTGTACAAGAAGTCTCCTCCATATGCACCACTGGTTATGAGGCTCATCAACTCCAGGGAGCATGATTCCCCACTTGGCTTAGCTCCCAATCTTACCGAGCACACTCTGGTTTCACTGCAGCAGAAGGGGCGCATTAGGCCTCCTCCTAGGCGTTCCTATGGCAATGAGGATGATATAACTGAGACTGAGAGGGCCTCCTCTCCTCCTAGAGCTTGGAGGAAGAATGCCTCCAATGCACCCATGCCTCCCATGACCCGTGACTATGTACATGAGAAGGACAAGAAGGCCACTTTCTGGGAGAGGACCCTGTGTTGCATGAATGTAGACATCCGTAAGAAACAACATGCCTCCTACCAAAGCAACCGACGCATTGAGAAGCTCCTCAAGGAAATTAAGGCTCAGGGAGAAGAGTATGATGAGGAAGGAGAGGGTGAGTACAATGATGAGCATGGTGCTCAGCAGTCCACTGAGTCAGATCACACTCTTTCTTTTGGGGTATGGAATGCTCAACAAGACAGCTTGGTGGACTGGAAGACTTTTTCAGATGGCACCTCTGGATATGGGTACCAGGGTACCTCCTCTTCTCGCCCTCACGGCAAAGGACCTGTGGCTCCTGATGATGATGATGATGATGATGATGATGACGATGAGGGTGATGAGGATCAGGACATGGGCGAGGATGAGGATGACGAGGACTACTGAGTTGTTCGGGCGCTAGCTTAGGTCTTTTCCCTTTTCGGCGTTTCGATGCCAAAGGGGGAGAAGACATTGTCCTCGTTGGATTTGATGTTCATTTGCTATCTCTAACTTCATGTTTTATTTACCTTATTATGTGCTTGTGAGACTATTTGCTATCTGTGTGTGAATATGTGGTTGTGCACCTATTATTGTATCTCATGTGAGAACTATGTGATTTATCTTTGTACCATCTATCTTGCATGATTTACTTGTTTACATTAATGCACATAGTCAGGGGGAGCTTAATACAAATTATTCCATGCAAAATCACTTGTTGTCATCTAACACCAAAAGGGGGAGATTGAAAGGACATTTACTGTCATAATCACATTTGGTGTTCGTTAACAACAAGTAGATCATTTATTAGTATGCTACTGTCTACAGGTTGATATTATGCAAAGTGAAAAGGACCCTTACTCTATGGGAAGTTTCCTGCAAGATGTACATGTTTCTGGGAATTCCAGATCAGAGTCTTCGGTCTGGCTAGACCGGAGTCTCCAGTGTGGACCGAAGTCTCCGCAGGAATCCCCGGAGGGGGCTACAAGTTGCTGCCTGGGACAGTCTGATAGGGGGTCCGGAGCAATGTCCGGAGACTAGTCCGGAGTCTTCGGTGTAAGCCTCAGACCAGAGTCTCCGGTGCCGCTGGACCGGAGTCTCCGGCCCACTTGGCTCGCAGCAGGGCTGGGACAGTCTGGATGGTGGTCCGGAGGTGGGTCTAGAGGTGGACCGGATTCTCCGGTGCAGACCGGAGTCTCCGGTATGCACACCGGAGTCTCCGGTCTGACTTTTCTCCAACGGTCAGAAAATATTTCAGTGGAGGGGGTTGCTTATAAATAGGGTCCTCCAGCTGCTCGACCCACTCAAGAACACCACCCCCATTTGAGCCACCAAATCAACAAGATCTCTTCATCCAACCATCCAAAGTCATTGATCTTTGGAGAATCGAAGGAGGAGGCCTTGATCTACAGCTTCACCAAGAGAGATCTTTATTTCCCCCTCATTCACTTGAGGGACCCCATGCTCTAGTGTTTCTTTAGAAACCCTAGCTTTTGATTTGGTTCTTACAAGCTTGTCTTTGATTGTTTGATAGCTTGCTTGTATTTGAGAGTCTCCAATTAAGTTGTGGATGTGTGCCCCGAACTCATTGTAAAGGTGTCGGCTTCCATCTTGAAGGTTGGCGATATAGTGAAATAGGTGAATCGAACCCCTTGGGGTGAGGTTCATCGAAGAACAAGGGAGGCCTCTCGTGGCGTTGGTGGTTTGAAACCACCCCCTCTCCAAACGTAGACGTACTTTCCCTCAAAAAGAAGGAACTACGGGAAACAAATCCTTGTGTTTCCGCGTCCACCACTTTGGTTACTTCTATCCTTTACTGCACTTTACTTACTTGTTCTTGCTTAGTGTTGTGCTAGTTAGTGATCGTTTGACATATAGGTAAATTCACATTAGTTGCATAATCTAGATAATTTACCTTTCTTGTCAAACCCTAATTTAAAAAAGAAGAAAATTTGAAGTAGCACCTATTCACCCCCCCCCCTCTAGGTTCACATACGATCCTTTCACCAACGGAAGCCCAACGCCTCGTGCGATGGTGGTAGGACAAAAGTCTATAATAGATGTGGCTGACAAATACTATAGTATAGTACGGGCGTACCGCCCGCATTTTTTTATCGATATAAATCACAACTTAGAAACGATATTATTGATATTATCGTTATCCCTAACATATATGCATAGTTACGGTTGAATCCTTAGCCTGGCTTGTCTCCATCCATTGATACAAACCACAAAGTGTAAATGTGAAAGATCCCGTAAACAAAGATACTACGAGTTTTTAAGGTTTTGTTCAACATAATCTTACACCATAACGATTTTTTTGCAAGGTTCGATAAACCTAGGTCTTCTAGGAAAAAAGCAAGCTATACTACATCCGCAATCCGGATCGAAGGTATCACCATTGTGTCGGCCACACTGCGTCCACGATCACGGAAGATAGTGATGGACTACTCGAACAAGAAGTAGCCCTTGCACCACATCGTCCTTCTTCCCATTGTTCCACCGTCGACCTTCATCGTGTGTCACGACAACTCTTTCGGTACCGACAACGTGTTTGTCGATACACCGTCAAGGTATGAACCTCAATTTTTCCCTAATGCGGTGGCTGGATTCGTTTGCTCTAGCAATCAAATTTTGTTGTGACATAGTTACAATTTGTATGAATTTCCAACCTCGTTTATGAATTTGCTAAACAAGAACGCAGTTGACATTTTTGAGACGCCACTTCAATCTTTCGACGTTGATGGTAATGAGGAGGGTGATGGTGAGGATGAGTTTGAGATAGAGGAGGAGGGTATGGTGCCTGGGCACCATGGTGCACCAGTTATTTTACCTATATATATCCCTCCAAGGAAGTTGGGATGTTTTCAAAGACTTTTGTAGCCATTGGAGTGGAGCTATGGAGTAAGTGTGACTATCACCTCCAAGTGGCATACGCATCGATGACTATGTCAGTGCATTATGCATATCATTTTGTTGCTAACCGTCGCATTTACTTTGTGATCATGTTGCTAACAAATGCATTTACTTTGTGATTGTAGGATAGAGTTGCAAAGGAAAGATACAAAGAAATGGTGGGATAAAAAACCATTTACACTTCAACATTGTTGGAAGTTGCTAGATCATAGTGAGAAGTGGAGGTTGAGAGAGCAAGAAGCACCACCGAAGAAAGGGGCCTTGGTTCAATTCGATGATGAGGGGAAGGGAGAAAGAAAGAAGGGATGGTGGTGGTGATGGCGGCGGAGGTGATGATAGTGGTATCGGTGATTCTCCGATGCTTGGTGGTGATCCAGTGAGTCTTGTTGCTACGGCGAGCGGTGGTGCTGGTCGAGGTGCCTCCGACAACGATGACATTGCTTGATCTTCGCATATATGGCATGGTGGTGCTTCATTTTGAGAAAACTATGGCCCCTTTTTTGTGTCACTTTGATTGCCACTATGTGAGACCTATTGTCAATTTGGATGGAAGATGCAAATATTCCGTGTTCGTGTTTTCAATTTCTACTCTGCCACAGCTCGGCTAAATTGTAAAACACATTTTTCGCATACGTATTTTACAGTCTGCATTTCAATGGGACCTACTAGAGTCGCTCTTAGAGGTGTTTCTGAAGATTTTGTTTATGAACACCCTCGTAAAGGTCATGTTTTGCCGTGGATGATGGCTTGGATTGACTGTGTTGTGAGTGTTCTTGGCAATGTTTTTATTTTCTTTCCTCTGTGCTTTTCAAACTTAGTTTTTCTTTTTCCTCGGCATTGGCAGCTTTGTATATTTTTTTCATCATCGTAATGAAATGGGTGTAGAGCTCTTGCTTTCTACATAAGAAAAAAAAACAGAGTACCGCGCATGGCAAGGATCCGAGGTCTATATGAACCTCGTTAATGTCATGCTGACTTCACCGCTGTCGTATGTACCATTCAATTTAGAATCGCAGCACGCGCGCTGCATGCTGCCGTGCATTGTTTTGTTGTGGCTCCGGCAATTTTGCCACGTGGCAGAGAAAAAAATGTTGACATCCCACTGTACACTGCAAATTGAATGGTCTAAGATGTGTTCACTCTGACTAAAATCCTAACCTTCCCTTGATAAATTTTCAAAAAAAGAAGTAGAGTAGAGTATTGCGTGGAATGGATCCTGTCAAACCCAGGTACTAGTACCCTATAGTAGTATGAACCTCGCTATCTTAACAGCGAGGCTGTTATGACCGTGCTACAGGTGGCCGAGCTGCCCGAAGTGGACACATCCCCGTCCTGGTTGGCGAGGCCAAACGGCCGCACGGGCCACATAAACGCCGGCCTCTCCGGTGGCACGTCCGGCGGCGGCGCGGAGCGCGTCAAGATCTGCAGGATGGCCTGCGCGTTGGGCCGCTCCCAAGGGTTCGGGTGGCTGCAGGCGAGCCCCAGCAGCAGCAGCCGCTCCGCGTCTGCCTCGTCGAACTCGCCACCGAGCCTCGGGTCGACGGCCTTGAGAACGCTGCCCGCGCCATGGAGCTCCCACGCCTCCTCCAGCAGCTGGCTGCATCCGGCCGGGTGGTAGCAGGAGCTGCGGCGGCCGCAGACGATCTCCAGCACGACGGCGCCGAAGCCGAAGACGTCCGACTCCCTCGTGGCCCTGCCCGTGTGGAAGCACTCCGGCGCGATGTAGCCCAGCGTCCCCGGCAGGCCGACCTTGTCGGTGTAGGAGGTCTTGTCGGACTCGAGCGCGCGCGCGAGGCCGAAGTCGCCGAGCCGGGCGTTGAAGGCGGCGTCCAGCATGATGTTGGACGGCTTGATGTCCCGGTGTATCACCATCTGGTCGTAGTCGTGGTGGACGTAGTTCAGGGCCGACGCCACGCCGGCGGCCACGTTGTACCGCTGCTCCCAGCTGAGCGTCGCCGGAGCGTCGTCCGAGCGGCCGAAGAGATGCTTGTCCAGGCTGCCGTTGGGCATCAACTCGTACACCAGCAGCAGCACGCCGTTTTGGTGGCACCACCCTGCAAACGCGTTCAATTAATGGTTTTCAGCTGCTAAATCAAAAAATAAACAATTCCAAGAGCTAGCACATGGGACACAATTACGAAAGACAATTGCGTGTGAAATGTGCGACGAGTGTGAAAATTGTTGCCAATTGGAATTAGTTAGTAAGTCAGAGCCTACCGATCTACTACACCACTACCAATATTTTATCAAAACCATGTACTAAGCAATGTCAAATTTTGCATCGTCCAAAGATGTGATGCATTGCTCACGCACTACGAGTCAATCACATGTGCGGCTCAGTACTTTAGTTTGTTTTTAAGTGCCACTTGCAACCCAACCGCTAGTCTGGCTAATTTTTTTTAAATAATACATTTTTTTTATTCAATTTCATAAATAATACATAAAACGGCCAAATTGCAAATCTGTTGGTCGGTCGGCCGTTCAACAGACGAAACACCGCCTTCGTCCGTTCAACGGACGACACGCTGCCTTCGTCCGTTCAACGGACGACACACCTTGCAAACCCCTCCTTCACCAAACAGCCGACAGCAGAGTGTGTCGTCCGTTGGTGTGTCGTCCGTTGAACGGACGAAGGCAGCGTGTCGTCCGTTGAACGGATGAAGGCAGTGTTTCGTCCGTTGAACGGACGAAATGAGTCTGTCGTCTGTCGAACGGTCGACCGACCAACAGATTTGCAATTTGTCCGTTTTATGTATTATTTGTGCAATTCAATAAAAAAATGTATTATTTAAAAAAAATTAGCGCTAGCCTGTGCAGTTAGTACAGTATTATTGTTATCAATACCTAGCTACGTCGTTTATTTAACTCGAAGTTGACAGATCTAAGCAATGTCCTATTCAGCTGATCTTAACCAGAGTCAAGCGAAAGTACATACTGTAGCAAATGGAGTATCTTGGAACATGGCCAAACTAAGAAAATGAACATTGTCCATGGTCAGACTAGCTAATTTATGATCAGTTGCAATAATTGAGCAAAAAAAGATTCAAAGCGTTTTTTTTTTTTTTTGTCGATTAAGATGCGAAGTGATCTAAGCAGCAGTTCCTTACCGATGAGCTTGACAAGATTCCGGTGCCGGAGGCGGTTGATGATGCTCAGCTCGGCGAGGAAGTCCTCCCGTCCCTTGGTGTCTGCCCCGGAGAACTGCTTCACGGCCACCTCCATGCTCCGGCCATGTTCCCCGAGCACGGTGCCGCGGTACACCACGCCGTAGCCCCCCTGCCCCAGCTTCATCTTCTCGTCGAAGTTGTTTGTCCCTTTCTTCAGCTCCTTGAAGTCGAACTCCTTGGGCACCCCCGGGATGCTCCTCAGGTCGATATGGTCGCCGCCGACCATCCTACTCCTCCTCCTCCTGATGATGTACATGCCGACGAGCAGCCCGATAGCAAGCGCGACGGCGCAAGGCGCGCCGACGGCCGCCCCGAGCTTCCAGACGGATGTCGACTTGCTGCTGGCGATGCTGCTGTCGGGGAGCCTCTCGACCGTCATGTTCCACATGCGCACGCAGTTGAACTGGTACTTGACGCCGGTGGAGGCCGAGAAGCCGAAGTAGGCCTTCTTGCCGAGGAGGACCGTCGAGAGGTCCAGCGGCGCGTCGAGCACGGCGGTGCCGGGCCTGCTCCCGTTCTTGGCCACGTACGCCCGCACGCGCCGGGACGTGCCGTTGTAGTCGACCCACACCATGTAGAAGCCGTCGTTGACGGTGGTGTCGACGGGCGCGAGCTGGACGCCGAAGGGGGTGAGCGACGCGGCGTCGGTGGACCGGACGCCGTTCACGTCCAAGCCGACGTGGTTGTCGTCGGGGTCGTAGGGCTGCTTCACCGTGTCCAGCTCCACGGCCGCGAACCCGTTGGTGGCGTTGCCATCGGTGGACGCGTTGGTGAGGCCGAGGTAGCCGCCGTGGCTGCCGGGGGGCGGGCCGGCGGCGTTGCTGGACGACGCGATGACGAACGCCAGCCCTTCGCCCTTGTTCGTCGCGTTGGCGCGGTAGAGGTTGATTCTGAACACGGTGGAGAAGGACGCGACGTACCTGCCGTCGCCAGCGGCGGCGGAGCTGGCGTTGGAGGCCCATAGGACGAACGGGGACGCGAAGAACACGCTGCCGGTCTGGTTGACGAGGAAGTTGTCGGGGCCGCTAGCGGTGTTGCTGTCCGGGGTGATCTGAAGCGTGTTCTGGGTGACGCTGGAGTTGCCGGAGAAGGTCAGGTTGCCGGGGAGCTGCATCAGGGACCTGTCGAACGTGGGGAAGGAGAAGGTCGTGAACTCCTTGCCGCCGACGATGCTGGCGAAGATGCTGGACTGGGCGCGGACGGCATGGAGGGTCAGGCAGACGGAGATGCACGAAAGAAGGACCCTTGTGGTGTGGTCGCGGTGGCGACGGCGGGAAGGCCCCATGGATGGAGCGAGGTACCAAAGGGAAGAACAGAGGAGATGGTCAGATGAAGCGGTGAAGTATATAGTGATGAACCAAAAGGGAGTTGGTAGCAATCCATGTGCTGTCGCTTACAGCACATTGCGGTGCTGCCTCTTCCCACTTGCTTGCGTCCTTCTCTGATTGCGATACTCTCCGGCTTTCCTAGTATTTTCAGACGAAATGCACGCTTTAGTGATTTTTGAAACGGAGCCGGGTCGCAGAGCATCTCCACTAGCATTTTGAGAAGGGCTTTTTCAGACAGTTTTTTTTTTCAAACGATGAAAATCGTCTAATCACGCTTCCAAACGTCCAGTTTTTGTCTGGTTTGCCTAAATTACATCCAGGATTGTCAAGCCGAACCCGAGGCTCCAGAAATTGTCTAAAAATACCGAATGAAGCAAAAAAAAAAAAGAGGATGGACCAACCCTATCAACAACATAACTCATTTTCCACCGCGATTTGGCTCTCCCGTGACACATAGCCTTTTCCCAGCTGCCCCCACGCCGTCATGTCGTCGCCAACGAAGCCCCGCCCCGTCCGGCCGAATCCACATCTATAGAAAGGTCTATCGTCCCCGCCGCATCCTTTATCGTCAGTGTAGGCCTTGCTTCGCTTTTACCAGCCTTCGCCGTAGCTCGGCTTCGTTCCAAGCTCCCGTCACCCTTGCCCGCAAAGTGTTTGGCGTATTGCCGATTCGGATATGGACTCCAACTACAAGGAGACACGAGCTAGCACGCATTCAGCTACTGCCTAGCATGCATACACACATTGTCGTGGTTGTATCACGGCATATGCCATGGGTAGGCTAAAGTTGGGGCCGATGGACCTGGAGGAATCCGGGGAGGGATGATGCAGTGAAGACCGCACTCGTATGAACCAAGGGAAATGCAATGTATATTGGATTGAAGCTCTCAAGTGGAGATAACACCTCACTCTATACATCTAATCTCTTATAATCTTGCCATACTTGTGGCTACAATCATGCTCCTTGAGCTGTATCTCCTATGCTTCTATCTAGATCTCTCTGTGAGAGTAGAGGAAGAGGAAGAAGGAGAGCTCCTAGTGAGCAGAGAGGGGAGGAGCCCTTCGGGGCCTCTCTCGTGAACGATCCCCCTGGTGCTCCTTATAAAGGGGAGCCCAGGGGACAAAACTTGTTCCCTACGCTTGGCATCTGCTTAGCATATTCCTGGTATCTTCCTAGATGCTCAGCATATGCCTTGGCATCTTTGGAGATGCTAGGCATATTCCCCAGGATCTTCTTGATGCCAATGGCATATTCCCCTCGCCACGTGCCAGTCTGAGCCATGGGCGTCCCAAGACTGGCATGTCACCATTAAGGCTTGTATTAACTTGATGGCGTGTTGCTGTAGCGATCGAGGGAGCTTCAGGAGATGAATATGGAGACGTACGGGGTGAAATACTTCGGTCCGGACGCCTTTGACGAAGTGGTATCTCGGCCTTCTTCTTAATTGATTCGGCATGGCTGCATTTGTTGGAAACAGAGGCCCAGCCGGACTATTTCTGGCCTCAGCCGGGGCCCAGCCGGATCACTGACCTCGGCCCAGGAGTGGCGGCACAGCGCAGCCCAACCGGGTCTGCCTGGTAGCTCGGCGATGGGCCGATGAAGCCGAAGTCGGCCCACCCGGGGACTCGGCGCACTCACGCCGCCTGTTGGTGCTAGGTTGCTGGGGAGAAGGCCCCGCGGTGGGCCGCACTACTCCTACCGGCCCACCCGGGGGAAGAGCTCCAGCGACGGGTCACCTCGGTGCACGCTGGGCTTCTTCGAAGGACCTCGGCCCATGCGGGTTTCCTGTTGGGATTTTGGCAAAGGGAGCTGACGTGGTGGGCCGAGATGAATAGTTCGGCCCAGTGTCTAGTAATTCGGCCTTGGCAGGCCTAATTCGGCCCTGGGAGTGCAGTTTCGGTCCAGTTTAACTAGGATTAGGCCGAATTAAGTATAATTCGGCCCAGTTTGTCTTTTATCTTTTTTCCTCTTAGTTTTCTTCTTTTGTGCCATATTTCTCTACTTATGTATGCGTATTTCTCTTATCAAATCCTCCATCCATCTTCAGAGATCCTTTTATATATCAACTCTGGGGTACCCGGGGGTACACCCCCGACATTAGTCCCCGAGGCCATGTGGGATTTTTAGAATCGCTCATGGGCTTTATATTTAAATATTCCCAGAGTTGTTTTCTGTCATACAACTTCTTTGTCATATATTTCTTGGTCGCATAATGTTTCTTGGGCAAGTTCGTGACTTTGTCCTTCTTGGGCTCTGCTCGTAACCTTTCTGGGCAGGTTTTTCGACTTATGGCCTTCTTGGGCTCTGGTCATAACCCTTTTTTGTTAAGTTACTGGACTTCTGGCCATCATGGGCACTGGTCATAACCCCTTTGGGTAAGTTTTTAGACTTCTGGCCTGCTTTGGCTCTGGTCATAACCTCTTTGGATAAGTTTCTGGACTTCTGGCCTTCTTGGGCTCTGGTCTTAACCTCTTTGGGTATGTTGTGAGTTCTGGCCTTATTGGGCACTGCTCCTTTAACCTCATTGGGTAAGTTGTGAGTTCTGGCCTTATTGGGCACTGCTCTTTTAACCTCATTGGGTAAGTTGTGAGTTCTGGCCTTATTGGGCACTGCTCTTTTAACCTCTTTGGGTAATTAGTGAGTTCCTGCCTTCTTTGGCACTGCTCTTTTAACCTCATTGGGTAAGTTATGAGTCTTGGCCTTCTTGGGCACTGCTCTTTTAACCCCATTGGGTAAGTTATGAGTCTTGGCCTTCTTGGGCACTGCTCTTTTAACCCTATTGGGTAAGTTATGAGTCTTGGCCTTCTTGGGCACTGCTTTTTTAACCCCATTGGGTAAGTTATGAGTCTTGGCCTTCTTGGGCACTGCTCTTTTAACCCCATTGGGTAAGTTATGAGTCTTGGCCTTCTTGGGCACTGCTCTTTTAACCCCATTGGGTAAGTTATGAGTCTTGGCCTTCTTGGGCACTGCTCTTTTAACCCCATTGGGTAAGTTATGAGTCTTGGCCTTCTTGGGCACTGCTCTTTTAACCCCATTGGGTAAGTTATGAGTCTTGGCCCTCTTGGGCACTGCTTTTTTAACCCCATTGGGTAAGTTATGAGTCTTGGCCTTCTTGGGCACTGCTCTTTTAACCCCATTGGGTAAGTTACGAGTCTTGGCCTTCTTGGGCACTACTCTTTTAACCCCATTGGGTAAGTTTCTGGACTTCTGGCCATCATGGGCACTGGTCATAACCCCTTTGGGTAAGTTCTTAGACTTCTGGCCATCATGGGCACTGGTCTTAACCCCTTTGGGTAAGTTTCTATCTGAGTCATCTGATTCCAAATCCGAGTTTCCTTACTCAAAATTGACTTTATGCCTAAGTCTGAGTCATTTGACTCAAATCCGAGTTACATGGTTAAAATCCGGGTTAACCTATCCCAAATCCGAGTTACTTTACTCGATTCTGACTTTATGTCTTAAGTCTGAGTCATCTGACTCAAATCCGAGTTATATTACTCAAATCCGAGTTATATTACTCAAATCCGAGTTAACTCATCCCAAATCCGAGTTACTTTACTCAAAATTGACTTATATGTAAGTCTGAGTCATCTGGCTCAAGTCCGAATTTTATTACTCAAATCCGAGTTAACTCAACTCCAATCCGAGTTACTTTACTTGATTTTGACTTTATGTCTTAAATCTGAGTCATCTGACTCAAATCCGAGTTATATTACTCAAATCCGAGTTATATGACTCAAATCCGAGTTAACTCATCCCAAATCCGAGTTACTTTACTCAAAATTGACTTATATGTAAGTCTGAGTCATCTGGCTCAAGTCCGAATTTTATTACTCAAATCCGAGTTAACTCAACTCCAATCCGAGTTACTTTACTTGATTTTGACTTTATGTCTTAAATCTGAGTCATCTTACTCAAATCCGAGTTATATTACTCAAATCCGAGTTATATGACTCAAATCCGAGTTAACTCATCCCAAATCCGAGTTACTTTACTCAAAATTGACTTATATGTAAGTCTGAGTCATCTGGCTCAAGTCCGAATTTTATTACTCAAATCCGAGTTAACTCAACTCCAATCCGAGTTACTTTACTTGATTTTGACTTTATGTCTTAAATCTGAGTCATCCGACTCAAATCCGAGTTATATTACTCAAATCCGAGTTATATGACTCAAATCCGAGTTAACTCATCCCAAATCCGAGTTAACTTTATTCTAACTTTATGTCCTGAGTCATCTGACTCAAATCCGAGTTATATTACTCAAATCCGAGTTAACTTTATTCTAACTTTATGTCCTGAGTCATCTGACTCAAATCCGAGTTATATTACTCAAATCCGAGTTAACTCATCCCAAATCCGAGTTACTTTACTCAAAATTGACTTATATGTAAGTCTGAGTCATCTGGCTCAAGTCCGAATTTTATTACTCAAATCCGAGTTAACTCAACTCCAATCCGAGTTACTTTACTTGATTTTGACTTTATGTCTTAAATCTGAGTCATCTGACTCAAATCCGAGTTATATTACTCAAATCTGAGTTATATTACTCAAATCCGAGTTATATGACTCAAATCCGAGTTAACTCATCCCAAATCCGAGTTAACTTTATTCTAACTTTATGTCCTGAGTCATCTGACTCAAATCCGAGTTATATTACTCAAATCCGAGTTATATGACTCAAATCCGAGTTAACTCATCCCAAATCCGAGTTAACTTTATTCTAACTTTATGTCCTGAGTCATCTGACTCAAATCCGAGTTATATTACTCAAATCCGAGTTAACTCATCCCAAATCCGAGTTAACTTCATTCTAACTTTATGTCCTGAGTCATCTGACTCAAATCCGAGTTATATTACTCAAATCCGAGTTAACTCATCCCAAATCCGAGTTACTTTACTCAAAATTTGTTGGAGATATGCCCTAGAGGCAATAATAAATGTAGTTATTATTATATCTTTGTGTTTATGATAAATGTTTATATTCATGCTATAATAGTATTAACAAGGAAACATTAATACTTGTGTGAATTGTAAACTTAAATTGAAGTCCCTAGTATAGCCTCTATACTTCACTAGCTTGTTGGTTGATTAAATGATTGTGGTTTCCATATCATGAACATTGAGATGTTATCAACAACAAGATCATATCATTAGGAGAATGATATGGTGGACATACTCCTATTGATAAGCGTAGCATAAAGATCAAGTCATTTCAATAGTTCAATTGCTATATGCTTTCTGATACATAGTAACCTAATTCCTTCGACCATGAGATCATGCATATCACCTTTACCGGATGGATGCTTTGATGACATCAAACACCACACCGTAACTGGGTGGCTATAAAGGTGGCATTAAGTGTTCGGAAAGTATTGGTTGAAACACATGGATCGAGAGTGGGATTTGTCCATCCACATGACGGATAGATATACTCTGGGCCCTCTCGGTGGAATGTCATCCAATTGGCTTGCAAGCATGTGACTTGGTCACAAGGGATCACATATCACGGGAACGAGAAAAGAGTACTTATCGGTAACGAGGTTGAACTAGGTATACAGAGATACCGACGATCATAACCTCGGATAAGTAACATATCGTGAGACAAAGGGAAATTGGTATCGTATGTAAGTGGTTCATTCGATCGCAAAGTAATCGTAGAAATATGTGGGAGCCATATGAATTTCCAGATTCCTCTATTGGTTATTGTTCGGAGAAGTGTCTCGATCATGTCCGCATAATTCACGAACCGTAGGGAGACACACTTAAGGATTCGACGTTGTTTGAGTAGTTATGGTATTATGAGAAAGAGACCGAATGTTGTTCGGAGTCTCGGATGGGATCCGGGATATCACGAGGTGATCCGGAATGGTCCGGAGAATAAGATTCATATAAGGAAAGTCCTGTTTCGGAGTTCGGGAATGATTCCGGTGTTTTCATCGGGAATGTTCTAGAAGGTTCCGGATTGTCCGGCACTCCGGGGGGGGGGGGAGGGGTACATGAATGTGTCATTACATATTGGAATGATTGCATCATGTACTAAGTGTTCTTGCTGTCCCAAATAAAGGATTAAATTGAATCCTAAAACAGAAAAGTCAAATGTCCAGTTTGAAAGTCAAACGGCTAAAACAAGAAACTGTGGGAAACAAGAAAGAGGAGTTGGGAACCGACTTGAGGGAGGAGTCTCCTCCCCAAGCCGGCGCACCATCCAAGGCCGACTTGGGGAGGGACTCCCCTCCCCTGGCCGCGCCTCCCCACCTATAAAAGGAGGGGCAGGGCTCCCCTCCTAGACACACAAGTTTCCACCTCTAAATCTCCGGTTTAGAGCCGTTTTGGTTTAGAGCTTCTAATTGCTTTAGCCAGCGATTTAGAGCCTTCTAATTGGTTTAGAGCCTTCTAATTGGTGTTTCTAATTACTAGACCACTAATAGCCTCTCTCATAAGCTCCACCATACTCGCACCGGCTTAAGGCGAAGCCCTGCGGGATTTCCCCTCTACTTCCGGTACCACGCCGTTGTGCTGCCGGAATCGCGAGGAGAGTGCTACAACCTCCGCTGCCTGCTGGAACAAGGGAGAGGAAGGTCTTCGTCGAGTACCGAACGTGTGACCGACTGCGGGAGCGCTGCCGGAACGTGGCGCCGGAAGGATCGTCTACACGATCTTGAGATCGGAAAGAGTACGACTACATCACCCACGAGAATCCGCTCTCGTTAAACGCTTTGGAATCTTCGAGGGTAAGTTATACCATCGACTCGTTGCTACAATCTAGTAGATAGATCTTGGCTTGTTTGTTTGTATGCGATAGAAAATTTTTGTTTTCCATGCTACGAACCCCTACAGTGGTATCAGAGCCGTGTCTATATGTAGATCTGTTGCACGAGTAGAACACAATGGTCATTGTGGGCGTTGATGCTTTTATTGTAGATTGCTTTTTGTGTACTTTGCATCTTGCGGTATGTTGGGATGAAGCGGCCCGGGCTAACCTTACATGACATCGTTCATGAGACTTGCTCCACGCTTGACATGCAACTTGTATTGCATAAGTGGCTTTGCGGGTTCCTGTTTCTCCTAGCATAGTTAAGATCCAATTTACAACGGGTAATCAACAATGCTAGTATCAATGTTGTGGTTCTTGTTCGTAAGTTAGAACGACACTTATTGAAAGCCCCAAACCACGTAAAATATGCAAAGAAAGTAGAAGCGTCTAACTTTGTTTTGCAGGGGTGTGCAGTGATGTGATATGGCCATGATTGTGATTATATTTGATGTATGCAATGTTCCTTATTGTAAGTTGGCAACCGGCAGGAGCCATATGGTTGTCTTTAATTTATGTTAAAGACCCGCGTGTCTATTCAAAGTAGTTGTAATAGTTGAAGCCGGTGGAAGACAACCATGGTGAAGCGTCATTGACCTTGATGCAATGCCGGTGATGATGGAGATCATGTTCGTGTTTGAAGATGGAGATCGGAAACACAAAGAAGAAAGGCCATATCATATCACATATTATGAATTGCATGTGATGTTAATCCTTTATGCATCTTGTATTGCTTAGTAGACGGCGGTAGCATTATAAGATGATCCCTCATGCACATTAATTTCAAATCATAAAGTGTTCGCCCTTAGTTAGCACCGTTGCTAAAGCTTTTTGTTTCGAAGCACCACGTGATGATCGGGTGTGTTAGATTCCGCAAGTGTACACAACGTAAGCAAGCCAGATTTGCTTATGCGGTGGATAAGGTTTGATCTTGACGAGCCTAGCATGTACAGACATGGTCTCAGGAACACGGATTACCGAAAGGTAAAGCATGAATCATATAGTAGATATGATGAACATGATGATTGTTCGCCATTGAAACTATATCAACTCTCGTGATGATCGGTGTTGATGTAGTGGATTTGGTTCGTGTGATCACTAAAACAATGTGAGGGATGTTGTTTTGAGTGGGAGTTCACCTAGTTTAATTTCATTAATTAATTTGAACTCAATTTGTCATAAACTTAGTCTAAACCATTGCAAATATGTTGTAGATCAATGGCAACCCCTACCATCAATTTTAATGCGTTCCTAGAGAAAGAAAAGTTGAAAAACAATGGAAGCAACTTCGCGGATTGGTTCCGCAATTTGAGGATTGTCCTCACAGCTGGTAATTTGACCTATGTGCTGGATGCACCGCTGGGTGACCCACCTGCAGCTGATGCTCCCGATGAAGTAAAGAATGTTTACCTCGCTCGGAAGAATCATTACTCCATAGTTCAGTGTGCTATCTTGTATGGTTTAGAATCGGAGCTTCAGAAAAGGTTTGAAGAGTCAGACCCATATGATATTGTCGAGGATCTCAAATTAATTTTTGAGACTCATGCGGCAATTGAAAGTTATGAAGCTTCTGAAAAGTTCTTTAACTGCAAGATGGAAGAGGGCAGCTCCGTCAGTGAGCATGTGCTTAAGATGTCTGGGCACGCAAACAAACTTCAAAGCTTGGGTATAGTGATTCCTAATGCTTTGGGGGTTTACCGCGTCCTCCAGTCATTGCCACCAAGTTACAGGAACTTTGTGATGAACTACAACATGCAGAACATGAACAAAGAGTTGCCAGAACTATTTGCTATGTTAAAATCTGCAGAAGTGGAGATCAAGAAAGAGCACCAAGTGTTGATGGTCAATAAGACCACCAAATTCAAGAAGGGCAAGTCTAAGCAAAAGGGACACTTCAAGAAGGGTGGTAAGAAAGTTACCACGCCGACGAAGAAAACCAAGGCTGGACCAAAGCCTGAAACTGAGTGCTTTTACTGCAAGGGAGTAGGTCACTGGAAGCGGAATTGCCCAAAGTACTTGGCGGATTTGAAGAACGGCAACATCAAGAAGAAAGGTATATCTGATATACATGTTATTGATGTGTATCTCACTAGTATTCGTAGTAGTGCCTGGGTATTTGATACTGGTTCGGTTGCTCATATTTGTAACTCGAAACAGGTGCTGCAGAATAAACGGAAGCTAGCGAAGAACGAGGTGACGATGCGCGTGGGAAACGAATCAAAGGTTGATGTGATCGCGGTCGGCACGCTACCTCTTCATCTACCATCGGGATTAGTTTTATACTTAAATAATTGTTATTTAGTGCCTGCGTTGAGCATGAACATTATATATGGATCTTGTTTATTGCGAGACGGTTACTTGTTTAAGTCAGAGAATAATGGTTGTTCGATTTATATGAGTAATATGTTTCACGCACATGCACCTTTGATAGATGGTCTATTCTTATTGAATCTCGATAGTGGAAATACACATATCAACAATATTGAAGCTAAACGTTTGAAATCAAGCGATAATTCGACCTATATGTGGCACTGTCGTCTTGGTCACATTGGAGTGAAGCGTATGAAGAAACTCCATTCCGATGGACTTCTTGAATCACTTGATTTTGAATCACTTGATAGATGCGAAGCATGTCTGATGGGCAAAATGACTAAGACTCCATTTTCTGGTATCATGGAGCGAGCTACGGACTTATTGGAAATCATACATACCGATGTATGTGGTCCAATGAGTGTAGCATCGCGCGGTGGTTATCGTTATGTTCTTACCTTCACAGATGACTTGAGTAGATATGGGTATATCTATTTCATGAAACATAAGTCCGAAACTTTCGAGAAGTTTAAGGAGTTTCAAAGTGAGGTAGAGAATCAACGTAACAAGAAGATTAAGTTTCTACGTTCTGATCGTGGAGGTGAATATCTAAGTTACGAGTTTGGCGAGCATTTAAAGAAGTGCGGAATACTTTCACAATTGACACCGTCGGGAACACCACAGCGTAATGGTGTATCCGAACGTCGTAATCGAACTCTCTTAGATATGGTTCGTTCTATGATGTCACTTACAGATTTACCGCTATCATTTTGGGGTTATGCATTAGAAACAGCCGCATTCACTTTAAATAGGGCACCATCTAAATCCGTTGAAACGACACCGTATGAATTATGGTTTGGGAAGAAACCTAAGTTGTCGTTCCTTAAAGTTTGGGGATGCGAAGCCTATGTAAAGAAGTTACAGCCGGACAAGCTTGAACCCAAAGCAGAAAAATGCGTCTTCATAGGATACCCGAAGGAAACTATTGGGTATACCTTCTATCATAGATCCGAAGGCAAAATCTTCGTTGCCAAGAATGGATCCTTTCTAGAGAAGGAATTTCTCTCGAAAGAAGTGACTGGAAGGAAAGTAGAACTCGACGAGGTTGTCGAACCTTCTCTCGAAATTGCGAGTAGCGCAGCACCGGAAGAAGTTCCTGTGGTGCCTGCACCAATAAGAGAGGAAGCTAATGATGGTGATCATGAAACTTCGGTTGAAGTTACTACAGAGCCTCGGAGGTCAACGAGAACTCGTACCACTCCAGATTGGTATGATTCCGTTATGAATGTCATGGTGGTGGACAACACCGATGACCCCGAGACATATGAGGAAGCGATGATGAGCCCAGATTCCAATAAATGGCAAGAAGCCATGAAATCCGAGATTGGATCCATGTACGAAAACCAAGTATGGACTTTGGTGGACTTACCGGATGGCCGGAAGGCTGTCGAGAACAAATGGATTTTCAAGAAGAAAACAGATGCTGATGGTAATGTTACTGTCTATAAAGCTCGACTTGTCGCAAAAGGGTTTCGACAAATTCAAGGAGTTGACTACGATGAGACTTTCTCACCGGTAGCGAAGCTAAAGTCTGTGAGGATTATGTTAGCAATCGCTGCATATTATGATTATGAGATATGGCAGATGGATGTCAAAACAGCATTCCTCAATGGAGACATTGATGAAGAGTTGTATATGATGCAACCCAAAGGTTTTGTCGATCCTAAAGATGCTAACAAGGTATGCAAGCTTCAACGGTCCATCTATGGATTGAAGCAAGCATCCCGAAGTTGGAATCAACGTTTTGATAAGGTAATCAAAAGTTTTGGTTTTATACAAACTTATGGAGAAGCTTGTATTTACAAGAAAGTGAGTGGGAGCTCTGTAGCATTCTTAATACTGTATGTGGATGACATATTATTGATTGGGAATGATGTAGACCTTCTTAATAGTGTCAAGGAATATTTGAATAATAGTTTTTCAATGAAGGATCTTGGCGAAGCAGCTTACATATTAGGCATAAAGATTTATAGAGATAGATCGAAACGCTAAATATCATTGTCACAGAGTACATATTTGGACAAAGTTCTAAAGAAGTTTGGAATGGAAGAAAGCAAGAAAGGGTTCTTGCCCATGTTGCCCAATACGACCTTGAGTAAGACTCAAAGTCCAACATCGGCAGAAGATAGAGAAAGGATGAGTAAAACTCCCTATGCCTCAGCCATAGGATCTCTAATGTATGCCATGCTATGTACTAGACCCGACATCGCATATGCTGTTAGTCTAACTAGCAGATATCAAAGTGATCCAGGAGTGGATCATTGGACAGCGGTCAAAAACATCCTTAAGTACTTGAGAAGAACTAAGGATATGGTTCTTTCTTATGGAGGTGATGAACAGCTCGTTGTTAATGGTTACACCGATGCTAGTTGGAACACCGATCCAGATGATTCTAAATCACAATCTGGGTACGTATTTATTTTGAATGGTGCAGCAGTTAGCTGGAGGAGTGCAAAGCAAAGCGTTGTGGCGAGATCTTCAACTGAATCGGAATACATGGCTGCTTCGGAGGCTTCACAAGAAGCTATATGGATGAAAGAGTTCATTACAGAGCTGGGTGTGGTTCCAAGTGCGCTGGACCCAATGTCTATCTACTGTGATAACATGGGCGCCATAGCCAATGCGCAAGAACCAAGGTCACACAAGAAGCTGAAGCATATCAAGCTGCGTTTTCACGCTATTCGAGAACATATCCAGGATGGGGATATAAAGATTTGCAAAGTACACACAGATCTGAATGTGGCGGATCCGTTGACTAAACCTCTCCCGAGGGCAAAACATGACCAACACCAAACTGCCATGGGTGTTCGGTATATTACCATGTAATCTAGATTAGATGACTCTAGTGCAAGTGGGAGACTGTTGGAGATATGCCCTAGAGGCAATAATAAATGTAGTTATTATTATATCTTTGTGTTTATGATAAATGTTTATATTCATGCTATAATAGTATTAACAAGGAAACATTAATACTTGTGTGAATTGTAAACTTAAATTGAAGTCCCTAGTATAGCCTCTATACTTCACTAGCTTGTTGGTTGATTAAATGATTGTGGTTTCCATATCATGAACATTGAGATGTTATCAACAACAAGATCATATCATTAGGAGAATGATATGGTGGACATACTCCTATTGATAAGCGTAGCATAAAGATCAAGTCATTTCAATAGTTCAATTGCTATATGCTTTCTGATACATAGTAACCTAATTCCTTCGACCATGAGATCATGCATATCACCTTTACCGGATGGATGCTTTGATGACATCAAACACCACACCGTAACTGGGTGGCTATAAAGGTGGCATTAAGTGTTCGGAAAGTATTGGTTGAAACACATGGATCGAGAGTGGGATTTGTCCATCCACATGACGGATAGATATACTCTGGGCCCTCTCGGTGGAATGTCATCCAATTGGCTTGCAAGCATGTGACTTGGTCACAAGGGATCACATATCACGGGAACGAGAAAAGAGTACTTATCGGTAACGAGGTTGAACTAGGTATACAGAGATACCGACGATCATAACCTCGGATAAGTAACATATCGTGAGACAAAGGGAAATTGGTATCGTATGTAAGTGGTTCATTCGATCGCAAAGTAATCGTAGAAATATGTGGGAGCCATATGAATTTCCAGATTCCTCTATTGGTTATTGTTCGGAGAAGTGTCTCGATCATGTCCGCATAATTCACGAACCGTAGGGAGACACACTTAAGGATTCGACGTTGTTTGAGTAGTTATGGTATTATGAGAAAGAGACCGAATGTTGTTCGGAGTCTCAGATGGGATCCGGGATATCACGAGGTGATCCGGAATGGTCCGGAGAATAAGATTCATATAAGGAAAGTCCCGTTTCGGAGTTCGGGAATGATTCCGGTGTTTTCATCGGGATTGTTCTAGAAGGTTCCGGATTGTCCGGCACTCCGGGGGGGGGGGGGGAGGGGTACATGAATGTGTCATTACATATTGGAATGATTGCATCATGTACTAAGTGTTCTTGCTGTCCCAAATAAAGGATTAAATTGAATCCTAAAGCAGAAAAGTCAAATGTCCAGTTTGAAAGTCAAACGGCTAAAACAAGAAACTGTGGGAAACAAGAAAGAGGAGTTGGGAACCGACTTGAGGGAGGAGTCTCCTCCCCAAGCCGGCGCACCACCCAAGGCCGACTTGGGGAGGGACTCCCCTCCCCTGGCCGCGCCTCCCCACCTATAAAAGGAGGGGCAGGGCTCCCCTCCTAGACACACAAGTTTCCACCTCTAAATCTCCGGTTTAGAGCCGTTTTGGTTTAGAGCTTCTAATTGCTTTAGCCAGCGGTTTAGAGCCTTCTAATTGGTTTAGAGCCTTCTAATTGGTGTGTCTAATTACTAGACCACTAATAGCCTCTCTCATAAGCTCCACCATACTCGCACCGGCTTAAGGCGAAGCCCTGCGGGATTTCCCCTCTACTTCCGGTACCACGCCGTTGTGCTGCCGGAATCGCGAGGAGAGTGCTACAACCTCCGCTGCCTGCTGGAACAAGGGAGAGGAAGGTCTTCGTCGAGTACCGAACGTGTGACCGACTGCGGGAGCGCTGCCGGAACGTGGCGCCGGAAGGATCGTCTACACGATCTTGAGATCGGAAAGAGTACGACTACATCACCCACGAGAATCCGCTCTCGTTAAACTCTTTGGAATCTTCGAGGGTAAGTTATACCATCGACTCGTTGCTACAATCTAGTAGATAGATCTTGGCTTGTTTGTTTGTATGCGATAGAAATTTTTTGTTTTCCATGCTACGAACCCCTACAGTGGTATCAGAGCCGTGTCTATATGTAGATCTGTTGCACGAGTAGAACACAATGGTCATTGTGGGCGTTGATGCTTTTATTGTAGATTGCTTTTTGTGTACTTTGCATCTTGCGGTATGTTGGGATGAAGCGGCCCGGGCTAACCTTACATGGCATCGTTCATGAGACTTGCTCCACGCTTGACATGCAACTTGTATTGCATAAGTGGCTTTGCGGGTGCCTGTTTCTCCTAGCATAGTTAATATCCAATTTACAACGGGTAATCAACAATGCTAGTATCAATGTTGTGGTTCTTGTTCGTAAGTTAGAACGACACTTATTGAAAGCCCCAAACCACGTAAAATATGCAAAGAAAGTAGAAGCGTCTAACTTTGTTTTGCAGGGGTGTGCAGTGATGTGATATGGCCATGATTGTGATTATATTTGATGTATGCAATGTTCCTTATTGTAAGTTGGCAACCGGCAGGAGCCATATGGTTGTCTTTAATTTATGCTAAAGACCCGCGTGTCTATTCAAAGTAGTTGTAATAGTTGAAGCCGGTGGAAGACAACCATGGTGAAGCGTCATTGACCTTGATGCAATGCCGGTGATGATGGAGATCATGTTCGTGTTTGAAGATGGAGATCGGAAGCACAAAGAAGAAAGGCCATATCATATCACATATTATGAATTGCATGTGATGTTAATCCTTTATGCATCTTGTATTGCTTAGTAGACGGCGGTAGCATTATAAGATGATCCCTCATGCACATGAATTTCAAATCATAAAGTGTTCGCCCTTAGTTAGCACCGTTGCTAAAGCTTGTTGTTTCGAAGCACCACGTGATGATCGGGTGTGTTAGATTCCGCAAGTGTACACAACGTAAGCAAGCCAGATTTGCTTATGCGGTGGCTAAGGTTTGATCTTGACGAGCCTAGCATGTACAGACATGGTCTCAGGAACACGGATTACCGAAAGGTAAAGCATGAATCATATAGTAGATATGATGAACATGATGATTGTTCGCCATTGAAACTATATCAACTCTCGTGATGATCGGTGTTGATGTAGTGGATTTGGTTCGTGTGATCACTAAAACAATGTGAGGGATGTTGTTTTGAGTGGGAGTTCACCTAGTTTAATTTCATTAATTAATTTGAACTCAATTTGTCATAAACTTAGTCTAAACCATTGCAAATATGTTGTAGATCAATGGCAGCCCCTACCATCAATTTTAATGCGTTCCTAGAGAAAGAAAAGTTGAAAAACAATGGAAGCAACTTCGCGGATTGGTTCCGCAATTTGAGGATTGTCCTCACAGCTGGTAATTTGACCTATGTGCTGGATGCACCGCTGGGTGACCCACCTGCAGCTGATGCTCCCGATGAAGTAAAGAATGTTTACCTCGCTCGGAAGAATCAGTACTCCATAGTTCAGTGTGCTATCTTGTATGGTTTAGAATCGGAGCTTCAGAAAAGGTTTGAAGAGTCAGACCCATATGATATTGTCGAGGATCTCAAATTAATTTTTGAGACTCATGCGGCAATTGAAAGTTATGAAGCTTCTGAAAAGTTCTTTAACTGCAAGATGGAAGAGGGCAGCTCCGTCAGTGAGCATGTGCTTAAGATGTCTGGGCACGCAAACAAACTTCAAAGCTTGGGTATAGTGATTCCTAATGCTTTGGGGGTTTACCGCGTCCTCCAGTCATTGCCACCAAGTTACAGGAACTTTGTGATGAACTACAACATGCAGAACATGAACAAAGAGTTGCCAGAACTATTTGCTATGTTAAAATCTGCAGAAGTGGAGATCAAGAAAGAGCACCAAGTGTTGATGGTCAATAAGACCACCAAATTCAAGAAGGGCAAGTCTAAGCAAAAGGGACACTTCAAGAAGGGTGGTAAGAAAGTTACCACGCCGACGAAGAAAACCAAGGCTGGACCAAAGCCTGAAACTGAGTGCTTTTACTGCAAGGGAGTAGGTCACTGGAAGCGGAATTGCCCAAAGTACTTGGCGGATTTGAAGAACGGCAACATCAAGAAGAAAGGTATATCTGATATACATGTTATTGATGTGTATCTCACTAGTATTCGTAGTAGTGCCTGGGTATTTGATACTGGTTCGGTTGCTCATATTTGTAACTCGAAACAGGTGCTGCAGAATAAACGGAAGCTAGCGAAGAACGAGGTGACGATGCGCGTGGGAAACGGATCAAAGGTTGATGTGATCGCGGTCGGCACGCTACCTCTTCATCTACCATCGGGATTAGTTTTATACTTAAATAATTGTTATTTAGTGCCTGCGTTGAGCATGAACATTATATATGGATCTTGTTTATTGCGAGACGGTTACTTGTTTAAGTCAGAGAATAATGGTTGTTCGATTTATATGAGTAATATGTTTCACGCACATGCACCTTTGATAGATGGTCTATTCTTATTGAATCTCGATAGTGGAAATACACATATCAACAATATTGAAGCTAAACGTTTGAAATCAAGCGATAATTCGACCTATATGTGGCACTGTCGTCTTGGTCACATTGGAGTGAAGCGTATGAAGAAACTCCATTCCGATGGACTTCTTGAATCACTTGATTTTGAATCACTTGATAGATGCGAAGCATGTCTGATGGGCAAAATGACTAAGACTCCATTTTCTGGTATCATGGAGCGAGCTACGGACTTATTGGAAATCATACATACCGATGTATGTGGTCCAATGAGTGTAGCATCGCGCGGTGGTTATCGTTATGTTCTTACCTTCACAGATGACTTGAGTAGATATGGGTATATCTATTTCATGAAACATAAGTCCGAAACTTTCGAGAAGTTTAAGGAGTTTCAAAGTGAGGTAGAGAATCAACGTAACAAGAAGATTAAGTTTCTACGTTCTGATCGTGGAGGTGAATATCTAAGTTACGAGTTTGGCGAGCATTTAAAGAAGTGCGGAATACTTTCACAATTGACACCGCCGGGAACACCACAGCGTAATGGTGTATCCGAACGTCGTAATCGAACTCTCTTAGATATGGTTCGTTCTATGATGTCACTTACAGATTTACCGCTATCATTTTGGGGTTATGCATTAGAAACAGCCGCATTCACTTTAAATAGGGCACCATCTAAATCCGTTGAAACGACACCGTATGAATTATGGTTTGGGAAGAAACCTAAGTTGTCGTTCCTTAAAGTTTGGGGATGCGAAGCCTATGTAAAGAAGTTACAGCCGGACAAGCTTGAACCCAAAGCAGAAAAATGCGTCTTCATAGGATACCCGAAGGAAACTATTGGGTATACCTTCTATCATAGATCCGAAGGCAAAATCTTCGTTGCCAAGAATGGATCCTTTCTAGAGAAGGAATTTCTCTCGAAAGAAGTGACTGGAAGGAAAGTAGAACTCGACGAGGTTGTCGAACCTTCTCTCGAAATTGCGAGTAGCGCAGCACCGGAAGAAGTTCCTGTGGTGCCTGCACCAATAAGAGAGGAAGCTAATGATGGTGATCATGAAACTTCGGTTGAAGTTACTACAGAGCCTCGGAGGTCAACGAGAACTCGTACCACTCCAGATTGGTATGATTCCGTTATGAATGTCATGGTGGTGGACAACACCGATGACCCCGAGACATATGAGGAAGCGATGATGAGCCCAGATTCCAATAAATGGCAAGAAGCCATGAAATCCGAGATTGGATCCATGTACGAAAACCAAGTATGGACTTTGGTGGACTTACCGGATGGCCGGAAGGCTGTCGAGAACAAATGGATTTTCAAGAAGAAAACAGATGCTGATGGTAATGTTACTGTCTATAAAGCTCGACTTGTCGCAAAAGGGTTTCGACAAATTCAAGGAGTTGACTACGATGAGACTTTCTCACCGGTAGCGAAGCTAAAGTCTGTGAGGATTATGTTAGCAATCGCTGCATATTATGATTATGAGATATGGCAGATGGATGTCAAAACAGCATTCCTCAATGGAGACATTGATGAAGAGTTGTATATGATGCAACCCAAAGGTTTTGTCGATCCTAAAGATGCTAACAAGGTATGCAAGCTTCAACGGTCCATCTATGGATTGAAGCAAGCATCCCGAAGTTGGAATCAACGTTTTGATAAGGTAATCAAAAGTTTTGGTTTTATACAAACTTATGGAGAAGCTTGTATTTACAAGAAAGTGAGTGGGAGCTCTGTAGCATTCTTAATACTGTATGTGGATGACATATTATTGATTGGGAATGATGTAGACCTTCTTAATAGTGTCAAGGAATATTTGAATAATAGTTTTTCAATGAAGGATCTTGGCGAAGCAGCTTACATATTAGGCATAAAGATTTATAGAGATAGATCGAAACGCCAAATATCATTGTCACAGAGTACATATTTGGACAAAGTTCTAAAGAAGTTTGGAATGGAAGAAAGCAAGAAAGGGTTCTTGCCCATGTTGCCCAATACGACCTTGAGTAAGACTCAAAGTCCAACATCGGCAGAAGATAGAGAAAGGATGAGTAAAACTCCCTATGCCTCAGCCATAGGATCTCTAATGTATGCCATGCTATGTACTAGACCCGACATCGCATATGCTGTTAGTCTAACTAGCAGATATCAAAGTGATCCAGGAGTGGATCATTGGACAGCGGTCAAAAACATCCTTAAGTACTTGAGAAGAACTAAGGATATGGTTCTTTCTTATGGAGGTGATGAACAGCTCGTTGTTAATGGTTACACCGATGCTAGTTGGAACACCGATCCAGATGATTCTAAATCACAATCTGGGTACGTATTTATTTTGAATGGTGCAGCAGTTAGCTGGAGGAGTGCAAAGCAAAGCGTTGTGGCGAGATCTTCAACTGAATCGGAATACATGGCTGCTTCGGAGGCTTCACAAGAATCTATATGGATGAAAGAGTTCATTACAGAGCTGGGTGTGGTTCCAAGTGCGCTGGACCCAATGTCTATCTACTGTGATAACATGGGCGCCATAGCCAATGCGCAAGAACCAAGGTCACACAAGAAGCTGAAGCATATCAAGCTGCGTTTTCACGCTATTCGAGAACATATCCAGGATGGGGATATAAAGATTTGCAAAGTACACACAGATCTGAATGTGGCGGATCCGTTGACTAAACCTCTCCCGAGGGCAAAACATGACCAACACCAAACTGCCATGGGTGTTCGGTATATTACCATGTAATCTAGATTAGATGACTCTAGTGCAAGTGGGAGACTGTTGGAGATATGCCCTAGAGGCAATAATAAATGTAGTTATTATTATATCTTTGTGTTTATGATAAATGTTTATATTCATGCTATAATAGTATTAACAAGGAAACATTAATACTTGTGTGAATTGTAAACTTAAATTGAAGTCCCTAGTATAGCCTCTATACTTCACTAGCTTGTTGGTTGATTAAATGATTGTGGTTTCCATATCATGAACATTGAGATGTTATCAACAACAAGATCATATCATTAGGAGAATGATATGGTGGACATACTCCTATTGATAAGCGTAGCATAAAGATCAAGTCATTTCAATAGTTCAATTGCTATATGCTTTCTGATACATAGTAACCTAATTCCTTCGACCATGAGATCATGCATATCACCTTTACCGGATGGATGCTTTGATGACATCAAACACCACACCGTAACTGGGTGGCTATAAAGGTGGCATTAAGTGTTCGGAAAGTATTGGTTGAAACACATGGATCGAGAGTGGGATTTGTCCATCCACATGACGGATAGATATACTCTGGGCCCTCTCGGTGGAATGTCATCCAATTGGCTTGCAAGCATGTGACTTGGTCACAAGGGATCACATATCACGGGAACGAGAAAAGAGTACTTATCGGTAACGAGGTTGAACTAGGTATACAGAGATACCGACGATCATAACCTCGGATAAGTAACATATCGTGAGACAAAGGGAAATTGGTATCGTATGTAAGTGGTTCATTCGATTGCAAAGTAATCGTAGAAATATGTGGGAGCCATATGAATTTCCAGATTCCTCTATTGGTTATTGTTCGGAGAAGTGTCTCGATCATGTCCGCATAATTCACGAACCGTAGGGAGACACACTTAAGGATTCGACGTTGTTTGAGTAGTTATGGTATTATGAGAAAGAGACCGAATGTTGTTCGGAGTCTTGGATGGGACCCGGGATATCACGAGGTGATCCGGAATGGTCCGGAGAATAAGATTCATATAAGTAAAGTCCCGTTTCGGAGTTCGGGAATGATTCCGGTGTTTTCATCGGGAATGTTCTAGAAGGTTCCGGATTGTCCGGCACTCCGGGGGGGGAGGGGTACATGAATGTGTCATTACATATTGGAATGATTGCATCATGTACTAAGTGTTCTTGCTGTCCCAAATAAAGGATTAAATTGAATCCTAAAACAGAAAAGTCAAATGTCCAGTTTGAAAGTCAAACGGCTAAAACAAGAAACTGTGGGAAACAAGAAAGAGGAGTTGGGAACCGACTTGAGGGAGGAGTCTCCTCCCCAAGCCGGCGCACCACCCAAGGCCGACTTGGGGAGGGACTCCCCTCCCCTGGCCGCGCCTCCCCACCTATAAAAGGAGGGGCAGGGCTCCCCTCCTAGACACACAAGTTTCCACCTCTAAATCTCCGGTTTAGAGCCGTTTTGGTTTAGAGCTTCTAATTGCTTTAGCCAGCGGTTTAGAGCCTTCTAATTGGTTTAGAGCCTTCTAATTGGTGTGTCTAATTACTAGACCACTAATAGCCTCTCTCATAAGCTCCACCATACTCGCACCGGCTTAAGGCGAAGCCCTGCGGGATTTCCCCTCTACTTCCGGTACCACGCCGTTGTGCTGCCGGAATCGCGAGGAGAGTGCTACAACCTCCGCTGCCTGCTGGAACAAGGGAGAGGAAGGTCTTCGTCGAGTACCGAACGTGTGACCGACTGCGGGAGCGCTGCCGGAACGTGGCGCCGGAAGGATCGTCTACACGATCTTGAGATCGGAAAGAGTACGACTACATCACCCACGAGAATCCGCTCTCGTTAAACGCTTTGGAATCTTCGAGGGTAAGTTATACCATCGACTCGTTGCTACAATCTAGTAGATAGATCTTGGCTTGTTTGTTTGTATGCGATAGAAAATTTTTGTTTTCCATGCTACGAACCCCTACAAAATTGACTTATATGTAAGTCTGAGTCATCTGGCTCAAGTCCGAATTTTATTACTCAAATCCGAGTTAACTCAACTCCAATCCGAGTTACTTTACTCCAAATTGACTTAGTCTGAGTTATCTATTTGCCACGATATAGCTTGATTTGGCGTGATGGCGATAACTTGCCTTTGATATGGATCCGAGATTAAGCTTTGGGATATGATAATAGGGCTAACCGCTGAGAGATCCGATTCGAGATGTAGATATGAGATATAGATTCGAGATATGATAGGCTGGCCAATAGTCATCCGAGATATGGGATAACTTGGCAAAATGGTGAGATATCAATCCGAGTCATAACATAACCTGGCAATCTGGTGAACTGAATAAAGCTTCGGCCTGAATCAGAGATACAATTAGTACGCCGAGTCTGAATACCAATCTGAATTATAAAGTACCCTAGCAAGCTGAATCAAATGTTAGTCCGAATCAGAGACAATTTACTGAGCTGAGTTAAAGGTTAATTCAAAGCATAAACAAATTGACTTCAAGTTATATCCGAATCAACAAAAAGCTGGCTGGTAAGCTGAGTTAGAGGACAATCCAAAGCATAAATAAACTGACTCAAAATCTAACTGAATCTCAAATAAGATGATTCAACTTATGGCCGAGTTAACAGATAAGCTGGCTGGTGAGCTGAGTTAATGGGTAATCCAAGACATAAACTAACTGACTCAAAATCTAACTGAATCTCAAATAATATGATTCAACTTATGGCCGAGTTAACAGATAAGCTGGCTGGAGCACAGATCTAAATCAACATAGCGCTCTCTTAATCTAGAGATGACTCTACGGATAAGTCGACTAGTCCCCGGGTTGAGTTATTTTCTCCCCGGGGTGAAGGATTGAGTGTAGTCGGCTGAGTTATCTGGCACTTACAGTATATTTGGAGAAGTGTTTGGGTGAGTCTTGCTAGGTCATACTTGCCCTGCTGAGTTACTTGGTACTTACAGTAAGCTTGGAGTAGTGCCTGAGTTCTTCTCGCTGAGTCTTACCTGCTTTGATGAGTTGGACCTGGAGAGTCTCTGCGCTTACCTCTTTGTTCTCAGTTGACTTGGTGAAGCTGAATGAGCCCTGTGAGGAAGAAGTTGATGAAGATGTTCCCGTCCGGATGGAAACCCAACCAACGCCACTAAAGGCCCCACGGTGGGCGCCAAATGTCGTGGTTGTATCACGGCATATGCCATGGGTAGGCTAAAGTTGGGGCCGATGGACGTGGAGGAATCCGGGGAGGGATGATGCAGTGAAGACCGCACTCGTATGAACCAAGGGAAATGCAATGTATATTGGATTGAAGCTCTCAAGTGGAGATAACACCTCACTCTATACATCTAATCTCTTATAATCTTGCCATACTTGTGGCTACAATCATGCTCCTTGAGCTGTATCTCCTATGCTTCTATCTAGATCTCTCTGTGAGAGTAGAGGAAGAGGAAGAAGGAGAGCTCCTAGTGAGCAGAGAGGGGAGGAGCCCTTCGGGGCCTCTCTCGTGAACGATCCCCCTGGTGCTCCTTATAAAGGGGAGCCCAGGGGACAAAACTTGTTCCCTACGCTTGGCATCTGCTTAGCATATTCCTGGTATCTTCCTAGATGCTCAGCATATGCCTTGGCATCTTTGGAGATGCCAGGCATATTCCCCAGGATCTTCTTGATGCCAATGGCATATTCCCCTCGCCACGTGCCAGTCTGAGCCATGGGCGTCCCAAGACTGGCATGTCACCATTAAGGCTTGTATTAACTTGATGGCGTGTTGCTGTAGCGATCGAGGGAGCTTCAGGAGATGAATATGGAGACGTACGGGGTGAAATACTTCGGTCCGGACGCCTTTGACGAAGTGGTATCTCGGCCTTCTTCTTAATTGATTCGGCCTGGCTGCATTTGTTGGAAACAGAGGCCCAGCCGGACTATTTCTGGCCTCAGCCGGGGCCCAGCCGGATCACTGACCTCGGCCCAGGAGTGGCGGCACAGCGCAGCCCAACCGGGTCTGCCTGGTAGCTCGGCGATGGGCCGATGAAGCCGAAGTCGGCCCACCCGGGGACTCGGCGCACTCACGCCGCCTGTTGGTGCTAGGTTGCTGGGGAGAAGGCCCCGCGGTGGGCCGCACTGCTCCTACCGGCCCACCCGGGGGAAGAGCTCCAGCGACGGGTCACCTCGGTGCACGCTGGGCTTCTTCGAAGGACCTCGGCCCATGCGGGTTTCCTGTTGGGATTTTGGCAAAGGGAGCTGACGTGGTGGGCCGAGATGAATAGTTCGGCCCAGTGTCTAGTAATTCGGCCTTGGCAGGCCTAATTCGGCCCTGGGAGTGCAGTTTCGGTCCAGTTTAACTAGGATTAGGCCGAATTAAGTATAATTCGGCCCAGTTTGTCTTTTATCTTTTTTCCTCTTAGTTTTCTTCTTTTGTGCCATATTTCTCTACTTATGTATGCGTATTTCTCTTATCAAATCCTCCATCCATCTTCAGAGATCCTTTTATATATCAAGGGTACCCGGGGTACACCCCCGACACACATGTACACACTACTTCTGCATGCAATACAGGTCAAACCGCACAACTACTTAATCATATTTCTACTCCACTAGTTAGCTATCCACGTATAACTTTAAATAACAATTCTTTGGATTCTCATGATCAGAACCAAGTCACAACGGATGGCCCTCGATTTTTTCTCTACGCCGGTCTGCAACGCGACTCGGCATTTTTACTTCCACAGTGTACGGGCATGTAGCCAGCTGACATCACATGATTAGCTTTGCATTATGCACGTGAACACAACTCAAAGTGTACACGCTGCCGCAGCTCTGACTAAATGCATGATTGACAAAATGAAAAAAACATGAGTAAACTCAAAATAACAAGGTTAGCTCCAACAAAGAGCATATGCAGATCATCGTTCGGTCACGGATCTACTGAAGCATGGAGGCTCGGTGAAGGGTCATCGAAGTGCAAAGCAAGACAACTCATGGAGGGCTACTACATGCTGTACGTCGACTACTTCATTGACGAGCCGTTACACGAAGAGGCCGTGTTTCGGCGCCGTTTCAGAATAATCCGAAAACTCTTTCTAGAGATCGTGCATGCCATAAGAGAATATGACTCTTATTTCGTATGCAAGAAGGACTGCATCGGCATGATGAAGCGGAAGCATCCAGTGGATTTGGTCGAGCAGGAGGAGCCATAGTACAGATAGGGCCTCCTGCAGAGCCCGATCACCAGGTGATAACATCGTGGGCTGCATTTATCGCCATGCGTTAGTACATTCGAGATTCGGTAGTGCATCAATAGCTACATGATGATCTGGTGGAGCAAATATGGATAAGCCAGGAGAACATGTAGCAGTGATGCCGAACATGATCTGGCCGAACTACGCCGAACTATGTTGTGTTTCAATTTATGGGAAACTACGCCGAATTTTGTTGTGTTTAATTTCATGCTAAACTATACCTACTCTGTATTTATATTTATGCCGAATTGTGTGAATTTGAGCCGAATTTGGGCAATTCACCGATTTTACCTTGCCTGGTAACCACGCCTGGAAACACGAGTAGAAAACTGGCCATTTTCAAATCAAAACTTACATCCATCCGATGCTAAATAGCGGCCTACGAACGCCAAACAAGTGGACAGGTCATATGCCTCTTGTTTCGTGCTGATATGATAGAATATTAATGATTTTTTTAAATGTTTTTATGACAAATGTGATTTAATTAAAAAATAACTTAATCAATTCAAATACAAGCAGAATCTATGTAGAATATTTCTAAATAACTAAGTTATACTACCTCCGTCCCAAAGCTTAAGGCTTATATTTTTATTAAAAGTCTTGCTACGAAAAGTTTGATGAAACTTTTAGAAAAAACTATCAAAAACTATATATTATATAGATATCACGTGAAAACATATTTTATGATGTATCAAAGATTATAGATTTCATATTATAAATATTAATATTTTTTAAAAGCTTGCATAGTTTGACTTTAAAAAAAAGCAACTTTGGGGCAGATGTAGTATACAATTTCACTACATTTCTAGTGAAGGTGGGACCTGGCATGAATAACGAGGCACTCGGAAGGAGGATTTTTAAGAACCAACCACTTTTAGAAACATGTCTAAAAGCATATGTTTGACTTTACAAACACAATACTAATAAATGTGCACGTTTACACGTCTACCTAGTCAGCTCGATAATACTCCCATCCTTCCCCTCTAGAGAACCCCGTGACTCTTCCTCCATGATGCTGATAGCCAGAGTGAGTCCTTTAATCTCCCACTTGCTCCATGATGCTTCTTGCCACTGCGAGTCTTAGAGCATCTCCACTCGTTGGTCGAACCTAGGCCGAAAATTGGACCTTTTTTCGACCGGACGAAACTAGTTTTCGGCCTGTGTACGTCTAGTTTCCCACTCGCGTACCCAGGCCGAGTTCCCAAGTTCGGCTAAAATTCATTAAAGATGGGCGAATTTCGTTAAGTTGGGCGAATATAGGCGGATTACATCAAATTTAAACTAAACTAGTAGATAATAATCTTAAAAAAGGCCGTCGTCGTGGCCTCCGCCGGTGCCTTTTGACGTTCTACATGCCGAAGTTGTCGTAGAACGCCGTGTAGTCTGGATCGGCGCGACCGTCATCCTCGCCGCCGTCGTCGTCGTCGTCGCTCGGCGGCTGGTTCTGGCGGGAGCTCCCCTGGCCTAGATCGCCGAACCTCCACGGCTGGTAGGACGGGCCTTCGTCCTTGTCGTCATCGAGGACGTAGAGCGGGGCGCCCTGGTAGGCGAGCTCGCGCGTGGACAACGCCCGCCGTCGGGCCGCCTGCTCCTCGGCCTGCTGCTGCAGGCCGAGGATGCGCTGCCGCTCGGCCTTCTCCCAGTCCTTCCTAGACCATTCCAGGATGTCCGATGAGGAGGGATCCATCGGTGGCGGCTGCGCCATCCTCAAGGCGCCGTCTTTGGGCGGCGCGAGTCTTCAGTCTTGGGGCGGCGAAGGCGCAGGTAGCCGGTTGGCGACGCCGTCGCCCGTGGCTCGCCGATGACGATGCCGCGGGAGCGTGTCCGCGGCGGCGAGCGCACAGGCGAGCCCGCCTCGCGCTTGACTGCTCGTAGCCCCGGTGAAGGTGCTATCGGCGTGCACACCGGCTCCGAGCCGGAGGAGTGGGATGCCGAGGCGGAGGATGACGAGCTCATGCTGGCCATCCTCCTCGGCATCCAGGTGGCCGGAGGACGCCGCCCATACCTCGCCGCTGGCGTGGACGTTCGCGGGAAGCCCAGACGCGGCATGTTGCCGGCGTTGATATGCTCCAGCACCGCTCTCAGCGTGCGTCCTGGCGCACTCCACCAACGCCGGTGGCCCGCCGAGTAGTTGCGCTTCGGCGGCGACTCGTTGGGCGGCCCTTCGTGGCGGGCGAGATCCTGGGCGCGGCGATCCGCGAAGAACTCCTCCCAGTACAGGAGGTTGTCCGACGATTCGGCAGCGGAAGGGTCGTCCATGGCCGCGATATACTCCGCTACCTCGTACGGCAGCTCCTCCGGCGTCGGCGCCGGCGGTATACGGATGCCGCCGGCGCTGAGCTTCCACCCCGCAGGGTTCCGCGTGTCCGGCGGCGCCATGTAGCCGGCCTCGTACAGCAGGCGTGTCTCCTAGGCCTGCAGCGTGCGTCGGCCGAAGCCGTTCGCCGCCGCACCGTCGCCGGGTATCTCTCGGCCATGGCTAGAGTGGGAAGGGGGGAGAGAGTGAGAGGGAAAGTTTGCCGGAGTTCGGGATTGTGGCCTAGGGGAAGCTGTGAGAGAGTGTGAGGTGCTCCGGCGAGGGGTACGGATTATATAGGCCGAGGCGGGCGAGAGCCGAGGGCGGGAAAAGGGGAAACGGCGGGAAGTTAGTGCCCGCCGGTCCGTCGCGGGAGCCGAGGCGATGGCGGTGGCGGTGGCGCCGCAATTCAGCGACGCGTGGCCGACGCGACGGGCAGTTTATTTCCGGCGGTCGCCGCGTGGTTCCGAGGATGACGACGACTGGGCTTTCGACGCTGACTCGGCGGGTCCACGCGCCGTTTCGTTTTTCTTCGCCGATTTTGCTGCGTCAGGCGTTTCCAGAGCGTATCCGGAAACCTGGGTTTGGCCTGGATAGTCCGGACCAAAATTGGTCCAAATCTAGCAAAAACAGGCTTCTGAATATGCGACTGGACCAAATTTCGGCGTCTAACTGAATTTCAGCGTCCGAATTAACGGACTAGGCGAGTGGAGATGCTCCTACAAACGCCAGCCCTACGCACAGATTGAGATATGAAGATGTACAGGCCTTCCCTGCAAAGATGTGACCAGATCGGTGACCATGCAAAGCAAAGAATTCATTATTAAGTCAGAAGCCATATAATAAAATAAAGGTTAACAGGTGTGTGTTATTCACTTTTTTCTTTTTGAAAGGGGTGTGTTATTCACTTGATAGCAGCCTTAGAGCAATAGTCAGGACGTAGACTTTCATTTTTTTTCCCCGAACGAGAACTGAACTGCACTGCATGTATGTATTAAAAAGAAAAGAGAAAGCCCCAGAAGGGCAGCAGTACAACCAAGGATTACAGAAAAAACACGACCCAATCAGCATATAAAAACAGACTAGAACTCTGAGGAAAAAACAAAATAGAGCAAGACTACCAGCTCTGTTTCTTTCCTTAGAATTCTAGTCATTGAAATTAATCTACGTACCCCTGCTGGCAACACTCCACAGCTTTGCATCCGCCTTTATCTGGTCAATTATTTCTGGATAGGTTTGTAAACCTTGTCAAAGACACGACCGTTTCTTTCACACCAGATTCTCCAAGTTATTAGCATTACCATTTTTTACTGTAAATAGGAAGTACAGCTGAATAGTACTATATCTCTACACTTCATTCTGCTATAGTCCCTCCGTCCTCAAATAAGCGTACTTCTAGCTTTTGTCTAAGTCAAACTTTATCAAATTTGACCAATTTTATAGAAAAATATAACAACATAAATTACATGTTATTAACATATTACGAAACTAACTTTAAAAATATATCTATTGGTATCAATTTTGTATCATAAATATTGTTACGTTTTTTTATGAAGTTAGTCAAACTTTATTAACTTTGACTTAGGACAATGCTAGATGTACACTTATTTGCGGACTGAGGGAGTAAGTGATACCACGGCTGAAATAATTATTTAGAAGTTACATTCACAGAAATCGAGACTGCACTTAAAATTAAATTAAATTACTGTAAAACTTGTAGCAATGCCTAGAGTAACAGAAAATATCATTGAAATAATTGGACGCAGAGACAGTTCCAGGCATACCTAGAGTCCTTGACTTTGCTGTAATAAGTATATTAGGAGTACTTCATATGATCTTGTTTATCATATATCATGTTCACTTTCTTTGTGAGTATTGCGAGTCCGATCATTTGCACCCACCCGTGTTTTGGCTGTTTTCCGATTCTCACTTGAATTGGACGGATTATTAGACTTGACGTGATACAAAGAGACCGATAATGCTTCAATATGCAAGCTGATGCCCCTCTATAGTATGTCGGTTTGCGAGCAAACATCAAAACTATGAAAACAACCGAAAAATATGCAATATCTAACTGCGCTGCTTATTTGATGTAAGATGAAACTATTAGAGTTTGTGTTTGTGTTATCTTAGGACTCTAGCTAAGTCGGTTTGGGTCTAATCCTAGGCTGGCCGACCCCCTCCTCTCTTCTATATAAACATTGTAATATTGTGATCAATACAAGTTATTACTCTTCTAAAATATCATGGTATCAGACGCCTAGGTTTTGCGCACCTGGGATGGCTCCTCCACCAAAACCGTTGTCGCCGCCGTCGGCTCCACTATGGACCGCGGCTGAAGCTCGCGCCGCCGGCGCACCACCCTCCTCCTCCTCTACTCATACCCACCAAATACCCAACAAATCCCTCAAATATCTCTTGTTGACACGATCGCCGACGTCTCTCCCTTCGTCCCGATCGTCTTGGATCTCGCCAAACACAACTTCTACCACTGGCGTCACCTGTTTCACGTGCATCTCGGGCGATACGGCCTTCGCAGCCACATCGATCCCGCCTCGACACCGCGCCCCTATGATCCGCGCTGGGTGAAAGACGATCTCACCATCATCCAATGGATCTACACGCGGATCTCCACCGAGCTCTTCAACCTCGTCTCCACCGACGACGCCACGACAGCGCAACTTTGGGCTGCCCTCTAGCCGGAGCCCCCAGGAGAACCCTAGGGTGTTGAGTTCGCCCTAAGTTTGCCGGATGGTTTTTTGGCCCAATCCGACGAATTTCGGGCTTCTGGGGGCGTGGCTGGGGGATATTTCACCAGATTGATCCAAAAATGGGCCTGATGTGTCCGTGGGGGGTTGAGTGGAGATTCTCTCATACCCTTAACCTCCCCACCTCCCTATGGTCCAATGGTTATAACCTTTTAATCTTACACCCATATCCGCTCTACCTGGTTTGAGATTTTCCTAGTTACATAGTCATGTGTGTTTTTGTCCCAAACCCTTACCCTAATAGGGTTTTTACCTATTATAGTTATGCTGGTAATTAAGGACTTGCTTGGAACCAATGGATTTCGAGGGGATCCTGTCCTTTACCCGGGAGAGAAGCTCACGGGGAATGCTACCCCTGGTTTTTTGCAATGACCTATTTGATGACGCATGGAGGGGAATTTTTGGCTCTTTCCTCATAAATCCCCAGGCTGCTCTCCCATCTCCACACATCGGGCGGATTTTGCCCGTCTCGGCGACACTAGAGACTATGCGAGCTCCGTCGTCATCTCCTCCTCCGCCTCTATTTCATCTTTCCATCGCCTTATCCTCATCCCCCTTTTCCTTACCTCAGTTGCCTTGGGGCCCTTCAGCATGGTGACCTCCTTCACTTGATTAGTTGACCTTGAGTTGTAGGTATGCTCATTGTAGTATTCTCCCCTACTATGTAGTATGCAACTAGAGTTGTTGAAATTACTTGAGATAATGTATAATCATTGTTACTTTGCTGCCATGGAGAAATCATCCTTATTTCTATAATCATTCTTAGTTTGTTGCAATAGAGAAATCATTCCTATTTTTGTAATTACTTTTTAGCTTCTTTGTACCGCCATGGATTGATAGTTATTTTATTGAATCTATGTGTTTTATCACAAGTAACTACAAACTAGATCTGGTAGTTGAAAGCTTCTCAGATAAATGTTCATTTGAGTGCTCTAGTTCACATTTGTATGACTTGGTACGTAAACTAGTTGTATGCAAGTGGTCATGTGTGTTTAATCTATAATTTTCTATGTCTATGTAAATGCTTGAACATGATTATTCATGGACATTCTTTTTGAATTTTTACAGAAGCCTCATAAAATGTTTCTTTTCCCCGAAAATTTGTGTCCAACATAAAATACCAGATGTACACTCAATGTTTTAGATTTTTTTTTCGTTGGAGGGGAACTCCATTTGGAAAACGGATCTGCACAGAAATAGCTGGAGGGGAACTCCATTTGGAAAAAATGATTGTGGTCGGGGCAAACTAATTGGCCACAGGCTTGGCGGAGACATCTTGGAGCGTGTTTGGTAGCATGCATGCATTTCCTGGCCTGGTCCGGCAGTGCCACAAGCAGCACTGCTAGCTTGAGCCAACCATTGGGCCTGGTTTTATAGTCCGTTTGGTAGCCTACATGAGCTATCTAGACATCGATCGGGCCTTTTTCCTTTGTGTCTGGTTGTCCGCATCGGTGAATTTTGGCACATTGCATGCAAAAACATGTGTTTGCTTGCACACATATTGGATCTTATGGTCACCCTATTCAAATTCTGGTGTGCTTACCACCACTACAAACACCTCCGTTCACACCCCAGGAGAAGATCAACTTGACGATCGCCATAATAAAAACGACGATGATGAAGTCCTTGAGGCTATCATGTTGGACATGTTGTTCTTCATAGCGAGCAATGTGCAACTACTGTTTTTCTTCCACGGCGACAACTTGCACCTGCTGCTGTTCTTGGTGGACTGCAGTATCCAACACTTTTTCTTCTTGGTTGATGTTGTTTTCATGAAAAAGGTTGTCATGAACAAGGTTGTTGTTGTTCTGCTCAGCTATATACCTACGGATGCCTCAAATGCCTCCTCCACGGTGTCGAACCTGGCATAACTATTGTTGGAGTAACCTGACACTTGATCCTGGTAGTGTCGCCATTTGGCCCCTGCCTCTAAAGTCTGAACACCACATAGAAGTTTCTCTATAAGGCAGAAGAGTAGCATGTCAATGTATAACAACTCAAGATCATCATATGCATCTACCAGCCATAAGAAGTTCATAACACAAATACGTACTAATAGGTGCGTGCATGATCATTTCCAAAAGGGGATCAGAGATCCATCCTACACTACATGGTTTTAACCTACCACCATATCAAAAGTGGGTGTCATCCTACCACCCCAATCAAGTTTAGAACCGCATGAGGGGTTATTATATACACCTCATCGATTCATACAAGCCATAAAAGTTTTTGGGTCCTAGCTACTGCCAAAATGTACATCACAAAGATCATAAGTTCATCATTAGCACCACTACTGCCACCATCATGCACACCACCTCCAGGACCGTAGGAGCCGACGCTCTAGTCGAAGTACTTGGGCAGGAATGTCCTGATCCACAGGATCCTGTGCACCTCACACATGCCGACGAAGTTGGTGCCCTGCGCCTTGTTTTCAATGAGGTGGATGAGAGCCGCCATGAGATGGCACTCCGCAAATCCAACAATGTCCATCACTTCCGCGTAGAGGTCAGGGTGCATGTCAGTGGGCTTGTTGTCCCTGATGTCCTGCACAACGTCCTTCATGGTGTTGGTCATGCTGCTGAAGGCGTGGATCTCGTCGTCAGCAAGCACTCCCCTCTTTATCTTGTCGTTAACGACATTAGCAGAAGCTCTTGCAGTAGCTGCCGCTGCTGCAGCTGCAGCTCGAGCATCGATCGACTTCTCCGAGGCATCAGGGTTCATGGTGTCGGACTCTTGGGTGCCAGGGTCTTCAGGAGTGCCAAGGGGCTCGCCTGACCCCATGGCATACCTCCCGGTGGCAAGGCCGTGGGAGAATATGGTTTGCATCTGGACATAGTTTTGGATGGGCTTGTTGAGGTACTTTGCGTCCTTTGGGTGCGCCTACGAGTTGCAAAAGAGTGTGGTAGCGATGAATGACAATGAGAGTCTTGTGTAGGAAGAGAGGGTGGAAGTGATCATTGGTGCTAATCTGAACATGTCCTTGGAAGTGCTCGGTGGCAAGAAGAATGGTGAAGGTGTCCTCATCCCATTGTGCGCTGCTAAGGTCTATCAGCTTTCTGATTTGGATCCAACACACCCTCCACTTCCTCAGGTGGTTGTACACCTAAGTTCCTGAAACCCCAATGCCGCAATGCTCGAACAAAGCTTTGGCGCACGCATTGAGATGGATCTCCTTGAACCCCTTCTTAGTACGGAAACTACTCTTCACTATCTCGCACATCTTGTTCAACATGAAGGTGGACATGTAATAGATCCATTTCATGATCCACTTCATATGAGCCTTCTTGAGTTTGTCATGGCCTTAGACTCGATGGAGACGACATAGGTCTGGACAGTACTGTTGGCAGACACGATGCCACTCCCTAGAGTGGGTGGCATCGACGATACCACCTGATTCTATGTGAGAGGCTGGCGTGAGTGCCTTACGTCAGAACCAACGCGACCTGTGATCTGCCTCCGTCGCACCTTCTCTTGAAGCTCCGGTCCTCACAATCTGAGCCCGTCCTCTTCTTCCCGCGGTAGCCATACGACTCGCCGCCGTGCCGCGGCGGTGGCACTGTCATGTTCCCCATGGCGTCAACATGGTGCGGGCCCATCGGGTAACCACCGCCGTAAGCGTGAGGCATCCTGCCGCCGTAGCCGTAGCAGTACATGGAAGGGTCAGCTGACCACGGCATCCCGTTCCCGCCGAAGTAGCATGCCGGGGCAAATGGACCGCTGTAGCCGAACCGATGATGATCGGCATGGTTGGGGCGCGCTTCCGCCGTGCCAGTCGTCTCCTGCTCCTTTCTTGGCTCACGCGACGCCCGTGGAGCGGACATCGATCCGCTCACGTCGCCGTGCTCCGACTCCGTGGCGGCGCTCTGCTTGGAAGACACGTGGCTGCGGCGGCTCTCCGACGAGGCGGACGGACTCTGAATCTGAGGCGCTAACGCCGCGGCCACGTCGCTGCCGACGTCGGAGCTCCTCTGCTCCGAAGCGCTGCTGGCCCTGGCGCCGAGGATGTTGGAGATGGTAGTGCGCAGCGCCGGATTGGAAACCAGATCGTCCGCGCGCGCTGGCGCCCTGCACACGCACTTGGAGTTGGCGACGATGTGGGCCCTGATGCACCGGTCGCAGAAGCTGCTGAAGCGGCACTTGCCCGACATCACCGCGTCGACCATCACCTTCTTGCAGATCTTGCAGTGGAGATCCGCCGGGACGCCGTCATTGTCGACCGCTGGTGCCGCCGACGCCGGGGGACCGAGGTTGAATCTTGGGTCTCCGTTGGTGGGGCAGTGCTGGATGAAGTGGCCCGGGATGCGGCACCTGCGGCACATGTAACCGGCATGCGGCGCCCACCCGTGGTGGTGACCCGAGCGACCCGGCTCCGCGGCCTCGACCACCGCACTGATAGCCTTGGCCTCGTCGTCCTCGGACGCGCTCGACCTCGAGTCAGAAAGAGAATCTGATGAAGAAGAAGCGGCTTTGGGGCGTTGAGGGGATGATGACGCGACGATCGTACCGGCCGGAGGCCCGGCGACTCGGCGCACAACCACGGTCGAATTGCGCAGGACCGGCACGCTCTGGTCCGCGTACTCCATGCCGGTCTGCGCGTCGGAGATGGCGATGCCCTCCCTGGGGCCTCGGTCGCGTGTCCGGCTGTGGCCGTGGCGGCTTGTCCCCATGATCAGGCGCTTCAGCTCGCCGACGGAGATGGAAGGCGCCGAGACGGGAAGGGAGAAGGTGTCCACGCTGCTCCTGTACCCGTAGTACACCGCCGGGCAAAAGTTGCCTCGTTGGGCTCCGAAGTTGCCTCGCCGGCTTCAAAATTGCCTCGCTGGGCACCAAAGTTGTCTCGTCGGGCTTTAAAGTTGTCTTGCTAGGCACCAAAGTTGGCTTGTCGGGCTTCAAAGTTGCCTCGTCAGGAAAAAGTTGCCTCGTCAGGCTCCAAAGTTGCCTCGTGGGGCACCGAAGTTGTCTCGCCGGGCACCAAAGTTGTCTCGCTGGGCTTTAAAGTTACCTCACCAGGAAAAAGTTGTCTCGTCGGACACCAAAGTTGTCTCGCCGGACAAAAGTTGCCTCGTCGGGCTTCGAAGTTGCCTCGCCGGGCACCGAAGTTGTCTCGCCGGGCTTCGAAGTTGCATCGCTGGTCTTCGAAGTTGCCTCGCGGGATCCGAAGTTGCCTCGCCGGACAAAATTTGCCTCGTCGGGCTCCGAAGTTGCCTCTCCGGGCTTCAAAGTTTTTGGAAGTTGCTAAGTCGGGCACCAAAGTTGCCTCGCCGGGCTTCAAAATTGCCTCCCCAAGCTCGAAGTTGCTCAACTGCAGAGCCTGACGGGGCAACTTCTGTGCCTGATAAAGCAACTTCGGTAGTCCATTAGGATGGCGGTGTGGCAGTGGGTGGGGACGCCCCTTCTTTGGGTAAGCCGCTGCCTGCCGAGGCAACTTCGAAGCCCGGAGTTGCTTAGTAGGGAACAAGTTTCCTTGCCGGGCTTCGAAGTTGGCTCGTCGGATACCAAAGTTGCTCAGTAGGTAACAAGTTGCCTTATCGGGCTTTGAAGTTGCCTCATGGGGCACCAAAGTTGCTCAGTAAAGCATCCGAAGAAGACATCATTTTTTGCGCACTAAAGTTGCTTTGCCGCACACCAAAGTTGTTTGGTCGACACCAAAGTTGCTATGTCATACACTAATTACTTCGTCAACGCCAAAGTTATTTCGCCGCATATAAAAGTTGCCCATTCGTTACCAAAGTTGCTTCCCTGGGCACTAAAGCTACCCGGTCGGCAACAAACTTGCTATGTCGAACAAAAAAGTTGCTTCGCTGGACACCATAGTTGTTTTTATCACGAAGTTATCTCGTGCACAAAAGTTGCTTTGTTATGCACAAAAGTTGTTTTGTCGTGCACAAAAGTTGCTTATTAAAAAAAATTGTCGAAACATAGGCAAACGGGATATAGTTTGAAGATCTCGTCGCAAGGGTATCAAAAATGAAAACGGATCGTAATTTCGGTGCGAGGTTCAAAATTTATCGTGTTTGAAATTTCTCAAAAAAGAATTAATTGCATGACGACATCATATTTGCATGCATCTGGAAGAGTTGGTAATTAATAGATCACATGGGCTTGACGATTTGGATTTCTCTTCATTTCCATTTGATCAACGGAGGAAGATAAACTTTGCGATGTAAAGCGCTCGGGACATCAATCCAGCGCCCGAGCGCCCGCTAGACTGGTCCTTCAATACTTGACCAGCCAACCTTCCTTCATCTCAGGACTTCAACTAGCAATAAGTGTGCACTTTTCTTTCATTTTGTTGTTGTTTTATGCGTCTTTTGTTTTGTTTTCTTTTTTCCCCTTTTCTGTGAATATTTCTATTTTCTCTTACTTTTTAATTTTGTCTTAGTGTTCCCTTTTTGGAAAAAATACATGATCATTATTATGGAAAATATTTTTATGAGACCTGGTCCATAGAATTGGAGGTGTGGACCAATTTTAGCAAACAAAACGTGTTTAAAATAGAGAAATACTCGTTACTCTCTATTTCTTCATTTTTAGAATCATGAAGTCTAATTTTGTGCAGTATCTTTGTTCAATACTTTCTCTATTTTTTTAGTTTATCTGTATTTCTCATGTTTCTCTGTCTATAAAAAGTTGGTTCCAACCTATACTTAATTGTGTGTTTGTGTTTATGTCAAAGGATGAATTTCTAGAAGCCAGTCGTGTAGAGAATACCAAGCATGTTATAGAAGGAAGACGAGAGTCATTTTGTTCATGAAAAAACATGAAAAAGGTACAATATATCTTATATCTGTATTTTTCATATACTCCTTTCGTCCCAAAATAAGTGACTTGTATTTGTCTAAATCCGGATGTACCTAGACCTATTTTATTATATAGATATATGCGAATTTAGATAAAGTCAAGTCACTTATTTGAGGATGGAGGGAGTAAGTTATATTGTTTTTCTTCATTACTTTAATGCCTACTATAATGTGTGATTATTGTCATTGTCGACTCGTCTGTTGTCCGCCGCACCTTCTCTTTCAGAATTATTCATTTACGTTGCATACCTCGCCTTCCTATATTAGTTAATAGGGCCTTGTTAGTCCCCATATATGGAACTTATAGATAATATCAACTTTAACATGAACATTTTTTATCCTTCGATGCAAGCATAAAAATATATAGTAATTTCCATTTTCTTAGTTAGTTTGTTTTGTTTACTAATGCCATTCCTTGTCTTTGTCATATCACAGTGTGGCTAGCTAGAGTAGAGCTATGTTTTACCTCAGTGTGAATGTATTTTGACAAAATTACCTAAGCAAAAGGTGTATTCATGTTCCTCCCACCATTGGGTTGTGCATTAATTTTATCATGCCATGTATTAATTTACAAAATTAGTCCAAACACGATAGCGAAAACATGCAAACATAAATATTTTTTGTTTGTTTCAACTACAAAATAAAAACAATTCTCAGCATAATAGGGGGAATGCACCCGATATTTGTGTTTCTTTTAAGTTTTCCTTATGAGTTTCCTCCCACTGTGGGGTTTGCGATATTTTTTGAAAACTGCATAAGACTTCACATCGGCTTTTTTACATTGTTGGTTCACTTGGCTATAGATTTTGTTCTTTTAAGGAATGGAATGAGATGATATTGTTTTTTGTGTGAATAAGTTTTCATAAGATTGAGTAGAGGATTGTATGGGCCTATGGGCAATGTGGAATGCTATTGGTATGGTACTTGTACCGTTAATTTGTATTTGATTTTTGACCTTTTTGGCTTAGGTGAGTGGAAATTTAGATGTACTTTCTACGCTTCTTCATTGTGGTCACTACCATCAAATGTATCCGGTTGTACAACTTATTTTCTTTTGCACCCGAATTATCAACGTACTAGGTTGGCATTTTGTTTGAGCATGAATGGATTGTTGAGTTGGTGCCTTCCTCAAGCGATGCAGAAAACAAGTTAGAAATATTCCTCATTGGAGTGGGTTGCTCTTCCAGTGTTTGCAAAGTTGATTCTCCATATCCCTAGTGGTCATGCCATCATGTATCTCTGCATTTCTAGGAGCAAATATTAATACTTTCTTTGGATCTTCGAACCATTGAACGCATGTGAACCAACCTACACATTAGCATGTATACCCCCAAAAAATATCATTATTTGCATTTTCGAGGGCATGGATGAGATTGTACGCATGTTCTTGTTCTTTTTTTAGCATCTATCCGATATGTATTTCTCCATTATTTTGTACACTTCAAGGTGCGACATAAATCTTGTATAGGAGACCACAATGTGCCACCTTTTTCAAACTTGTAGCACACGCAAGAATATTCCACTTTTTCTACATCCATGTGAACTAAATAATTCCTTGCACTATATTCCTTATTTATTGGGTAGTTCTTAGCCTAAAATACCAAGTACACCTTCTTTTTCAGTTGTTCGCAAAGTAAAAGCCTCGTCATATCCTTGAATATGTGTTGCAGTTTCCTAAATATTGCGGTGTTTTATTGCTCATATTCTTGTGGGTCTATGAATACTTTGTAACGGATTTTTTAGTGTGACCTTGCTTGATGCATTGTGGTCACAATTCATGTTCCTTCGCATGGGTTATGTCCACAATTTTATGATTATGTCAGCGAATTCTCATTTATATCCTAAAACTTGACATAAAGGCCTTCATTAGCTTGGAAGGTTCTCCCTATTTTGTTTTCGGTCGTCTTATTGACATGCAACAAACATGTTTTATGTGTGGAATCTAGGAAAATAGTTGATATTGCAACCTCGATAGTATCTTTACTATGAGTTATTGTTGGTTGTAGGTTGTGCTGCCCATAGATATTTTACAGTCTCATTTACAATGAAAGCACAATCAAATAGGAAGATCTTTCATTCTCTCGACAGTCACCGCATGCCCCTCAAGAAACCCTAGCAGTCTCCACCTCCAAAACCTTTTTCGATCGGTTCCCCCCTCCTACGGCCGGCTTTAGTGGTGTCATGAGGGCCAAGGAACCTGATATATGGGTATATTTTTTCAATAAAAGTTAGTACTTCAGCAGTTTAGTGTCAGATTTGGTGGTTGTTTTCTTATTGGCCTTTGTGTCGATGGAGAAAACAACTTCTGTCAATGGTGATGTTGGAAGATCAAATTTCTTTAGATATGGTCTTTCAGATCTTAAATCTTAATTCGCCATATCAATGTTGTATGATTTTTTATAGTTGTGACGAGGAGATTTATCCTTGCAAAAATCTATCACGGATGCTACGTCCTCGACAATGATGATTAGTACTCTCTGTAGGGTTTCGTAGCATGGAAAACAAAAAATTTCTATCGCATACAAACAAACAAGCCAAGATCTATCTACTAGATTGTAGCAACGAGTTGATGGAATAACTCACCCTCGAAGATTCCAAAGTGTTTAACGAGAGCGGATTCTCGTGGGTGATGTAGTCGTACTCTTCCCGATCTCAAGATCGCGTAGACGATCCTTCCGGCGCTGCCTTCCGGCAGCGCTCCCGCAGTCGGTCACACGTTCGGCACTCGACGAAGACCTTCCTCTCCCTTGTTCCAGCAGGCAGCGGAGGTTGTAGCACTCTCCTCGCGATTCCGGCAGCACAACGGCGTGGTACCGGAAGTAGAGGGGAGATCTCGCAGGGCTTCGCCTTAAGCCGGAGCGAGTATGGTAGACTATGAGAGAGATCCTCGGCGATCTAGGGTTTAGACATACCAAGGAGGAGGCTTGGCCGGCGGCTAGGGTTAGCTAGGCGGCGGCAGCAGTAGGAGGTGGCGGCGCCGGGGCTAGGGTTTGCGGGGTGGGGATCTTGTGTACTAGGAGGGGCAGGCCTGCCCCTCCCTTTATAGGTGGAGGGGGCGCGCCAGGGGAGGGGAGTCCCTCCCCAACTCGGTTTCCCAAGGGGGCCGGCGGTGGATGGGAGGAACTCCTCCCCAACTCGGTTTCCACCTTCCCCTCCACTTCCCAAAATAGCCGTTTGACTTTTCAAATTGGCGTTTGACTTTTCAAACTAGGATTTGATTAAACCCTTTATTTTGTTCAGCGATGACACCTAGTACATGATGCAATCATTCCAACTTGGTATGACACATTCATGTACCCTTCCCCTCCGGAGTGCCGGACATTCCGGAACCTTCTAGAACATTCCCGATGAAAACACCGGAACCATTCTCCAACTCCGAAACAGGACTTTCCTTATATGAATCTTATTCTCCGGACCATTCCGGATCTCCTCGTGATATTCCGGATCCCATCCGAGACTCCGAACAACATTCGGTATCTTACTCATCATTCCATAACTACTCAAACAACGTCGAATCCTTAAGTGTGTCTCCCTACGGTTCGTGAATTATGCGGACATGATCGAGACACTTCTCCGAACAATAACCAATAGAGGAATCTGGAAATTCATATGGGTCCCACATATTTCTACGATTACTTTGCGATCGAATGAACCACTTACATACGATACCAATTTCCCTTTGTCTCACGATAGTTTACTTATCCGAGGTTATGATCGTCGGTATCTCTGCATACCTAGTTCAACCTTGTTACCGATAAGTACTCTTTTCTCGTTCCCGTGATATGTGATCCCTTGTGAGCCAGTCACATGCTTGCAAGCTAATTGGATGACATTTCACCCAGAGGGCCCAGAGTATATCTATCCGTCATATGGATGGACAAATCCCACTCTTGATCCATGTGTCTCAACCAATACTTTCCGAACACTCAATGCCACCTTTATAGCTACCCAGTTACGGTGTGGTGTTTGATGTCATCAAAGAATCCATCCGGTAAAGGTGATATGCATGATCTCATGGTCGAAGGAATTAGGTTACTATGTATCAGAAAGCATATAGCAATTGAACTATTAAAATGACTTGATCTTTATGCTATGCTTATCTATAGGAGTATGTCCACCATATCACTCTTCTAACGATATGATCTTGTTGTTAATAACATCTCAATGTTCATGATAGGGAAACCACAATCATTTATTAACCAACAAGCTAGTATTATAAAGAGGCTTTACTAGGGACTCTATTTTAGTTTACAAATCACACAAGTACTAATGGTCGGAGTAGCATGAATGTAAACATTTATCATAAACATAAAGATATAATAATAACTACATTTATTATTGCCTCTAGGGCATATCTCCAACACTCTCGGCTCCCTAGGAACGTTGACCAGGCTGCCCTGTTCATTTTTCCTGAAATATTGTTGTTGGTACTCTTGTTGATGTTGGTTGATTACTCTAATAGAACCTTATTACTGCAGATCAAATTAAAATTATGATAGAACTCTCATGGTATTTATAGGTATGTGGTTTCATATCTATGTCTTTTTTATGCGGATGCCTTCGGAAAAATACAAGATTGTATGCTTGGGCTATTCGAAAATCATGGTGCATATAAGTCCATTGCTTGAAAGTATATTTTAAAATGTCTAAAAATCAGAAAACAATATTCTCACATACATCCAAACATTCTATATTCGCTCATAAGTTTTTGAAAAAAAAATTGTGTCCATGTAAGGAAAAAAATCGATACTTCAACATGACTATTCGTGGACATTCTTACCGTCTATTTACACAACCTCATAAAATGCTCATTTTTTCCGAAAACTTGCGTGCTAACATAAAATTTCCGGATATACCCATGAAATATTTTTTTCAAATTTTTTGACATTATAAAATTTATTTTTATGTATTTCGCGTAATAGATTACTGTGTATTTTTATGTATTTCGCAATTCGCATAATAGATTACAGAACAAGCACTAATCACTGACAGTGCATACACTCAGAATTTCGGTTAAAAATGGCTAAGCCTCTCAGAATTTCAGCATCGGCCAGCTGCAACACTCGACCAGTCCAGCTAGCGTGAGTGCCTTACGTCAGAACCAACGCGACCTGTGATCTGCCTCCGCCGCACCTTCTCTTGAAGCTCCGGTCCTCACAATCTGCGCCCGTCCTCTTCTTCCCGCGGTAGCCATACGACTCGCCGCCGTGCCCCGGCGGTGGCACTGTCATGTTCCCCATGGCGTCGACATGGTGCGGGCCCATCGGGTAACCACCGCCGTAAGCGTGAGGCATCGTGCCGCCGTAGCCGTAGCAGTACATGGAAGGGTCAGCTGACCACGGCATCCCGTTCCCACCGAAGTAGCATGCCGGGGCAAATGGACCGCTGTAGCCGAACCGATGATGATCGGCATGGTTGGGGCGCGCTTCCGCCGTGCCAGTCGTCTCCTGCTCCTTTCTTGGCTCACGCACCGCCCGTGGAGCGGACATCGATCCGCTGACGTCGCCGTGCTCCGACTCCGTGGCGGCGCTCTTCTTGGAAGGTACGTGGCTGCGGCGGCTCTCCGACGAGGCGGCCGGACTCTGAATCTGAGGCGCTGACGTTGCGGCCACGTCGCTTCCGACGTCGGAGCTCCTCTGCTTCGAAGCGTTGGTGGCCCTGGCGGCGAGGATGTTGGAGATGGTAGTGCGCAGCGCCGGGTTGGGGACCAGATCGTCCGCGCGCGCCGGCGCCCCGCACGCGCACCTGGAGCTGGCGACGATGTGGGCCCTGATGCACTGGTGGCAGAAGCTGCTGAAGCAGCACTTGCTCGACATCACCGCGTCGGCCATCACCTTCTTGCAGATCTTGCAGTGGAGATCCGCCGGGACGCCGTCGTTGTCGTCGTCGTCACTGTCGGCCGCTGGTGCCGCCGGCGCCGGGGGACCGAAGTTGAACCTTGGGTCGCCGTTGGTGGGGCAATGCTGGATGAAGTGGCCCGGGACGCGGCACCTGCGGCACACGTAACCGGCATGCGGCGCCCGCCCATGGTGACCGGAGCGAGCCGGCTCCGAGACGGCCTCGATCACCGCGCTGATAGCCTTCGCCTCGTCCTCCTCGGACGCGCTCAACCCCGAGGACGAAAGAGAATCCGACGACGAAGAAGCATCGCCGCGATCTTGCGACGCTTTGGGGCGTTGAGGGGATGACGACGCCACGATCGTACCGGCCGGGGGCCCGGCGATTCGGCGCACCACCACGGTCGAGTTGCGCAGGACCGGCGCGCTCTCGTCCGCGTACTCCATGCCGGTCTGCGCGTCGGAGATGGCGATGCCCTCCCTGGGACCCCGGCCGCGTGTCCGGCCGTGGCCGTGGCGGCTTGTCCCCATGATCAGGCGCTTCAGCTCGCCGACGGAGATAGAAGGCGCCGAGACGGGCAGGGAGAAGGTGTCCACGCCGCTCCTGTACCGGTAGTACACCGCCATCTTCCCTCGAGATTGATTGATCACGACGGCGGAGTTGAAGGCTCCTCGATCCGGTTGCTGGGTTTCCCTCTGATCACCCTAGCGACGATGGTTGTAGGTAATGGTGAGGCGATGAGATGGGAGGAATATGCATCTCGGGCGATCAGGGTTGGTGGCCTTATATATACACCCAGATATACTTTGAATCCGGGAAGGTTTGGAATTTCTCGTGAACTGCTTTTGGGCAAGTCCGAGTATGAGTATGAATCGGTGTTACGCGTTTTCGCTCTCTGTTCATTCCTTATTCGGGGTATCTACCTTTTGCGGTATACGTTGTGCCTGGAAACATTAGTATTTTGTTTTAGTACTCTCTGTTCTTCAGTAGCTCGCTGATCATTGTTATCCAGTAATTTTGTTTTGTTAATCGTGTTTGATGAGTCGTTTTCCTGGAGGCATCTGAAAATCTTCAGTTCAGAAAACTGTTTGGCGCTCTGAATTCGAAATCATACTACGTAGTCCCTCCGGTCCATATTAATTGACTTTGATTTGTCAAAATTTGAATGAACCTATATACTAAATAGTGTCTAGATTCATTCAAATCTAGACAAATTTGAGTCAATTAATATGGGCCGGAGGGAGTACACGAACATGCGCTGTGGTGTCATAATCGAGTGGACACAGGTTATCCAACAAATGTAAATCGGAGGATGCTCATTGTTTGCTTTCAGTTCTGGAGCCCGGCCAGGAACACCTCAGAAAAGGTTCAGCAAAACACAGTCCACTAATCTGGCGTTCTGTTCCACCACAAGAGATTCCCACGAACATAATCGCCCCTACAAGGTAGAAGCGCTGCAATTTTCAGTCCGCACTGGTTCAATCTTCATTATGGTTTAAAACAGTAGTTTGCTGATCATTGTTCTCCAGCATTTTTTTGTTTTATTAATCATGTTTGATTTGTCATTTTCTCGAGGCATCTAAAGTACTGAGTTAAAAAAAACAAAATTGGCACTCCGAGTTCTAAAATCAGTAGGAAGTGAACATACTGTGTGGTATCAAAATCGAGTGGGCACAGGTGGTGAGGGATGATCCAACAAGCGTAAGACGAAGATGCTCACTGTTTCCTTCGAGTTCTAGAGCACCTCAGGAAGATTTAGCAAACACAATCCACTAATCTGGGTTTTATTCCAACACAAAGAGGTTGAGCATAATCGAGCTACGAGGTACACGAGCGCTGCAATCTGCCGGAATATCTCGCGATCTAGTACTAGCGATAGCGGCTGCGGTAGGCTACTCGAACTTGTAGTGCTTGTCGACGGCCTCGGCGACGTCCCAGGTGCAGCTCATGCCCTTGGGGAACACCACCAGGTCCCCCGCCGCGATCTCCACGAACCCCTCCTCCCCCTCCGGGTACACCTTCACCTTCCCCTGCAGCAGGTAGCACGTCTCCTTGGCCGAGTACGTCCACGGGAACTTGCTCTGCTCGCACCCCCACCTGCAGAAGATCAGGGCAGGTGCACATCACCATCGATTCCCCACCAGCCCAGAGAAGTGAGCGAGGACGAGACCGAGGCTTACTTGGGCCACTGGCGGACGCCGAGCTCCGAGAGGCGGGTCTCCGGCGGGTTGCGCTCCACCCTGACGCCCAGCTTCTCCGTCGCCACCGTCTCCGCCGACGCCATCACCCTCGCCGCCGCAAATCGCCCTCTGGATGGCGTAGAGGAGGGGGAGCTGTATCTGAGGCGGCCGGTCTGGAGCTGGAGCTGGAACTGGATTGGGGTGGCCACCATTGGGCTCGCCATCCGTAGTACTAGACGCAGAGCAAAGAGTATGGTGTCCTGGGCCGGTGTAGTGCAGAGTAGAAAATAGCGTGGGCAGCCAAGGGAAGGTTCTCGATTGTGTTGCCGATCAGTGGCCCAGGTTTTCGTTGCAAGAGAAAGAAAGAACGGTAGAAATACTCCGGCCCACTCGTTTCTTATCTTCTCCCGCCGTGCCGCGCCTGTCTAGAGGAGCTAATCACACGAGCGTCCTTGTCTCAAAAACAAATTACACGAGGGTCCTTCGGCGCATTCGGCGAGTACTATGTTCATCGAAGTATTTCTTTGCAGTGTATGACCGATATGAAGTCAATACTATACTACACCGGACTCTATAATAACACGATATCAATAGTACTCGAAATGTACATACATCCAAATTATTGGTACTCCTACAAGGAAATAAAAAGATACCGCTCGACCCCAACTCTGAGGCGGCAACAACGGTGCGACATTTGCAAGTGCGGGATGGAGAAGTGAAGAATTTTCAAAGGACTGGACTGGGTTTCACTAGTGTTTTACTTATATGTTGGTGTCTCACTTTTAGATTGACTCGTTTGAAAAAAGAAAAGCCATGCCGACACATTCAATATTGTGCATCATCGGAACTCAACATCGATCACAAATGTTGGCAATCCCATATATACTTACTAGAATGCTTTTTCAAGAATGAACTATGGGCTAGCGTTGCCATGGACGAATCCAACCATGGAGCCTAAATCATGGAATTTTACTATAGAGAACAAGTATGAGCGAACTCTATACAATACAATACATTCAATAAGAGTGTGTAACCACCATCATTGCCAGGTTGTTCACCTCTGAGATCACGGCTCGGAACTTAAAGTGTCATTCCTTAGAGTATTGACAACACCACGAAATAAACACACATACAAGGACTATTAGGTACGTAGGAATCGGAAATTTAAAAGTCTATGCACAAGCCAAGTGACCGGACAATATGGGCATAATAGTGCCCCATCATACGACCATGGGAAGACATCGGTAGTGCAATGCCCCGATTTCCACAATGGTACTAGATAGAGAATGTCAGAAATCCCTATGGTGATTTGTACGCCATTACGGTGGGGACTAGTAGGAGGAAAGGTTCTTGAAAACAGATATAAGGCTCTTGAAGGGCCACACAAATTCTCCCATGACGAGCGATGCGGGGACGATCCCGTGAAGTTCATGACTCATGTCATGTTTATCATACCTCATTTGAGGCATCTTCATGGAGGGTAAATTCAACTTTTGTGCGGCGACCCAACATACCATTTTATGATGTAGTACACTATAGTTATTGATATAACATCAATGAAACACCGTTCCACTAGTATTTACACCCCTCAGAGTGGTACAACGGAAATATAGCAGGTCCAAAACATGACTACAGATTACAACTCGACTATTTACAAAAGATCCAGAGAACACTCTAGGTTACAGAGAGACAAAGCAACTTCTTACAAAGAAGAACTAGAAATAACAATTCATAACTATCATACTAGTAATACACTAATACTAGTATATAAACTATTTGTCTTGCAATTGTTGTTATTGCAATGTTCTATAGAGTAGGTTCTATAACTAGAGATTATACTCCTATCTAATCAGGAACTGTGTCTTCACTTCAATTGATGTATATCTTGACTCCATTCTCTTCGTTGAAGAACTTGGGATTTCGATGTTGATTCCTTGAATATAAGTTGGTGTTGACGACGTCTTCATCGACTTTAGAATCTAACAAGGATTAAGAACATACGGTTGAGTACGAGCATACTCAGCAAGTTTAATAAAAAGGAGTGTATGATGCACTATTTATAGCCACAGACCATAAGTTATAGGCTATGCAGGTTTTCGTAAACATTTCTTCAGAAGTTGCTTTTATTCTGAAAAGCTATGTCCGTCAGCCTTCACGGGTTCATCAGAACTTCATGGAGTTCCTTTTCTGCCACGTTCATAGCTCCTTCCTAGAACAAGGAGTAACATGTCACAATTATTACACTCTGCACAGGTGCGTTGCTTTACCCATAAGAGATCAAATCCTTATTGTACAACCGAGCGATCTTTCCCGTCCACACTTCCTTTGGTGTGGGTTTTAGTAGATGATCTAAGCTGATCACTACCCTTTTCCATGATCCACATGTAAACACGACCCCCAAGCAGAACGATCTTTGATAACCCGCATCGCGAATATAACTATGATTGACTCCTTGAGGACTCTAGTGAGCAGACAATGTCCCTGGTCGCCCCATCAGTATGAGTACCTACCTATGATTTTTCCTCACAGATAGTCTAGACACCAATGTCGTGAGGAACTAAGGGGTCCCACCCATATTTTGGGCATCGTAAGGTAAACCAGCTCCACGATATGGTCATCCGTCCATACGAAAGGAAGAAGATCCAGCTAACTTCTCCATTCCATTCCAAATCTCATGGTTAACGTGTATTATACGGTGCAAGAATCATTGGCGACATTTGTTGTTTAATTCCTAGATATTATGGTCCTTTACCACTGGAATTGTAATAGTAGGTTGTTACCATTTGGTAAATAACCCATAATCATATAATTATGAAAATAGAGTTTTCTGACCTTTTCGAAATGCAGGTGATGACAACATTGAATTTACAAACACTTGCTAGAAAATAACCAAAGGACATAAGCAAGTGTGAACTTTCCTTTGTGATTACAAGATTATGCAATCACGATCTTCGAGATGATATAAGATCCAATATCTGAAACAACATCATTATTACGGTAAGGACTAATGTTTAAAGAAGCAATATGCTATTATGCATAAGTAATGCTATGAATTTTATAGAACTCCCCAAATGAATCCCCAATACTATAAGTGAATTAAATTTAGGTGATTTCTTTAAGATTTAGTTTATCTTCAAGTTTACTTCACAAGCAATTATATCTACAAGAAACTTAAGTCTTAACATACAAGATATAAAAGTAGAGTATAAATCAATCAAAATTGAGGTTAACTATCATATCGTAACTAGGATGAAAGTCCATGTGTTGAGTTGTTAAGAGTTGAAGGAACTATTATAGAGTTGTTGTTTGAAGTAGAAAAAAGAATAACCTTTGAATAAAATGTTGTTTAGGTTACGTTTATTAATCTAGAAGGTTGTTAGGATTAAAACTTTTGTCTTTGATACAGTATAATAGATGTTGAGTTATTATACTATTAGTGGATTATATGATAGACCAAAGTTAACTATAAAAATACGAATAAACTTTAGACCTAAGGTTTATGATCTCTTAGACCAAAGTTAACTTTAAAAAAAACATGAATAATCTTAAGACATGTTGTTTATGGTATATTGGACCAAATTTAACTATAAAAAATAGACTTAAGGTGTAATGTGTCTAAATTATTACCATGTTTTTAGGGTTATGATAAGTATGATTAAGAGTGTGAGATCATTCACTTTGAATTTAAGTGAATGATGAGTTTAAAATTTGATTTGCTATTTTAATCTCAAAAATAATATGCAGCTTATGGATGGAAGCATAATTAGACGATCTTATTAATTTGTTAAGGTTTAAAGTTATGTTAAGTATGGTTAACAGATAAAATCGTTCACCCTCAATAGTGAATGATGCATAATGTTAGCTTAAAGGTTGTTCGTTTAAATTGGATTTAAGGTTCTAAAGGAGTATTATAAGGTTAACAATTTACACTTAAGTTTTATTTTGAATCATAATTATGGTTTTGAATTTAGTAATCAGACTTAAAGGATCCTTTTTAAAATTGTAATATTTTATAAAGACATATGATTATTTCTTACTTAGGAAATAATTTTAAAGAATTAATCAAAAGGTATATCATTTTAATAAATATTTATTAATTTAGAATCCTAAAATATTTTGGAATAATATACTTAGTATTTTTCTAGTAAAATATACTTATTTAAGATCTTAAAAATGATTTTTGTTTATTTTTAAGTATTATCTTTATTTCTATAAAATTCCACAAAAGGTTAAATGTCCTTAAATATTTATTTCAAATTTTATTCATTTAAAATACAAGTTAGTTTTTCATAGAATAGTAGCTTTATTATAATTTTCATATACAAAAATGGTTTTATTTATTTTGATATCTTTACCATTATTTTATTATAATAACTTAAAGGAATAAATGTTTTTAAATACTTTTTTAATTTTATCATATTAAATACAAAATAATATTTTCTTGCATGAAGTAATTATTTAGGATCTTAAAATGAATTTTATTATTTTTAAGTATTAACCTTATTTTTAGAAAAAAATCCTAAAAAAATTATTGACTTGGATTAATGAAATTAAGTTTATCATCTTAAAATACAATTTAGTATTTTATTGGGTAGCTTATATTTTATGAACATTTAGAGATATTATTTATATATTTTTTAGGATTTCATTTATATTTCTAGAGCTTGTATACTTTCAGGGTTATATTTGTAATTTGTATTTTCCCTTTGCTTAATTTGTTTTGTTTTAAAACGGGTTTGGCCCACTAGGATTGGGCTAAGCCGGACCAGCTAAGGGCATGTACAATGCTAGAGAAGGCGGGTCTTCTCTTAGCCCTCCACGTAATCTAGAGAAGGTAATAAAAATAAGTTGTACAATGGTCATCTCTTATTTTCATCTCTAAGAATTAATTTGAATTGACTAATTATAGTAAGAAATTGGAATTCTCTCTCCTCCAACTAAGCGAAAATCCGACGTGGCAATCGTAAGGGAAGGATGACATCACCGCATTGTACATGCCCTAAGGTACTTAATCCTATGCATACACGGTTTAGCCGGTTTGGATGGTTTGGGTGATGCAGCGCTGAGTTGATGTAGGAGCGCTTCGTTGGGAACCCCAAGTGCAAGGTGTAAAGCGGCACAACAGCTAGTTTTTCCTTAGTAAGAAACCGAGGTTATCGAACCAGTAGGAGGAAGGAAACGTCACACAGGTGTTGCAAGCAGCGCGGAGACCTGCACAACACAAACTCAAGACTTTTCCCCAACAAATCAGTGAGGTTGTCAAGCTCACCGGTTTGTTGTAACTAAGGATTAAACGTATGGTGTGGAAGGTGATGATGGTTTGTAGCAAGTAAACAAGTAACAGTGGAGGAAGTATCAATGGTAAAGATTGGACCGAGGTCCATAGTTCACTAGAGGTGCTCTCCTTATATAAACAACAAGGCATGAACGGTAAACAAATTACAGCAGGGCAATTGACAGGAACTGAGCAAGGCATAACAATGCAATACCAGACAAAAAGATCCTATGAGATTCGATTGGGCAATACAATAATATACATAGACCGCCATCCAACTGCATCTATGACTAGAAGTCCACCTTCAGGTTATCATCCGAACCCCCTCTAGTATTAAGTTTCAAGCAACAGACAACTGCATTAAGCAAAGTGTGTAAGGTAAACAATCCACTTGTTCTATGAAAAAGAGACCGTTGTTTTCTTCCTAGTAGCAACAACACATCTAGAACCGAAGAGATTTTTGTCACTTCTCTTGGAAACTAGAGGCATGAACCCACTATCGAGCATAAATACCCCCTCTTGGAGTCACTAGCAACTACTTGGCCAAGATAGCTACTAACAACAGAGAGCATGCAAGATAACAAACAACATAGACATGATAGAATCATAAAGACAAAACCATTAATCAACCTGACATATTAATCTCAATATCCATCGGATCCCCGCAAACACAACATGCATGATTACAAATAGATTAGATCTTGATCATGAACGTAGCTTACAAGATCTATACATGAAAGCACAAGGAGGAGATACAACCATCTAGCTACTACATGGACCCATAGTCCAATGTGGAGCTACTCACGCATCATACCGGGGGAGAAGGCCTCCGGGACGATCTCCCCTCCGGCAGGGTGCCAAGAAGAACTTCAGATCCCCCCTCCCGATCTAGGGACGACGGTGGTGGTGGCTATAGAAGGTTTCGTGGAGTTTTGATCAGGTGCGTAGGGTTTATGCATCGGGGACTTCTTATAGGCGAAGAGGCAAGGCTGTGAGGCGGCCAGGGGGCCCACACCCTACCCAGGCGCGGGGTGGGCCCGCCCACGCCTAGGGGGTGTGGCGGCCCTGGTTCGCCTCTCCGTCTCTCCTCCGGACTTCGTGTCGCCCACGGTAAAATATTTACTTTAGCTTTTGTCCCGTCCAATTATGAGAATATTGATTTTCTGCCTTTCTGGAACCAAAAACAGAAGAAAACAGGCAACTGGCACTATGGCAACTTGTTAATAGGTTAGTTCCAGAAAAGATATAAAAAACACCTCAAAGTGTAGACAAAGCAAAGCAAAGTAGATACTAAACAAGCATGGAGCATAAAAAATTATAGACACGTTTCCGACGTACCAAGCATCCCCAAGCTTAACTCATGTTCGTCCTCGAGTAGGTAAGTGATACAAGAATAATTTTTGAGGTGACATGCACCATCAAAACCAAGATCAAACCATTGCAAGCATTGAAAGCTAGGATCAAAGAACTCTAAACATGTGCATGAAAGATGGAGTTCTAACAATAAGATAAAGTAACTATGCATGCAAGATTAAAGGCTACAAACAAAGATCATGAATAACATGCATTGAAAAATGTTTGTTTGTTTCACATACAGAAAACATGGCATAGTGGCAATCAGCTTGTCCCTCATAGAGTAGCAAATAGATGCATAGGACACCTTCAAAGTTCACAAGGGTGACTAGAAACAAGTGGCACAATAACAAGTAATATCACAATATGCATCAATCAATAAGTTTTGGGACACTGCACGTATAACTAAGAATGACAACTATGCTCTCTTAATGGTGCCTAAGGGTAGAAGGTGGAGACTCAATAATAGTGTAATAAAGGCCCTTCATAAGGGAAGCAGGGATTTCAAGTTTCAAAAAGAGCTCCAAAAATTATGGTACTTGTTAGCTTTCAGCCCTCATTGCCCCTATCATAAGCATCTTTAAGTGATTAAGGTTAAAGTGAACAAACTATGGAGTATATGCTTGATAAAGTATAAGTTGGCAATCTCAAGTCCCTTGAATACGAGGGCCACACCTCATGCTACTCAACTTAAGTCACCTGTAAGTTCTTCTCATTGTAAGTACATGCGTATCATAGAGAACCGCCAACGGGGTACCCCTTGCACATGGTACAGGAGCTATCCCACAACCAAAATGACATGGCAAGCAGACAATGAGCATCTCAGCGATCTTTTTATTTACTATATGCATAGATTTTTATCTAGGATGCTTCATAGATAGCTCACTATGGTGATGTTGCAAGTTTCCACCATGATTAGGCATGGCTTAGGCTAGCGGCCCAGGCGTTTCTCTAACACAAAATACATACTCCATGGACTTACAAGTTCCCTCTTTATTTCACACAGGTGACATCCATAGACAAAAGAGCATGATATCAACTAGGTACAAAGTACAAGTGCAATGTTCAAAACGTTCCCCGTGACAGCACGGTTCTGCTAATTCTAACGTATAAGTGCAAGCATATACAACATAGATGACACAATGGTTCAAGTTTATTAGGGGCAAAGAATATAAAGTGTGTCATCAAGTTTGTGAGGGCTTTAATCACTAAGTTTTCACATAACAAGATAGTTTTTAATTGGAAGATAGCTGAAAACAAGAATATACTTGGAATGGTGTAACACACCATGCATAGGAATTTATAGTGGACACTTTGGAATAACTTGGTTTCTTGGAAGTTGGATGCATGAGTAGAACTTACTCATACAAGTGGAGGCTAGCAAAAGACAGGGAGCAACCAACTAAGAGAGCAATAATTGCCATAATCATGTAGAGCGACAAAACATTACTAATCAAAGCATGAAGTGGTACTACAAGTCAAGGACTAAATGATCATAGAGGCTACGGTGACTTTTCATAGTCATCACATGGTGTGAGCATGTGCCAAGTCAACCCAAACAAAGCATCAAAGGAGAATACCACAATACTATGCTTTTGTATACTAAAACAACGCATAATTTCTTCAAGGCACACTAAGGAATCCCAATTGTTTGGAACAAGACATGCTACAACAATAATCACTAAGCATAATAACAAAACAACACCAAGCATGTCATGCTAAAGTCTAAGTCATAGTCAATGCAAGCTCCTCTTGCACTTTCAAGCAGGAACTTCCTACTCCTTTACAACACCAAGCAACTTATTTGAAACAACACAGCGAGAACGGGGGTACAAACTACTTTATTCAAGCAAACTAAACAAACCAAACAGAAACTAAGACGCTCCAAGAACAATACAACTGTGCATGAAACAATAAAAACGAAGTGTCTAGACAGACCTGAGCTTTTTATTGATGAAGAAGGGGATGCCTTGGTCATCCCCAAGCTTTGACGCTTGTACCTCTTAGATATTTCTTGGGGTGACACCGGTGTGGCATCCCCAAGCTTGATCTTTTGTCCATTCTTCATCTCATTACATCATTCTCTCTCTACACCTGAAATTTTTCCTTCATACAAAACTTCACACAATCTTCATTAGCAACATTAGTGTATTCAAAAGATAATAGAACTTTAGGCAAATCTTTGGAACAGCAAGACTTTTCAATAAAAACACAAGCTACTGTAGCAACTCCCTCAAAAATCTCAATTCATCAATAGAGAACTCAAAAAGAAATCAATAAGAAGCAAATGCAAATAATAGAAGAAAGCTGTCAAAACAGACCAATAGATAGAAACCGATTTTTTCGAAAATCTTATGTTACTCAAATCAAAAAATGTTGAACTAACGGAAGTTATCTAACATACTGGGGGATTTATTCGTAAATTTTCAGCTCAATCCGAGTTACAAAGACTCCTCACAAAATTTTATGGTGGAGGACAGAAATCTGTTTCGGGACAGCAACTCCCCAAATCTTACTTCCCTCATTAGAGGTCATTATTGACACAAAAAGCAAACAAAAAGGATAAGGAGAGGTCATTATTGAATTAATAACTTCCAAGACTCAAGGAAACTCTTATGTTATCTCCCAACAAATACTTTTCTTTAACGCCTTTAAGTTAGGCACGAGAAGCAAGAAGAATCAAGTATTTTCAAATGAGGAAGCATTAACATCAAATCTTGTTTTCAAAGGAGGCGCAAAAAGCAACTTCTCTCTACTAATAGGGAAGTGTCCAATACCTTTCTTGAATGGAAAATGATATTTAATGGTGCCTTCTTTCATATCAATGATGGCACCAACAGTTATAAGAAAAGATCTTCCCAAAGTAATAAGAAAAGAAGCGTTGTATTCAACATCCAAAACATAGAAATCCACAGGGACATAAGCATTGTTAACCATAATGAGAACATCATTAATACTCCCCATAAGTTTCTTTTTAGCATTATCATTGAGTGGGACATCCAAATAATAATCTTCCAAAGGTGGCAAATCAAGCATTTCATAAATCTTCCTAGGCATAATAGAGACACTAGAACCAAGATCACATGAAGCTTTGAGATCAAAGTCATTCACTTGCATATTAATAATGGGTTCCCAACTATCTTCTACTTTCCTAGGAATAGAAGCTTTGTGTTTTAACTTCTCTTCCTTAATCTTAACAAGAGCATCTGTAATGTATTTGGTGAAAGCAACATGCATATCACTATAATCAGGACTTCTATCAAGCTTTTGCAAGAACAGAATCACTTCAGAAATATTACAACCATCTATATCAAAATCAAACTTATCATCACTAGTAGTAGACTCAATAGGCTTAGGCATTGTAGGAGGAGGAATAGGGATTTCTTGTGGTTTAGTGGAGATGGTGCACACACTATTGTTTCTATCAATTTCAGCTTCCCTTTCCCACTTAGCATGAAGTTGGGCTAACACTCTAACATTTTCATCAATAATAACTTGTATGGCATGAGTGACAACAAAGGTACTTTCCATGGTTTCAGGTTTAGCAACCATTTTATTAATCAAGGAGGACTGTGCTTCAGACAAAGAGAATATATTTTTCTCAACAGTTAAAAGTTTTTCCTCCATAGTCTTGTTGAAAGCAGTTTGTTTACTAATAAAGTCTTCGAGCATGACTTCAAGTTCATAGGGAGCGCTTCTAGTATTGTTGTAGTATTTTCCATAGGAATTGCCATTATTAGGAGGATAAGGCCTATAATTGTTGTTGCTGCCAAAATTATTCCTATAGGCATTGTTGTTAAAATTGTTGTTTCTAACGAATTTCACATCAACTTGCTTTTCTTGAGCAACCAAAGAAGCTTAGGGAACACTATTAGGATCTAGAGGAGCTTTCCCATTAACAAGCATAGCCATAATAACATCAATCTTATCACTCAAAGAGAAGGTTTCTTCAACAGAATTTACCTTCTTACCATGTGGAGCTCTCTCAGTGTGCCATTTAGAGTAGTTAACCATCATATTGTCAAGGAGCTTTGTTGCAACACCCAAAGTGAGGCCCATAAAAGTACCTCCAGCAACTGAATCCAACAGGTTTCTTGAAGAGAAGTTCAAACCTGCATAAAAAGTCTGGATAATCATTCAAGCAATGAGTCCATGAGTGGGACAATTCTTAACCAAAGATTTCATTCTCTCCCAAGCTTGAGCAACATGTTCATTATCAAGTTGTTTAAATTTCATAATATCACTTCTAATAGATATAATCTTAGCAGGAGGATAGTACTTTCCAATAAAAGCATCTTTGCATTTAGTCCAAGAATCAATATTATTTCTAGGCAAAGATAACAACCATTCTTTAGCTTTTCCTCTCAAGGAAAAAGGAAAAAGTTTGAGCTTAATAATATCTCCATCTACATCCTTATACTTTTGCATCTCACAAAGTTTAACAAAGTTATTGAGATGGGCAGCAACATCATCAGAACTAGCACCAGAAAATTGCTCTCTCATCACAACATTCAACAAAGCAGGCTTAATTTCATAAAAGGTAGCATCAGGAGCAGGTGGAGCAATAGGAGTGCTAAGGAAATCATTGTTGTTCGTCACGATGGGAATGGGCCAGGTCGGCCCGCCGGGTCACTGGCCCGACCCAAAAAATTGAGGCCATTGGGGCGCACGGATCGGACCTGAATATACTTTGGGCCAACGGAGCCGGCCTTGACCAACCCAATGGGTCAACGGGGTCGACCCGATTTTCCGTCGATGTGACTTGCATAGCACGCGAGCAGCCACACTGCGAACAGCTCACGTGGCTTGCCCTAGTCGCCGCCCCGGGCGCCCAACCCCCGCCCCACCTCGGCCATCTCAGCCGCCGACGGTCGCCCTACCCCCGCCCCACCTCGGCCATCTCAGCCGCCGACGGTCGCCTTCTAGTTCCCGGTCGCCATCCCGCTCCTAGATTGTCTTCGGTCGTCGTCTCGGCCGCTGCACAGCTCAGCAGCTCGGTTTATCCCGGTGGCTCGGCCTACTACAAGATCCTGGTCCCTTTGATCTTATTCCTCCCCTCATCCACGGTAGAATTCTAGATTTCTAGATTCTTGGTTCTTGGTTAGTGCAGATTTTGGTTATATTCTGTAGTCAACCATGGCGATGGGCCTCTGTGGCCACGATCAGATTTTGGCACATGCACTGCTATATTATTTTGGCACATGCGTTGCTGTATCTTGGAACATGCACTGCTGTATTATATGGTCTATGTATGTCATTAACTAGCTCTTTATTTATGTAGAGTGTTTTTGGTTTCTGCCTTGAACATTTCCAAATTTTTATCCTTGGTGCGGTCATTTGGGAACTCTGAACAAGTATAATTGAAAATGGAATAGGTTGGCTGTTATAGCATACTAACTCTGAACAAGTATAATTGAAAAGGGAACAGGTTATCTGTAAGGTGCTAAATAATTATACTAGCTTTGACCAAGCATCAGCAATACTCCGGTTAAGATGGATCAATCTCTCTAGACTCTCCATTGTAATCCATGGTAGAATTTAGAAACAAGATTATTTTGGGGGACATGAGGTGTAATCCATGGTAGTTTTCATTTTCTTTGGGTTTTTTGAGGAATAGGCATGCCGCTGAATGAAAGGCCTTTGTACCATCAGGAAGTGTATAAGCAAGGGGGGGGGCGATGGATCCAGCAGTGGTATCATCAAGGGATCAAGTGACAGAGGTTGGAGAAAGGGGAAGGGGAAATGGGAGGAAAGAATTGTATAGTTTTTCTGTAACTTCGCGATATATACCCAACTGTGCCATTAGCACTGCTACAAGCTGTAGGCTTAGCTGCTGTAGACTCTCATTTAAACATCATCACTCACCCTCCAATCATCATCACAAATAAAAAATTGCACGGGCTCTTCTTTGTTTCCTTGCAGCAGTATTTCTACCATCCATGTGTTCACATGTGTTCAGATTTATTTTTGAGTTGACGATCAGCTCACATGTGTTCAGATTTATTCTCTGTTGAAAATGTTGGCTTGATGGTGTGGTGCAATATAAGGTGCTAACAGTATTAACAGTATTAATTTGGCTCATATAAGGTGCTAACTACTGATTTTTTCAATAAACATTTGCAACGCTTATCATGGAAGAGGAAGAAGGGTCTCATGGAGCGAACCGAAGTGGTATCTCATTATTGATATCCAGTGCAATAATGACAAGGGCTCCACCACCCCTTTGGTTGTCTCCTTCTTCAGTAAACATCTGCAGAGCTTATCATGGTGATCTTTTTTGTTTCTTTTCTAGGAATGCAACTTAAGAGTTGATAAGTTCACATGTACTTGTAATGCTAACTCGTTAGTCCTTTTTCATAAGGGTGTTCACATAATACTGAAATGGTAGATTTCGAAGAAGATGGTGATGATGAAGAAGATGTGGACTATGAAGAAGAGGAAGAAGAAGAAGATGATGATGATGATGATGGGGAAGAAGAAGAAGCTGCGGGAGATTCTGATGATGAAGATGAGGGAGTTGAGGATGTTGACATGGGAACATTCTCTGAACCTAGAAGAAGATTTCTATCAAAAGTGTGGAAAGAATATGACCCTATGCGTGTTGATGGCATAGTTATAGCTGCTGCGTGCAAGCATTGTGCAAGGAAAATTTGTGCTGAGCGTAAACATGGAACAAGCTCATTGCGCAAACACCTGAAGAGGTGCAAAGAAAGAAGGAAGGTGCTGAGAGTTTCTGGACAGCTGAGTGCCTCAATCATGAGCCCGGATGGAGTCGCAATAGGCCATTGGACCTTTAATCAATCATTAGCACGAAGGGAACTCATGAGGATGATTGTGCTGCATGAGTTGCATTTTCTTTGGTGGAGTATGATGGTTTTAGAAGGTTTGTATCAAGTCTAAATCCAAGCTTCAAGTTTGTTTGTAGAAAAACAATGAAGAATGATTGTGTGAAGGCTTTCAAGGAAGAGAAGCGCAACCTACAAGGGATCTTTGGAAACTTGAAATCTAAGATATCTTTGACTTCAGACATGTGGACTTCCAATAGAACAGTGGGGTACATCTGCATTATTGCCCATTTCATTGATGAGGAATGGAAGCCACAGAAGAGGATAGTCAAATTCACTGCTATGGAGACGCCCCACACTGCAGTTGCAATGTTCAATGTCATGGTGAATTTTGCAAGGGAGTGGCACAGAGAAGACAAAATCTTTGCGATGACGCTTGACAATGCATCCAACAATGGCGCAATGATTAAATTGCTAAAAGCCCATTTGTTGACCAAGAAGTTGCTACTTGTTGGTGGCAAGCTGTTCCACCAACGTTGTGCTGGTCATGTCATCAACCTGGTATGCAAAGCTGGGCTGAACTTTCTAGACCCAATGACCAACAAGATACGTGGCAACGTCAAGTATATTCGAAGCTCGGAAGCCCGAAAAGAGAAGTTTGAACAAATAGTTGACCAACTAGGCGTATCATGTGGCAAAACTCCGAGTCTTGATACGCCAACTCGTTGGAACTCGACCTTCATGATGATTGATACAGCAAGAGAGTATCACGGAGTGTTCGATTCGCTAGCCATTCAAGATCCAAATTATCGGCCCTTGAAACCATCATTTGAGGATTGGGAAAATGCTGATGTTATTTGCAGGTTGCTAAAGGTATTTTACGAAGCCACAAATGCCGTATCGGGTACAAAATACCCCACCGCGAACTTGTATTTCCATGAAATTTGGAAACTGAAGCACACCCTGGATCAGCAACACTATGAAGAGAACACTGATCTCGGTGAATTGATCATGTACATGAAGAGAAACTGAAGAGATATTGGAAGCTATCCTGGTTAAATATTTCAATTCCGGTGATTTTGGACCCACAATTCAAGATGAAATACATTGCGTGTCGATTTAGCTCGGAATTTGGGGATGAAGCTACAACAATGATTGCTAAAGTAGAGAATATATTCAAAGATCTGTTCAAGGAATACCTCCAGTTGAATGGAAATGGTTCTAGTTCAGACTACATGACTCAAGGAGGCGACGGTGAAATGGTTGGAAGTTCTCAAGACCCTATGGCTGACTGGGACAAGCATGTCACACATCATACTTGTCAAAGGTTCCCATCCGCCGTAGTGATCATTTCAACATTCTTACATGGTGGCAGAAAAACTCAGCTGAATACCCAACACTGAGTCGCATGGCAGCAGATATCTTGGCGACTCCTGCCTCTACGGTGGCATCCGAGTCTGCTTTCAGCACAGGGAAACGCGTGTTATCAGATTTTCGAAGTCGAATGACACCCAAAACAGCAGAAGCTCTTGTTTGCCTACAGGACTGGATAAGAGCCACATGTAAATCCATAAAACACAAGCTTTTATGTTTTTTTATTATGCTTGCACTTCACAAATTCATCATAACCTGTTTTTGTTTTCTGCAGCTAATAGTGAGCATAGCATGGATTCAATTCATGACATAATAATGGAGTTAGAAGGTATTTTTAAAATACTATTTTACATGTCTCTGTATTATTCTTTGCTTTACCTAGCACCTACTTAATTGTTAGAAATTTGTAGTCCCCATACTTGATGACGTCTAAAGATAACTGTACTTGCTTTCTCTGTCCTTGACTGTCTTGTCTGATATGCTAGGTGGTCTTGTCTGATATACTCAAATTCACGCTCTATCATTTTGATAAATGCAGATGACGATGTTGGAGATATGCCCTAGAGGCAATAATAAATGTAGTTATTATTATATCTTTGTGTTTATGATAAATGTTTACATTCATGCTATAATAGTATTAACAAGGAAACATTAATACTTGTGTGATTTGTAAACTAAAATAGAGTCCCTAGTAAAGCCTCTTTATAAATACTAGCTTGTTGGTTAATAAATGATTGTGGTTTCCCTATCATGAACATTG